>JAGPOW010003395.1:51746237-51798616 GCA_030014935.1 Caiman crocodilus
CGAGCGGGGAGGGCGCGGCTCGCGTGGCTGCGCCGGCGTGCGCCGCAGTTGGTGCCGTCCCTCACCGTCTGGTTCTCCCGTCCCCGGTGAGTCTGCTGCTTCTTCCTTCGCCCCCTGGGGTCCCTCTCGGGTCCCTAGGGACGGCCCGGCGCCGTCACACTAAGCAACTAAAATATGATTTCCAGGCATAAAAAATCTCCTAAAAAACACACAGACTTTATATATATGATTGAGCTATACAACAGATTATGAAGATGAGCAGGTAAGGATGAGTATTTAAGAGGTGCCAGTTTGACCTGGACACCTAATAGGTAGACCAGAATTTGGCCCATGATGTCTTGCATAGCTAAAGCATTATTTTATTCATGTCAAATACTATTAGCCATGACAAAATTGTAATATCTCTCAGCATACGTGTACACACACACACACACACACTCTAATTTTCCTATAATTAATTCTATGAAGCAGCTATACTTTTCCACTATATTAGTTATTTTCTTTCTTTAGTCTCCAAGGAGCATTCGTGTGAGATGATTCTGTTCTGTGCTTACACCATGAAAAATACAACTTAGCTGTATACTAGACATGTAATTTTCAAGAAAAATAATAAAACTGAATACATTCTTTTGCTGATAAATTATTTGCATTCTATAAAATGCAACTATAATGGTTTGAATAGTGAAAATCAAGTTTCAGTTCTAGCAAAACATATTAAATAATATGAAGAGTAATACATTTAAGGGTATTATTTTCCTAATATTTACATACCTGCAATTATCACATATCGCCAAGTGAAAGTGTTGCATGAGGTATGAATTCATAAATTGTTTCCCACAGTCTTCACAGAAAACATCATCAAACTCTAGTAGAGGTTCTAGTGGAAGGAAACACGTATTTTAATTAGATTTTTTTTTTTTTTTTTTTTTACCAGAACAAGTACTTGTGGTTGATCTTACAAGAGATTCACTAGTTTACATTATACCTTTCAATGTCTTGTTATTATGAACATTTCATGTTTCTCCCACTGAAAAGTTTCATAAACATCTGTCTAACAAATAAAGACTCTGATCCTACCAACTGATCCTTTCAGCTGGATCTCTTGCCTCTTTCCTACTGCACGCTTTACCTTTCAGAAAAATGTACCACACATCAAGACATAAACTTTCTCTGATGGCAATATTTGTTTTTGTGCATATATGTAAGGTTCAGATTACTGCAGCTAGCCTTTGAGAATCTATTCTTTTAACAGACCCAGGGCATAAGGGAAAAATATAATGGTAAATACTTGCTTCAACCAACAAGTATTGGCTGAATGTCCAAATATAATTTTCTTTAGTATCCTGGAACACACAAAAAAAAAAATCTCTGGTTATGAATATCAGAGTTAGGGATGCACCAACAGAGATTTTGGGGGCCAATACCGATCTCAGTACAGTTGCTCGATACAGTTGCATCCAGCTGGTAAATCTGTTGTGGTAGAAGGGGAGGGGGGAGAAAAGGGTCATGGCGGGGAAGGGGGGTAGATCAACGCCCCCTGCAGTGAGGGCGGGAATGGGGCTGGGACAGGGTCTGCCCAGCCGGGGTGGGGTGGGGCAGAGCAGTGGCTTGTCCGCGGGGTGCTGGGGGGTGGCTCCTGCAGCTGTGCACACCCCAGAAGGATGTGGGGGGGGCATGTGCCCCTGGATCTGTGCAGGGCAGGGCAGGGCAGGGGCAGGCTGCAGCTGCGGACTCGGGCTACACTGGGCTCTTCCCAGTGGGTGGGGGTGGGGTAGGGGCTGAGCCAGGCTGCACTTGGGAGCAGTGCTGGGAAGAGGATTATGGGGGGTGCTGCAGCCACCCCAAATTTTGCTGTAGCACCCTCATAGCCTCCTTTCCCAGGACTGCCACCACCCACCCACCCCAAGCACAGCCTGGCCCAACCCAACCCTCACCATGTGCCAGGAAGAGCACGGCACAGCTCTAGTCCCAGCCTGCAGCTGCAGCCCACCCCACAGAGATCCAGGGGCACACGCCTCCCCTCCCCTCCCCTCGCCCATTGCCTCCTAGGGTGCGCACAGGAGCAGGAGTCACGTCCCCATCCCTGCACCCCCAAACAAGACACAGCTCCTTCCTATGCCTGAACCCCCTGGCTAAGCAGCAACAGCCTCACAGCCCCAGCCCTACTCCCTCATTGTGGGGGCCTTGATCTGCCCCTCCCCTCCCACCACAACAGACTTACCAGCTACACACAGCTCTCCAAGCTGCCGGGCTGCACTCCTTGGTGCCTACATGCTGCGCTGTTACACAGTGACAAAGTCCTGGCATGGAACTGCAAATGATTACCTGAGTACTGTCCCAACAACTGATTCAGAATGTAATGACCAGGGACCCAGGTTTTCCATTCACCACAGAAAAATGCAGTAAAACCTGAATTTTCTCATTAAGGAGAAAAACTCAGATTTCTTCCTTTAAAGGAGAAAAATGTGGGAAAAGTAGGTTTTCACTTGCAGGCTGGCAGAGTTCTGGGACAGAGGGAGTGGGAGGAGGGGGATCAGGCAGGGGGTACCATATACATAGGCACGCATACATATGCACATGGCAGCCAGGTAGCTTGGAAAGCAGCTCCCACAGCTCCTGGCAGGTAAGTCGGGGTGGGGGCGAAGGAGGCCCCCATAGTGATGAGGGGAGTTGGGCAGGGCTGGGGTTGCTGCCCAGGCAGAGTGGTATGTGAGGCTTGGAGCCTGGGGCTGGAATGCATGGCCGCGGGACCCGAGTGGTCCAGAGCCGCAGGTGGCTCCTCCACGGGGCAGTGGAGGGGATTCATGCACTGTGTGGGGAGTGGATGCAGGCTGGCTGCTGCAGGCTCGGGCTACCCACCCTGCTGTCCTCCCCTGGGGGCCTCCACAGTAGAGCAGGGTGGGAAAGTTCAGGCCACCACTGGGAACCCTGCATCACTATGGCAAGGCACTCCCAGCACGCCTGGCAGTAGCATAGGTAGCAGTGTGGAGTTGTACCCCCTGCAGCTGCTAGGTGGGCAGGGAGTGCCTTGTCATGGAGCCACAGGACTCCCAGCACCAGCCCCGGAGCTTCCCTGCTTGCTTTGCTGTGCCATGCCAGGTCCCATCTGCTGGGCTGCAGAGACCCCTGGACAGAGGGCAGCAGAGTAGGGAGCCTGAAGCCTGCAGTAGGCAGCCTGCATCCACCTCTGCCCAGGCTCCACAACAGCCATGCTGCCCATGGGGGAGGAGGAAACAGACCCTACTACAGCCTGACCAGGGAGACTCCACTCCCTGGTCAGGCTGCAGCAGCTACTGCCTCCTAGAAGCAGCAGCCAGGGCTAGGGTGCTGCAGACCTGGGTCCCTGGCCTCATAACCCTAGCAGCCCCCTCCAGCAGGGCTGGGGAAGGGTGGGGGGCTGTCGGTGAGGAGTAAAGGGCACTGGCAGGACTCAGAGGGCTGTGCATTTGGAGTGAGGGACATCAGCAGGGGTGGATGGGGAGTAAGAGGCACCAACAGGGCTGTGGCTTGGGAATGAGGGGCAATGGCATGGGCAGGGTACCTACATATCAGGTCTGCTCAGCACCACAAAGCAGTGGGCGGGGTGGCGGGATTTTGATCAGTCATTATTAGTGTTCTGGAATTAATCATCTGTTTTAAATTTCTTATTGCTTAGCATAAATGTATTTGATCTATTGGTCTCATGATTTTAGAATTTAAATTTAGTAGAAGGAAAATGCTCTTGCAAGGTTTGTGGCATGTCTGGCGTATGTGGAAAGAGGTAAAGAAAGAGTGAATGATGTATGTATGTGACAATGTCAAGGAAGACCTCTCTTGCAGCAGGTGAAAATAACCTTTTGTGGTTTAACAGTTAAAGGCTGCAGCAATGTTTAGTCAGCGGTTAAGGATTACCAAATACTGGATCATTCTTCAACCTGATGGCTGAAGACTGCAATGACCCCCTCCTAAAGATTGCAAACCACAAAGCCAGAAGATCATGTCCTACCAACCCCAGCCTGCCAACAGGACAAGGAGGATGACCTTTGCATCTGACTCAACAAAATCCATAGGCTTGTATGGACAGCTATCACTATAAAGAACGAACACAAAGACAAAGGTCTTTTCCACCTGCAAGAAGGAGATTTGGGCGCATCCAACAAGACCTGACTCCAATTCTCATGGTCAGCCTGGCTGGCCACCAGACTCACCTAAGCAACTTTAGACCTTGGTAACACCTTAACCTTTGCAAGGCTGTCTAACTTCTGTATGTGTGTGTGTGCTTGTCTCTTTTGAATGAATGAATAAATAAATATGTATGGGAACGAATGAAGCAGATAAACTTATTATTCTTTATTCTTTTCATGTTGCGTGTTTTATGTTCCAATAAATGCAGCATTGTGCCTTATCCCCTGATAAGATCCCAGCTTGTTTTTAATTCACACCGTACGCCCTGTGCACACAACATGGGCCGAAAGGAATCTCACGAAATTAAACAAGGACATGTGCAAGTCCTGCACTTAGAACGGAACAATCCCATGCATCAGTACAGGCTGGGAGCTGACTGGCTGGGCAGCAGCTTTGCAGAAAAGGATTTGGGGGTTACAGTGGACAATAAGCTGAATATGAACCAGCAGTGTGCCCTTGTTGCCAAGAAGGCTAACAACGTACTGGGCTGCATTGGTAAACGTGTTGCCAGTAGGTCAAAAGAATTGATTATTCCCCTCTATTCAGCACTGGTGAGGCCACATCTGGAGCGCTGTGTTTAGTTTTGGGCCTCTCTCTACAAAATGGATGTGGACAAAAGAGAGAGAGTACAGTGGAGGGTGGCAGAAAAGGTGAGGGGGCTGGGGAACATAACTTATGAGAAAAGACTGAAGGAACTGGGCTTTAGTCTAGAGAAAAGGAAACCCAGAGGAGACTTAATAGCAATCTTCAACTACCTGAAGTGGGATTTGAAAAAGGATGGGGCTAGGCTATTTTCAGTGGTAGCAGTTGACAGAACAAGGTGCATTTTTAAATCACAGGAAAAAAGCAGGCACTTCAATTACCCGCTACTAGCTCGCCTACTTTCCATAAGCCAGTTTGTAATTTTCTGATTATTTCTGCAACTTCATTTTGGAGACAGGAATTTTTATGTGATTGACACATATGCTGTTTGAAACACTCCACATAATGAGGGTGAGGACATTCACACCCAAAAAGGCACTTCAAAAATGGCTTAAGTGCTTCAAAACAAGACCTTCAAAAAAGTAAATATGTCTGAAGTGCTTCCTGAAACATCTGCAGTCTCCAACAGACTGTAATAGGGGGTTGGGTGACCTCCCAGAAGCCCACACTGTTCTGCTGCTCCTGTCCTTCAGAATCTATGGAGACTGGAAGCCAAGAGGTACACAGACAGTCCTGCTCACCAGTTCCTTGGCTGAGAAGCACCACTACTGCATGCCTTTGTGGCCACTATGAAGCTTACCAAATGCATGTGTGCCCATCACTAAAGTGCTCCAAAGTGGATCGGGATTTTAAGAGCTTTAAATGTGTATCTGTCCATACCCAAGAAGTCCTATTATCCATGTACTGCTGATTATCACTTTCAGTAATACTGTAGCTGTTAAATTTCTGTAGGTACTAACAGATTTCATGGATTAGACCTTCAGCTGACATGAACCTATACAGCATCATTGAAGCCAATGTAGTTACATTGATTTATATCGGCTGAAATTCTGTTCTTATGCATCCAAATATCTTACATGGTAGGGAAATTTTGCTACAGCAGTAGTTACTTGAAAAGAGATCTAAATATACCTGGGAAAAGAAATTGTTAGCCCCAAGTCTGTACATAGGAATGTGCAACATGAGCTATGGGTACGTTGCTGCCAGACTTGGCTGTTTTCAAAGAGCCTATGGCTAAGTGGCAATGATAGTAGGGATGCACGGACAGAGATTTTCTTCACCAATACTAATAGACAATTATTAACAAATCATATTGGTCAATGCTGATCCAATAACCGATATTTAGTAATGCAAGGCATTTTAAGCTATTCACATAAATAAATCTTCTTTTTTGGCTCATTGGATGAGCTTTAGTTCAAACGCCGCTGTCACCATTTTTAAGTGCAGGGACGCTGATACATGAGACGCTGTGGCACTTTAATCAGAGTGGCTCTCAGAGCCTCTAATTAAAGTACTGTACCCCCACCTCACCCCACCCCACCCCACTCCTAGAGCACATGTAGAAGTGCCAAGGGGCAGCTGACTGAGCCTGCCCAGCAGGGCTGCGGGCAGGGCTGTGACAGGAAGGTGTTAGCCTTCCTGGCTGCAAAGAGCTGTGTGGTCTATGGGTCAGGATCCACTCTCTCTTTCCTCTGGCCAGAGCAAGGCCATGCGACTATTCCAGGCCTGGAGAAACCAGGCCACTTCTCCCCCATAGCTGGGCCCCAGGTCCTGGAAGCTGGACTCCAGCAGAAGGAAGGACCCCTTCTCCTCCTGGTGCTGCTGCTGCTGCCAGGGGCAGGGCAAGTTCCCGTGTCCCACAGGAAAGGCTGAATGGACCTGGCTCCAGGAAGGGTAGGACTTCGCTGGGCTGAGGATAGCGTGACACATGCCTACCTCTCCTCCCTGCTTCTCCCCCCTCCCCCCCCAGTCAGAGCAGAGCCGAGTGGGGCAAGAATGGATGCCGGTTGCCCGCTGTGGGCCTGGAGCTCTCTGCACTGTTCCCTTAGTCCTAGGAGCCCCATGCCAGCCGCACGTACCTTGTCCACCAGGCAGCAGGAGGCAAAACTTGTTCCCCATGGTGCTATCCTGCTCCCTGTCCAGGTCCCAGATCCCATGCACCACCCTGACTGGGCAGCGGCCCCAGCACCAACTGCAGCCCCTGAGCCACTCCTTCCCTCACCATGGGGGGTCTCAATCTGCAACATCCCCCCCTGGGCCATGCCCCTTCCCCTCCATAAACTTACTTGCAAGGAGCTGCTCTCCACACTGCCTGGCTGTAGTCCCGGCCACGTGCATGTGTGTGGCTGCACACATGCATGTGGGTCCCCTGCATCTCACTCCCAGCAGCCCCAGGCAGGACCCCTTGCAGGCTAGAATGCTGCCTACGTGCAAGGGGAAACCCACTGTTTCCCTGAGAAAACCCAGGTACCCAGGGCCCCTGATCCAGTGGCAGAGAGGGAACCCAGGTCTGCAGGGCCCTAGCCAGAAGGCATAATTATTGATAAGAATTATTGGCTGCAATGGCCAACAAAAAAGCAGATAATGTCATTTTACTTTACCAGTGCCAATCCGATAGGCATCCAATATATCAGTGCACCTCCTAATGATAGGCCTGAACCCTATCTTTGAGTAACCTACCATAATGTGAATATTTGCAGATGCCATGGCTGGCTTGGTCAGCAGAGCAAACAAAACTGTTTGCTTAATTGGACACAATCAGCAAGAACAAGACAGTCTTGTTAACCAGGGCTAGAACAGCTTCCTACCATGGGAAGAAAGGAGAAAAACCCCTCCCTATTTCCCTGTTACTTTCTCAAAGATATACATTTTAACTAATTGCCACCTTCTTGGCCCATAAGAAATCTAGTGTAATCTGGTTCCAGAAGTTTCAGTAAAACAGACATTTAAGTAAAACCAATCAGAGATCATTTATTAGAATATTTAGATTATGTTTACCAGCTATGTATAAATAGCAGGTATAGGCTGGGAGAGACCTTGGTGACTTTTACGAGATGCCTGCTGTGCTGTTTGCCAGCTGGACCTGCTGTTCGCAGCAGTCAAGACCCATTCCGTAAGATTTTGCTTATCCATGGCATTAATCTTGCTTCAGCAATTAATCAATAAACTTCACACATTGGTTGGAATGACCCAAGGATTTAAATTAATTTCACCCTTCCACACCATTTGACAGTTGTTAACATCAACCAACAAATAGCTGGCTGAACAAACAGTTCAAATTTCACTGAAACTATTATTGACTTATGTAAATTCTCTCCAGCTACAGTGCTGCTTATTTTAGTAGACAGCTTATACTAACTGTGATCATAAGAGTCACTTTCTGCAAAGACAAATGAATTTACCTGAAGGATCCACAATTTTCTGAATCTTGTCCTTCTCTTCCTCTTCTAGAAAGAATCCTCCTCCTGTATCAACTATCTGCGGAGGTGCTTTAACTTCGACAGTGCCTGAAGAGACAAATAAGAGATTAAAGGAACTACACATACAGATGTATTTACAAAAGAACTTCCAAAACAAGTATACAAAAGGTGACATTCATATCCAACGGGCTCATAAACTGGCACGCAGATTGTTCTGCTTTCAAAAAGCACTTTGCCACACAGAGATCTTAAAAGCTATTTCTTCCTGACCACAGAGAATAAATTTCTAGCAATGGAGAAAAATCCATTTACTGTAGGTAATTCAAAACCTCACCCATATTATACAACAATGCTTGCTACTCCTGCAGAGAAGGAAAGCAATAAACTAAAAAACGTGCAAGGCTGTTTTCAAAGCTAAATCTAATACGCATAATGCACAACTCTACAGATTATAGGATGGGCACTTTTATTACAGTTTATGTAAAGACAAAAATAAACCTAATAAAGTATTTAGACTCTGAAGATACAGTACAAAAGCTACATGCAAGGTGAAAAGTCTTTTGATGGAAATTCGTTTTATAACAAAAGTTAGTGTACATTGAATCAACTAACTGATCATGTAAAAGGTAGTATTTGCCATGCAGGTGTTTTGTTATTTAACTGACAACTCTAGAATTGAAACCCTGAAGTTTAGACAGCATGGCTTACCACAATAAAATCAAGCTTTGGGACTCAATTTTGAAGACTATGAAGACTTCTGCTCCCCAAAATAGCTTAAGGTAGTGTAAATCTTTCCATTAAGCTCTTGTTTTAATAAACCGTATTTAAGGATTCAAATTTAATACGACTGTGTGACACCTCCATCCCAAGCCCTACCACATCTCTGTCTGTGCTTTTGTTTTGATGCTTTGTTTCTTCCTACTTGGCTGGTATTCAGTTATCCTTGCAAGGTGGGCCAAAGCCTTCCGGTGGTTGGATCCAACTTATGGGCCACAGACTGGTGACACTCAGTATACCTCTGTATGTAATTTATTCTTTCTAACAGCAACATGTTCAATTCTAAGGTATACATACATTAACGGGTCCTGGACGCTGAAGCAAGTACACGTGTGCACCAGCATACACGTGCCCTTGGCTCCCCTGACCCCACCAAGCAGAGAAGCAAGGAGCCAGCAGCAGTAGTAAGGTAAGCCAGGCAGGGAGGGGGAAGGGAAAACCAAGCTGGGCCAGCTGTAGGGAACTGGGATGGGGTTTTCCTCCCCTCCCATCTCTACTTAGACATGCAGGAGTTTGCATAAGGGAGAAAGCAGAAGGGGCTTGAGACTCCATGTATCGAAGTCGGCGGCTTTGGACAGTCTTCAGGTGAGTGCATGTGAAGAGTCTTTAATGGGGGTGGCAAGCTGGAGCGCAGCCAGGGACCCTGCTCCAATGCTGTCTCCTGCTTGGGGCTCCACTGAGGCCTCCATCCAGACAGAGCCATTGGGTAGGTTGGTGGCATCTGGGCCTCCTGCCTGCAGGGATTGCCTGGCAGGCCCTTGAGGGCCAGGAGTGTTGGGAGGGCCAGGACTCCCCTCACCTGTCCCACATGTGCCCAGACTGAGGCCTTGGAGGGGCAGATGAGGGAACTCCAGGCAAAGGTGAGCAGGCTGCCAGGGGATCAGGGCAATTGAGGAGATTCATGGGTACTTCCATTCTTTGGAGGTTCACATGCCTGGAGGGAAGGAGTCACAGGAGGGAGTCAATGCAGCCGGATGGCAGACAGTCACCTCGAGGGCTAGACATCGCAAGGCAAGGGTGACGCCCTCAGTACAGGTGAAGAAGAGATGAGGCCCTGGCATCACTGGCAGAGAGCAGCAGTGGAAGCCATTTTCACAGCCATCACCAAGCAAGCTAAGAGAGAACCATGCAGCCTGAGGAGAAGACATCAGGTCATCATGGTGGGCGACTCCTTCCTGAGAGGAACAGAGGAAGTCATCTGCCACCCAGATCCCACAGTACGGGAGGTATGCTGCCTGCCCAGAGCCTGGATTCGAGACATCACAACAAGGATTCCAGACCTGATTAGGCCTTCCGACTACTATCCCCGGTCCTCATGCACATAGGAACGAATGACGCAGCCTGGAGTAGTCCAAGCGGGGTCATGAGTGACTACATGGCACTGGGAGCCAGGCTCAGAGGTTCAGGGTCACAGGGGGTCCTCTCATCCATCCTACCAGTCAGCAGTCAAGGACCACAGCAACTGCATCAGAGAGATCAACTCAGCTTTGGAGCTGGTGCCGTCATGCAGGGTCTGGATTCCTTGACCATGACCTGCACTTCCAGGATAAGGCCTTGTTTGGACAAGATGGGCTACATCTCTCTCCAAGAGGTAAGAGTCTCTTCTCTTACAGGTTGGCTGATCTTATATGCCAGGCTTTAAACTAGGTTCATTAGGGGACAGGGATGTTAACAACAGAAAGAGGCCAGGAACGACAAACCTCAAGCCAGGTGCTAGAACAGTCCAGGTAAGTACCAAGGGCCCCACCAAGCATCAGAATGGGGAAGTAGCAAGGGCATCTACTGGGGGCTTAGATGCCTCTATACTAATGCTAGGAGCATGGGGAACAAGCAGTAGAAACTTGCACTCCTGCTTGCAAATAAAGAATTAAATCTGGTTGGGCTAAAAGAAACTTGGTGAGATCCTACCCATGACTGGGCAGTGGACATTGAGGGCTACAGGCTGTACAGACAGGACAGAGTAGAGAAAAAAAAGGGGGGGCATTGCTTTCTCTGTTAAGGAACTATATACGTCTTCCGTAGTTAAATCAGACCGAGAAGAAGGGCAGATTAAGGTACTATGGGTCAGGTTACAGGGGGGATGAGGTAAAAGGGACTTGGTAGTGGGGATCTACTACAGACCCCCACACCAGGGGGATGAGTTAGACCTAGAATTCTCAAGACAGCACACTCAAAGGACCTGGTCGTCATGGGGGACTTAAACTTCCCAGATATCTGCTGGGAGAAACAGACAGCCAGGTCTGCCAGTTCACGAAAGTTTCTAACCTCCTTACAGGACTTTCACCTATCGCAGAAGGTACGCGTTCCCACTAGGGAAACTTGGTGGAGGATCTGCAGGTGCAAGGCAACCTAGGCGATAGTGACCACCTATTGATAGGGTTCACTATTTGGAGAAAGGTGGTGTTCCTGGACACGAATACAAATATGCATCCCATTGGGACTTTAGGGAAGCCCAATATAGGTAACAACCCATCAACTGTTCATACTAACCTAGTAAAGGGGCACCTGAAGGGGTTGAATGTATTTAAGTCAACAGGCCCCAATAATCTTCATCCTAGGGTACTGAGGGAATTAGCTGGAGTTATAGTGGAGCCACTGGCACAACTGTTTGAGCACTCATAGTGCTCAGGACAGGTCCCGGAGGATTAGAAAAGCGCCAGTGTGGTCCCTATTTTCAAGAAGGAGAGGAAGGAAGAACCAGGTATAAGCCGGTTAGTCTCACCTCTATTTTTGACAAGGCCTTTGAGAAAATTGTTAAGGATCACCTTTGTGGGGGACCAGCAGGTAAAATAATGTTAAGGGACAACCAGCATGGGTTCATAGCAGGCAGATCCTGCCTGACTAACTTGGTTTCATTTTATGACAAGGTCACAAAATGCTTGGATGAAGGAATACAGGTAGATGTTATTTACTTAGATTTTAAAAAGGCCTTTGAAACAGTGTCACACCCAATTCTTATAAATAAACTAAATGGTTGCAGTGTAGATTGTTACAGTCTGGTGGGTAGAAAATTGACTTTATGGGATGCACCCAGAGAGTGGTGGTGGACAGGTCGGTTTCTACTTGGAGGAACGTGGGCAGTGGAGTCCCCCAAGTCTCTTTCCTGGGACCGGTACTATTCAATATCTTCATTAGTGACTTGGACAAGAGAGTAGAAAGCACCCTGTCTAAGTTTGCTGATGACCCCAAACTATGTGGAGGGAGGTAAACAAACTAGATGGCAGGGAGCAAATCCAGGCTGATTTAGACAGGCTGGGGAAATAGCCCAAACAGAAGAGGATGCAGTTTAACATGTGTCATGTGTTGCACCTGGGGAGGAAGAATCATCAACACTCCTATAGCCTGGGAGGTACCACTTTAAGTAGCACAACTGCGGAAAGGGATCTCAGTCGTAGTCAACTCCAAAATGAACATGAGTCACCAGTGTGATGTGGTAATAAGCAAAGGAAGAACTTCTTTACTGTCCAAACCCTCAAGGTTTGGAATAGACCGCCACTGGAGGTGGCTCAAGCACCTACTCTGAATGCCTTCAAAAGTCATCTGGATATTTACCTTGCAGACAGGGGCAGGGGGCCAGACTCAACCATCTTCTGAGGTCCCTGCTGGCCCTAATGTCTAAGAAATCTATTAAATCTATGAAAGCTAACCACACCCTTTCTTGCATAAATAGGTACATCACAAACAAGTCTAAGGAGATGATACTTCCCCTCTACGTGGCATTGGTCAGGCTGCACCTGGGGTACTGCATCCAGTTTTGGGCACCACACTTCAGGAGGGATGTGGATGGCCTGCAGAGGGTTCAGAGGAGGGCCACTCATCTGCTTAAAGGCCTACAGAAAAAGACCCCTATGTGGACTGATTGGGAAACCTGAATCTCTTCAGCCTCTACAAGAAGAGGTTAAAAGGTGATCTCATGCCTGCCTATGAACTCATGGGGGGGGTGGGTCAAAAAGAAAGAGGGGACCCACTGGTTACTACAAAGAATGGCAACTGTCAGGAAGAGAGCAATTCAGATTGGACATGAGGAAAAAATTCTTGCCAGTGAGGGGTGCCAAAATATGGAATATGCTTCCAAGGGAGGTGGTGCTGTCCCCTTGCTTGGAAGTGTTTAAAAGGAGACTGGACAGACACCTGGCTGGGGTCCTCTGACCCCAGCACTCAGTCCTGCCCAGGGCAGGGGGTCAGACTCGATGACCATAGAGGTCCCTTCTGACCCTAACATCTTCGAAACTATGAACTTTCTTAAACTATGGCTAGCCTTTTTGTCGGTTTGGCAAACATGAGTATATCCCTTCTTAAGGCTGCTGGCTTCTGGGAGAAAATCCAACATAACTCAGGACTGTCAGTTTCTTGTCTCGTTTTGAGACGAGCTGAAACACTTTACAACACCTTCTCTCTAGGCTAGAGACGGGGGTTACTTGATGTTAAAACCCAGCAGCAGAAGTCAAGCACGCCGTTTCAGTGCTGCTCTCCAAAGCCGCGGGTTCAGGCACTGCTCTTGTTCCTCAGGGACAAGGACCACCGCGCGGCCCTGGCTATCGGGCAGTCCCGCCCCGGCCCGCGCCGCCCGCCGCAGACCTGTGTGGGGCCGGGCGGCCAGCCGAGCCCGCCGCAGCATCAGCGCCCGCTGGCGGTTCCGCTCCATCCGGGCCAGCGCGGCCGCCGACAGCGCCGAGGGTGCCGCGCCCCCCGCGCCCTCCATGGCGCCGTGCTGCCCCGCCGCAGACACGGCGAAGGCCAGCCGCATCCTCTGCCAGACGTGGAGCGCACTGCGCCTGCGCGCAGCCAAAGGGGCGGGGCGGGGCGGGGCGGGGCTCGGCTCGCCTGCGGGGGCATCTGGGAGGTGGGATGCTCCGCCCGGGCTCCGGAAGCCTGTGCCGGCTGGCGGGTCCCGGGCGTGAGGGGGTGGAGCCGAAGAGGTGGGAGGCCCGGGCCGGAAAAAAAAGAAATATATTTTCAGAAACATCACGCTGATGTGTCGTAGCACCACAGGTGATGAAAGAGAGAAGCAGCTGGTCGCGCATTTGTGTAGCGCTGTTACACGCAGTTGCTGCCACCGGCTGAACCGGGCGCAGGTCCCTGGCTCCCTGGGAAAAATAACTGCCGGTCCACCACATCAGGTAGTTTGAGAAGCACTGCTGTAACCCACCAGGGGGCGGGGGCGGGGGTTTAGGCACCTGACACTAGGGAGGTCCACCAGGCCTCCCCAGCCCAGCAGGCTGTAGATTTAGATCATGCCCAGGACCCCTGAGGCCTCCTCCTTCCCCATAGCCTCACCCTTACCACTGAGTTATTAGAGCAGCAACTTCTCCAGGAGATGTTGCTTCCTCAGTGTCTGGCCTCCAGCCCTGCTGGCCTGGGACTTAAGGCTTCTTGTCAGGGTTCAGCCACATCTGCCTGCTGCCTGATTCAGGTGTTAAAGTGGCAGAGCGCTTAAGGTGCTCTGACACCTACCTTCCCCCTTACAGTGTTCAGGAGAGCCTGTGATAGCCCCAAAGTGGCGGGCACCCCGCTGGTGCTCTGCCACACAGACCAACCAACTGCCTTAGGGATCTGTGCTTGCTCTGACCGTGTACAACCTCTACACCAATGACCTGCCACAAAACTAGTCACAGAATTCATCCATGCTGACGACATCTGCTATGGATTCCAGGCCCAGACTTTTTCTGAACAAGAACATACTCTGAACAGTGACACTGCAAAGCAGGCTGACTACTGCAAGACTTGGTGCCTTCAGCCAAGCGTCAGTAAGACAATTTCCAGTGTTTTCCACTTACGCAATACCAGTGCTGCCCAGGAGCTAAACATCTGAGTGGAGAGAGGCTGAGGCATGGCTGGATTATGACAAGCTGGGGCCCTAAGTTAGGGGTTCCTGACCTTTCTATGCTATGGACCAGAAGCGACCAAGTGAGGAAAGTGTTGCGAGCAATTGGATCTAGCTGAGTTCTTATCCCAGGAGATGTCTGGGTAGTTGAAGTCACCCATGGCGACCATGCTCCAAGAGCGTGCAACCTCTGTAAGTTCTCTAGAGAATTCCTGGTCGAGCAGTTCCCCTTGTTTTGGAAGTCTGTAATAAATGCCTATGGTCAAATCTCCTTCCCTGTGCTCTCCTGGTATCGACCTAGAGGGTCTCAGTCGCCCTTCTTTGTTTCCAGTCTTTGTTTGCAGGAGGTATAATGTTCCTTCACGTAGAGAGCAACTTCCTGGTTCTGGACAGGGCAAGGTCTGCATGCAGTCAACCTCTACCGTTGGGGTCTTTGCAGCAATCCAAACTAGCTGTGGCAAAACGCATACCATGTTGCATAGTGTTGATGAGTGCCCACTAAGTTCAGTGGAAGACTACAGGAAATGCACATGGCTCCTGAGGATACTATTGCATGGCTTGGCAATTACACACACACTGGCTGCTGTTTGTGCAGCCCCACCTCTTGACACTGATTGGCAGAAAGGCGTGAGAGGGGTCTATCATACTATCCCACCAGCTGGTGGCTTCCCCTCCCAGGTGAGCTGCAAGGCTGGGCCACAGTGGCAGTGAGGACTGTTGGCTCCCATTAGGGAGCCAGCATTTTATTTTTATTAAGATTTTTTTTCCCTGAGAAATTGTGGCCAATGCCATTTTTTCCTGGTGATCACAGAGATTGCTGTTTTTCATGGTTTCTGCAAAACTGATTTAAGTAGATCCCTAGATATGAGAGAGGATTTCTATGAGATAATCCAAGATGAATATTAGTATTAGAAACAAGGCAATTCACTTTTTTTGTATCAGTAAATACATTGTGATTGCTTGTTTGAAAGCAAATTTACCAGAACTTCTGTAAATGCTATTCATCACTTGATAAGCAAGTCTCATTCTGTTTTACATGCCAAATCGTGCTCTTCTGGAAGTGAGATCTACTTACTTTTTCCTTGTTTTCCAAGCTTGTGTAGGTGTTCAGAGAAAATGTGCAGATTTCCAGAAATGAATAATACAGCTTTAT
The DNA here is from genome assembly GCA_030014935.1 of Caiman crocodilus. Classification (NCBI taxonomy): domain Eukaryota; kingdom Metazoa; phylum Chordata; order Crocodylia; family Alligatoridae; genus Caiman; species Caiman crocodilus. Next base: position 51,762,058 of record JAGPOW010003395.1, read on the forward strand.
GTAAGATTGCAAACAAAAACAACATCAAATGTAGGGAAGATTGAGAGAATATGTCATGAGTCAAAAAAATTACAGGAATGTTGTAATTATCCCCAGAGCAAGCATGGTAAAACCAAGAAATTCAGAGTTAGGGTTAAACTGAAAAAAAATTCCAAAAATATGAGTAAGTGGAAAATCTCAGTTCAGATAGCCAAATAATCTAGAGTCTGTGCTGCACTTATGCCATGCAATATCATCTGATTATGTTGTATGCTTAAAAGGATATATGAAGTGAGACTAGATTTAATTCTTTTCCATCAACAGAGACTTTATAGTGGTGGAGAGGCTTGCGTGTCCCAATGACCCTCAAAGCTGTCACCCAGAATCTCACACTCCTAGCAGGGTCACTCAAGGTAAACAGGCCTGAGGGGAGGTTCCAGACAAACTAAGGTCCAACCCCAGATCCTCAATGGCGGATTAGATGAAAAAAGATGTCAGAATCTCAACAGCTGTAAAGAGGAAGAAGGATGCAGCAAAATGGAGGTCTCTTGTCATCTAGGGTTCTCCCTTGCCACTAGGCTCAGATCTCCACCTTGTCAAGATTGTGTGATTGTTGTTTCCATCTACCAGCTTCTCATTAAACAAAGTCAGGCTCAAGCTTCTACCACAGACAACAACATGCTCCTGTACCAAGCTCCAAAAGCCCTGCAGCAATACATCAGTAGTGACAGAAACAAGAGTACTGAATCCAGCAGTCTGCAGCCACGAAACTGCACATAGGTGGTGGTAGGTCAGCACAATTGATCTTTGGGTGGTTGGATCAGTCTGTGTGACCTATGTGCAGTCACATTACCCAGGGTGACCTGTGGGTTGGTCAGGTCTACCCAGAGGTATTTTGGCTGGCTTGACTGGTTCACAGGTGATCAGGTCAGCCAAGCTGACCAGTGGCTGGTGTGATGGCCTGGAAACCCATGTGTGGACAGGTCGGCCAAGGTGACCTGCAACTGGACAGATTGGCCTAGGTGACCCATGAGTTGTTAGGTTGGCCTGGGTGACCTGCAAGTTGTCAGGTTGTCCAGGGCAACTGGCAGCTGGTGGGGTCAGCTGGAGTGACCAGCAGCTGGTGGACCTGGCTGGAGTGACTGGAAGCTGGCAGGGTTGGCCTGACCAACCAATGGATGAAAGGGTTGGCCGGACTGACCTGTGGCTGATGGACTCACCCTGTGTGACCCACTCATTGTGAATCAGCTGATCAGATAAAGATTCCTCCAGCATGGCTTCTGATTTAAATGCAGCCAAGGCTTCTGATGAGAAACCACATCCAGGCTTTTGTTGGAATGCGCATGTTAAGTTTGGTTTCAGCTCAGTTTTTAATGGGTACATGTCAGCATCATACAAACTACCATAAAAGCTCCCACCAAGTTGCATCTCTGTTGGCAGTTAGAGTTCAATGGTAGGATAGGCTTGGAGGCAAAATGTGTTTTCAGGAGTCAGGTGACTGCAAAAAGCCATCACCCCTTAGGCTAGCATCATATCTCTGGAACTGAGCATCAGGCTCACAGGTAAAAGAGGGGAATTTCTGGCTGCTTGTGGCCTCTTCTTGATGGAGAGGTTATGAGTTGCAAGCCAGGTGTGGGCTTCTGAGTTTCAGTCTGAAAGCATAGATGTGGTGGGTTCAAGACATTTATTTTTCCTTGAAACATGCTAAGCTCGGATGGGCTCCAGAGCCCACCTGACTAGTGCTAAAGCCCTGGGGCTCAAATATGAACCTCTTAAGAAGCCAGCATCCCTGGAGGCTTGTGTCATATCTCTGGGCTGGAACTGAGCATCAGGCTGGCAGGTAAGACGGGGCAGTCTGTGGCTGCTTTTTGCCAGACACAGGTCCTTCTCTCACAGGGTGAATCTGCATGTGTGATTAATTTGCACAAATAAACTCTGGAGCTTATTGTTCCAGAGTTGTTTGCTCCCTGGCACATCATTTGAATGTGCACCTGGGAGCAAAAAACTCCTGAGCATATTGCACCCAAGTTTATTCGTGCGCAGCACGTGGAGCCCAGTCGGAGCAGCCCAGGCTGGCAGGGGCCCTGAGGACTCGGGCTTGGGTTTTGACTGGACTCCACCTTCCGTGGAGAGGCTGACTGAGTCATGAGGGTGCTTCAGCATGGAGCTAGTTGGCAGGTAGCCCCTGTGCTGAAGCACCCTCATGCCTCAGCCAGCCACTCTGCATCACGTGCAGCCAGGTTGGAGCAGCCTCGGGCTGGCAGGCTGATCCCCACAGGTTCCCTGCCAGTCCAGGCTGCTCCAACTCAACTCCACATGCTGCGGAGAGGCTGGCTGAGGAATGAGGGAATTTCAGTATAGGAGCTACTTGCCAGCTAGCCCCCTGCTAAAGCACTCTGCCCCAACCAGCTGGGATAGCATCTGCACGTGCTGCTGCGCATGAAAAAAACTCCACAGCAGGGTAGTACTTGTATTTTACAAATAATACCCTGCTGTGGAGTTTATTAGTTTTGGGCGCACATGTAGACACAGACTTTACTGCACAGTTAATTAGTCAGCTGCGCACCATCTTGTACCCCCAGTGTACTTGATTTTTGTTTTGTGGTGAATGACTTGATAATTTGGTCACTCGGGCTGAGTCAGCTGCTACCAGTATTATTCTAGGGCTCAGCAGCTTGGTTGCTTAGTTAACAATGGGCAGTTTCTGAATTAAGAGCTAGTATGAGCTTCTGAGTTTCAGTTGGAAAGCACAGCTGTGGCATGCTTGAGGAAATTTCTTCTTTCCTGAAAGATGAGAAGCTCAGATGGACTGCAGAGCTTACTTAACCAGTGTCAGTGCTCCAGGGCTTTAAGATGCATGGCATGGGGAAGGAAATTCCTTCAGGGTTTCAGTATGTCACGCAAAGCCCCAGATTCTGATTTGTGTTTCAGTCAGATCCCTTGGAGTGTTTGTGAGGAAGGGGGATTTGGTCCGGCCAAAACATATTTTTTTTCAAATTTTTGCAGCAGCTGAGCGTGGTCAGGCCTTGCCACTTCAGAAGCCAGTACCACTGAGACTAGAGCCATAATTCTGGGACTGAGCATGAAGCTGGCAAGTAAAAGGGAGGAGTTTGTGGCTGCCTTTGCCCTCTTCATGCTAGGCACAAAGGCCTCTCACAGTACATTTGACTTTTTTTGTCGTGACAGTTTGGTCACTCAGGTCATGCGACACTCCCCCTGGGTTTTATTCTGTGGCTCAGTGGTTTGCTTGCTGAGTTAGTAACAAGGGGATTGTGAATTACAAGCTGGCCTCTGATTTTCAGTCTGCAAGCACAGCTATTGTGGGCTTAAGAAATTATTTTTTTTCCTGAAAGATGACAAGCTCAGATTGGGTCCAGAGCCCACCTGACCAGTGCTAGAGCTCTGGGGCTCAAATATGAACCACTGGAGGCTTGCATCATATCTCTGGGGCCAAGCATGAGGCTGTCAGGTAGAGGGAGTTTTTGGCTTCCTGTGACCTTTTCTTGCTATGCACAGGCCCTCTCCCAGTGTACTTGTCTTTTTGGGTTTTTGAGGGTTTATTCTGGTGTATGTACTGATAGTTTAGCTATTCAGGTTATAAGTAGGCTACAACTGGTATTCAGCAGCTTGGTTGCTGAGTTAATAATGAGTAGGTTGTGCGTTCAAAGCTGGACGTGGGCCTCTCAGTATCAGTTTGAAAGCACAGCTCTGGTGGGCTCAAGAAATGTCCTTTTTTTTCTGAGACGTGCCAAGCTAAGATGGGCTGCAGAGCGCATCTGACCAGTGCCAGGGCTCAGAGAGGCATTTTTTATTTTGCAGCAGCAGAGACCATTCAGGCCCTACCACATAAGAAGCTAGCAACCTTTCAGACTTGTGTACTGTCTCTGGGGCTGAGCAACAACCTGATAGGTAAAAAGTGGGGGGAGGGGTTGTAGCTCCCAGATGCAAGGGCAAATTAAAGCTGGATTGCAACCAGCTATAAAGTTATTACATGTTTTCTAGCTCTAACTTTATAATTAGATGTACCTTTATAGTTAGATGGCAAGATAGTTATATTGCACATGTAGCTGTTCTAAATTAATTGTGCAGTTACCCAGTTAATTGCATAATATATGTAGAGGGGACCTGAGTTACGCCGGGATACTGTTGTCTTGGTGCCTTTCAGATTTCTGATGTACTCATTGTGTATAAGCAGTGCCATTGCACTGAAGTTTGGTGCCCAGGGCAAAGCCTGCAGCAGCAGCTCACTCTTGTCCTGTATACAGATCCAGGGGGCAAATGCCCTCGTTCCCACGCTTACCTGGAAGTGTACGCACTGGTGGGAGCTGCCCTTCCCTCATCCCCATGTCCCCCCAAATGAACTTCTCACAGCTCTGTCCCGTGCCCTGCCCCAGCTGGTCAGCACCTGTTGGTGCCCCTTTGCTTTGGTACCCGGGGGAATCGTTTTGCTCACCCTCACCCTTGCTATGACATCATGTGTAAGGACCAAAGTTGCACCCCATTCACTGATGTGAACTAAAGGGAGTTCTGTTTTGAAGTTGGTAAGTCAGCTTTCCATTTTTGCTGTAAATGCCATTTATTGTGTGTTGTGCTAATTTAAGAGTACTCTGGTAGCAGAAGCCAGGTATGTCAGACCATTATTAGATAAACTTGTCAGATTATCTGTTTCCATCCTGATTTTTTTTTTTTTTTTTTTAAGAAACTGCTGGTCATGGCAGCTGGCGCACAGGAGGGCAACCTGCACCCAGTCCTCACAGTTATCATGTGTTAAGCACCAGCTTGACACTGCCTGTCAGTCCTTTGGAGCTCATACAAGTGTAACATGCAGGAGCCCTGATATAGATTGATGTAAGTGCCCTCTGTGCACTGCTATGACAAATTCAGCGCACCAGCATCAGCACTTGAACTGGGCTGTCTCAAGGCTAAGTGGTACAAACTGAGCAGTTATCGAGCAATTTGGTCCAAGAACATTTCACCATGCACTCTTTGACTAGTGTGGGCTGCTTCATCATGTCTTCTTCCTTTCAACTGCTCCTACATGTATGCATGTGCTGATCAGACTGTGGCAGAAATGGACACCTCACCCCTTCCTCCTTCTGTCAGGTAGAGAGCCAGGAGCTTAACAAAAACCTTTTTATTAAAGGGAAGGAGGAGAAGGGATGTAATCCTTGCCTTTGGTTTAAGGCAGAGTACAGACACAGTTGGACAGGGGCCTGCAGCCAAGCAGGGCTCAGGCTGTCAGCAATGCCAGGCAGGCAAAGTACCCAGACGTGCTGATGTAGGGGGCAAGACATGCTGTGGGACTGCATCTGGATGATTCACTGCTCACAGGTGTGCTGCTGGACCTGGAAGGGTCAAACTTGGGCCCAGCATGAGAAGCTTGAGTAAAGTTACTCAAAACACTTGTGACTACTTCATCCTCTGATGTTTTGAGGCAGTGTGGACAAACGCCTCCCACAGCACAGCAGCATAAAGGGAATGTTCCCTTTTGTTTTTTCCTATCCTTTAGTCAAAAAAACTTAACAGCACTGGGCAGCTGGAAGGGTAGAAGACTCTGTATTTCTAATACTTAGTACTTGGTTTTTGAGGCTTCATTAGGATGATGCCAGTGCTGTTATTATAACAGGCCCTCCTGGACAAGGGAGTGGGAGCTCCTTATGTACTATTATAGGACCTGCTTCCTGTTAACCACTGGACTAGATTTAGTGATAGTAAAAGTTCCTGTTAAAATGCAAGTGATAAAAACTACATGCAACACAGAAAGCTACAAGCATTTAATGGCACAAGCCACCTCCTATCTAAGAGTGTACCTAGAGAGGGAAATAAAGGTACTTAACCCAATATGGCCTTGATTAGATGGTAGGCTTGATTCCAAACTCAGTCTTATCCATTTTGCGCTTAGAAGCATTTCCTGTAGATAAAGAAAGGACCATGCTCCTCATACTCTCTCCGATGAACCCAGAGCTGCTGAAAAGACTTGAGTGATGCCAAAATTGACCCTCCGGTCCAGACAGAGGACTTTCTTTCAGGTGATGCTACTACAACAGGGTTGTTGTTAGGGCACATCTTGATCAGTTCTTGCTGGAAGCGGTCAGCAAAGCCTTTCAGCATGGTACAACCTCCGCACAGCAAGATACTGTCCATCAGTTTCTTTCTGAGGTCAACATCACATTTATTGAGGCAGGTCATTGTCATCAGTGCAAGCCCTGGCTGCTGAAACCCTATCAAGGATGGTGTGAAAAGCATTTCAGCACATAAGAATCGCTCTTTGCCAATTTTAATTAAATGCCCATCTGGCAGCTCATACTCAACTGGCAGTCTCTGAAGAGACATTTCCCGAGAAACATCCAATGAGGTATAACAACATTTCTCTTTGATATCTTCTACTTTGCTTAGGTCTTCCTCTTTAAACTGGTACCCAGACTCATTTAATAGCTTCATGAGGTAAGAGGTGAGATCTGAACCAGCATAGTCTACCCTGCCTGTGATGCTTGGCATAGTATAACCTTCATAAATAGGAACCACATATGAAACACCATGGCCACTTTCCACTACTAGAGCAGAAGTCTTCCCATAAGAGTACATGGATAATCTAGACTGGTAAGCAATATGCATGGCAGGAGCCCCAAATGTCTCAAACAGCATCTCAGCATATTTCTCCCTATTGGTGGTAGGGCTCAGTGGAGGGTCAGATACCAGGATGGCATGCTCCTCTGGGAGAATCTTCATCTCACTGTGGAAAATATATTTCCAAATGTCTTGGACACAGTCCCAGTCCACAATAATGCCATGTCTCAAGGGGTTGACAAGTTTTAGGGGTATATTAGCACTGTAAAGTTCTCTCCCAACAAAGGTATCTTTCCGATTGTCCCCAGTCTTGGCAGTCTCCTGGAGATGCTTACCCACTGTTGACGAAATCACATGGGAAGGATGAGGGTCCCCAGCAAACCCGCACTTACAGTAACCTGTGCCAATGTCTATGATTACTGCTCTAGTCTCTTTCACTATCTTGGGGTTTTTGTTGGGAAATGAAGACATTTTCTCATCTTTAAGGTTTGTATGGGTTCTTGCTCCCATCTTTGTAAGGCCTTCCTTTACAGCTGCTACAGGTAGAGAACTGGAGCTTGAATTGTCTTTGAGTGACACTTCCTTTCCAGTGTCATGTATGCTGATTCTCTTTGACTGTACTGGCAGAAAACATGGCAAGTAGCAGGAATACGGGTGGCACTTTTAGAACATTCATGCCACTGACATCACTAATTATGACATCAAAGGTCTACCTGTCCCAGGGATTGACCAGACCTTTAGAGAAACATGGACTTTTAGAGAGGTGCCCTGGAAGCAAGATACATGTAGGCACTGACTGCAGATGTGTTTTCCCCCTTCATACTAAAATTGTTCTGAGCATTACCAAATGAGCAGACATCTGGCTTGAGTTCTACATGGGCATGCACGCCTCCTGTGCAAACTAGCAATAATCAAGAACTCTGTAGTTTTTACTTTTCAATGCAACCTTGGGTCCTTTCCTAAACTCTTAGGGAAAAGGTCTAAAATCTTTCAATCAATCTTTTTATTTTGGGAAACGTTGTTCTATTGAATATTCTTTTTGTTCATTATTAAAAAGCCCTCAACATATCTGTACAGCTTCACGCTATTTCCATGCTAGGAAAATATCCATGGTTGATTGGTTGATTGTTTTATTTATCAGATTTATCATCCTATCCAACAAAAGCTGAGGGCACCTTACAGGAGAGAGAAAAATAACTTATAAAAACAAGCAAATGAGAAAAAACAGGAGAAAGTTACTTACAGAAGCAAGAGAGTTTTAAAATAACCTATTGAGCAAACCCCACTAAACCAGAGGTTAACAATCTATGGCCTGTGGATCTGACTCACAAAGAGATTCTTCAGGTCATGAGTGGCAGCCTACTGTTAGTAAAAGATTGCCAACCTTGGCCTATTATTCAAGAGAAGGATTCTGGATTCTTTTCACCACGTTCTGTGGTGCTACTGAACCACAGGCAAATATGAGGCGGTATCTGAAGTATGAGGGCAGAGCTGCTCCTGTGGATGTGAAGTGTTCATATTCTCTGGTGTGCTGCGCCTCCTGTCATTAAGGATTGTTTTAGTCTTTGCAGAGCCCACGCTACCACACCAGAGGTGGAGTGAGGGGGAAAAGACAGCCCCTTTAATTAAGCTGGTCATTTCTAGGACACCTGTACCTTATGTATTTAAACACCAAAGACCTGAGATATTTGACTCCTGGAAGAGGAAAGAACGTTTTTTCTAGAGTATCTTGTACAATCTAATAAGCAGGACTGCTCCTGGAAACGCAAGGACTAGAAGCCTAAGGTTACTAGGCCCATTTGATATTAAAAAAAACCTTTGCATGTCATTCTGAAATTGTAACTAAAAAGCTTACTGGTAAGCAACATGCAGGAAGTGACTCATGCTACAAGCACATAATACTAATGACATCACAATCAGTGATGCTGCAGTTGTTGTGATAGCAAAGTTGCAAGAATACCTGCTGAACTCCACCCATATACTTTAAAGGATCTATAAATTAAAAATTGCAGAGAATGCAAGTAGATACAAGAAAGATTAATATGCTGGGGACAGAGGATAACAACTATGGTGAACCTAAGACAACAACTAGATGTAGAACTAGGTTTGCACTACTGTGAATACAGATTTGCTAGAGAGCATAACCCTTCCTATGTGATTTCACCCACAGGAAGTAAAGAATCCAAGACACCAATAAAACTGATGTCAAGCAAAAAGGAAATGGTTTGAGACAACACCTAAATACTGAAACACCACTAGAAATGATCAATCCATTACAACAGTGGCAGACTGGAATTTTGTCCAAGATATCTGAGGGCACATCTTATACAGAGAAATGAGTACGTTTCCAAAGGAGCATGCTGTATTGATATCAAAACCTCCATTGAGTCCCATCACGCGTAAGGAAAAATATGCAGAGCTGATGTTTGAAATCTTTTGGTCTTCCAGCAATGCATGCAGACCGCCAACCTGTCCTGTCCTTGTATTCTTATGACAAAACCTCAGGTTTTGCTATAGTAATCAAGTTGTTTCAGCATTTCTGAATTAGAAAGGAAGACTATGAGGCTCAAGGGCCCTGAGTTGTTTACTAAAATGCTAAGAGTTTATGCTGCAGTAACTAGATCACCTGATTTAGTGTGCAGAGTCCAAGCAACATGTTCACATGTGACATGGATGTAACATAATTCAAGCTTTCAGCATTAGGATACTCGAAAAGACTGAAAGAACATCAGCCGAATTTTCTTGGAGCTACTATTTCAGCAATTCTACATATTAAAGTATTAATTTAAATAGTTATTACTTAAATAAATATTTTGTCAATAAATAACAAGCAGTCTGGTAATTTTCTATATCCTTCAATAACTGTTTTTACCTGTTAGACTGCATCTTGCTGAGTCTAATGTGTTAATGATTTTGCAAGTGCATTTAAAACATAGAGGGGCTCCATCCTGTAGTCCTACAAGGATACATTCACCACTGAAGACACTGGATTTTGACTAACCACTGCAAAATCAATTTACAGCAAGATGCACCCTTTATTACAATAATACTGCACAGTATTTTCTGAAAGCCAGGACAAGCAGCCTTTAAAAGCTTAGTGTTGAGGATGGTCAGTACATACCACAACAAAGACCACGTCACTTTCAAAGATTAGACTGTATTGCCTGTTTACCTGGGCAGGGGTTACTTAACAATAATCTTTGTTAGCCATTTGCAGTGGAAGGTTTTAAAGGAAGTTTATTAATCATTTCATTTGACTGGATATTACAATCTTTGGCAAGGGTATTTTTGTTGATATCAAGGTCAGCAAATCATCAACAAGGAAAGAAAGAATCAGGTGTCAATATCACTTAACGAAAGGAAGATGTTTCCACACCAAGTTCTGAATATTTCCCCCTTAGAGTCTAACACAAACCTACTGTAGGCACTAAACTGCCTCTTGAACCAGAATAATCCTGATTTACCCAAGTAAAACAGGTTCGAGACTTCCATACAGGTACAACAGTTTATCTAATGAACGGATGTTAATTTACTTTAATTCTTTTAAAACCTGATTATAAGGAGGTGTTGAATATGCTTATTGGAACTTTTCCAAGAACTGTAAAATAATGCAGAATTCCAGATCTAAGTCAGTTTGACCAATGCTTCTTGAGATGTTCCTTTAACTGTGGGATGGTTGATTGAGGTTGCCTACACACATGGCATCTGAGGGGCAACTTGAGGAGTTCAGAAGACCCACCACTCACCAGCACTTTTCCTTTGGTCTTTATCATCTCTATCACATCTGAAGGAAACCAAAAAACATTAGGTACAAGAACAGAATACATGGTGAAGTGCACTCAGCATCTATAAAATCTGTTCTTAGTGCTTTATGTAAGTAGGATGTCGTCATTACAGAACAGCATGCTACCCATCCCAGCTGTGCTCCCTGTACCGCAGTTTCTCACAGCTCCAAGCTGTTATTCATTATTCTAAGAAAAGGCAAATGAATGGGAAAGAAAACTTCTTAAAAATTGAGTAAATATGGTATCATGATCACTCAGGTCTCAGTGGTAGAATCCTTGTCTACCACGCAGAAGACCTGGGTTCGATTCCCAGATGCATACACAACTACAGCCATGGAGGCACCAAACATCTTTAGATTCTGTCTCAGTGGCCTAAAGGGAGGATGGCAAGTCTGGGCAGCCTCCACTCCTCAAAAAATTCCTGCCCAGGCACATGCACTGAAGGTCTGGGTGCTCCTCACACATGCACCATGATCCAGGAGAATCAACAGTTGCCACAATAATGACTCAATATCCAAAATTAAGCATGAGCTTTCAACTTTCTTCCTAACAAAATGTTTTAAGATAACAAAGACTTTGCAGACGAGAAAAATAAAGTAGATTGTACATTATGGAGCAAGTTTTAAAAACATCTTTACCTTGGGAGTTCAAGAAGTATTCTGTGGTAAAAGAATTCCAGTGCTTTTTGGTTTTAAGGCACGGGGAATCAAAATCCTGGCTGATTACATGCAGATGTATGTGACTGAAACACACACACACACTTAATTAAAATAATGATAATTAAAAAAAATCAGTTCTCATCTAGAGAAAGCTACACAGATAATGGCTACTTTAGAAAACTGAATAATTTTATCCTTCCAATGTGAACACTACAGCATACATACAGGCCTATGAGATCAAGTTCCCTGAAGTCTCAAGGACAAATTCATAAGTAATCTATACATAATGTTTAATAAAAGTAGAAAACTAGATGTAAGCAGTGTAATATAACCCATGCCAGTAGATGCCAAGGAGAATAATGTCAGTAAGGAAAGCAAAATTAAGAGAAGGCCAAAAGATAAAGTGGACTTAAAGACATCAACAGTACAACCCAAAATTGTTTCTAATGCAACTCTAATGAACTCCTAGCTCAATGACATACAGATTTTGGCTGTGCTGTTCTACAGGCAAAAAATATGCAGAACTCTTGGTAGAGGTGATATATTTTATTAGACCAACTAAATATTTGCAAAAAAAAAAAGAATTTGTTTTTGCAAATATTTAGTTAGTCTAATAAAAGATATCACCTCTGCCAAGAATTCTGCATAGTTCAATGAGATACATTTTTCAGGCTCTGACGTGCAAGACTTAGTCCACTGACAAATAATCATTTAAAGGCATAATGGGATCTGATCCCCAAACCAAACAATCATGCCTCCTGCCATGCCATAAGTGTATAGGAGGACACATGTTTGGGAATGGGGGGAGTCAGATCGCAATTGTGCCCTGCTTACCACAGCAGGGGGAGCCCAGAACCATGGTCCCAAGCTTCCCCTGCACTAGCAAGTTGAAAGCCAGGTGTTTGACAGTAAGCTGACTGTTAACCAGGAGGACTGAACCGGGGTCAGCTGGAGGTCCCAGTGCAATCCTAACCCTGCCACATGTTCAATTTAAGGTGTGTTGGAAACCAGCCACAAAAATATTACACATTTTTTATGTTATATTTTTTGTGGCTGGTTTCCCATTTTGTGGTGCCATTAATTCCATGAATGTTTGTCCAGGTTACTATTTAAAGTGAGATTAAAAGTCTGATTGTGTTTTAAGTATGATGTCTGCCAGGGACTTTAGGCACCAAATGGACAGTGATTTTGAGAATGTTAGTGATGCCTTAATGGGGGTCTTAAAAACCCAAGCATCTCTAAGACTTAACCTTAAATCTGTATAATTCAGCATGAGGCTTTAGGTAACAAAAATGGCACCTGCTGACCCACTCAAGTCTTACCTCATGCTGGGAATAGCATGGTAACCCAGCCTGAACTGTAAGGTCTCTCTCTCAGGACACTGGTGGACCAACTTTTCACCAACGGCATGCATGTGTTCCAGTAGTCCAAGATGCTCTTTTGTCACGGATTTTAAACTGGAGATGGAGTCCCAAGGTAAAATGAGCCAGTGGTAACGAGCTTTGGGATACTTGTCCTTAATTGCTACAACCCTTTCATCTTTGTAGACCTAGTAGAGAGAGATATAGGTTATTTACCATTGACTGGTGTCCCTTGGAAGGAGAAGCTGCTTACTGCATGACTGTAGTTCTAGAAGAGTCCACTCTGGGTACACGGGACTCAGATTCATAGATTTGTAGATGCTAGGGTTGGAAGGGACCTCAACAGATCATCGAGTCTGACCCCCAGCCTAGACAGGAAAGAGTGCTGGGGTCAGATGCCTATCCAACCTTCTCTTAAAGACCCCCAAGGAAGGGGCGAGCACCACCTCCCTTGGAAGCCCATTCCAAGTTTTGGCTCACATGCCTGAGCTTGGACGTTTATTCGCCAGCAGCATCTACATTGTGTACATGCTCCCAAGTGGCTCATTGTAGAGTATGCCTATGCAATCACAGAATCCTAAGCATACAGTACTTGAGGAAAAGTAGGTGAAAACAAGAGCATGGGTTGCAACAAGCACGTACAGATCTCTAAGAAGTCCAACTACTGCACAGTAAGCAAGTTTTCTCCTTCAAGTGACTCAGCATGCACGTTCTGCTAGGGAGGACACCGAAGTGGTTCTCAGTTCACCTGAAGGCAAGATTAGAGAATCACACACCAATTAGATGGTCACCTCATCAATTGCAGCACCAAATCCAAAAAATTAAAAAATTGGATGAGGCCTTGTGAGTATGTGAGCAAAGCTGCAGGTGGCCACCTTACAGACATCCAAGATGGATACATTCATCAAAGATGCTGGTGGAACAAGGTCTAGTGGGCCACAATCAAGTTTACACTGGGTACTGGGAGTATATCCTTTCACAGTCTGAGATTCACAGGTCAAGACCAGGATTGGATCTCACAGAAGGGTCTACCTTGGTTAGTACCTTGAGGAAACTTTTGCGCAGCAGGATGGAAAACACTCCCTGACCTTCTACTGATGGATGCTGTGCTGCAAGCATTAAGACTGACTAAAATTATGAATGAAAAGCTGTTACTGATCATTGATACCAATGACATTGATACCTCACAAGGTGGGGTTTTTTTCCTTTGCTTTTTATATAATTCTTTGTTACTGTTTCTCATATTACAGCCCCCAGGTCTAGTGGATTATTTTTTCTTTCTTTTTTTAAGTTAAAAAGATTACCCTGCTGACCACTGTCAATGGCCAGCTGCACTGCCTAGTTACGTATAGCATGTAGAATAATGTCTTCCTGCCATCTAAATGAAGATGGGTAGAAGCTCAGTCTCAAACTGAGAGGCACTTGAAAGGAATGGAAGCATGCTGATGCTCAGATGAATGATAAGAGGTCACAGGGAGCACATATACCATACAGGTACTGCTGGCCAAATACACTGGCTTCACTGACCTATGCTTACAGGTGACAAGCCAATGAGAAGCAGATACAGAACCACAAAAGCGGTTAGCCTTGACAGGACTAGAGTATGATCATATATGTACAAAGAGATATCCAGATTGTACCTATGAAACAAGGTAAGGATGGGATGGCTCTGCTTCTGAAATTCAACAGGGATGGAGAAAGAGCTTCTAGGGAGCTATAGTAATCAAAGATCTCCAGTTCTTGTTCAGCATGCAAGCATGCTTCCAAACATCCATATCAATTCACTGGCAAGTAATCAGTATTCACCTACAGGAAAGTGGTGGAAAGCTCCTGGAGACTTTTTGTTGGTCTGTTTAAGTCTTTTGACAGCCCATCTTAATATATTTTACTACCAACTTGTAATGTCTTCAGATGAATATACATTCCACTTCAGACTTTTTGCAACATGACCAAGACATTTTGCCAAAATGCTGTGTTTCTACACTAAAAAACCCCCAGCCTATCCAGTTCATGCAGAATTCCTTCCTGGACCAGGCCACCAGGCAGCTGCCAGGGGATGGTGCTAAGTACTCTGCTTTACTAGTGCAGATGGTCAAAATCACTTTACTCAAGAGAGCCCTAAGGCTTTGAGGGACTACTGTTTTTTCCAAGAGAGCCATTTGCAAGAAGGGGACATAGGAAATCTATCCCTAGATTATAGCAATCTACAAGTTATTGTTGCAAAACTAAGACTGTTCATCAAGTAGGCCACTTTCTAAAGACAAAGGACATGTCTCACAAAACTTTCTGCCAGAGGATGAGACAACAGATTTCCAGCTGCCAGTAAGCAAACATGAAGCAGTTGCAACAACAACATGGGGCTCTATATTTTAAACTGTTTAGAGTCAGTTAAAGGATCAGCTCAGCATGTTACATAAAATTGGTAAGATTGCAGGACTCAATAGCCTTTGCCTAAGTGAACAAAGTGCATTCAATCTACAAAGGCAGGCAAGGTTCTTTGGGTAGATGTGATATCTTTTATTAGACCAATTGAGTAGTTGGAAAAAAGTTCTTTGCAAGCTTTCAGGAACAATCACCCTTCTTTAGACATAGGAAGTCTCTGCTGTTCTGAGACTCTAAGGCATGAAAGCAGCTAAAGGTGTTACAGGATGTCAGTGAGAATGTAAATAGGTATAAATTAGGACAGCAAAAGGTAGAGCTGGGAAGTGGAGGGGGTATGGAAAAGCAAGGGGAAAAACAAAAAGGTGAGTAAGGGATACTATAGTAGTAGTAATGCAATGTAGAAAAGAGGCTGACTCTGAGAAAGTAAATAGTTGGAAATTAAGAAGAACAAAAGGCAGAAAAAGGGGAGGGGAAGAAAAGTTTAAGAGGTCAGGTCTAGCAGGTATTTGGTGAATCAGATGTCAGGCAGGTTGTAATGCGTCAAATCCAATGTCTATATTGAGTCCATGATTTTTTGTATCTAGTAGATTTATGAAGTTTGTAGGCTTATCTACAAAAGGTGTTTTGTGAATTCCTTTTGAGGATTAGAACTGAGAGATCAGAGAGGGAGCGATTATCTTGTAGGAAGTGTGCCCCCATAGGTAGTTGAGTATTCTTGTCTAATAGATTTTCAGTGTGTGTTCATTCTGATGCGCAGTTGTTGTCTGGTTTGTTCTACATATTTTCTATCAGGACATTTGGTGCACTGAATGAGATATATAACATTGCTGATGGTGCAGGTGTCAGGTCCAGGAATGGTGATAGTTCTGTTGTGGGGTGTGGTTATTGTAGGAGTGGTAGAGATACGTGGGCAGGTTTTGCATTTCTTGCCCTGGCATAGTCTGGATCCATTAGATGTGGTTTGCGTCATACAGAGTTTGAGAGGTTCAATACTTGTTTAATTGTTAGGATGAGTAGTTCTGGAAAAATCTCTTTAAGAAGTGGGACTTCCTCTAGTATGGGTTGCAATTGTACATGGAAAATCCTCAAACAATCTACAAAATTTTCCATGTTCAATCTACAAAAGAACTCTTGTGCTCAAGATTCCCAGTGATATCACAGGTTGACATGGTAATAAGCAAAGGTGATTAGAAATGAAAGGACTTCAATTAACTGTGACTTAAATTTTAAAACTGCTTTAAATTGGGCAGTTTTGAGGGGAGGCAGTTCCCATTCCTTCTGATGCACCTTTATTAGCATGCCTGTCTGTGTGGAGTGACCTATGAGGAGTCTTATGGGCACTTGCTTCCTGGTAGCTGCTGGTCTGACTAGCCAACTCTGTGGAATGAAGAGCCAAAGGCAAGGAACTTCATTTATCCTCATAGATGACTATTCCTAAGCATGTACATGAAAAGCACAAGACAACACTGCCTCAACCACACCAGAAGAAAGAAGCAGCTAATGGCCCTGTAAAGCAGCTGAGGGTCTTGTCACCCCATCCCTATTCCATCATTTTTCCTCCATCCTTTATTCTCCTTTTACTGCCTTCTTCCCAAAAATAATATGGCTTGTCTGGCCAAGAAAAATCCAATCATCTATTACAACACTGTTGAGCAGAGGGGCCAGCCAGTCTGAACCTGGTAAAAGTTTACCAAGTTTTTAAATGGTTAATAAGATCAGGCACTATGCCCTAAGCAGCTTGACCGTCAGATATAGATGCTTTTTCTAATTTTGCTATTTCTTTTATGATGCTACTGTGTTGTTTTTGAAATCTGGTTGCGTCTTAAAACGGAATTTCAACAACTTAAGTTCATATAAAAAGTGACTCTTCTTTTTGGCAGCAAGAACAGTTAATACTGCCAAAAGTTGTCAAGCATGGATTTTCTCCTTGTATATGTACCATTCAGTTAGAGAGAAAAGGAATTAAAGAAATTGTTAAACTGAAATCTTTACTCAATTTTTAAGCCTTAAGTGCTTAAATACACAGGTAAAGAAGGAAAAGCTATTAAAAAGGTTACATCATTGTATTGCTTGTTTACTTTTGTAAAACTATTAGCTTGATTTATAGAGCCCCAACCCACAATTAGTTGCTTAATGATGTGTTAATAGTTAAGTAGTGAATGTTCTATCAATCCTTTATTCCTTGTATCCAAGATATTCCACTTTTCAGTGCAAAAACCTCAAATTAAAGAAAGCCCATAGCCCAAACCACCTGCTTAGCACTCCAAGACATTTTTTACCCATTAGAAGAGAGATTTTTTTTTGTGAGTTTAAATGTTTCAGAGAGAATGCTGGTACTATTTTGCTACAACTCCCTAGATCTTTTAATTCAGTAGACATCTGTAACCACAGTATCTAGTCAGGTCTGTATAGCAAACCCCTCCTGCCTACCTGCTTTGCCTGGGAACAGAAAAGCAAAGAGAAACTTGCACAATGTCAAGAGCACCAGAAGAACGGGCCCAAATTAAAACCATTACATCTTAGCAGCATTCTTCTGTGTTTTATTTCATAACAATGTGGGAACTAGTGGAAACTCAGAGACAAATCCTTTTTCCCGTCTTGCATCCACCTCCAAATTTTAACAATCCATTCTTTCTCTGGTGAAATAAAAAAAGAAGGGAAACTACAAGTGTTACTACTGAAGAAGTCCCGAGAAGCAAAAACCCAAGGCTGCGGACTAAACAAAAGGCGTGTGTGCACGACACTTTAAAGAGGTCTAAATGCTTTTGCACTGTTTTAACAGTACTGGTGTTTCCATGCATCCGTGGCATACTGAACATTAATTTCAGCCACTGCAGGAAATTTGGTGGCGTAATGTGCCTTGAATGACTTGGGGCGCAGCAAACTATAACTCCTTTGAGGAGTTTTAGTTTGCTGCCCCTACAGCTGTGGAGCGAAGCACCGGGACCCGTGCAGCTCAGGGCCTCTGCAGGAAGCTCTGCAGGCAGCCTGACAGCAGCCCAGGAAAGCAGGCTCTGCCCAAGAAAAGCAGGGAGCCTGATCCCCCGCCACCCTTGAACCTGCCTGAGCAGCGTGGGAACCCTGGTGCTTCCCTCCATGTCTGCAGTGGCCCCTGGGACCACCTGAGCTGGGTGCCTGTAGGCAGGTTGTGGGGGGGAAGGTACTGCTGTTGCAGAGGGAAGCACCAACCCCCCTGCAGTCTAGGGACTGCTCTGCCCACCAGCAGCTTGCCTTCCCTTCCCCCTGCCAGAAAGGCAGGTAAGTCAGCAGGGTGTGTGCATGAAATGAGGGTTTAATCAGCCCTAAATTGAAGCAGTGTTTTTTAAAACCCACTGCTTCAATTTAGGGACCCTGTTTCATCTACATATGCCCCAAGTCATATAATGACCTTCCATGAAGAATATTTTTCATTTGAACCCCTCCTCTCTCTGGCTGGCCCTCCAAAAAGTTATTGCAATTCAGGATCTCATCTAAGTCCCATCTATTCATCTGCTGGTTTACAAATGTTTGGGGTGTGAGCAAATCTTACTGAAGAATGGGCTCAGAGATTTTGGACTTTCTCCTGTCAAAATGAAGATTTCAGAGAATGAGCTATTTGACTGGTGGGCCAGCTCCAAAGTAGAAAGATTGACATAAGAAAATTGATTCTGAGAGGGAAGTGAAGGAGGTGATTAAACTGATGATGAACAAATATTACTAAGGTTCTTGTTCTGGAAGACACCAGTCAGGATTTTCAGGATTAATGATGTTCTATGAACCAATAAAGTACATTCTGTGTCTAAGAGTCCAGAGAGACTGAAGACTGGCATCTACCTTTTTACTAGGAAAACCCAAACTTTTTCTTATTAAGAATATTTTGTTAAAAATCACAGAAGCTAGGGGGAAGAGGAATGGGTTAGCCACTACATAGGAAGAGAATTGGTGGTGGAAGATGCTTAGGGGAGTGGGGCTGGAGAGTCCAGCACAACAGTGCCAGGGGTCCTGGACATGGGACCTCACTAGACAGTCTAGCAGGCTTGTAAGTCAGACTGTCAGACCGTCTACTCTGCTTTCCCACCCCTAGTCACTTAAAAAAGCTTCATCCACCTCTTCTTCCTGGTCTGGTGGTCTACAGCAAAAACCAACCAAGATATCACTCTTGCTATTCTCCTCTGACCTTGTTTCAGAGGCTTTCAATGGGTGCATCTCCTGCTTCATACTCGGTTTCTGTCCTTGTATTCCCCTTCTGGATGTCTCTCTTCCATGATGCTATGATGCTGGACATCTCTTTGCGCATCAAGCCAGTAAGTCCTCATGCTCACAGATGCTTGAGCCTAGCTACCTCCTTTAGTCTCCTTGCCAATCTCATAACGGAATCCACCAGGAGACACCTCTTCCTCTACAAGCATTCCCAACTTGGCCCTCTCCAATAAGGACATGCAAGCCACAGTCCCCACAAAACCAGAACAGGAACTTAGAAGAAGCATTGGAGATCAATGCCTGCCCTCCCGCTCCCCCCCAACACTTGGATATAGCCCACAAGTGTACTGGCAAAGGTGGCAGTGATTTTGGCACTGTGATATTGTCTAGCCATTTCACTAATTCTTTTGCTATCTCCGTCTTAATCCTCTGCTGCTGGTACTTCCTAGAACGTTCCTTCCTCTTCATTTGCCTACTTGTGCTTGGCAAGCTAACAGTAAACAAATGTTAACACAGCAATACTGGGCAATACACTCAACTACAGTGAAAACAAGTAACAGGAAGAAAGGAAGGTCTAAAGTTTAGGATGGGATTCCTTCCATCACCCTTTTTTTCTTTTTAAATTGGGTCACTGAATCCACCAGTACTCAATTTTTCCTCTTCTCCTCAACCCCAGATGTCAAGAGAAACAAGTGAGAAGAATCACAGCAATGACTCTGCAAGATTCTGGAGGTTGGCATGAGGTCTCATGGAAGACAACTGATATATCTTCCATGTATTAATTACAAATATATACAGCAGATTGCTGTATACATATGCGCAAGCCACTAAGAACCTGCTATCTGCTTAACAGCATTCTGAATCGAAAGCACACTTAAATCTGGACTGGCTAGATTTAGTTCTAGGACAGGTTGTGAGGTTCCTACCTGCTGTTTTAGATCTTGCATTGATACCTTCAGGCCTTGGCTCCAATGTCCTAAATAGTCCTAAAACAGAAATAGAAAAGGAATGTTCAGAAGGAAGTTAAGAGATTTAACATGTAAGCATTCAGTTCAATATTTGTTAGAACTCTGATATTATTTTTCTGATACACCTTACATTTATCACAGTCCTGTGTTAAAAAAAAGATCCTAGAAAATATATTTGTTATATTAAAAAAGTAAAATGCAATTAAGTATTTCAAGCTGGGAAATCCTAGAATTGGAGTGTCCAGTTCAACCTTCATTCAACACTTTTGTACATGTACATCAGGGATGTCCAACTTAAGTGGTCAGATTATGCATGCCTCATGGGCACACCAAGAGGGACTGTGCCCCCCACCACAGAGTGTATGCCCCATATGCAGACAGGTACTCCTGCACTGCTCAATCCTTGCATTATGCATGCAGCACCCTACCTCACCTTCAGCTCCTCATGGGCTCCCCGCTAGCAACACGCTGCACAGGCTCTCTAGGCTGCTGTATCCCTCTGGACTACAGGCTGTGCTATGCCATCCTGTCCCACCCTCTGGGGCATGGGCATGTAAAGGAAGTTAGAGAGGGAGAGAGAGCCCCAACACTGGTCGCTGCTGCAGCCAGAGCAATAGGGGGAGTGGTGGCTAGATGACAGCCTGGGGCCACATGTTAATCCCTCACAGGCTGCATGTGGTCAGCTGAATAACCCCAATGAACACAATGACAGTTGGAATTACATAACCACGGACTGTTTTTCTACAAGGTACCACATGTCATCCAGTGCACAGAACAGACAGTGTTCATGGAGCAAGGCAGTTGTGAGTACATTTTATCTTCAAACTTCCACGTAGGGCCTTAGGTCTTATGTGTTGCCATCATTCAAACACAATAATATGAACTGCCTCATGGGCTTTTCTAACAGTGCTAAGCTCCACCATGGTGAAACTAGCAAACATTAATACATGCACCTTTGGGTTGTATAGATAAGAGCTAACACACAGGATGATTAAGCCAATATTATCAGTCACTGCTACCAGTTTTGTATCCCTCAGTTACTAAGTATCTAGTTTGAGACATCCAGGGCTTAAATTTTGCCAGAATGTAGTATCTGTACCCCCGTGTGAGGGATATGAGACATATCCACATTGTCTCTAAGAGCTAGAACCAAAAAGGCAAAAGCACTAGATTTTTACACAAAGTTTAGGCACCCATCTCCCACTAATTTCAATGGATGTTGAGCAGCAAAATACCATTACAAACCTGGCCTATAAGTGACTAGCTTGAGGTGCAGCAGAGACAAGCCTGAAACCAGAGAGTGCCCAAACAATTCAGACTGCAATTCTATGGACAGTCTGCATAGCAGAAGACAGTTCAGATTGTTTCCTCAAAGCTGCTGTAGTAGGTTTGGTGATAACAGGCATCACAGATGTAGAACTTACATTTGCTTTAAAGTCAGCTAACCTGACCCTGAATAGAGAGGCTGTCTACGCTGGAGAAGCTGATACCCACCAACAGGTATATTATCGCCAGAGCATCTCCAACAGTGCTGCCAGTGGGGAAAGGTTCATACCAATTATTTTACTACTCACTTTTTGGCTTAGAGAGCTTGCTGATGGAGACGTAAAAGAACTGCCGACACTGCCCAACTTGTTAGTATCTTCCAAATCCGATGCTTCCATTTTCATACTTTTGGCAGACCCATTTTCTGTGTTACCATTCCTAGAGTCTTCAGATGACCTCTTCTCAGCTCTTAACTTCCCCTGTGACACTGTCCCAGGATCTCCTGCTTCTTCCAAGAATTGTATAGTACAGGGGTAAAGTTTATTCACAATATGCAGAACCTGCCCTGGCTTCATTTTCACTTCTTCATCTTTGCCAATATTCACTAAATCAATGCTGGCTGGATTCACACCTATCTTTGGAGGAGAAAGCAAACAGAGTGCTGGAATTGATTTAAATAGTTTAGCACTCTAAATTCATCAGAACCTATCATCCCCAGAATATCACTGTCCTTAGAATACAAAGAAGAAATGATGTAGTATTTCCTCTGCTAGTGGATTTAAGGCTAGTGCCTTTGACTGATGCGTGGACATACAAGAGAAGGTTTGTCTATACAAAGAAAATAGGGTGTTTTAATAATGTCAGCTAACCCCAGTGGGAGAGGCCTCACATTGCCTTTAACTTAAGATGTTGTAAAAGTGTTAAGCTCCTCTGTCCACATTCAAACATATGTAGTCGTTAAAATATTGCTTAGCTAGTAAAGATCTACTTTCACAGTCTAGAGCTGCAAGGAGCAGAAGCAAGGAGCAGCAATAGTCTTAAGTACACCTGACTCATTTAAAGGATATTATCCAGTGTGAGGAACATAATGAAAGTTTCCTACCTCTACAGGACACAAAAGGAGTGCTACAGCATAAGCCTACCAACTAGAACACATTATGCACAGACAGAGTAGATCACAAGGTCTGTGACAGGGTTATATCACCAGCTGCGATTTGTAAAGTGTAAACACAATGATAACACCCAATAAACAACACTCCGCTTCCATGGGACAGCATACCTGTTTGATCGAGACATAGCCTTTATTACAGTCTGCTTTTAGCTGTACTAGAAAGAAAAAACAAAGCGTCAGAAACCTAGCGGCCAGACCCTCTTCTTTGAGTACTGCCGAAGCCAGTTTTTACAGAGCACCTGATCTAGGCCACACATTTCATGATGCAAGGCCCGTTGTTATTTCAGCTTAATAGGTATAAGCAGATGCATACTTCCTACTAAAGGGTCTGATTCAGTCAAATCCTATACATTTTGCTCCAGTTCATTTTCAACAAGGGCCAACACATCTACCAAGAAACCCTGGCAGGCATAAAATAATTTGCATTCAGCTGAGATATAAGATTCTCCTTTAGAGAGTGACATATTTTTCTAAAATTTTGGATAACAAAGCTGGGTCTGAAAATATCTATATATGAGTCTGTTGCTAAAATTTCTGTCCCCATTCAAAACAGAAGTCTAAATAAATATGATGGCAATATCTGAAGACTAAATAAATATGATGGCAATATCTGAACTTATTAGTTGGATATCCAGTAACACACCAGAAATAAACTCACAGTATTGTTTTTTTTTGTTTTTTAGAAAATCATACTTTTCTTGAGTCATACCAACAAAATTACTTCACAATAACACTACTGACTGCTGAACTTCAAGATGAAAAAATTGACCAAAGTCATCCTGGATATCCATTCTTATGTGAATTATTCATTATCCAAAAGCTAAACCTGTTTAAAAAAATGTAGAAAATACAGAGAAACAAGTTTGCAGACAGCATCACCTGGTATTTTATAACTCTAACAGAGGATACAATATCAAGGAATATGTATTCTTTGTATATCTTTTAATGAACTTAAAAGATTTTTCACAGAATTTAATGAAGAATGATTTCTCTTCCACAGAACAAACGTAGCTTAATTTCAATTAATAAAAAGCACTTACAGGCATCTCTAGAACATGTACAACTTATACAGAAAAAACACATTCACAAGAACCTGAAAAGAATGTCACACGCTAAAGTCCCTCCACACCCTTCATCAAATCTATTAAATCATATAGATTATATACACAGCTGTCATCAAGGTCAATTTCTTTCCCTTCTGGTTGCAGGGAGGCTGCTTCCCTTCCTGCTGGTTAGGTTACAGGAGATTATCTAAGGTCCTACAAGGATGATGGATGTATGGGATAGGCAACACTATGTTCAGAAAGGAGAGAGATGACCTTTTGGCTTATGGTAATAGGCTTAGATTTATTCTACAATGACAAGAAACCAGATTGGAAACCTACATCTGCACCTCAGGGTCTCGTAGGCATGTCAATACTTCTGGGACTACGTCACCAAAGCAGCAGTTACAAATACACTGCAGCTCTAACTTACCCTGCTGCCGTGAACATTTCTTGTCTGTTATCTCCGTCTCCGGGCCACGCCCTATCACTACTGTTTTTAAGTGAGGCAGCTTGATTCTTGGGCAGGATTTATCTTTCCTCACCAGCCAACACACAAGCATTATTGCACTGTTGAACACAACAGAGAGAGAGAACATAATGTTATACGTGCATACAGCGTGTTGCATTCAGACAGCAATTGTGATGCAGCAGCCAGAGGGCAGGATCAGATGCCAGCCATTCTTAGTTCTTTTACCAAGCGGCTAGTAAATTGTAGCATCTCGGCTGCTCCGTTTAATATTGCTGTAACAGTTTCCCCACCCATAAAATAGGGACAACACCAACCTATACCACAGAGATATTTCAAGGCCTGCTTAATGTTTGTGTTGTACCTTATCACCTTCCAAGGAAAAAGGTGCTTGTGTGGAATGTACTTTTAACACACATCAGGTAGATTTATATTAAAATATACATTTATTACACCAAAAGGCACAAGTTTTGAAACAGGAATATCCCCAATGAGTAATAAAGCACTAGAATTTATTATGCACATTCGACACCCGCCATCTGTGGATTTACCACCATGGACAATTCTGTAAGCTCCAACACAGTCTTGTTAGGATTTGTCCACACTGAGCAAAAGGCTTCCATTCAGTGCAATTTTCTCCACTTTAAATAAGTAAATGTTACCTACATCAAAGGCTGGGTGGGGGAGGAAGGTGCTGTTGCTGCAGGAGATATTATGCCCCCTGTCACTGCAGCTGGCTCACTTGCACAGAATATACCACTGCCAAATGCCACGGGTGATGGCATTCAGTGGCAGGTCGGGGCGGGGATTCATAAGGGCAGCTGCAAGGCGGAGGGAGGGGCGGAGGTGCCAGAGGGTCCCTAGACCGAGAGGCTACTGGCAGAGCTGATACCTCCTTCCACAGCAGAGGTGAGGGGGCATGAGGCTGATGACCAGGACCATGGGGATGCAGCCCCCACACTGCCTCTGTTGGTGCCCCATGACAGGGGAAGAAAGCAAAGGGGAATCGCCCCGGGAGGGCAGCCCTCAGCAGCACCCGGGTCACAAGCAGCACCCCGCTGGAGCTGGAAACTTGCCAACCCCTGATCTAAAGGGGCCGGGGCTGGAGCCAACCCTGCAGCGTGGTCTGGGCCTCCTGCACCTCCCCTTGCCACACTGTGGATCGGCCCCTGCTCACCCCGCCCGCCCTCGGCTCCAGGCAGCGCGACACCGGCCCAGCCGCCGCCGCGCTGTCACGGGGGGAGCTGGGGGCGCTGAGGGCCGCCAGCCGGGCCTTCGCCTTCCCTCCGGGCGTCGCAGCGCCCGGCTCCAGCTGCCCGGGGCGGCCCAAGCTGGCGCGAGGACCCGCCCACAAGGCGACTCCAGCTCGCCTCCCGGCCCAGGGCCGCCACCACGCCGCGCCGGCGCGGGGGTACAACAACGCGGGACGCCGCTCACGCACCTGCGTAACACCCAAACACGTCCCGTCCCGCCCACTGCGCCGCGGCCAATAAGTGACCCGTACGATCCCGGCGACCTCGAGCAACCCCGCCCACAAACGTCATTGCTGGGAGAGCGGGGCTTCCTGCTGCGCTGTCGCTGTGGGCGGTCGTGCGCCGTCCCCGCCTCGCCCTGCAGGGGGCGGCCCGCGTGCCGGGGCGGGGCAACCGTCTGGCGTCCCCCTGCTCCCGGACACGCAGGCCCCGGCCTGGCCCTGTTGCACGGCGGCAGCGTCCCGGTTCCTAACCCTCCTCCTTAACGTGGGCAACGCAGCCAGAGCAGGACCGTGCCTCCCGGTAATGGCGATGCCAGCACTCCCAGCTACTTCCACTTTTGTGGCCCAGAAAAAGCCTGAAATCGCACGTTCTTCAACAAAAGCAAAGCTGCCCAGTCGGGACTGACACATGAAATGTCTGTTCTGAAGTCAACACGTCTTTAGCAGAGCTGTCTTCTGCGTATCACCCCACAACCGCGCCTAGAGAACAGCCTAGCTCCATCCTCCCTGTGACCGCCCCTCGGGTGGTTACAGGCTGCTGGCAAATCCCCTCTCAGTCCGCA
This sequence comes from Caiman crocodilus, assembly GCA_030014935.1. Taxonomy (NCBI): domain Eukaryota; kingdom Metazoa; phylum Chordata; order Crocodylia; family Alligatoridae; genus Caiman; species Caiman crocodilus. Next base: position 51,787,924 of record JAGPOW010003395.1, read on the forward strand.
CCCTAAACCCAGTCCCTCAGCTGCTCCAAGTCATGTGCTTCAACCCCCAAACCATTTTTGTTGCCCTCTTATGGACTCCTCTCCAACTTGTCTTCATCCTTTCTTCTATAGTGGAGGACCCAGAACTGGACACAGTACTCCAGATGTGGCCTCATTAGCTCAGAACAGTGGAATAGTTACTTGCCTCATTCTGCTGGCACCACTCCTACCCATGTAGCCCAGCGTACTGTTAGCCTTCGTGCCAATAGGGGCACGTTGTTGACTCATATCCAGCTTATTGTCCACTGTAACCCTCGGGTCTTTTGCGGCAGAGCTGCTGCTTAGCCAGTTGGTCCCAAGCCTGTAACTGCATGTGGTTCTTCCATCTTAAGGACTTTGTCCTTGTTCTTATTGAACCTCATGAGGTTTCTTTTGGCCCAATTCTCCAATTTGTCTAGGTAACTCTGAATGGCCCAGATAAAGCCCTACCCTCCGGTGTATCTGTTACCCTGCCCCTCCCCCCCCACTTGCTAACATCTGCGAACTTGCTAAAGGTGCGCCCCATCCCATCTTCCAGATAGTTAATGAAGATATTGAGCAAAACGCACCCTAGGACTGACCCCTGGCACACTCCACTTGATACTGGCTGCCAACTAGACATCAAGTCACTGATCATTACCCATTGAGCTGGACAATTCAGCCTCCTCTCCATCTTACAGTCCATTCATGCAACCCACACTTTCTCAGCTTGCTTGGAAGAATTCTGTGGAGCACTGTATTGCTAAAGTCGAGGTATCACATCCACTGCTTTCCCCAAATTGACACAGCCAGTTATCTCATCAGAGAAGGCAATCAGGTTGGTCAGGCATGACTTGCTCTTGGTGAACCCATGCTGATTGTTCTTGATCACCTTCTCCTTCAAGAGCTTAAAAATACATTTCTTGACAACTTGTTCCATGATTTTTCTGGGGACTGAGATAAGGCTGTCTGGTCTGCTGTTCCCTGGATCCTTCATCTTTCCTTTCTTACAGATGGGCACTATATTTGCTCTTTTCCAATCATCCATGACCTCCCCCAATCACTACGTGTTTTCGAAGATAATGCCCAGCAGCTCTGCAGTCACATCAGCCAACTCCCTTAGCGCCCTTGGATGCTTTGAATCTGGCCCCATTGACTAGTACACATCCAGCTTTTCTAAATAGTCCCTGACCTGTTCTTTCATCACTGAGAGCTGCTCACATTCTCCCCAAAGTGCTGCCCAGTACAGTAGTCTGGGAGCTGACCTTGCCTGTGAAGACTGGGGCAAAAAAAAGGCATTGAGCCTACTGGGTACTCAATAAAGTCCTGAACTGCTTCCTACCTCCCTGTGTGTTGTGGGGGGAAGGCCAGTGGATGGGAAGCTCTGCCAGGCAGGGCAGAGAGGGCCACTCTGTCTTCACTCAGTGCAAAGGCCATGGAGCACACAGCCCAGGGGTGCGCAGGTGAGCAGGCATGGGCACAGGTGACCATGGTGTCCCTCCCCTACCCCAGCCCTCCTTTCTGCATGAGAGGCCAAGATGGGAGTCCTGGACTAGACAGGTACCATCTCTTCCAAACGCACTCCTTGCCCTCCATGTAGTCTCCCCTACTAATTTCAACATCAAGGTATTATGCACCAGTCTACCGAACAGAGAAGAGGTCAGAGGGTGTAAGCACTAGCAAGGGGCCTGCAAGATTACACTCTTCCCTGTTTTTGATAAGCCATTACTTTAGTAATGAAAACAGATCTGCAATGCTTTTTCTATTAATACAATAATTTGTCAATTAGTGCAGTAATGAGCAATTGGTTTTTCATCTGCACTTATATTTTGATTTTTTTTCTTCTAGCTAACCACTTGTAAGAGCCATGACTACCCACTAACTCTGAAAACAGGTACAGCACCTTTTCAGTGCCCATGATTTTTGTAGGCAAACCTTGCCTCAACATCGCTAACATGAAGGACTGTGACACATGTAAAATTTCAATGTATGCTTGAGTATGTTTCTTAAAATGATCCACTTGATTCCCCTGAATCTGACACCTGGTGGGAAAATTTCAAGAACAAGACACTGGCTACTGCCAAGGATATCTTTGGGACAACAAAGAAAAAAAAACCTGACTGGGAGCAGTGTCTGAACATCTGCTGCTCCCAGTCATAGAAAAGAAAAAGCAAGCTCGCCTAACTCTACTCCAGTAACCAACTAAATCCAGAAATCTCAAATTCAAAGAGACTAAGGCTGCAGTCCAGAAAGCCACCAGAGAATGTGCCCAGAAGCATTTGCAAAATCTGTTAGGGTAGCTTATTATATTTAGCCTTTTTTGGACCTGCTTGAGTTGTGAATTACAGTATTATTTGAACTTTTCTTTTTACATTCTATATCTGCATTGTCAGCTGTAGCCATGTGCTCACTTCCAGGTTATGTTCTTGACTATCAGTATGAGAAAGTAGCTTGTACTCTAGTGTGATTAACATAGGTGTGTAGGATGTGGGCTTTGTTACTAGCTTAAATTAACTGAACTTGGCACTAGCTGAGTGAATCAGAGGGATGGGATGATTGAATATGTTAATGAAAGATAATAAGAGGGGACCAATTGGACACTGCCCAACTGCAGAGCCCTTGGGATTTCTGGTTTTCATGGATGGACCAAATTAGGAGGCCGGGGACATGCCCACATTAAGACCAAAGACCAAATTAAGATGTAATGGGTGTGTTGGAACAAAGGAATATGCTGACAAGATAGAATGTGGACCGTATGATGACCACAAGGAAACCAATCAATGGTACCTGGGAATGAAGCATCTCAGAGGAGTGGAGTTAAATAAAAAGCATAAAAAGGGGCAACACATAAATTAAGTGTGTGTAATTGTCTGTCCAACAACATCTGGACCATGCCAGACAACCACCCTCTACTTTTAGGACTGCCTATAAGACCTGTGGTGGGGAACATCTTGGATTGGGTGAAACCATTGATCTAAATGTTTTTCTCTCTATATATAGAAAGTACCAATATAATATTCCATGTATTAATTAAAAGTTAGATTTTAGTTAAGCTGAACTGGTATGTCGCCTATGCATTGTTCATGCTGGGTTGGTTGAGCTTCAGCAATTCTTTACTGCCATCTGCTGGGCAGATGGGTGAAGTAACAGATCTGTGCAAAAAGATTCAGATCTGCTTTGAAAGAGGGGAACTTTGCGGTACCTAAGATAGAATTAAAGAGGCACTTGGTCCAACTTGTAAAAAGACTGCAAACCTGGAAGTGAAAGATGATCCTATCCTGACTGATAAGCAAGAACAATTTGACCAATGGACTGAGCATTAAAAGAACTCTATGCAAAGGATGCCATTATCTGTGATACTGCCTTAGCTGCCAACCCCCAGCTTCCAATGATGCAGGAGCTGGACCAAACACCAGTTCTTGGATATGTAGAGAAAGCTATCAAAGAGGCTGAGCCTCAGAAAGCAGCGGGCAACAATCAGATAAAGGCAGTCCTTGACTTATGACTGTTCAAGTTACGATGAATGGCAGATGCAACGCTTGTCAATTGATACCCAGTTTCGAAGTTCTGGCATGGGTTTCAATTTTACGATGGTGGATACAGCATCTGTTGTGGTGGAAGGGGAGGAGGAAGGGGCACGGGGGTGCAGATCAAGGCCCCTGTGGTGAGAGAGGGACTGGGACTGGGGCTGGGACTGGGGCTGGGGCTGGGTCAAGTGCTGGCCAGCCAGGGCTACGCTGGGCTCTGGGAGCTGGGGCCATGGGCGGGCATGGGAGAAGCCGTGGCTTGTCTGGCTACTTCTGCTGGGGCCACGTAGGCAGTGTGGGGCTGTGCCAGGCTGCGCTCCCGCAGCGCTGGGAGCAGGGTCTATGGGTACCCATGGGAGAAGCTGTGGCTTATCCAGCTGCTCCCCTACTACTCCCCCCACATGGAGAGGTGAGCAGTGCCAGGCTGTGCTCCAGGGACAGTGGGCGGCCCTGCCTTGCTGCAGGGGGAGCAGATAAACTGTGGCTATGTTCCAGGGGCTATGGGCGGCTGTGGGAGAAGCCACAGCTCATTTGGCTCCCCCCCCCCGCTGCTCTCCCCATGGTGAGGTGGCGCCGCCCATAGCCCCCAGAGGGCAGCTTGGCACTGCCTGCCTCACTGTGGGGGGAGCAGTGGGGGAGCAGCCGGATGAACCACAGCTGCGCTCCAGGGGCTATTTTATTATGATGCTAGAGATACTGGTAGGCTTCCAAATTTCTTTAACATTGTAAATATAGCAATAAAACAGTGCTCATCTGATCAATTCCTCTCTCTTTCTCTCTCTCACTCTCTCTCTCCCTTTTGTTCTAATTGTGGAAGAATGTGAATTTGGGGGTATTTTAAAAAAGTGAATTGGGATGCTGTGTCAGCACTTGATACCAAGTGGCTGGGCCTCAAAAGCTCTTGAGGGCAAGTAGCCCTGGCCAGGGAAGGTTTTTATACTGCTGCTGGCCCCAGGCTCTTGCTTCTCCCGGCTGCAGATCTGGGAGGAGCCAGGCAGGGTTATTTTGCCCCAAGTGGTACAATTTGCTCCGCAACAAAGTTTACGTCCACGCACATGTGCTGAGGCAAAAAGCTCTGGCTCAAATTTGCACCACTTCTATTTGAGCTGCTGCAAGCGCATATGCCTGTATGTGTGGAGGTGCCCCAGGAAGTTATGTAGTCCTACCCCCTGCTCAAGGCAGGATCATTCCCAGCTAGACCATCCCAGTCAAAGCTTTGTATAGGCAGGTCATAAAAACATCCATGGATAGAGATTCTACAACCTTTCTGGGTAACTTGTTCCAGTGCTTTTCTACCCTCCTCATAAAAAAGTTTTCCTTAATATCTAATGTAAACTTCCCTTGCTGTAACTTGAAACCGTTGCTCCTTGTTCTGTCATTACTTCAGCCACCACTGAGAACAGTCTAGTTCTATCCTCTTTTGAACCTCTCTTCAGGTATTTGAAGGGTCCTATTAAATCCCCTCTCGGTCTTCTCTTCTGCAGGCTAATTAAGACCAGTTCCCTCAGCCTCTCCTCAAAAGGCATGTGTCCCAGCTCCTCAATCATTTTGTCGCCATCTACTGGACTCTTTCCAATTTGTGTACATCCATTTTGTAGCGGGGAGCCCAAAACTAGACACAGTACTTCAGATGTGGCCTCATGAATACCTAATAGAGAGGAATAATCACTTCCCTCCATCTGCTGGTAATGCTGCTACTAATGTAGCCCATCATGCCATTAGCCTTCTTGGCAACAAGGGCACATTGTTGGCTCATATCCATCTTATTGTCCACTCTGACAACCCCTGGGTCCCTTTCTGCAGAGCTGCTGTTTAACCAGTTGTCCCGCGGTCTATGCCAGTGCACAGGATTGTTCTGTCCTAAGTGCAGGACTTTGCAATTGTCTTTATTGAACCTCATAAGATTTCTTTAAGTCCAATCCCCCAATTAATCTAAGTCCCTCTGAATCCTAGCCCTATCCTCCAGTGTATCTACTACTCCCTCCGGTTTGATGTCGTCTGCACTCCATCCCATCTTACAGGTCCTTGATGAAGCTACTGAGCAAAACTGACCGGTGTGGCACTCCACTTTATACCGGCTGCTAATTAGAAATAAAGTGATTGATTACTACCCTCTGCACCCAATGATTTAGCCAGTTTTCTATCCACCTTACAGTCCATTCATCCAGCCTGTGCTTCTGTAGCTTGCTTGTGAAAATGTTGTGGGAGACCCTATCAAAAGCTTTGCTAAAGTCAAAGTGTATCATATCCACTCTTGTTCCCTTAACTAGAACCAGTCATTTTATTAGAGAAGGCAATGAGACTGGTCAGGCACGACTTGCCTTTGGTGAATCCATGCTGACTGTTCTGAAACACCTCCATGGTCCACGATTTTTCCAGGGACTGTGGTGAGGCTGAGTCATCTGTAGTTCCCCAGATCCTCCTTCTTTTTCTTAAAGACAAGCACTGTATTTGCCCTTTTCCAGTCATCTGGGACCTTTCCTGACTTCCACAAGTTTTCAAAGATGCTGGTCAGCAGCTCTGCAATCACATTGGCCAACTCTTTCCGAACCCTTGTGTGCGTTGCATCTGGCCTCATGGATTTATACGTGTTCAGATTTTCTAAATGGGCCCTACTCTGTTCTTTCACCACTGTTGGCTGCTCACCTCCTCCCCAAACTGTGCTGCCAGGTGTAGTAGTCTGGGAGCTGACCTTGCCTGTGAAGACTGAGGTGAAAAAAGCATTGAGTATTTCAGCTTTTTTTTCTTTCATCCATCACTAGGTTGCCTCCCTCATTCAGTAAAGGACCAACACTTTCCCTCATCTTCCTCTTGTTGCTGACATACTTGTTAAATTCTTCTTGTTACCCTTCACATCCCTTGCTAATTGCAACTCTAACTGAGACTGGACCCAATGATCTCATGAAGTCCTTTCCAGCCCTAATGCCTATGAACCTGCAGTTTGACCTTCCTGATTTTATACCTGCATGACAAACAATGCTCTTGTACTTCTCCCCAGTTGTTTGTCCAAGTTTCCATGTCTTGTTAGCTTTTTTTCTGTGAGCTCCCTGGTAAGCCAAGTTGGTCTTCTGCCATACTTGCTAGTCTTCCTGTACGTTGGAATGGTTCATTCCTGTGTCCTCAGTAAGGTTTCTTTAGAATATAGCAAGCTCTCCTGAACTCCTTTCCCCATCAGACTGGTATCCTGCCCATCAGTTCCCTGGATGTGTTGAAGTCTGCTTTTATGAAGTCCAGGGTCCTCACTCTGCTGCTCTGCTTCCTTCCTTTCCTCAGGATCCTGAACTCAGTTATCTTGTGGTCACTGCTGCCCAAGCTGCCATCCATGTTTACATTTCCTGTCAATTCTTAACTGTTGGGGAATAAGAGGTCAAGAAGAGCACAAGTCCTAGTTCTCTCCAATACTTGCACCAGAAAGTTGTTCCCAGTCAATATATTGAAATGTCAATGATGGTTGTGTTGAACACTTTGCACAGGAGGGATAATTGAATCACTCAGGGAACAGGGAATTGGTAGAAAGTATACCAGTGTCACTGGTACTCCAATTTGGGAGTGAAGAAGGTCAATGAGTCCTTAAAATTTGTGTTAAATTACAAAGTTTTGAATGGTTTCATATCTCTAATGACTCCAGTAACTGCTTCATACACAGATATTACCACCAAAAAAAGTCAGAAGGGGAAAATTTGTTTTCAGTGTTTAATGTGGTAAACAGATTCTGTAATATAGTAAAGTACATCCAGACTCACAGTACAAGTTAGCCTTTCCCTTTAAAGGGGTACAGTATACCTGAACTGGTACCTGCAGGTTTTTTCAAATTTGCCTATGATTTTCCATAAATCTTTAGCTGAAGCCTTAGGATCTTTATTGGATGAGGATTGAATCTTGGTATGACATTCATACCAAGATGACATTCTTGCTGTCTCCAACACTAAAGAAAAACATGCTAAGACATTTAAAGTTCTGTTTGAACTGTTACAAAAATCAGGTGTAAAATTAAATGGATTTTTCTGCTAAAGCAGGACCCTTGTATTTGCTACTGAAAAGGGAAGAGTTTAGCTGGGGAAAGGAAAAGCAAGTATTTTCAATTTAAAAACTTCCTTAGCAAAAGCTGCCCTACTGGCTTACCCAGACTTCCAGAAGCCATTCATTCTGGAAGCTGCTGTTAGAGGGGCATATTGCAGCTGTACTCTTGCAAAATAGGCAATAAATAAATCAACCCACTGCATTTGCCTCCATAACACTTTATAAGCTGAAAAAAAAGTGTAATTAGCCCTTGTGAAAAGAAACTGCTTACTCTTCATTAGGTTTTTCAATATTTCTCAGGGGTAGTTGAATTTGGGACTGTAAAAGTCAAAACCATATATACTCCTAGCAAGCTGCTTATTTCAGGAAAAAATTAAGAATAGAAAGTTTCCAATCAGTGGATTGTCATATGGGGACTGACTTTGACTGAAACCAACCTTAATTTAAAAAGTCAAAAAATCCTTCTAAATTGGCCAGTGAGCTATTAATAAAGGGAAATTGTTATGAGCTTCCCATATGCAAATGAGCCAAATAGATTTTTGCAGGAAGGACCCGCTTGGGATTTTTTCAAAGTGAGGGAGAAAGATAAAATTTGATTCCTTCATGGGCCCTCTTTTGATAACAAGGGAAATCCGTATACTTGTTTTGTTCTCATCAACCCAATTATTTCAATTGTAAATAGAATTTATCCAGTCACTCTGCATAGTATGCAGAATCGGCTGCAGCTGTACGTGCCATATAAATGTATATGGTCATCCAACATCTTGACACATGAAAGGAAATGCAAAGTCAGTCAGTCAATGGTGCTTGGTAATGATGTGGGAAAAGAGCCTGATGCGCAAGTAGCAAGGCTTCCTACAGTGGCTACAGGTCCACTTTTCAAATGGAGGTTGAAGCACACTCTGCTTCCTGGTTTGCCTGTGGGCCTCAGCCTGGGCTTTCTGATGGCTCTCCTCAGTGACTGCACCATCTTGGACCTGTCTTCTCCAGACTGAGCAGTTGTGGGCAGGGTTCTCCCAGTTGTGAGTGGGAATGCTTAATTTCTTGAGACCTTCCTTGACAATGTCACTGTATTGGAGCTTTGGCCTTCCTCTGCACTGTGTGTGGTTCTTGAGTTGGCTGTAAAATACAGCCTTCAGCAGATGATCTTGAGGCATGTGCTTCACATGTCCCAAGTAGCAAAAGGCCTGTGAACGTTCAGCATGGTATGCATAGATTGTAGACCAGTTCTCTTGAGGACCTCATTGTTGGTGATCTGTTGGTCCCAAGTGACTCCAAGGATTTTTCTGAGACAGTGAAGGTTGAAGTTGTTCAATATTTGTTCCTGCTTCGTGCATGTGACCCAGCTTTCACAGCCTTAAAGGAGGATACTGAGGACACAATCCTGATAGATGTACACTTTCATATTTAAGGTTAGCAGCTTGGTCCAGACACGTGAAGTAAGTTTGCCAAAGGTGACAGCAACTTTGCCAATTTTTGTGTTAAGTTCTTTATTAAGGCTAAGTGAGCTGGTAAGAGTTGAGCTGAGATAGCACAAGTGGTCTATGCTGCCCAGAGTTTCATTATTAACATAGATTTTGGGTGGGATGTTGGTGCCCTGTGACATGGTAACTGTTTTCTTGATACTGATTGCCATGCCAAACTTGAGGTGTGCATTAAAGAAGCTGTTCTTCATGATCTGCAATTCATCAGGTGAGTTAAGAGACTAATGCAACGTCATCTGCGCAAAGCAGATCCCGAGCAGTGAGGTGTGTGACGTGCCTTTTGCTCTGAAATTATCTGACATTGAACAAGCTACCATCTGCCCTTGATTCAGTTAGTGTACCAGATGGATCATTTCCAAAAGTGTACTTAAGAAAGATGGAGAAGATGCCAAAGGTGGTGGGCACTTAAAACACAGCCTTGATTCATGCTAGTATCAGTGTTGAACTTAGATGATGTTTCATTTTCATGCTGGATAGTTGTCTTCATTCCCTCATGGTACTCTTTGAATGGAGAGAGCACCTTTTATGGACAGCCAATTTTTGACAGGATCTTGTAGATGCCATTCCTGATGTGTTGAAGGCCTTTTGTAGGTCGACAAAAGCTACATAAAGAGGTACCTGTTGTTTATGGTTTTTTTCTTGCAACAAACACATGTGAAGGACATGTTAGTAGTGGAGCATCCAGCTCTGAACCCACACTGGCTCTCAGGGTAGACTTTTTCAGCAGGGATTTGGAGTCTTTTCAGCAGGACCCTTGCAAGTACCTTGCTGACCACACTGAGCAGAGATATCTCTTAGTAGTTGTTGCAGTCTGCTCTGTCTCCTTTATTTTTGTATAGAGTAATTATCTCTGCATCTTTCAGATCCTAGGGTATATGGCTTTCTACCCAGCAGGTGTGGAGAAGTGCATGGATGTTGCTTGCAAGATTTCTCCCCCCGGCCTGTAAGAAATCTGGAGGTACAGGCAGCCCTTGAACTTATAACACAATTAGTTCCTGAAAACCACATTTTTATTTGAAACATTGTAACTTGAAACTGATTTTCCCCATAGGAAGCAATGTTATAAATGTGGGATTGATTCCTGAACCAAGGCCCAATACCCTATTTTCCCCCCAACATAACCCAGAATTTTGTACGGTACTCAATCAATCATAGACAAACAATATAGCTACATGTATTCATTTTATACAATACTGGGACTTATCTTTTTTCAGTACAGGTAGTACTGTATTGGTAGCAGTTGCGACTAGCAAGGACCAGACAAGCTGCCTGACAAATGGCTGCCAGATGAGCAGCACACTGCTGCTCTGGCCACATATCTGAAACGATATGGGGGGGAGGGAAGGAGGGGCACGTGTGCCCCTGGATCTACCCTGAGCGCAGCCCGTCCTACCCCAACCAGATCTGGGAGCACATGCCTCCCCCCCACCCAGGCGTAAGTCTTCCTGGCTTCCACCACCCCTCTTTCCCTGGTGCCTCCCCACCCTGCTAGCAGCCTGCCCTCTTCACACGCTTCCTGCTGGGCAAGCTGGCCTCTTCCCTGCCGGCCAGAGGGGCCTGGTTCCAGAAGTGGCGGGGACCCAATCTTTGCTGCTTGCGAGTCTCCCCGCCTGCCAGCAGGCTGCCCAGCCTCTGCCGTGCAGTGGGACACGGGTCTTCTCTCCA
>JAGPOW010003395.1:51798716-51810393 GCA_030014935.1 Caiman crocodilus
AAAACTGTGGGGAGAAGTGGACACACCGGAGGGCAGGGAACAACTACAGGCAGACCTGGACAGGTTGGACAAGTGGGCAGAAAACAACAGAATGCAATTTAACAAGGAGAAATGCAAAGTGCTGCATCTAGGGAGGAAAAATGTCCAGCACACCTACTGCCTAGGGAATTACCTGCTCGGTAGCACAGAAGTGGAAAGGGATCTTGGAGTCCTAGTGGACTCCAAGATGAACATGAGTCATCAGTGTGATGAGGACATCAGCAAACCTAATGGCACTTTATCATGCATCAGCAGATGCATGACAAACAGAACCAAGGAGGTGATACTTCCCCTCCATCAGGCACTGGTCAGACTGCAGTTGGAGTACTGCATGCAGTTTTGGATGCCATACTTCAAGAGGGATGCAGATAATCTGGAGAGGGTCCAGAGAAGGGACACTCATGTGGTTAAGGGCTTGCAGGCCAAGCCCTACGAGGAGAGACTAGGGCACCTGGACATCTTCAGCCTCCTCAAGAGAAGGTTGAGAGGCGACCTTGTGGCTGCCTATAAATTCATCATGGGGGCGCAGAAGGGAATTGGTGAGGCTCTTGTACCCCTGGGGTCACAAGAAATAACGGTCATAAGCTAGCAGAGAGAAGATTTAGACTGGACATTAGGAAGAACTTCACAGTCAAGAGTGGCCAAAATCTGGAATGGGCTCCCAAGGGAGGTGGTGCTCTCGCCTACCCTGGGGTCTTCAGGAGGAGGTTAGATGGTCATCTGGCTGGGGTCATCTGAACCTGCCTATGCAGGGGGTCAGACTCGATGATCTATTGAGGTCCCTTCCGACACTAACATATATGAATCTATGAAAGAAAACTAAACCACCCCATCCACTCCTAATGGCAAGTGTGGACTGCCCAGGGCCTTTAGCAACTCTATAAAAACTTTAGCAATGCATTACAATGTTCCCCACCAGAAGATAGGTGGGTGGGCATGTTACTTGGGGGTAGGTGGGGAAAGGTTCCAGGCATGGTCCCAAAGGAGCCCCAGGAGGGTTTCCTCAGGTAAAGATGGATGTAGGTAATATCTGTTACAGATAGTAATTTTCAAATTGTTGCTGGCCACAAAACTTAGAGAGGAAGGGAGGGGGAGAGGGAGGGAGGCAGCCCCCTTACTGGTTACTGAACATGTCCTAGCAGGAAGATAGCTAGGTAAAGGTGGGGCAGGCAGGCATAGTCCCAAAGGGGCCTCCTCAGATGAAGATGCCTGGCTGAGTTGGGCCAAGCTAATATTCACTACGTAGTAACTTTTGAATTTTTTCTGGCCCCAAAGCCTAGGGAGGGAGGGAAGGATGGATAGATGGAGGAGGAGAGGGAGGGAGGCAGGCAGGCAGATGCCTATAGTATAGTTTTATAGAGGTTTTACAATATTTTATATTGTAAAGGTGCTGGGGAGGATAATCTCCCCTTCGGTTACACTACTTTCTGTTATCGTTATTTATTTAAAATCTCCCTTCCACAAGTCAGAGAAGAAACTCAAGGAGACAGAAGCCTCAAGGAGACAGAGTGGTGGGTTGGTGGGTGAATGGGGCAAGGAGCCCACAGGCATAGGCCTACTACTCGGACCCTGGGAGGGAACTTGCAGGAGGGCTTGGTCAGCAACCAAGAAAGCCTCTGCAATTCAGAGAAGAAACTCAAGCCTAAGTTGCATTTGTAGCCAGCAACAATTTGGAAGTTACACGGTGTAACAAAGAAGTGTAAGAAAGGCAGAGGTGGGTTAGTGGGACGAAGAGGCCACAGGCATGGGCCTACTACTTGGACCCCGGGAGGGAATTTGCAGCTGGGTTTGGCTAGCAACCGAGAAGAAGGCCTCTGCAATTCAGAAAAGAAACTCAAGGAGAGGATGATAAGGAAGCCCAACCTGTGCCCCCAGCTCTTTGACACTGCAGTAGTCATAGCTCTCAAGCACAGCTGCAGCAAAGAATGAAATGGGCCTGCAGAACTTGTGCAACTTGTGCTAAGGCAAGAGGGTTTTTTCTCAGCAAGAAGCTTTTCCCCAGTCAGAAGACATGTTTTCTGTATTTACCTCAGTCAGAAGACATGTATTCAACAACAACTACCATCATCCAGCTGATGCTCGGGCCAAAGCTAGCAAAGAAAGCGGGAAGGCTTGGCTAGCAACCAAGAAAGCTTCCACATTTGTGGCCAGCAACAATTCTCAAATTACAATTCCATAATACGCTCATTAGCAAGCATGGCTAGCAACCAGGAGGAGGGCGAGAATAATATGAAATGGATCTGCAGAACTTGTGCAACTCTTACTATATTTGAGCTGATGCTCTGGTCAAAGCCTGTGAAAAAAGCCTCTGCAATTCAAGTAGTAGACAGATGAAAAGCCTCAGCAGTACTTGTGGCCAGCAACCAGGAGTAGGGTGAGAATAATATGAACTGGACCTGAAGAACTTGTGCAACAATTCAAGTACACAGAAGAGAAGAGCTAGCAGTACTAGTAGCCATCAACAATTCAATTACAGTGTGTAAAGGCAATTCATAATTCTTAAGTATTTAATAATGTACGTAGTTACTTTAGTACTCATTCATTACATAGTTATTATGCATTTCTTTACGTGCTTATTTACAGCAACATTCACTTGATAGTAGGCTAGTGAGGTGACTGTCGCACAATGAACATGAGCCCCTTCAACGATACACTTTATACTGAATAGTCTCCTATTGAAAATAGCCTCAGTTGCATTTGTGGGCCAGCAACCAAGGAGGAGGGAGAGAAGAAAGCCTTGCCCTTTTCCTTGTGTGGCATCAGGTTCAGAATTAGGGTACTTTTCAGAAAAGAGGTACTTTTGCCCCAAGCCAGAAGGCCCAGCCACAGGAATAGAGGGAACTAGGGAAGAGCTTGCTCATTATTATGGCCAGTAGCCAAGAAGTGGGCAATCACCCCCACACTGCCCATCATGGGGAAAGAGGCAGAGAGGGAGGGCACATAATCACCTGCCTTATGCTCAGTATTTGTTTTTTCATCATAAGGAATTGAATTGTAATTATAAGCCTGTATCATATACCGGCTATATATATATATAACGGAAGACCAGGATAAGTGTGATGTGTGCCCAGGATGCATGGTATGTGTGCTGCAAGAGGCAGTTTGGGGAGTGGGGGGTGATAAGGCAGATCTACCTGCTTTGAAATGCTGTGATAAAGAATTGAACCATTACAATTATTATTGACCATTAACAAATCGTCATTAATATTAATATTATTACAAACTCTTATTAATATATTACTATTGGAATTAATTGTATTAATTAATTGACTCCTAACCCCTATTACAGTATTAGTAGTATCTGTTGTTATAAGTCTATATAAGTCTGTAGGATCAAAGTCAACTATAATTATAATGCATAATAGTTCAGTTGTTGAGAGAATCCTGAAGGAAGTGTTATCATCCTCTTCGTCTTCTCTTTCTTCCTTTCTCTTTCTGCCTCTTGTCACACCAACCTGGAGTGATCAGCCTGCAGGTAGCAGCAGAAGGGAATCTAAAAACTGGAGGGAGGGAGGATAGAAAGAGCATCGGGATTTGTATTGGTGTCTCTTGTGCACCTCGTGTACCTTCCTTCACGCCCATAAAATTCCACTAGCCCCATTTCAATAAACTTGAACTAAACAATGTGTCCCCTGCAACCAGAGATGACCCTACCGGGTTGACCCTATCAGGGTGCAGGGCAGTGGCATACAGACAGTGGCGGGTGGGGCAGCCACCCCAGGGGCAGACACAAAGTGGGTGCCATTGGCAGGTGCCTGGGGGCGCCAGCAGCGTGCCACTTGTGTGTCTCCCGCCCTGCTGAAGGCGGCTTGTCTGGGGTGCGCAGGAGCAAGGGCAGTGGCACCCTGGGCTTGGCCCCCAGGTGCCAGAGGCCTGCACTATGCCACTGGTGCAGGGCCTTAGGCAACTTAGCGCCCCACTACGCAGAGCTGAACCTACATGCTACGGTGGGATGGGGGGAGGGGAGTTGGTGAGTGTCCGGATGCGAGGCTGGCAGTGCTGAGGAGTCACCTGTCTGTTCCGCCTGTCTCCACAGGGCCCCCAAGTGCTGTGCCCAGGGCGGTTGCTTCTATTTGCGCCCTGCTGGATATGACCCTGTCACCCTCAGGGCACAGACAACTGTCAGGTGTCACTTACCAAAGGTGGCATGGAGTACATTGCCATGTATTCCTTTGAGTTGCACATTGCGGCGGTGCAAGCATCAAATAGCACTCAAAGCTTCACTGTACCCCACTTGATAAGCCTGCAGTCTTCTCAAACCCTGGATTCACATTGCTGTGCTCCCTGGGGCAAGTCTAGTGACTAGGATGAGTCCTCTGTCTCTGCTGTGCTGTCATCCCTTGCTTGCCTCGAACCTCCCTCATCAATACAGCAAACATGTATCCCGACCTCTACTCCCCCAATGTATAGTCCTTCAGCTGGGCAAGCCACCTCTCTCCACTCCCCCTACCTGGCAGCCTTGTTCTGGTATGAAAAAAACTGCAAACACTCTGGCACCAGGCTGGAAAAGAGTGCGAAAAGAAGGCGGGAAAGTTTGCAAAGTCCCTGGGTTTGTGTGCAAATAAAACAGGTCTTAAACCTCATGTTGTCCCCTCACCCATGGCCTTGCTTTAGTGTTCCAAAACAGAGGAGACAGTGCCTTGCACTTGGCTGGAAAAGAGCATTTGCAAAGTTTCCATTTAGGGAAAATGCAAGGAAGGGCTGTGAAGGGTGAGCCAAAGAGCCTTTCCATCACACACTTTAGGCAGACCCAACTCGGAAGGCATGAGCCCCTATGGGAGACTTTGCAAAGTGGGTGGTGGCTTGCCAAAAAGCAAGCCAGGCTGCTGGGGGGGGTGGTGTGCAGGTCAGCCCTTGTGTGTTGCAACCCACCTAGGCAGCCCCTCTGTTTACCTGTGGAGCCCCCCAATGTACCTGTGCAAGAGAGATCATCAACCCTTCCCCCACATCCCATGTGGCAAGCGGCAGGAAAAACAAATGGAGAAACGAACCCAAACAATGAACAAAATCCACCTTCCCAAACAAACAGCGTGAGGGTGGATATGGAGGCAGACATAGGAAGCCAGGAAACCATGAGGTTTTATTGTTTGGAACACACTATTTTAAGTAGTTACTTGTGCTTCTCTGCCTTCACCCCACCATGACCCTGAAACACAGTGAAGCCCTCCTGGCCCTGCTGGCAGTCGTAGGGCCCTCCCATGACCCTACTGAGTTAGCGGGAATGGGCTCAGCTGTAATTCTCAGTCTGGGTTTTTCCTGCACAGAGGCAAGCGGAGTGGAACAACTTGTCCCTTTTGGGCGTGGTACCTGTTTACCTAAGAGGTAGTTCTGCACGCTCTGAAAAGAATCACTGTAATTTTCCTGTGACCTATGTAATTCAACACAGGACTTGTTGAACATATCTTTCAAATTCCACATGATTTCATGCACTTTCCCGAGGATGGCATCATCCTTACATAGCAAGTTGAGGCATTTGTCCTGCCAGGCATCTGCATATGCTGCTCTGGCTAGTGAGGACTATGCCAAAACCTCAAGTGAGCTTTTGTGGGATCATCGCTGCCTGCTGCAAAAATCTCTGCAGCACTCTTCTGTAGCGCTACCTGGGGGCCGTTCTGCGTGGCCATGGATCACGGTGGCTGATAAACAAAGAAAAAAACAATGGTTGCCTTCCCCCAAGAGGAGGAAAGTACACACCCCCACCTTCACCATGCAGTGCACAAAATGCCGGCAGGCACAGAAACAGACCCCGCAACGGTGGGGTACCACTCATACAGCCCCAAACTTACAAGTACCCACTTTGGAAACAGGTCCATGGCTGACACTGCCCATGCTAGCTGCAAAAAATTGAAGCAAATAAAATTAAAGCGTCTGCTACATTATGATCTATTGAACCCATCATGGACCACCACCAAAAGAACATGGTGACCCACCTACAGCAACGCATTAATTTCTCCCCCTCCCCCTGGCCCTCTTAACCCAAGCAGCATGAACCCAGGTGTTGCCCAACAGTGGCAAGAGGCACATTATAAGAGACTTACCAGGTTCAGCATGTTTTTGGGTCTTGGTAGAAGTAGATAATGTATTGGCCACATGGGATTCTTCTTGACCCTCTACCTCCTCTGCTTCATCATCTGTGCTAGTCTGTGGAACAGAGGGGCAAAGTGGCACTAAGCATATGGTGACTTACAGTTCTTCCTGCCAGTCATGGTCATCAGGGAGCAGGGAGTGGTCTGTGTACAGCTGAGACATGCTCATGGTTTCACTCTCAGGAGGGGCTGCTGCTGCCTCCTCATCTTGCTTTTCTACCTCCTCTTCCTTCCCAACCCCAGTCTCTGGTGCTGAAAGTCTCCATATCTAGGTTGGTGCCTGCAGCTTTGGAGAGAATGATGGACAGCTTGTAGTAGAAGGGAGCAATTGTGCAACCTGCCCCAGAACAAGAATTGGCATCTTTGACTCAGTAAAATGCAGATCCCAGGTATTTGATCTTCCACTGGACCTGGGTCCAGTCACGATTGTGCCCTCGCGCCTGCATGCATTTTACTATCTTGACATAAGCAGGCTTATTTCTCCTACTTTCCAACCTGTCTATGATCTTTTCCACTGACCAAATGTTGATTAAGTCCTCCAGTTCTTTCAGGATCCAATTGGATCCATGGGCATTGGAGGCATCAGCCTCCTGGGACATCGGCTCCATACTGCTAGCCTTGGCTTTCTGAGACATGGTGAAGCAGTTCATAGTCAACAGCCCAAGTGATTTGTGAGAGGGGGCTGGCAAAATCTGGGGGGGCTCTTTACACTCTGGCTGTGCTTGCATGAGGGTCTTGGAAAATTCCAAGGATTGTGAAGTCATAACCTGTAAGTGTCAAAACACTCAAAGGTGATGAAGCACCTGGTTTACCTTTACCAAAGACATGGTGATGGGGTTGAGCATGAGGTAAATAAGGTCATTGTGCTTTGGGATGGCTGCTCAATGGTCTGGAATGTTGCAAAAATTGAAACCTACCTGCTTCCTTGTGCAAAATAATTTTGTTGCAGAAGCACAGCCTGTTTTCCTTGATGTGGCAAAAGTTTTGAGTAGCCTAACAGGGGAGGAGTAGGCAATATATTTTTTGTTTGCAAGCTTTATTAGATTAGAACACCAGTGGCTGCTAAGCTCACGATGAAAGTATGTTGAAAAGCCCCAATAGCTGGTGATGAAGTGTTGAAAAAGCAGCTACATCAAGCTCCAGACACAGAACACCCTGCAGTTCCTGCCTCCCATTTAGTGCACAAGTGAGAAGCTGCTGCTGATGGAGAGGGGAAAAATGCAGAATGAGGATGAAATGCATGACGATGGAGAACAACTCAGTGAAGAGTCCTCTGACATGGAGAATATGGAAGACATGGATGAGCAGGGGAGGAGGAGGCAGCAGTACTGCTTCTGCAAATGCTGTTTACCTGGAGATTACTGCTGCACTGCTTGAGAAGGATAAGAATGATGATAGAGTATTCAGTGGCAAGGTGTATTCCTGCTTTAACAGCAATGAGAATAATAATAAGATACTGATACCCAGAGGACTTGAAATACCCAGAGGAAAGTGAAGAAGTGGAAGATGACTGAGCTATGTTGAGAAACCTGAGGAGGACAGGTTCTTTGCACAGTGTGGGCTTGTCAGAGCTGCTTGGACTTGTGGGAGTGAATCGTGCTGACAACTTGGAATAACCAGCAGTGGCTGGAGATGTTCTGAATGAAAGGGAGACATTCTATGATATTGTTTCAGTGCTGGGGCCCCACCAGGCAAGAGGGTTGCTATGGCCATCATGCAACTGGCCAGCCCATCTAGCCTCCACCTACGTTGTGAACCAGCTTGGTGTGGCTGCTTGCATGAGCAGGTTGGCAACTCGTGAGGTATGCCAGCTGCTAAAGGAGATTGCTTCAAACAGAATTATCCACCTGGTGAAATTGCAGCAAGTCACAGATGGGTTCAATGACAAGGGTTTCCCCAATTGTATGGGGGCTTTTCACATCCCAGTGCTGTGCCCTGTGGGGAGGGGGAGGGCTTTCACAAACAGAAAAGGATATGCCTCCATGATCCTGCAAGACGTGATGGACCACCAGGGCTGGCTCACAAACATTTATACTGGGTGGGCCAGCAGTGCGCATGATGTATGTGTGTTCAGAAACTCCCCTCTGCCTGGCCTCGTGAAGAAAGGACACTATGCACCTGGCATGGAGGAGACAGTGATCCGTGGTGTTGCTGTTCCCCGATTATATTAGCGGATGCTGCCTACTCCCTAAAGCCCTGACTCTTGAAGCCTTATGCAGGGAATGTCAGCGACACGCAGAAGCTGATTTTTAACTACCACCTGAGTAGTTGCAGGATGGCCATGCAATGTGCTTTTGGCTGACTGAAAGGACAATGGAAGGCACTTATGTGCCAGCTCAAGATGGAGCCAGAAAATATCATGGCCTTTGTAGTGACAGTTTGCATGCTGCACAATATCTGTGAGTGCCATGGAGGTTTTCAAGGAGTCGTGGGAAGAAGCAGCGCTATAGGCAGTGGCCAGACAACAGAGACATGTCCAGGCAGCAGCAGCACAGGGACAGAGGAGAAATCCTCAAGGAGAGGCTGGTTCGGTGGCCCTTGTACCTGATTGTCTGGCAGGATATATTGCTGACAACAACACCTAAGAGCACTTTGTTCTTTCTCTTGGTTATGTTAAAATAAATTGATTTACACTTTAAATCTGTGTCTGTATACAAGGGCATGCGGTGTTGTGGACGGAGGGGTGGAGGGGAGGACGGTCAAGGGAAAGGGTAGGAAATATGGACTGGGCTAGGGGTTTGCTGCTTCCAGCTTGTAAGTGGTTTGAGGGGGGAGGAGAGGAGGGGCATTACACACTATCACCTACACCTGAAAAAGCCCCTGCTACAAGGTGGGCAAGAAGGTTAACTATAGGTTTTGGGGGGCTAGGCGGTTGGGGGACCAAGCTGAACAGCAAACCCACATTTTCAAAAACATTTACAAAACATTTCATAACACACCCCCAAAAGCCGTGTGATGCACTACACAAACAGACTGAAGGTAGAACTGGGCAGGGAACAGGAGGGTTTCAGTGGGAGTCCTCACTGGAAACTGCATGAAGATCAATGAAATCAGGATGCTGGGAAACGTAGTCCAAAAACACCAGAACAACAACAATAAACCACAGAAGAGCTTGCCTGCTCACCGCCACCACCAACATCATCAACAGCAATTGCCAGTCAACCAGGCAGCAACAAACATCCACCCACCCGCTACTCTGAACATTTTATGGTATCATAGCAGCTATATAGCAAATAAAAGAAAAAGCACATGTATTTGTAACATGGTGGGATGGGAAGGGAAAAGAACAGGAGTGGAGGATTCACATGGCTTATTTTTGGAATGGGGATTGTGATGGGGGTCTTTGGGGTTGCATACTGATGGAGAGAGACCAGACCAGACCGACCGCCGACCAAGCATAGACAGATGCAAGTGATAAGGAAGGTTTTTGGGGTGATGATGCCCAGGGGAGACTCCCAGTGAGAGGCTGGGGGCGGAGACAGAGGAGGTAGGTTTATGTGTGCCTCCTGCTGTAATACATTAGGAAAGACATTGGGGGTGGGGGTATATTGGTATTTGACTCTCCCTACCGAACTCTGATGGGAACGACACACGAGACTTAAGTCACTCAAAAGCCCCATGTGGTACAAACACAAACACACTGCACCAAAACAAAGCCGGGTTAAAATTTTCAGGTGTGCTTGACATTAATCCCTGTTTCATTTACACCCACCCCTAGACACTCATGACCATTTTATTACATAAAGTCCTCCCACCAGAACACAGCATACAGACCCCTTAAATAAGGCTCATGACAAGGAACACACTTTTTCTATTGCTCTCTCAACTGTCCCACAATCTGCCCTCCCTTTCCCTAGTCTCCTTTCATGTCCTTGCCAGCATCCTCACCTGAAGGACAAGAAGTCCTGCCAAGGTCTGGTAGACAGCAGGAACAGTGGGAAAATGGAGCAGTAGGAAAGAGCTGGAGGAAAACGACAAGTATTACTGGGTTGCGACAGGTAGAGCAAGCATAGGAATGGATTTTCCCAGGGTGGAGCAAGCTGTAGAGATCTCAGTAAGAAAAGGAAAATAGAAGATGATTCAGATCCACAGCAGGATAATGGGACATCCCTCAAGCACTCTGAAATGTGTGTTGAGCAAAAAAAAAAAGTTGGGGGGGAGCAGAGAATGAAAGAGATAATCAAGCTGCACAATCCAACAGGGACAGGCTTTCTAAAATTCAGTTTCAGATACTGAAGGCAAGATGAAAACAGGAAATGGTGCTATAGGAATGTGTGCGAACTTCTACCTTCAGCCTCTCAGGCATTCTTGTTGACAGTCACAGCAATTATCGTTTGAGCATTTAATTATGGTCAGCATTGTGCAAAAGCAGAGGAAATATGGTGTCTGCCCTTCCACATCCAGATTTCTACAAGCTGGATACCTATGCTCTAGAAATGACAAGAGACCACTGATTCGCTTCACAAAGCTTACTGAGCAGAAGCAAGAAATCACCTATTTCAGTCCTGTTGACCCAAAGACAGCAGGGAGAGCTAAAAAGCAGTCCAATATACTTGTACCAGATGTGCGCCTGCAAGGTGCTCAACCATTTTTACTAGCTGCTGAGCCGGCTTTATTTCAGCTGTCTCCACACGAGGGCACATAATCTGCTGCTTAATTGGGTATTAAGCATCTGTTTTGGGGTCCTACTTTGTAATAGCTAGGCTTTGGGCCTCTCCCAGCCCTCAGTTCTGGAAGGCTGTTTTTTATTTACATATACATTATCTTCTGGATGGCCCTTCTTTTAGGAAGAAAATAAATGCTGGGAATATCAAACTACTTCAGATTACAAAGCCATAGTGGCATCCAGCTAAAATAAAATGTCATAATCTACAATGTTTTATCTTTACTTGTACGCATATCACTCACTTTAGGGCAATTGCGACCGGTTTCGCATGTCTGTTCTTATGGTGTTTGCCTGCAGTGGTGAACCCTCACCCGGTTTTCCAGTGGGACTAGGCTCACCTTGAACTGTTCCTCCTCTCAGTGCTGGGGGTGGGGGCGGTCATTTGCCCTCTTTCAAACCGAGCCGGCAGGTTGTGCAACGATATCAAAAGGAAGTTCTGCGATTGAACTAATTGAGCCTCGGAAATCCGGCCTGTCTTTCCTCAGGAGTGCTTGGTGCACACAAAGGCTCCCCGGGGAGCTGTGAGCCACTGCCCAGCAGGTGCATCTGCGGGGTTTTTCTCCCTTAACGAGGTACAAAACGTACCGGTCCCGCATCAAGTCACGGCCCTGCTAACGCACGTCTGCGGACGGCAGTATCCCAAGTTTCCTTGCCTGGATCGCTTCTACCGCCAGCTCGAGAGCGGTGGCGCCTTCAAACTTGCAACTCTAGCATTTTACCTCATTCTGCATCGCCCCGCCCCGCCCCGCCCCGCCCGTGTTTCAGGTGCTTCGCTTGGAAACAAGGTTAAAACAAGAAAAACATCACACAACCGCGGGACAGCAGACCTCCTAGCATGCACTACACTACACTGCACTACACTACACTACACTACACTACACTACAC
>JAGPOW010003395.1:51815174-51843056 GCA_030014935.1 Caiman crocodilus
GACCCTGAGACCCTCCTCTGGACATGCAGGGTTGGTGGTTGAGGCACTTGGAGCAGCCAGGCTGCTCTTAATAATGGGTTGGGGGTAGATTCTGGGTGTGGGTGGGTAGGGGTTGCTGGCTGGATCCAGGTGTGTGGAACTTCCACTGCTCCCCTGCTGCTAAATATCACAACCCCTGATCAGGCAATTATTTTGGGTGGAGGGCTGCTTTACTGAGTTTTGGTAAACTGTTGTGGGCTGCATGACAGGCTGCTAAGGGCAGATAAAAATTTTATAAAATTGATATTAAGGGGCCCTGCAGGCTGGATACTGTGGCTTGTCAGGCTACATCCAGCCCATGGGCTGCGTTTTGCCCACGCCTGGTGTAGATCAAACATGGCTATGGAGGTGGTTGGTTGGTTAGATTGAGAATTGTGTAATACAAGAACCTGTTCAGGAGCTTTCTTACACAAGATGGTATCTGCTGGAGTGATGCTTTTATTTTTGTAGCTTTTGTCTTAATTTAGTCCATTTGTAATAGGAATGAAGGATGGTCAGAAAATAACATTCCATGGTGAAGGGGACCAAGAGCCAGGATTGGAACCAGGTGATATCATTATTGTTTTGGATCAAAAAGACCACTCTACATTTACAAGGTAAAGACTTCATACATCTTCCTCTTATACTCTGAGAACCTTCTCTAAAAACTTCACAGATTATGATTCAGTTTATTAATTTCTGGAACTGAAAAACACTTAGTTCTGTTTTTCTGGTGTTTGTTATAAGCTAGTTTGCACTAAGCCAAGTATTTGTTTAGTGTATAGATTCACTGCATATATGCAGGACCATTTGTGCACTTAAAATGGTCAGTACTTCTGGTGCTTAGTGGATGTAAGATTTCCTCCTCCCCCCCCCCCCCAAGTGCTTGTAGATGCTAGGTCTAATCTTTCATCTTTTTAGACCAGGACACTGCACTCTGGCTTTGTTACTTGTCTCCCTGAAATGGACTAAACTCCAGTTCTTAAGTGGGGTCCCTATTGGTGAAGCTTAAGCTGTTTCATACAAATGAGATTGTAATTTTTTTTGTCACCAGTAAGCATCTAGTTATTCTTTTTTTAATTCTCACCTGAGTGTATATAAACAGCAGTTCTAGTCACCTCTGAGTTTTGGGGTTTTTTTCCCTGTGTGTTTTTTTGTTTTTTGTTTTTTTTTTTTTTTCTTTAACCATCAGTGAGTTTAATTCCAATGCAAGCCTGACACCAAAAAAATTTGGAAATGTTGTGAATACTTACACTAGTCATTCTAGGGACCCAGTCTCTTAGGACTCCCCCTCATATTTCTTGGCACATGAGCCACTTAGTGTCCAGATCTATCGGCTCCTAATGGAAATGAGTTGATTTTGGAACTGAATCACAGTACCATAAATAATCCATTATCAGCAATTTGGTAATAATGTGAATTTATTAAGAACAGCACTCCTACCATGGCCAGTGCCAGAATTGTGTAGTAACCATACTGGTGAACCTGTTAGGATCTGTTATTGGTACCAGATCCTGCTTGGCATACACCCTTCATATAACGGCTTATTGGTGGTAACAGTAATCCACCAAGATCAGTACTACTGATTGGTACAGTAAATTTGTACTGCTTTTTTTTTCCATATACAGTCCATAATGGTGGACTTCTAGAAATCTGTTAAGATGCTGAACTACTTTTTGCTGTCACCCCAGTAGGTTTTGAAGGGTTATCACAAAGCCCTGAGGATGTGCAAATACCCAGAATGTTTTTCTACTCCGCTGTCAT
This sequence comes from Caiman crocodilus, assembly GCA_030014935.1. Lineage (NCBI taxonomy): Eukaryota > Metazoa > Chordata > Crocodylia > Alligatoridae > Caiman > Caiman crocodilus. The sequence continues at coordinate 51,816,957 of JAGPOW010003395.1, forward strand.
TAAATTTCATCAGCTTACTCCAGTTCTATACCACAGTTTATTAAAATGTTTAGTAAGTTTTAAGACCAATTCTTTTAAAGCTGTATTGGTAATCTTCCAGCTTCTGCAGCCAGTCATTGCTACTAATAGTTTTGAAGTTAACAAGTGTGGTATTGTTAACTGGAATCTAAATGACATAATCTTTGTTACAAATCTCACCAATTTCTAAGATTTATCCGACCATTTTGGTGCCTCTTTGTTGTAAAACAAAAAATTCAATTTTTTTACCCTTTTTTGTCTTCATTTCTAATTCAAGGCTGTTAAAACCTGAAATGCTAGTGAAGTCAAATGTGCTCATAGAGGTTTAATTTTTCTTAAATACTGGGGGGAAAAAAAAGTGATACCTAATTTTATGACTAAGCATCATAAAATCTTTGCACTCCAATGCATTTCTTTTTCCAGTAAATCTCAACTGGGGTGCTATGAGATCCTTTTATGTGCCCTGTGCAATATTAGCACTGTTTGTTTTAGGTGTGCAGACACCTGTGTGCAACTTACAAGATTTTAAAACCAGACATTTCAAATAATATTTTGATGTGTTGGTATTTCTGAATTCTTTGCAACAAAAACTGTTCTCCTTCCTTGTCTCTTCCCCCATCAAGAAAATGAGTGAGAGCTAAAAGCTGGCATTTTTTGAGGGGTGCCTTTTGAGTTTCTAACCAAAAGATGCTTAGAGCCAAACTGGCTGAGCACCACTGGTCTGTTCTTGTAAAACACTGCAATGGAGATCTAGATCTCCCTGACCTGAGTACCCATACCTGTACCATTGTTTTAATTGACTTCCTTCCCTGCCTTCTATTCCTTCCCCAACTCCATAACAGGTCTAATGCTTACTGACTTAACAGCAGTTCTCAGTTGCATCTAAAATTCCTGACTTGTACTTCAGCTTTGTAGCCAAGAATTAACTTTCTAATTGGCATTGTTCAGTTTCTTACAGATTCACCTTAATCTGCTGTCCTTGTTGATCCTTCCCATGCAGGAGGATGTGGTTCTATACTTGAAGGGGTTCTGTTTCCTTCCCTTTCCCTGCCTTCCCACATCTTGAGGTTCCAGATTAATTTTTAATTAAACAAAAACAATCCAAAATCCACATCTCCTCCATAGTAGAGTGCCTCAGCTCCTATATGGCTGACTTCACATTCTAATCTCTCTTGCTCGCTCTTTAGTCATCAAGGCTTGCCCTCTTAGCTCCTTTGAACCCAGTTCTACAGCATCTTCATTACTTTCTCAAATCAAAGGTATAATGAATCTCTAGTCTTTGCTTACTATTCCCAATTTTTACTGAATACTGTACTGAGTGGCATTTTTTACTTGTTCAAATGTAGACGAGGTGAGGACCTAGTCATGTGCATGGACATACAACTAGTTGAGGCATTATGTGGCTTTCAGAAACCTATTGCAACGCTGGATAATAGAAATATAATTATTACCTCTCATCCTGGTAAGTGTGTTGCTCTCTAAACCAATTCTTTTCCACTAAGTATCAGTGCATCTAGCAAATGTCTGAAGAGCTGTTAAGCTGCTTGCATTAGACTTTTAGTTCAGTTAGTCCATTTATAGTCTAAAGTGTTAAGTGCAACTTAATTGGAACTGGTTGAATATAAATCTGGTTCAAAGCCTAAAATGATGGGAAAGTTGTTTCAAGTTTTCTGGCCTGAAGCTAGCAACTTTGTTAATTTTAAAATAACTTGAACACATGGTCCAATTCAGGCAAATTACTGTAAGAGATTTCCCTACTAAATTAAACAATATTTTTCCTAAATGCACTACATTCTTATAGGAATTTCATGAAGGTTCTGGCTCCCAGGAAGATGCTCTCAAAATTCACAAATTGGTGTCCTACTTATGCAGATACGCACTCTAATTGGCTTCAAGATGTATGAACAGACCTAGAGAATGTAATCGCTCATTGCTTCTGAGTTGAGGCAAGCTGCAGCTGCTACTTGAGAGACATTTTAGCTGTAAGAGGGAACAAATCTTTATATGCCATTTCAGTACAGATTATGGAACCCTGCTGTGAAAGGGGAACAATGAAGTTCAGGTGTGCAGACTCCTACATGTGACTTGCAAGATTTTTAAAACTAGACACTTTAAAATCATTTTCATATGTTGTATTTTTTTTAATTCTTTGCTTTACTCAACTTTTCTCCCTTGTCTCTGGCTACCAAATAACAGCTTATTCTGTATGCTTGAGGTTTTGTTTTTTGGGTTTTTTTAGGCCAGGTTGTGAAGCATGGAGATGTTAAATGTGTGCTGAATGAGGGCATGCCCATTTACCGCAGACCATATGAAAAGGGGCGTTTGATCATTGAGTTCAAGGTAAAAGATGCATCAGATTAATGTATTTAAGTACTGAACATGTTGGGAATCTGACTCCTATGAAGTAGTTAAGATGATTTGAGGCATTCAGAGTTTGACATTTTTCCTCATTTTATCTCTGTTCTGCAAAGCACTGTTGAAACCAATGTAGGATGATGTGGTTTAGAGTAAAGCTGATGCACGAAACTACCCAAGTACTTCATGCTTCATTTGCTGTGGAAGAAGGCCTTAAAAAAAAAAAAAAAAAAAAAAAAAAAAAGTCTTTCTTTGAAGACTACTTAATTGAAAATGCCTGTAGTTTTAAGCTGTGGAGCATATCTGGTGGTTAGATGAGAAGTAAAACTACTTTACATGCCTACTTGAATTTGCCTGTTTCATCATTGGGGATCTCAGCACTATGGAAAGTAGGAGTCCTCTGTGTGTTGCAGGGTGATTGTTCTGTAGGAGCAAGCCTGCCCTAGTAATAGTGGAGAAAATCTGTCACCTAGCAAAATGGAGTAATGGCAGCTCTTACTGATCTTTCTTTTCCTCCTCTCTTCCCCCAGGTAAACTTCCCAGAGAGTGGTTTTCTTTCCTCTGATAAGTTGTCTCTTTTGGAAAAGCTGCTGCCTGCAAGGCAGGAGGTGGAAGAGACTGAAGAAATGGAGCAAGTAGATCTGGTGGACTTTGACCCAGCTCAAGAAAGAAGACACCACTATAATGGAGAAGCCTATGAAGATGATGAGCATCATCCCAGAGGTGGTGTTCAGTGTCAGACATCTTAAACTGGCCAGTGAATATGTTGTGATGCTTGTTTTGTATGCATTAGTGGATGAGTGAAGGACTACTTTGCGTCACTACCTGCTATTGTTTTTGTTGTAATACTCAACCATAGTTGTGTTTTTAAAAACATTAAATAAAATTGATTTTTGCAATTTGTATAAAGCTCCAGGCTGCATGTTCAGAAAAAGCTGATCCCTTTCCAGCTTTACCTGTTTGGTCCAGAAATCTGTTACCTTGATTGCTTGTCTTTATTTCAGGCCTCGTACTACTTGTATCTTAATTGTGTGCAAATGCACAAGCTTTAGCTTAAAAGTCAGTGGTGAACTTTTTGGTATTTTAGCTTAATGCCCTATTAACTAAGTATGCACAAGTATTTATAATGTTAAGATTAAGTTTTTGTATGAATTACAATATAACCTGTTAATGTCTGGATTTGTACTACTATTTGTTGAATCAAGACTTGCTGTATTGCAGTTACACAACACAATAGCCTATGTATCTCCAGCTGCCAGGGCTGCTGTCACTATTCACATAATGTGCCCAACTTAACCTAGTGGTGATTATACAATCCCCAACCTGCTGCTCTCATGACATGTGACCTAGTATGGAATCCTGTGCTGGACATGGGCAACTATAGTACAGGGTGCTGTCCAAGTTTGCTCTTTACTTAAGTAGAAACTTTAACCCTTGTCATTCTCTAGTTGTGGATAGAAGAAGCCATTTTTAAAAGTCAGTTTTAAAAAAAGACTATCATAATGATATGTGAAGCTTGACCATGACTTCCATCCCTGAAGTCTATCTACTTCTGCTGGCAGTGTATTAAGTTGGAAAATAGACTGGGACCTTGGAAGGAAGGAGGTAGAAAAAATGGTGCCATGTAGGGCAAGTAGTATACATATAAGTGATGAGCACTTGAAAAGTATGTTTCAAAGTTCCCATTTTACCATGCCCATTACAATCTAATTTTTGAAAGACTACAAATGTTCTAGCTATAGGTAAAACCTTTTGGACATAACTATAAAACTGTTCAGTAGCTCTTTTCTAAGACTGCTTTGTGGTAGAACATTTTATTTATTCCACTTTCAACCCCTTCCCCCTTTTTTTTTTTTTTTTTTTTTTTTTTTATATAAAGTATTTAACCAGAATTAATTATACTGCAATGTACTTTCACATTGCAGTAAATCATTTGCTGTAGTCCCTGTTATATTTTAATTACATTTGTCCCTCTGTGTGTGAGGGAATATCAGGCAGCTCTCAGAAGCTTCCTTGGGACTACTGAATGGTGGTATGGATTGTTGCCTCTTTAGTAGTTAATGTCTATAAAAATCATAACCTAAGTTTACCATCAGAAGAGGTAATAAAACCTGTGTGCCTAGGAGAAAGGAAGGGCATTCAATACATATAAATATGGCCCCAGTTGCAACTTCTTTCAAGATTTTAGTTTGCAATGCTTAAAAGATGATCAATCCACTGTGTTTAAGTTTACTTTGTGAATGTAAACTTCCTTTTCTAGCCACCAGCTTTGAGGATGGCTTCCCTAAACACACTGTAGCCCTTTTACTTCACTATATCTTTTAATGCATAAGCATGCTGCCTTCTCTTATTGCCTAGGCTTTGGCCTGACTGGTAGTTCTAGAATTGCCCTGTGGCATGCTGGGTTATAGTCCCAGCTCCCCAGTAATCTGTGTGGTATTGGGTGAAGCTGCGTCTTGCCTCTTTTCCCCTCCCCTTTCTAGATCAGTGTCATATATGAGCTAGCTGACTGGGCAGGGGCAGTTGCAGTTGCATGTTTGTACAGCACCTGGTAGTAAAAGGGGCCTAACTGTACTTGAGGTCTTCAGGTGCTACTGCAATAAAAAAAAATTCTACTGCCACAAACTGCTCTTATGAGTTTCCTTCTGCCTAATTGTAGGGCCTGTTGTGCTGTATTTACTACAATTGATCATTCCTATACATTATTTTTCAAAAATGTATTATGTTCATTCACATCTCTCGCTTCTGTATCTTTATCCAGTCCTAAATCCATCCACATACTGGCAACAGCTTACTGCCTTACCTGCTCATATTTGTCTTGACATTGAAACCAAAATGCTGCTTATTAATTCACTAAGATGAAAACCTAACTATCCTATCCTATCCGAACTTACCATTCATCTATCTGATCTGAGCGTAAGGTCACGCTAGCCATCTTTGCCAATATAAAGCTCACTGCTACTTCCTTGGCATTTTTAGATACCATGTAATTCATCCTCCTGATGCCCACCCTACATGTCACACTGACTGTTTCAGCCACTGTCTGCTTGATTGGTGAGCCATGTTCAGGCTTGGCTATACTTTCGATCCACTTTAAGAGCTGCATGTCCATAGGGATAAAGTACAAGGTTCTGTGCTCAACTAATTAGCATGACAACTGCTGTAGATTCCTCCAGAGTGGTGGTTCTCAACCTTTTTTGAACCAGGACCCATTTATAAACATTAATAGTCCTGACCCAGTACCCCTCACTCCTGACCTGCAGCTTCCACCCCCCACACTATGTGGGGCAGAGGGTGTGTATGTGGAAGGGCCTGAGGGGGCTCCAAGCAGTCCCTTGCAAACTGGAACTCTGACAACTTGCAAGGGAAAGTACATGGTTTCCTACATTTTTCTCTTTTAAAGAATAATCCATCTTAAAATTTTTTTTATCTGTTTTTAAAGTTCATAATGCTCTGATATATTATGACCCTCTTTTGGGTCACTACCCACAGGATGAGAAATGCTCTGGAGCAGGAGTAGTCACCCCCTACTGTGCACAGCCATGCCATCTGGCCACAGTAGTCCAAAAATTTGAGTGGGGAAACCCGTTGCAGCTTTGCCATTCCCCTGCTGTCAAATTTCTAGACCCACTGGGAGTCCTGAGGGTCAGATAAAGTGACTCTGCATGCTTTAGATTGTATCAGCACACAAAAATTTGGGTACATGTGGCTGGATTGGTGCATGGCTGCACTCAGTACAGCACAGCACAGTATCCTGCCCATGGATCATATTCGTGGTCCATCTACCCTCAACCTGTCTGCAACAACAGCAACATCTACTCTCAAAGACAATGCAAAAATGTCTACAGACTATAGGGCAACCGGTGTTTCTCAGAAAATCTCATTTTAGACTCTTGTCTGTTATTCCATGGGTATTTCTCATGCTTCTGGGCTCTGCTGGTTGCCAAATGGGGCTAGGAATGGAGTGTTTTCCCCCTCCTGTTGCTAAGTCGGTGTTTTCTTTCAACTTCTCAGAGGAATTGGGTGTTGGCTAATCAAAGCTGTGGATTTTGCTGGACTAAAAGAGGGTTTTGTAGAGCAGGGGTGGGCAATTTTGGCTGGAGGGCTGCTTAATATGTTTTGGCAAGCTGTTGAGCACCACAAAAGTAGCCCTGCTCCTTTTCAGGTGTGTGCCCTCACCGCCCAAACACCCCCCCTTCCCCTTCCCATCTTCGAATCTGAAGTCCTGCTCTCTAATCCCTGACCTTTACTACCAGAAGTCCTCTCCCCTTGGCACCAGAAATACTCCTTTTGGGAAAGGGTTTTGCCATCTTGGAACACACAAAAAGGGTATATACTAAAGACCAAGCATTGACAATAGCATATTTTAATTTTATTTAAAAACATTTTTGTCCTGATTTTTGTGTTTTGTGTGTATAGAAGTGATTGCATAATAGCTCAAAATGAAAGTCTTACTCGTAAATAGTATTGGGAAGATGTAGAGGGGTGGGGGGTATGGATGGGTGGTCATGGGGTTTGTGGGGGGGCTGTAGATGTGGGTGTGGATGTTGGGTGTGGGTGGGTAGGTATAGGGTTGGTGTGGGTGGGTGGGAGGGAGGGTATGGAGTTTGTGAGAGGCTGTGGTGTGTGGGGCAGGGTGTATGAATAGCAGTGCACAGAGTTCCCCCCAGAGGCACACAGGTAGGGGGAGGGTGTGGGTGAGTGTGTTTGTGGGGTATGTGAATGTGTGGGGAAGGGTGTGGTTGGGTTTGCAGGTATGGTGGGGTGTGCATGGGAGCCCCTCCACATGTGCCCCCTTGAGCTGAGGGTAAAATATGTCTTGCAGGCCCAATTTGGCCTGTGATAGGTTCCTTGGTTCTGCCCTGCCCAGGCACTGTCTAGCCACGGTGTGTCCTGCCACCCCCTGGGTATGCAGCAAGGCTAGAGTGGCTCTGCAGCTGGACTGCCTTTCTAGACAGCCCAGGTGGCAGCAGCTTCTTCCAGCTGCCACCGCCACTGGCCTCAGCCCTGCAATTCCAGTGGAGACCCCTACCCTGCACTAACGCCTGCTCTGGGCTTGCCTGCTTGGGCTCAGCAAGAGACAGAAAATGTTGCTCAGTGTAGGGGGTGGGGATGGGGAGAAACTGGGCTCTCCCCCTTGCTACTGCTGGCAATTCCTGGTGTAGCCTTCCTGCTCCAGGCTGCCATGCATCTGCTCTGCACTGCCACCACTGCCTCTCTGGGCTTCCCAGAGGTGGCAGGGACTCAGCAAGACACCAGGAAGCACCAGCAGTGGGGAGGGAGAGGACCTGCTTTTACCCCATGCTGAGCAGCTGTCTGTCTGGTAGTGCTGCTGCTTAGCCAGGGTGGGCAAGCCATGAGCTGGCAAGGGGCATGCAGGGTTAGGGCTGTGTGTGCAGGTCGCACTGGTCGCACTGGGTGGGGGCCAGCAGCAATGGCAGCCAAAAGGAGCTGCCACCATCTGGGCTGCCTAGAAAGGCAGATTAGCTGTGGAGCTGCCCCACTCCCGCTGTGTGCACAGGGGGCGGCAGGACATGCTGCAGTCAGATGGTGCCTGGGCCAGGCAGGGCTGAGGGACCTGCTGTGGGCCAAAGACCTGCTGCTGGCTGGCTGGATTTAGCCTTTGAGCCATATTTTTGCCTGCCCCTGCTGTAGAGGGTCTTGCTTAGGGTTATGGTCAGACAGATCACCACATCTGGGGTTAGGAAAGATTTTTACCCCATGATCAGATTGGTATGGACTACGAGGGCTTTTGTCTTCCTCAATCGTGGACCACCTTCTTTGGATCTGTGAAGACTATTTTGACAAACCCTGCAGCGTCAGCACACTGGCTGCTGTTTCCCCTCTAATTTTACCTGTAGCAGGTTAGGATTGTGATTGTATGACAGGATTGACTAGGGTTGCATACTTTTAGTAATAGGTTACACAAATTTGCATGGGATACTTTAGATAGGGATGATCCTGCTTCAGGCATGGGACTAGACTAGATGACCTCTAAAGGTCCCTTCCAGCCCTAGTTTTCTATGATGCTATAATACCCTGTATTATGCACTATACAAATGAGGCTTTGACGACTGTAACAGAATATTCTTTTCTAGATAAAAATCCAAATGCCCTTGAAATACTATGCTTTGTAGAGATGCACAAACCTCTAAAGATACAAACACCAAATAGGATTTCCAAAGATACTTACTGGAACCTCCCACTGATTACCATTTGAATTCACATCAATTTCCTTAGATATTTTTTTAAACAAAATCTAATTTGACTTCTAGCTACAGCTGCAGGTGTCTAATTTAAAATGCAGGCCTTTGTGAGTCAGTGCTATCTTCATAGCAAGCTCCACAAGAATCAATTTTAGACTATGTAGCAATTGTTTTTAATTCACTTTCTGCCAAGCAAGCTGAACACCCCTTCTGCTGTTACAAGGCAAGGAATAGAAGTTCTGCCTCTTTCCTTTTCAGACCATTCACCATTGGATATAGCTAGTGTCCCTTGATAATCAGTTGTTTTCTTGGGTTCTCTTTCCTCTGAATGAGGATTTCATTATCTCGGCCTTGGCTAGAAGTCCAGAGCTAAAGTAACCAGTAGTGACTTGCTGGGATGTTTGTGTACTAGGCAGGGTGACTATGTAGAGAAATGATGTGGTCTATTATGTGATCATTGCACACAGCATGGTTTTATTTTACAATTGTTAGTTTTTTAAACACTTTTTGCATCTCTGTCACTCTGCAAAGTATTTTCCTCTTTAGCTCCCAGTTACCTAATTAAAATACTATTTATCCTAAACTTATGCATTGTTTAGATAGCAAAGTGAGTAATTTCCCATCTAAACGGCTATTGAAAGAAGACTTCAGAACTATTAGTATTAGAATTCAGTCAGAGACTAGAACCATTTAAACCAATGTGAACCTGAATACAAATTTGGATGAACAAGAAATAGTCTTAGTGAGACATTTCTTTATAATCAAGTATTTCTTTTCCAACTTCTTAGTTTGGTATAAACTCAAAGGCAAGAATCACTATTGATTTAACACTGCTAAGGAGTCCTGTTGCTGGCTGGTTAGTACTTGACTTAATAACAGCATTCAGCCACCAAGATTTTCAGCGTGAGATGATCTGAACTGGAACTAATTTATTTGGATGAAAAACAGGGAACAGACTTCTGATCCCACGATTCCTCAGACAGTAAAAAACACTCTACCAGATCTGCATCAGAGCAGGAAACTGAGTTAGATGCAAGCTTTATCCCCAGTCAGGATCTCCAGCTTCAGTGGCTCTTAAAGCTCAAACGAGCTACACTGTTGGTAGTTGTTGTGTTGAAGAGGAAATCCAGGCCTGCAGTCAGGAAGTTCAGTGTTAAGTAGGTTAAGCTGTGAGCTCGACCCAACCCCACTGGTACCAAATGATATCAGCCACCTGAAAAGGTATAGAGGCAAAGTGCTGTGTGCACATCAGAGAGCCATGCATAGTGGAGTAGTGTATGGGGTGCAGAGCACCTATATAAGCCTCTATGCTTGACATCTTGGGGCTGTCTGGTGTGTGTTTGGGCCTAACTGGACTGTTTGTGGCTGTGAGGGTGTGAGGTGACTGGGTGAGAAGGTGTTTGAGGGAGTGTGAGGACTCGTGAGCGAGACAATGAAGAGGAGTTACTGGTGTGCTGTGGAGGCATACCGTTTCAGACCCTGGTGTTCTGCAGGGCTCCAGCCCTTCAGTTTCTCCGTCTATTGCAGTTGTCACTGAGATAGAAAGGGTTGGGTCCCCAGCGTTTTGTCCCTGCCAGGTGTGCTCTGCACAGAAGATAGCAGCTCTCTGCCTCTCTCAGTAGGTACCATCGCATCCCACCTTCTCTATTTCTCTTTCCTTTGTCTGTTTTGACTGTTTTGGCACCCCTTCCCATAACAATAGTGACAGGTAAGCCGCTAAGCCATGTGTGCCCACCATCCCAACTCACTGGCAGTGGAGGTGGTGGCAGCAGTGACAGCAGGCGATCCAGGTAAGTGCAAGGGGAGAAGGGAGCTGGCACAGCTGTAGAGGATCCAGAGAGCGAGCTCCCCAGATCCCTCTTATCTGAGCCGGCAGAGAGCCGCATGCATGAACAGAGTGCACAAACGGGCATGCTCTGAAAGGGTGCACCGGTGCTTGTGCAAGGTGGGTGTGCAGCAGTAACTTGGAATGAGCCTCCAGCAAGAGAGAGAGGAAGACTCACGGCTCCACGGACATGGTAAGGACATGGCGCGCAGCTGCTAGGGGTCCCGACCCAGTGGCATCACCTACCCTGGACTCTTCTGAGGCCTCCACCTGGACGGAGCTCATGGTAGGGTTGGCAGCCACCTGCCTCACTGTGGGGGCAGCCTAGCAGGGACCCAGAGGCCAGTGGTGGGAGAAGGGTCTGTTGGCTCCCTCACCTGCCCCGCCTGTGCCTGACTTCGGGCCCTGGAGGAGCAGGTGGGGGAGCTCCAGGCTGAGGTGAGCAGGCTATGGAGGTTCAGGGCTGCAGAGGACAAGATTGACACCTATTTCCACTCAACGTATGGGGAATAAGCAGGAGGAACTCACCCTCCAGATAGCTAGTACAAGCCCAGACAGAGTAGGGCTCACTGAAACCCACAACTGGGTGGTAAACATTAGGGGCTACAGACTATATAGGCGGGACAGAATGGGGAGGAAAGGTGGGGGTGTGGTGCTCTATGTCAAAGAGCAATACACGTCCTCAACTAGCAGGATGGGATTGGAGGAGAGGCAGACTGAAGTGCTCTGGGTCAGAATACAAGGGGGCCATGGGGAAAGGGATTTAATGGTGGGGGTCTACTACAGACCCCCAACCAGGGGGAAGAGCTGGACCGGGAATTCTTGGGTCAGCTCGTGCAGGCAGTTAAGTCAAGGGACATGATCCTAATGGGTGATCTAAACTACCCAGACATTTGCTGGGAGGAGAAGTCAGCCAGGTCTGACTGCTCATGTATGTTCCTAGCTGAGATACAAGACCTCCACTGAACCCAGGAGGTGCACAGTCCCACTGGGGGAATGCCCTGCTGGACCTGGTCCTGGCCACAGGCAATGACCTGGTGAGGGGACTCCAGGTTCTTGACCACCTGGGAGATAGCGATCATCGCCTATGGGAATTCACCATCCAATGCAGGGTGTCAAGGGCCTGCAGCAAGGCAGTAGTCCTTGGCTTCAGGAGGGCCGACTTCAACAAGTTGAGGAGATTGGTAGGAGAGGCACTGCGGTCCTGGAGAGTAGGGGATCTAGGTGTCCAATACGAGTGGTTGTTCCTTAAGGAGATGATCCTCCGATCCCAAGGGGTGACAGTCCCAATGTGAGTCAAAGGGGCAAGAGTGCTCAAAAGCCCTCTTGGCTCACCAAAGGCATTCAGGAACCCTTGAAAGCCAAAAAAAGAGGCGTACATCCAGTAGAAGGGAGGGGCTATCACCAAAGAGGATTATACCTCCATCACTCGAGGCTGTTAGGAAGGCTAAGGCAGAAACGGAACTAGGGCTAGGAGCAAGGACAACAAAAAGTCCTTTTTTAAATACATAGGGAGTAAAAAGAAGGCACCAGGCAATGTGGAACCCCTGCAGCATAGGCTTGGCAATCTGGTAGTTGCACCAGATGAAAAAGCAGACCTTTTTAACCAATTCTTTGCCTTCATTTTTCTGAACAGGGACCAGGACATCTTCCCCACCAGGATTCAGGATTGACTCAGGAGAGACTCCGCCAGGTCTAGAGTCAGGGAGGATCGAGTTAGGGAACTTCTGGAGGAGCAGGACGTGTTCAAACCAGCAGGTCCAGATGGTCTCCACCGCAGGGTGCTGAGGGAATTGGCAGGGATCATCGCGGGGCCCCTAGCACAGCTTTGCAAGCACTCGTGGTGCTTTGGCCAGGCACCCGAAAACTGAAGGCCAATTCAGGTTCATTTTTAAAAAGGGAGGAGGGAGGACCCAGGCAACTAGAGGCCCAGCATGGTCTTACTTTTGTCCTGGGGAAGCTCTTTGAGAAAATTATCCAGGAGCACATCTGGGAAGGACCGGCAGGGAGGATGATGCTCAGGGGCAACCAGCATGGTTTCATTAGGGGCAGGTCCTGTCAGACCAACCTGATTGCCTTCTATGATCAGGTCACAAAATCATTGGACGCAGGTGTCGCAGTGGATGTAGTCTTTCCGGACTTCAGGAAAGCCTTTGACACTGCCTCCCATCCCATTTTCATTAAAAAGCTAGGTGACTGTCAAATGGGTCACAAATTGGCTAGGACACCGCACCCAGACGGTGGTGGTGGATGGGTCATATTCGACCTGGAGGGACGCAGGCAGTGGGACCCTCAGGGCTCGGTCCTTGGGCCTGCACTGTTCACTTTTTTCATTAGCAACGTGGACGAGGGGGTGAAAAGCACCCTGTTCAAATTTGCTGATGACACCAAAATTTGGGGAGAGGTGGGCATGCTAGAAGGGAGCATCAGGATACAACTGGACCTGGACAAGTTACAGGGGTGGGCGAATGTGAATAGGATGGGATTCAATACTGACAAATGCATGATACTGCACTTGGGCAGAAAGAACCTATATGCTGGGGAACTCCCTTCTCGAAAGCACAGTGGCAGAAAGAGATCTTGGAGTCATTATCAATTCTAAAATAAACATGGGCCACCAATGTGAAGGACATGGTCAGTAAGAATAACCTTATCTTGTCATGTATCCAGTTGCATGAGTAGGTCCAAGGAGGTGATCCTCCCCCTCTATGCGACACTAGTCAGGTCGTAGTTGGAGTACTGTATCCAGTTCTGGGTGTCACACTTCAGGAGGGATGTGGCCAGCATTGAGAGGGTCCAGAGGAAGGTCACTCACATGATCAGGGGGCAGCAGGGCAGACCCTACGAGGAGAGGCTACAGGACCTGAACCTGTTCAGCCACCACAAGAGAAGGCCAAGAGGGGATCTAGTGGCCATCCATAAACTTATCAGGGGGACCAGCAGGGAATGGGTGAGACCCTGTTCCTCTGAGCACCTCTTGGAGTAACAAGGAATAACAGCCACAAGTTGACTTAGAGTAGGTTCAGGCTAGACATCAGGAGGCACTGCTTCACAGGTGGCAGGATCCGGAACCAGCTTCCAAGGGAGTGGTGCTGGCTCCTACCTTGGGGGTCTTTAAGAGGAGGCTTGATAATTACCTAGTTGGGGTCATATGAGCTTAAACGTATCAGGGGTCATATAAGTCCAGTATTCATTCCTGCCCAGGGCAGGGGGTCGGACTGGATGATCTGCTCAGGTCCTTTCCAACCCTACACCTATGAACCCATGAACTAGCTATCAGCAGCTCAAGGGCTGAGAGGACAGAGACCAGAGTGGGTGATTGGCAGCTGGCGTACAATAAATCTCTTCTCCATTAATAAAATTCCCCTCCCTTTTTCTGGAGTCTGGACTATACTGTTAATAATAAGAGTTGTTAGATAAGATATTACTTAGATAAGAATAGGATTATTCATAGTAGAATTTGCTATCAGTATTTGTAGCGTGAGAATGTATTTTAAACTGTTATACTTACCTGTTGCTTGTGATTTTACAATAAACTGTTTCTATTCACTTCAGTTTACATCCTGTGTGAGTGTTCTAATTAATCATAGCTCACCTATTGCTGGGTTAACTAGGCAGTGATCAGATATGCCCTGGTTAACCTGCTGGGGGTCAAAAACCACCCCATATTGACCTGGACTAGGTAGCAGCTGCTGATTGGGCACTTAATTAAGACTAATCAAGTCTGGGGTCAACAGTGAGATTCAAGTGGAATTCAAATCCTGCCAGGAAGTGGGGACTCAGCCAAAATAATTTAAATTGATGAAAAAGCCAGAACCACATATTCATCCTCTGAGACCATCTTCAGCCTGTTCTTGCAGATAGTCATGAAAAACAGCATGAAGCAATGAGAGAGGGGGCAGACAATGCTTGTGTGTCAAGCAAAAGCACCCTCACCTGCCAACACCCACCCACCTTATTGCCAAATAACCTTTCTTAAGTAGGTGAAAAAGGAACAGTTCTGCTTATGAAAGCAAGGACACTACTTTGCTAGGAGGATACCTGGTAGAATGTAAAAAACAAACAAAAGCAGGAAGAAACCCCACTGCATTGGTCACCAACTGGTGGATCTGGATTGACCAATAGATCTCAGAGCCTCTTGGAGACTATTAGAGGCTGGGTGGGAGGCCCCAAACCTAGCCCAGCAGGTCAGTCCATGGGGAAAGAGGCAGGAGCCAGATCAAGGCCCCAGTGGTGAGGGATGGTGCTGCAGAGGCAGGAGTAGGGGTAAGTTGAGTGGGGCCCTGGCCAGGTGGGTGGTGGGAGGATTGACCCCAGGTGGCTCATCCAGAGGCAGTAGGGGAGGCTCCTGACATCCTGGTGGAGGCCCCAAGGGCCACATGCCCCTCCCTCCCTGCCCCATTTGTGTGCAGTGGAGGCAGCTGCAGTAGCAGGCTGGCCTTTGCACCCTGAGCCCTGCAGCAGACTGCTTGGGAGCCGCCTGATACCACGCGTGTCTCACTGCTGTGGGCAGACAGGGGATAAGGCTCAGCCAAGCAGCGGGATGCACGTGGCATCAGGCCATTCCCAGGTCACTTGCAGTGGATTTTGGGGTGCAAAGCCCAGACAGCAACTGCAGCTGCCATCATTGCATACAGATGGGGGAGGGGACATGTCCCCTCCTAAACACTGGGCAGTGTGGGTGGTTGCAACAGCTGTGAAGGAGGGAAGAATTGGGGCTGAAGCAGGGGTAAGGCCTTGTACAGCTGGGGCGTGGATTGGAACTGCAAGTGGCTTGTCTAGGGATGGGAGGGGACGCAGCCCGGGAGGGCATGGTGGCTGCATGCTCCCAGATCTGCACACTGGCCAGGTCGGCTGCTGCTGAGGGCTGGGGTGTGCCAGACAACACTGGGAGTGGGGCTATACGGAGGGCTGCAAGCACCTGAAAATTTGCGCTAGCCCCCGCATAACCCACACTCCCAGCACTGCCACCACCCAGCCTGAGCACAGCCCAGATCGCCACTGTGAAGAGTGCAGCACCCCCTTCCCCTCCCCCTGCTGCCCCTTTTCCCCGAGATCTGCATGGTGTGGTGGGGAGAGGGGGGTGGTGCGGGAGGCTGGGGCTGGAAGGCACCGCCGCACTCTTCATGGCCGCAGTCTGCACTATGCTGCACTGTACTTGGGCTGGGCAGTGGTGGCGGTGCTAGGAGGGTGGGCTATGGGGTGGGGGGAAGGCCAATGGCAAATTTTTGGGTGCCTGCAGCCCCCAGGCGGCATAGCCCTGCTTGGTGCACTTTGGCCTCAGCCCACAGCGGCAGCCAGCCCAGCTGGTATCCAGATCCGGGGCACACACCTCCTGTGCCCTCCTGGGCTGAGTGCTGCCCCCTCCCCATGACCTCTGGATGAAATGCTCACAGCTCTGTCCTACACCCCAGCTGTGCAGGGCCTGCCCCTGTCCCAGCCCTACTCCCTCCCTCCCTGCTGTTTTGGGGGGGAGGGAGGGAGGAAGAGGGGCTAAGGATGGGACCTCAATCTGCCCCGCCCCCTCAGTCCTTCCCCCACAGTCTTACCAGCTGGGGAGACTTGCCCCCAAAGAATTTGTTCTCTCTCTGCCTCGACCTGCCCCCCCCCCAAACTTCCCTGCCCACAGACGTACCTGCTGGGCAGGGGTGAGGTAGATCTCGGGTTGCTTTTAAATGCCAAAGGTGATCTTCTACTTTAAAAGGTTGGACACCACTGCCCTACTGTACTAAAATGCTCCTACCCTCAGAATATAAGGTAGCTTGGCATCAGCTATTTTCCATATACAGTGTCTTTATTTTCGCAGGAGAGTTTTTCCTTCATTAAATGAAATAAACAGTCTTTTGTATTTTTAAGAAGTGAACAACTATTTATAAAACATATAGTTCTCTTTCATTTACTTTTATAAAACAGCACAAAGGAAATGTGGACTCCATGACACAGATTAATCACTTCCACAGAAACTTAACTGCCTTAGTCAGGTACAATATTAATGAAAGGATTTTACTAACCTACAATGTACAACTAGTTTATACTAAGTATTAAAACAGCTCTTTCTGGGCACCTGAACTAAAAAAGTTACACAAAATTATACATTTGGATGTTATAAAAGCATGACCGCTACCACTTTTGTCACTAAGATGTGTACTCTGAAGCTAATTAAAAACAAAAAGTTAGGGTTTCCACAGTTTCAAGAGGCCATCTTCACTATAGGTAGCAATCAAGTTCTGATGGGGATGGTGAGCAATGCCAATTACATCCTTTTCATGAACCTAGAAGACATCCAGAAAGAACATTAATGCAAATATTCTGTGTATTACTACAAGTCAAATACCTTTCTTCTTAAACAAATGCTACAGAATGATAGGGTACAGTTTCAGAGACACTCAGTAATGCAGAGTACAGTGATAGAGAGGTTACTGGTCTCTTTGGCCATTTGTAGATGTTCTCATCATTTTTCTAAATTATGTTAACTGATTTATATCACATAGTTACAACCAAATTTCAATTCAAATTCAGGGTTAATCGATGATCACTGACCATCAGGAAGGTTTTTGTGCATTTCTGCACTTCAGGGTCACAAAACTCCATTCACTTGCTACACCTGATGGTAGAGATGAGCAAAAGCAAGTTAATTAATACAGTTTAACCTGCCTAGTTCAGATTGCCCTAGTCTGCAATAACTTTAATCTTCATTCAATGAGGATTAGTTCATTGGACTGGAGCCAATTTTAATTTGGACTACAGACATCCACATGCACATAGTGATGGTTATAGTCCAGATTAAACCTAAAAAAAGAAGTAACATCTATAAACGGCCTCTAATGCCAAAGAAAACTTACTCTGTATTTCCTGGCTTGGTCACCCCTTGTATTAAAAGTTCTGGGCACTCAGAAACATCACCCTTGCCACAGCTTTGATAGCTTATGATGGAAGATAGTGAGCAGTAAAGCATTATTCTTTTATCTATGTTTTAGAATATGTAAGAGAAGCCATGTTAACACAGCTTGTGTGAAATACTCACTGTTAGAGTTCTCTCCAGCTTGCCGGTCACTGTGCTGAAACAGTAGAGCACAAAATCCTCACCAACACAGTAGATCCATTCTCCACGTGGGGAAAGGGCACAGCAGACAAAGTCACCACCTTCTCTCTTACCAGAGCTGAAGCTTCTTACAATCTAAGATGACACCCCCCACCCAAAAAAATGTTCTTAAATTAAATTGTTGTAACAGCACTACATTTAGGGGATTAACAATTCAAACATAGTTAACTCCTGTTTAGATGTCAGACCATGGTTTTAACAAAATGATGACCGAAATTGGAATCTGTGTCTTCCTAAGCTCCGACTACAGTCCCTGAATAACTGGTTTGATTTTTAGAAGGTCTGGCCACCTGGCAGCTTCCAGTGAAAGGAGAGAAAGGGTATTTCAAAGTCTAGCCCAGTAATTCTCAACCAAGGTGCAAAAGCACCTCAGGATCCTTTCAAGGGTGATACAATGTGCTCCTAACAATATTAACACTGTTAGGTTTACAAACATGAGCTATAAGATAAACTCAGAAATTTCAAATAGAAATCCATAGGCATGGTCCAAGTTCTCTGCAGAAGAAAAAGTGCTTTATTGTTTTTCTTTAGTAAAACAAGTGAGAAAAAGAGTGAAAACTAAGAGCTGCCACTTAGTGAAGGGTGACTCGAGTCTAAAGAAGTTGATAACCACTGGTATAACCCAAAAGCCAATTACCTACAGACCAGAAAGAACAGAATCTTAATAAATCTACCATTCACTAAGCCACTCGAAAGAAAAGTCAGTAGGATCACGTACTTGTCCTTGCATATTCATGATGACAACTGTGTTTGACCTGTTACAAACAACAAAGTGTTCTGGATTTTTAGGCAGCAGAATCACGCTGTTCACAGTGATGTCTGTTCCTGCAGTACTGCCTAGAGATTTAAAGGTGTTTGAGCACTCTGTTGTCTTCACGTTCCAGATCTGTTATGAACAAGATAAAGAAAATGATTTAAAAAAAAAATCAGGCACACAACTGTGTTTTACTGTATCGTAATCCAAAAGCAATCATGTTTTTTGAGTATGTGCTACTGGAACTTAAACAGGAAGAGAAGAAACACAAAGAAGAGTAATTAGACTCAAAGGCCACATCTGCACATGTGGATGTTTGGTTCCCTGGGGACAACCAGCAGTAGTGGCAAATTACCCTGGGTGGGATAGGGGAGGCTTGGGCCAGAACTGGGCTCGGGGCAGTGTTACCTGGAGTACTGGAGGCCTCCTGGAGCTGCAGCAGTGGCAATCCTGCTGTGTGGAGACTGGCCAGCAGCTGGAGTGCAGCTCCACCCAGCCCAGCTCTGGTTTTGAGTGGTACACACTGCCCTGTGTGTGCCGCTCTGCTTTTTAAATTTTTTTTTGTAGGGCTTTTTGACCCCTGGATGTTTAGGAGTCAAAAAAACCCACCATGCTGCTCCCTCGCAGCATGGAGAACAACTGAACTTGCAGTATGTGGTGCTGCAGACACATCTGTAACACCACACACCTGCACTTGCTTGGACATAGCTATAAAATTTAAAAGACCACTGCAATAAATCTCATCCAATCTCCCATAAACCACTGTCTACAGAATTTTCACCAGAGGTTCTGCAGCAAGCGCAGCATTGCTGACACTATACTAAACCCTACTGCATCATGTAGATTACTTAATTCCTTTTAAACAAAACTGGAGGGATTCCCTAGTTTACTAAGATTAGGGAAAAGGGAAACTCAAGATAGACATTTCTAGTTAATTTCAGTTAAGCATTCTGCTCACTCCATGCCAGCATGAACTCTGTCATTGCCTGAGAAACAGGCAAGGGTCCCTAATGTGTGATAAAAGCCCCATTTTTTGAGCTTAGATACTCTCTATCTTCCTCTTTACCTTAAAAAATGACACCACTGTCAAGTCTCTTATCAAAAGACACAGATAAGGTCATGTGTTGCTTTGGCAAAGCAAAGGAGCATATATTTCTGGGAAGAATCAAAATGTACTTAATGTAGCACTCTGAAAACAAAGAAACAATGCTACCACCTGTCCCCCATCAACAGTCTGCTGCATATAATGAAAAGAAAGTGGGTATAGTTAAGTCCTGGACTATAGGTATTTTTAGGGATATTTTACTTTTGAGAAAACTTCACTTAGTTATTGCTACAACATGCAAAAGAATATATACAGCACTCTTCAGAGCTAACAGTCATTTTACCTTCACTGTGCCATCAGAGGATGCACTGATAATATAGTGACCATCCTGTGTAAAAGTAGCTTCATTGACAAATGAAGAATGACCACGGAATTCCTTCAAGGTTTTTCCAGATTTTAAGCCATGAATCCTGTTATGCAATAACACCATGTTAATACAGCCATTAAACTACAGACAACTTGAAGACAACTGAATTTATATCCAATGTACAGAGAAAGCAGTAGAATAAACAAACTGATTAGAGCTTCTTCAGATGCAGTGATAACATAACATTTTAAGATAAAGCAGTGAGTAAATGAAAAAGACAAACATAAATGGAAGAAATATTTTTAAAGCTTAAGAATTTTACAAATGATTAATGGGTTACAGGACACATGGCAGCTTCCTTTTCATTTGGTTTTCAGCTGAATTTAATGACCATAAGAACCAGGCTGTCGGCAACAGAAACTTAAGCTTTATTGACTGCCTAAGATAACAGTACAACACACCATGATTCAGTTGACTTGTATGAAGCACAAAGAACGACAGTTCCATGGCTCCAGTCCAGTTAAGACTCAGTCAGTCAATCAATCAGCAGGATGGAACTTTTTTTTTTTTTTTTTTTTTTACCAACATGGCAACCTACATGGTAATTTAGGTATGTATGACAACAGTGACTTCAGCACCTGAGTAATATTAAAGTACCTAAGTCTTTTCATTCCCAGACTGTAGGAGAAATAACTTGCCTAGGAATTACTCAGGGAACAGAGATACACAAGAGCTTTAAAGGAAGGTGAAGTGAGAAGATATCTGGCTTTCATCTTTGAATGTGATGGATTCTGTGGTCACTTTTCTTAGGAAAACAAGTTCTGCTGTTTAGTAGGCCCAGTCCTTCATTCACAAGCCAGCCCCATTAGGAAACAGTTTCACTGCTTGAGTGGGTCACAGCAGACATTGGGACACTGAGCTGTTTGGGATAGTTTTGGGAAGTCCGATTCCTGATATGGCAATGAGGCTGTGAAGCAGGGGAAAAGGTCCCCAACTCCATTTATTCCTAGAAAGCAGAATCAGTGCTTCAGTTCCCAGGGCCAGGAAATTTAGCTGCCTGGCTAGCTCCTAAGTACTTTCATCTAAGAGCTTTCTTCTGTGCTGTTACTTCTTCTCTATAACAACAGCCAAATGAATCATGATAGACATGGTTACATGTGACCCACTAAAGGCCACTGAATGATTGCAATTATGTTCAGTCTCAACTGGTGCTCAAAATGGTTCCATCTCCTACTAACCCTTGGGACCATACAGTACTAGCTGTGACCCTTAGCTTGTTTCTTAAACAGTTGTTATAAGATTTTAGTTTAAGACAGTGAAAGGTACTGAACTGGGCCTCCTGGGAGGGGATAGATAGCCTATTGCTGAAATGGTTGCTGCTGAAACAAGGAAAAGTAAATGCTTCTAAACCAATTTAAACAGAGGACACAGGATAGGCACTACTTGCTCAAAACGCTGGAATCCAAATAGGCTAATGAAGCAGAAAGAATGGAAGTGTTCAAAAGCAAGTGTCAAGTTATTTCATCATTGTTAACATCAGACACGAACAACCGGTTTTCAGGTCAAACTAAAAAGAAACCACAAGAGGCTACTGGGAAGGGCTCCAAAGGAAGGACCTAAAGCTTACAGCTTCCTATGCAAAACAGCTCAGGCTACACTCAATGTATAACTTACCTGATAGTCTGATCAAAAGAAGCACTTAGAATCTGACTACTGTCTTTGGAGAAACTCAGGCAGGTGACACCTTTACTGTGTGCTCGCTCGAATCTCCTCAGACACTGCCCACTCTGAATCTTCCATACCTGAGGAAGATCAGAGCAAGTGTAATTTAGAGAGCATCCAGAACTAAGAAAAGATGCAGAATACCTAATTACACAAAACACATGGCGGGGTAGAGCCAATGTAGGTTTTGTGCATTAGGGAGGTTCGTCTTTCAATAAGAAATGTGTAATTTTAGCCCTTATCCCTGCTTTAAGTGCTGTACATATAGAATCACAGAGAAGTAGGGCTAGAAGGGATCTCCAGAGGTTATCTAGTCCAACACTAAACCCGAGGCAAGATCACCCCTATCCAAACCATCCTATCCAATCCATAATCTAAACCAGGGGTAGGCAACGTTTTCTGGTCTGAGTGCTGAAAAATACCACAATGACTACCTCAGAAGGTGCCGGAGTGCCAGCATGGCAGAAAAACAAAATGAGAGCAAAGGGTACAGGGCACACTGCCCTGCTTAGACCCCCTGCCCCCCAGCCCTACTGCCCCACAGCCTCTGTGGCTGCCAGCAGCTACTCTGGCTCTGGATAGCTGCTGGAGCCTGGGCTGCTCCCAGCAGGGCTTGCAGCATCCCAGCTCCCTGCTGGGAGCAGCACGGGCTCTGGCATCAGCTCCACACTGGTGTGTGCAGGCACACCTCAGAGTGGGCGGTGGGGGTGGGGCTTTAAGCAGCACAGTCCTGGTCTCTCCCCGATCCCAACACACAGGTGATGAGCCCGGCGCAGCTGTTTGTAGGGGTCTGGGCAGCTGCAGCAAGCAGAGTGCAAACAGCTGTGCCAGGCTGCACAGCTCTGGCATCAGCTCTGTGCCAGTGGTGACTGCATGGGCACTTTGGGACAGACAGTGGGCCAGCCAGTGCAGCTGTCTGCAGCCTGCCCGCTGCTTGCTGCAGCTGTTCAGACCCTGGGTTGGCTACAAACAGCTGACTGGGCTCATCACCTCTGTGCCAGGAGCGGGGGAGAGACCAGGGCTGCGCTGCTTAAGGCCCCTCCCTCCACTGCTCACTCCAAGGTGCTCCTGCACGTGCTGGTGTGGAGTTGATGCCAGAGCCTGGCACAGCTGTTTGGAGTCTCCCAGCTGCAGCCAGCCCGGGCTCTGGGGAGCTTCTGCCAGCTGGGATCCCTGGCTGCTCCCGGCAGGCAGCCAGGACACTGCAAGCCCTGCTGGGAGCAGCCTGGGCTCTGTCACTGGCAGTAGCTACCCAGAGCCGAGGCTGGCCACAGTGTGCCAAGCAAAATGGCCTTGCGTGCCATGCTCGGCATGTGTGCCAGGGGTTGCCGACCCCGATCTAATCATTTGGGCTAGGGACAGACCTTTAAAAAGCCTGAGCCTGAATTGATTCAAACTCTGCAGGTTAGTCTAGCCTGGCTAGGCTAAACTGATTTGTAACCACGCAGACATCCCAGAAATGCAGGCACATGCCTGCAGTGGCTCAGGATAGAAGCTGAGGGACACTACAGCACAGGATCCAAGCACTTCGCAGGACAACTTAGGTAACCACGTTAATTTTATTTACGCAATGTACATGCCAACCTTCCCAACAAAGGCTCAGGGCAGCTTAAAGCAATAGAGAATAAATAAAACAAAATAAAGCCTTAACTTGCATGTTTTTTGTTTTCTGTTTTCAAGTCAGATGTTTCAGCTACCTTAGCTTTATCACTTTAGTTGTATTAAAACAGAACTACAGAGGTTCACTGATAATAGAAATCAGGACATTTCTGATGCAAGTCTAGCATACAGGAACAGGCTGATTGCATGAATCACTTTAGTCAACAGTAATTGGCATGAATAATTAAGTGCCATTAATAACCTGGACACCACTTTCTCCAAAGCTCTGACTTTCCCCTAAAAAAGCCAACTTCTCATTGATTCTCCCACTTCTATGTAAATGGAAAGTGTTCACACTGCCCTCCAACCTAGGACCTTTTTCTTGCTTGGAATTCTAAGCATGCAGTTTATTTAGGAATGGTTTAATGGATGTCTGAACTTTATCTGAAACAAAAAATTAAAATTACTGTACTCCCATTAGCACATACTCCCCACTCCCGGTCACAGCTAAGAAACAGTACCTCTCAGCAATGAAGCTGCTATTTTCTAGAGCAGTAATTCTCAATAAGTGCTGCAGCATCCTAGCATGCCTTCCAAGGATGCCACAGGGTACTACGCAAAGTTAACATCGTTAGGTGTATAAAAATGATTCATGAGATAAACCCAAATAGGAATCCATAATATTAAAACAATTGTCTTGCTGTGGTCTGCATTTTTTGCAACAGGAAAATTACTCTATTATTTTTCCATAGTTAAAAATGTGAAAGCTAAGAGCTGACATTTTCCAAGAGGCATCTTGAATCTAGTAAGGAGTCTAAGTCTAAAAATATTAGGAGTTACTGAACTAGAGGGTCCACTAGCTCAAACCTGTATGTAATTTTGTAACAGAGAATGTCAAAAGCTTCTGTTACATGAAGGTGGGGACTATAATAGATAATGCCCACAAGCTGGAGCAGGCAACTGAACCTGGGCTAGCTGCAGGAGACTAGGCAGCTAAACGGCTGAAACTACCAGTTAGTAGTTAGCTGCAGAACAACAGACTCACAGGACAGGACAACAGGTAGGAAACAGAGAAATAGCTGTAATTCAGCCAGGAGAAGAGAAGTAAGCTGTTCATTAGTATGGAACAAACCTGTGACCAGCCAGGGGAACACCTAACCAGAGGAAGAACCAAGGGAAAACACACCCGGGTGCATGAGGCAGAGGGACCAGTGCTGTCCTCCACTCCACACAGAAATGTGGGGTGGAACATTTTCCTGAAAATTTTCCAGTGCTTTATTTTCCTATGGGAAATTTTCCATTTCTAAAAATTCATTGTTTCATAAAATTAATTTGTCACAATGAATGGATGACAATACAATATTAGGTAAGCTTGGCGGTTTCAAAGTTGTAATTAATGTTTTTCAGGTGATTATCCCTAGGAAGTATGTGAGAGTACATATGTTTTATTGACGTGTAAACAGGAGACTAAATACACTCGCATAATAATCCAAACCAAAAGTCAAGTTATGAATTCACCTAATTGGCTGTGCAGGTTAAATCAAAACCAAAGCTAAAATTCTTACTTCATTTCAGATTGCAGGTGAAAGCAAAACCAAAACTAAAACTGAGATTACTTTTTGTTTCACTTTCAGTTCAGAAAACACACAGAGCAGTGTCTCCTTTCTTTTCTTAAGTTGGGGAAGTTGGAAGTGTTTGCATAAGATCTGTTAGTTTTTTAGTACTTTTGGTTTCAAGTAGTCATAATGCTTAATCAGAAAAAAAATAAAAGTGTGTAGCATCATTATAGTGAAACTCAAGCCACTGAAGGAAGCAAGTTGGTAGATGTAAATATTGCGGACAAGAGTATGTTAAAAATGCAACAGGAATGAAGAAACATTTAATAACATGTAGAAACTGTCCTGAAAGACTAAAAGCCATATACAGAAAGCTAATCAAATGAAATGGTAGAACAACATCATTTGAGAAAAGTCTACTTCAGGAATCCTATGCAAGTAAACAAATTAATATGTTAAACAACATACAGTACAGACTACCATCTATATTGTTTTAAAACATTTTAATTCGAAAAGTTGTTAATGCAACTCTGGACTACTATTTATTTATTTAAAATATTTCTATACTGCTTTTCTGTTTGCACTAAGCATCCAAAGTGGCTTAGGCATAACAATATATTTTTTAAAAATGACATAATACACAGTTAACTATTTCAACCCAGCAGAGCGAGATTAGTCCTCTGGCCGATGGCAGAGGTCAGACTGTACTTCCCTTTGGCTTTGCAGTCCCAGGGCAATTGAGCAGCAGGGTGTTCTTTGTGGCAGGGAGAGGGGAAGCAAGCAAGTTCCCTGCTGCTTCTCCTTCTGATGGATGAGGCCAGACTAGAAAAGGCTAAAATAAAAATCTTTTCCCCCTTTTGTTGCAGGAACTTGATAGCTCAAGTGAAATAGCAGACCTGCAAAAAATGGAAAATGCCATGTCTTTGGGAAGAAGCAACAGTATCCTTGCTTTCAAGATCACTGCCACCAGATATGCAATCCACCATGAATAGCTATTTAAGACAGTCAACCTTTTTATCAAGCTCTGTGGATAAAATGTCAAATGAAGATCAAGAAAAAGCAGATGAGACGTTCGCTTGAGCTATATTTGCAGGTGGTACACATCTTTCCATAATTGAAAATCAATACCACTGAGAAAATTCTCAAGTCCCACATCAGTGAGGGACCAGCAGGGGACTTTATGCTGAAGGGCAACCAGCACAGGTTTGTTAAGGGCAGGTCCTGTCAGACCAACCAGGTCGCCTTCTACGACCAGGTGACCAAATCCATGGATGCGGGCGTCCCTGTCGACATAGTCTTTTTAGACTTCAGGAAGGCGTTTGACACGGTCTCCCACCCCACCCTCATTAAAAAGATGGGGAGCTGTAGCATTGACCCCTACACGAGGGAGTGGGTCAGAAACTGGCTGACGGGGTGGTGGATGGATTGTCCTCGACCTGGAGAAATGTGAGCAGCAGGGTCCCCCAGGGCTCGGCCCTTGGGCCTGCGCTGTTCAACATCTTCATCGTGGACTTGGATGAGGGGGTGGAAAGCAAGGTGTCCAAGTTTGCT
>JAGPOW010003395.1:51843156-51864435 GCA_030014935.1 Caiman crocodilus
GATCTCCCCTGATGAGTTTGTAGGCAGCCACCAGGTCCCCCCTCAGCCTCCTCTTGCTGAGGCTGAACAGGTTCAGGTCCCTCAGTCTCTCCTCATAGGTCCTGTCCTGCTGCCCTCTCACCAAGCAGGTGGCTCTCCTCTGAACTCTCTCCAGGATGGCCACATCCCTTTTGAAGTGCGGCATCCAGTACTGGGCAAAGTACTCCAACTGCAGCCTGACAGAAGTTGCATGGAGGGGGAGCATCACCTCTCAGGATCAGCTTGAGAGGCATATTTGGATGCACGACAAGGTATGGCTGGCCTTGCTAGCTGTGGTCTGGCATTGGCGGCTCATATTCATCTTGGAGTCAATAATGACTCCAAGATCCCTTTCCACGTCTGTGCTTTCAAGAGAGGAATTCCCCAGCCTGCATGTATGCTGTGGATTCCTTCTCCCAAGGTATAGCACCCTGCATTTGCCTATGTTGAACCCTATCCTATTCTCATCTGCCCACTTTTTTAGTCTGTCTAAATCTATTTGCAGCCTCTCTCACTTTTCCAGTGTGTCCACCTTGCCCCACATCTTAGTGTCATCAGCAAACTTGGACAAGGGGGTGGAAAGCATGCTGTCCAAGTTGCTGATGAAGATATTAAACAGTGCAGACCCAAGGACCAAGCCCTAGGGTACCCCACTGCTCACGTCTCGCCAGGCTGAGTACAACCCGTCCACCACTACTCTCTGGGTGAGCCCCATCAGCCAATTTTTTACCCATCCAACTGTGTAGGCATCAATGCCACAGTCACTTAATTTACTGATGAGGATGGGCTGAGAGACAGTGTCAAAGGCCTTCCTAAAGTCTAGAAAGACTACGTCCACGGCAGTACCATCATCCAAGGATTTAGTTACTTGGTCATAAAAGGCAATCAGGTTGGTCAGGCAGGACCTGCCATTGGTGAACCCATGCTGATTGTTCCTGACCATGATCTCCTCTGCAGGCCCCCCACAGATGTGCTCCTTGATGATTCTCTCCAAGATCTTCCCGAGCACCAAGATGAGGCTTACAGGCCTATAGTTACTTGGGTCCTCCTTCCTACCCTTCTTGAAAATTGGGACATTAGCCAGTTTCCAATCCCCTGGCATCTGGCCAGATGACCATGAATGCTCACACAGCCAGGCCAAGGGCTCTGCGATGACCCTATCAGCTCCCTCAACACCCTCGGGTGGAGGGCATCTGGACCTGCAGATTTAAAAATGTCTAGCCCTTCCAGAAGATCCCCAACTACATCTGCACTGACTGAAGGCCTGACAGAGCTATCCCCGAGATTGTCCCTGCCTCTGGTAGGTGGGATGTCCCAGTCCCTGTTCAAGAAAACAGAGGCAAAGAAACTGTTAAAAATATCAGCTTTCTTTTCTGGTGTAGCCACAAGATTACTGTTTGTGTTTTGCAGGGCCCTTACATTGCCTGGTGCCCTCTTCTTGCTTCCAATGTACTTGAAAAAGGACTTTTTGTTGTCCTTAATCCTGGATGCTAGCCTGAGTTCCATCTCTACCTTGGCCTTCTTAATAACTTTCCTACACTCATGGGCCGAGGAGGAGTACTCTTCCTTGGGGATAGCTTCTCCCTTTCACTTGTTGTATGCCCCTCTTTTAGTCCTCAGGCATTCCTGAATGCTCTTGCTGAGCCAAGTGGGTTTCTGAGCACTCTTATCCCCTTGCTTCTGCCAGGGACTGTTACCCTTTGGGCCTGGAAGATTGCCCCCTTAAGGTACGACCAGCCCCTGTGGACTCCCATCTCCTCTTCCTTCTGGGCCCTCAGTGCCTCCCCTCCACTAGTCTCCTAAGCTCACTGAAGTTGGCCCTTCTGAAGTCAAGGGCTTTAGCCTTGGTGTGAGCCCTTGACACCCTGTGCTGGATAGTGAAATCCAGCAGGTGATGATTGCTATTGCCCAAGTGGTCAAGGACCTACAGTTCCCTCACCAGGTCATCCCCCATGGCCAGGACCAGGTCCAGCAAGTTGTTACGCCTAGTGGGGCTGTGCACTTCCTGGATAAGTTGAAGGTCCTTTAATACAGCCAGCAACCTATATGAGCGGTCAGACCTTGCTGTCTGCTCCTCCCAGCAAATGTCTGGGTAGTTTAGGTCACCCGTGACAACAACATCCCTTGATCTAATAACCTCCATAAACTGACTGGAGAAGTCCTTGTCCAGCTCTTCCCTCTGGCTGGGTGGTCAGTAGTAGACACCCACTATAAGGTGCCTTTTGCCACGCATCCCCTGAAGCTTGACCCTGCCCAGCCCTCCTCTAACTTGAAGCTGATCCTTGATGATGTGAGGTGCTCTTTGACATAGAGCACAATCCCCCCACCTTTCCTCTCTGTCCTGTCCTGTCTCTTCTATTGGGGATACACCCTATAATGTCATAGGTAGGGTCCCACCAGGTTTCTGTGAGCCGTAGTAAGTCTGGGTTCTTACTTGCAGTCAGGAGACACAGTTCCTCCTGCTTACCCCCCATACTATGAGCATTAGCATAGAGGCACCTGAGGCCTCCTGAGGAAAGAATAACATTAGAGTGCAACGCTGTTAAATTTTCCCCGTGCACAGAGCTGAGAGAGACGGACTTTTTCCAGCTCCTGCTGAAGACAATCTTGAGATAAAGTAAGTGGGATGTTTAGCCTTTGGTTTGGAACAAACAGATTTTCCCTGCAATTCCTGGTACAGGAAGTTTCTAATGCAGGGATTGGCAAAATTTTGGGCAGACTGCCAAAAACACCAGCAAACTCAACCTGAGATGGTATGCCAGGGTTAGATGGCAAGGGATCCGCAAGGGACTCAATCTTTGTTGTAGCAGGGCAGTCCCAGCATCAGCCCAGCCATCTGCCCTGAGGTGCACAGTTACCCAATTCCAGCAATGAGCTGGGCTGAGGCTCTGCACACACTGGTGCAGTGGCTTGCAGCTTTACAACTGCCTGCCACAGCTGTCCTGGACTCTGGCCAGGTCCCTGCTGCCTGCCATGGAGCCTGGGTTGATTAAAGAAGGCAGTGGGGAGGCTACACGCAGCTGTACTGGGGTCTACAGAGCCCCATCCCAGCTCACTGCTAGCAGCAGGTGCATGCACACCTGAGATGGATGGCAGGAAAGGGGCTGGGGTTGCACTGCCACAACAAGGATTGGGCCCCTTGTAGCTTTCCCGCGTCAGCCCTGAGATATGCGTGCCAAGCAAAATGCCTCCAACGTGCCATGCTCTGGCACGTGCCAGGGGTTGCCTACCTGTTTCTAATGTGTTATATGTCACACAAATTTCATACCTTGATCTTTCCATCTTGAGCTCCAGTTGCCAGCATTTCTGTGTCTCTGCTGAAACACATGCAAAGCACTGCATCATCCATCATCATAAAGTTATCTTGTGCCTGGTACTTCAGATCCTAGATGAAAAAGCAAGGAAATCTGCCAGTTAAGGAAGTGCAAGATAGAAAAACACCACCACCACAAAAACTAAAAGGCAACAGTTAAATATGACTAGTCTATGAACAACTGCCTGTATAGTTTGGTTCTCACAAGTGTTGATAATGATTTGGCTGTCACCTTTTCAATGAAAATGTCTGAGGATGTTTGAATCTGCTGTGCTGTAGTTTGAAAAGATGTGATAAGTCTCATCAGTGACACCAAGCTGGCAGAATTGACCACTCTGGTAGCTATTTATTTTCCTTTCCAGTCCTGCTCCAACTATGGTATCAGAGGAGGCTTCTGACTATAGCAAACCATGTAGTAGCCTTGCAACGGTCTAACTTGAAGTATTTATATGGCTACTTTATCATAGCACCCAAGCATCTTAATCATTACTGGATTTATCCTTGCACATCCCTGTAATGCACAAACGAAACCAAAGGCAGAAGAACTTGTCCAGGACCACAACCTCACAGAACTAGGTATTATAACTCAGTTTTAGAACAATACCTATACCAAAATCATTTGACCAGCTTTTCCTTTCCATTATACCCAGGTCAATCTGGTTGGGAATCTTGGTTCAAGTAGAAAAAGGGCAAACCCACAGCATCGGTCAATCTCATATGATATTTTTCAGTTAAGCAGTCACAGATTTAATACTAGTAGAATAAAATCTGTCTTCTCAGGATGGGGGAGTTAGGGATAGGGAATTATTCATGCAGCAGTACAAGTCTATGCCATCAGCCTATGCTTTCAAGAAGTAGTCAGATTTGTTCCCTGCACATTAACTTCTGCAGCGCATCACATATGGTATAAAGGTTTCCAAATTACATCCACTGCATGCACCTCACAAGCATTTGGTGATTTGCAATGCTGTCTCTTCAGTGAAAAAGATTTTAGTTTTTAATACAGCATAAAGGGGTCATTAAGCAATAAGAGAAAGTATTCCTACTATATAGAGAACAAAGTTTTTAAAAAAAAAATTGAAAGAATGGTTAAAGAATAACTATTAAGTAGATGAAATTTTTACAAAGAATTGACAAAAAATACTGTTTCAATGAAAATGATGTACAACTTTGATAGAATTAAAATACATGAATTGAGGGCTAATGAATGAATAGGTGCCAACATTAGAGACCTAGAAACCACAAGTGAATTGGAATGGTTTTTGGGCTGAAATATAAGCCTATTAACTTAGACAAGCATTCCAATGAAGCGTGAGAAGTCTTGCAATTGTCTCCCTAGTGGAAAAACCTATTTATTGGGAGAGCACTGTACAAACATTAGAGGGGTTGGGCAGGTGCTGTAAATATAGCCTGTGCTGCTTATGGCACGTAGACACAAGGTCCCTGTGCATGTATCTCGCCATGCTCTACAGCAGGGGTTCGCAAAACATGGCTGATGGGCCACACCCACCCTACCAACTTATCCTATTTAACATGCCGGCTGCCACCAGGAGCTTGAGGAGGGAGAGCCCCCTGCCACTCTGCTCTGCTGCAGCTGGGGCTGGGCCAGGCTGGGCACTGGGAAGAAGACTCCTCCACCCCAAACATCCATCCCCCACACAACCTCCTACTGATGCTGCCGATGTGCAGTTCTGGCACCATGATCTTTAGGAGCTGGGCCCATAGGAGATGGGGCATGATGCAGCATACCAAATAGCTGTTCTGCCCACCTGCCTGCTGTGATGAGCTGCTGCCAGCCCTCAACAGCTCACCAAAACTCATTAAGTGGCCTTTCACCTGAAATAACTGCCCATCTCTGCTCTATGGGCTGCCCTGGCTGAGAAAGAATGCAGAGAGCAGATAAATGCACAGGGCAGAACTGACTGGCTGGTTGCCTCAAAGAACCACACTCCCCTGGGAGCTCCTGCTCATAATTCCTCCTCCTTTCTTCCCTGCTGTGAGGTTTAGAGAAGACACCCAGAGTGTGTCTCTTTTGCAGGTGCGGGTACGTCTGGGTTTGTGTCGCATGCAAGGGACAGAGCTGACTTGGCACCCTGTCTCTCCCTGTAGCTCTAAAGGATAGCTGGGGCTGATGAAAGTAACTGAACTTTCTTGCTCTGAGGTAAACGGAGTAGAGAGTTGCTCAGCTTGGTTAGTGGGTTTAGCCTGAGTTACAGAGTGTCTAGGGGGAAGTAAAGTCAGAAATGGAGC
The DNA here is from genome assembly GCA_030014935.1 of Caiman crocodilus. Classification (NCBI taxonomy): domain Eukaryota; kingdom Metazoa; phylum Chordata; order Crocodylia; family Alligatoridae; genus Caiman; species Caiman crocodilus. Next base: position 51,848,738 of record JAGPOW010003395.1, read on the forward strand.
AGTGCAGGTTGAGAAGCTGGAGAATGGAACTGTGGTTTCCATCAGAAGGGTAAGCATACCCGAGTTCATTCTCCCAGGAACCACTTCTCCCTGGTTCGAATTCATTTTTCTCCTGGAACCACCTTTTATTCATTTAGGAGAAACTGGCTGAACATTTGTACACTAAGGGCACCTATACACATGCCCGACACCTGCTCTGATGCATTTTAATTAGAAAGCGCTGGAGCAGACTCAATTAATCAAGAATTAACCTTCCAGCAGACTCAATTAATTGAGTCTGCTGGAGCATTCTGGCAGCACAGGAAGGCTCAATACACAAGATACTTCAGACGTTTTAATGAGAGCGGCTTCTGGGAGTCGCTTCAATTAAAACGTGCCCCCGACCCCTACCCCGCACCCCAGCGTACATGTAAAAATGTCCTTAGGATTTCTACTGAAAGAACTGTGATCCTCCCTGTAGGAACAATGCTTGTATCCTGACTCAAAAAAAATTAAAACAGGCTCTAAGCAAGCAAAACAACACAATTTTCAAAATTCAGTTGGTTTTGAGTTCCAAAATATAAAAACACCTGAAATTTAAGTCATATTCCTACTCTCCTATATAACTGTCAGACCTATGGTCCGTGGCCCGGTACTGGGCTGCAAACGGTTGGCTGCTGGCTTGCAGGCAGGTTGGCTGCCAGTCCGGAAGTGACTAGCACAGTGCAGACCGGCAGCCAACACTTTTTTATACCAAGTATAAAAAAATAGGTTGGCTGACTGCCTGCCTGTAATATGCTGGTCCCTGCCAGTCTGCAGCATAAAAAGGTTGGGAACCCCTGTATTGACCCATTGTTATACGTTTTTTTCTTCAAACTTCCAAAAATCCCCTCATAGCCAAAATTAGGCACGGAAAACTCTACAGAGAAACGATATTTAACAGTTGCAAGACCTGGAAAATAGTGTGTTAAAACTGAAGTCTTGATCTAAGGTAATATCAAGTACTTGAGAAAAATGTAACATTTTACCTTAATATGTCTGCTCAACTGTGTGGGGAACTTTTCCTCTTCTACATCTTTCACGGCTGCTTTACCTCTGAATAAATCAATTGTCATACCTGGAGGAAGCAACCCCTGGTGCTGTTGCCACTTTAGTGCCTTATAAGAAGGGAAAAGGAAATACAGTTAGAAACATATGTGCTCAAGCAATGCAATATCCTTGTAAGAGGTTTTGTTCACAATTCTTTCAAACAAAAATTTTCCTAGAAACCTTCTGTAAACACCGCGCTTCCATCTTTGAACTGAAAGGACAAACTGTATTCAACCATTTGATTCCTTTACAAGCAATCATTTGTAGGTTAGTTGTGCAGTATGGTGCTGTGTTGTACAGCTTCCCAGGACTGGCTACAGAAGCACACGGGGAGGGAACAAGGTGGCAACAGCAAGCCCCACAGCCCATGTGAAGCCCTCTCCCTTCATCCCTAGCATCCACTTGCACAGGGAAAGGCAGGCAGAGCCACATGCTGTGACAGACAGGCATGGCTTCTTTGTGATTGCTCACACTATCTTTAATGTGTACTAGTCCCCACTCCCAATCATATACTTGCACATGTAGAGGCAGTGCCTTCCTGGCCACTTTCCTTGGGCATCACACCACTTCCCTTCCCCACCCAACTGCATCTGGCGCTAAATTGTAACTGTAATGCATGACCAATATAAATATACTTACTGTTAACCAATTAACTTTTCACAACCCTATACCTTACTATGATGAAATCCTTGATGACAAGAGATGGTAATTCACATGCAAATATGATATTAGTGAGATTCTACTGCAACAAAGTTCAGGAATGGTTTATCCTACTGAGACTGTCAGATAAAGATCTAGAAAAATTAGCATAGCAAGTAAAAATATCTTCTTCAAGCATTACCTGCCCCAGCAATGCCATAAGGCGAGAAGGAGGTACAACACTGACTTCTCCAGCCAAAGCTTGAGCAATAGCAGCTCTTCGTTTCTCTTTGCTGCTTCCATCTGGATATGCCTAAAAAAGGAATTACACATGAAAGAATCTTTTCTTGAAGATATATAGCAATTATTGATAGATCTCGAGAGAGAGAGAGCGAGCTATCTCGAGAGAAAGAAAAAGATGCATGTATGTATACGTATACACAGACATACATATTTTAACTAATGGCATATTACACATTTGCATTTTGGCCAAAACATACCACAAGAGTTTGAGGGGCCAGGGACAAACTAAAGAAAGAAACCCACACAAAAATCATTCTGAGGCCACAACTGACTAGAGGAATTAAATGTAAGTTTAACATATGTAGTCTAAAACTTTAAGTATAAAGGACTGCAGTTTTACCATCATGGAGATTAAATCACTTGGCCAACGTTGCACAGAAAACCTGTGGCAGAGATAAGGACTGGCTGAATCCAGGTCATTCAAATGCCAGCCTAGGACTTTCACTATAAGACCACATTTCCTCTCAGTTGTGAAAGAACATTAAAGATATAGTTTATTTGTTAAATGCTTTTATAAAAGTTGAAGAAACAAAAGTGAAGCATAATAGAATAAGAACACTTCTAAAACTACAGTTAAAGATGTCTAGGTTCAGGAGTGACTTATGTAGGAAAAAAAACTCAACAAAAAAAAACATTCCAAATACAAGAATATACAGTTCACTGGTTAGTATGTTACATAAAAATGCTGGCTATAAATTAACGTATACAAAAAACCCAATAACAATGTATTTTTAAATCAATAAAACTATACCTCGCGGGGATCAAAGTAGGACCTAGCCAGAAGGTTTTCAAGGTGAATATATCTCTCTGGCTGAGTTTGTTTTAACATGATCATAGGGTCAGTTTGCCTCAGCAGGGATCTGGCAGCACCCAACTCACGAAGCTCTATCAATTCAAGGACAACCTGAAAGGATGGAAACAGACACTTTTAGCATCCAGAAGATAAAAAAACACCATTCCAATGATTGCAGTTAAACTATACAATAACATTTTCTACTCCAAACTAAGCCATTCTTCACATATTAGTCTAAGAATGTATTATTTAGCTCACATACTAGTTTACATTGTAAACATTCATATGGCCTAATTCCAATGATACAACACATTGGTTTATAAATGCAAAAGAATCCTATTGCTGGTATCCACTTTGTCTGCCTGGGGATGCATCACAATGGGAAATATATAGGGCAGAGTCAGATGGTGGGCCAGACTGACCTTTTCAGATTGTGGGCCAGATTGACCCAAGTCAGGTCAACCCTGGGTGGGTGAGCAGAAGACAGGTATTAGGAACCAGCTGTTGCCATCACTTTTCCCAGCAGTGGCACCAGGAAAGCACCTACCAAGGTCTGTTTTTCCCACAGCGGCACATGGAGAGTGTTCACAGTCAATGTTCAACCCTGTGGCAGCAAGGAATACCCCTTTCCATTACAAGTAAAAACAGCATCTGCTGACACTCTTCCCATGCTGCTGCAGGGAAAACTGGACTTAGTAGATACTTTTCCTGTGCTGCCACTGCCCAACACGCACCCACCCACTTCTGACCAAAACTACAGGTCAAAACGGCTGCTGAAGCCCCATGTCTGCAGGCTGGGCCAAAAGGCTCCTTGGATCAAGCCCATACGTTGCCAACCCCCAGCACAGAAAGAACAACAGAAAGCTACTGGGAGTACATCACCATGTTGTGTGTTCGAGGGGAAAGATAATTGCTGTCATGTCAGTGCAGTGAGTTGGAAGAAGGATGCTGGTTATAGCTATGATTCCACATGTGGAGGAGGAGGGGAAGGTTGCAGAGTTGTTGGAGGTTTGTTGGGAACTACACAAACATTGTAACCCAACCAACAAAACTGCACCAAGAAAATCTCTGCAGCACAATGCCCCTCCTCTGGAGATACCTGGTGTTACTTTTATTTCTAGTGGAACTGTTACTCCCTCCAGGAGCAAGATTTTCCACACTAGCTCTCCAGGACTGTTTATTCTTGTTAAACATGGGCCAATGCTTGAACTTGGCTTGTGGCTCCTGATCTCAGTGACATCAGAAGTGCAGACAGCCATCACGAGGTCAGGGAAGAGTTCAGATAATAAGAAGTGCAACTGCAGTACTGTGGGGCAGGTGCTTAAGCCCCCTTGGTGGGTGTGGGGAGCTCATCATGCTGCTCCCACTGGGCTCTCAGAGGGAACTGGGCCAGGGAGGCTTACCTGCTCATAGAGGTCAATGAGGGTTTTGTCAGGCAGCTTGAGCGACTGGATGGCCTGCAGTACCGTGTCCCAGTGCCCGCTGTTGATGTCCGCCACGAAGCTCTCAATGCTGTCCACAGTGTTGAGTGACACGGTGGTTTCCTCCTGCAGGGTGGCCAGCGCCCGGTGCAGGCTGTTCTCCTTCAGGTACTGCATGATCAGCCGGATCACGCTGCGCGGGGACAGCACCCACACCGCTCAGTACCGCCGGGCCGGGCGCCCTCCCCATTCCCCCACCCCAGGAACACCCTGAGGCGAGACAGGCCCGCCGCCGCCGCCTGTCCCCTTGCCCCCGCCACCCCGCGCGCACTCACTCCGAGGACTCAATTTCGATGGACATCTTGCAGTAGCAGCAGCCGCTACCCCCGCCGCAGGCCCGCACAGACGCACCGAAACGGCCGCTTCCGCTCCACGCACAGCCGCTTCCGCCACACGTTGGCACGCCCCCCCGGTCAGCGGCGCAGGTTGCTCGTTGTCACGTGACCACGTCCGGGGTGGGCGGGGCTACAAGGCTGAGGCGTCGCGCCGGAGGTGGGAGGCGAGGAGTGCGTTAGGTGCTGGGGCGCAGGCCTAGGGGCGGTGCTGTGCTGTTAGCGCGGGGTATTAGTCGTGGCTCATGCGGTTCATTGGGGCCCAGGGATCGTAGAAACTGAGAGTTGGAAGGGACTCTAGGAGGGCATCTAGTCCTACTCACTGCTCAGAGCCACGCTAGCTCTAGCTGTGTCGTCCTAGCCGAGGCTGCCTCTAGTCGGGGCTTAAAATGATCTATCAGGGTTAAAGCAGGGTCGGCAGCTGTTTTGAGCAGTGTCAAGAACGCCCACAACTTACACTTGAGAGATGTTGGTGTTCTGGGGCAGATGACGCGGGAACCACAACGGGCCTGATCCTTATGGCCATACAGCCCTGGCTTCTTCCTCACCATCCACCCAGGAAGCATAAATGCCAAGCAAAATATCTTTGAGCACCCGTGAGGGGGGAGGTTTGCCTACCCCTGAGGTAGAGGCTCCACCAGGTAGCCTGTCCCAGCATTTTGCTGCCCTTCTCCAAAGACTGGTTTTTCACGTAAGTAAGTGGACTTCCCTTGCTGCAACTTTAGACGGTTGCTCCTTCTTCTATCATCTGCCACCACTGAGAAGGGTCCAGCTCAGCGGTTCCCAAACTCCTGACAGATAGTAACGCCACCAAGTTAAAATGATACAAATGACCATCAGCAAATCTGGTCTAGCCCCATTCTCTTTCAAACCACCGTTCAGGTAGTTGAAGGTTGCCGTTCAGTCTCCCCTCAGCCTTTCTTTTGAAGTCGTGTCCCAGCCCACAACCACTTTTATTGCTCTCTGCTGGACTCTCCAACTTGTCCACGTCCTTTCTGTAGTGTGGGGCCTAAAACTGGACACTGTGCTTGAGATGTGGCCTCGCCAGTGCTGACTAGAGGAAAATAATCACTTACCTTGATCTACCTGCAACACTTCCCTGATATTCCTTTTGTTGCTGGCATACTTTTAGAAACTTTTTACCCTTCATGTTCTTTGCTAGCTGCAACTTCAATTGTGCTTTGGCCTTCTTGATTTCATCTCTGCATGCCCCAGCTGTGCTCTTGTTGTTTGTCTAAGTTTCCCCTTCTTCTAAGGTTCCTTTTTTTTATTTTGGCTCACTGAAGAGTTCCCTGCTAAGCCACGCTGGTCTTCTGCCATACTCACTAGTCTTCCTGTGTGTCAGGATGATTCGTTCCTGCAGCCCCAGTAAGGTGTCTTTAAAATATGACCAGTTCTTCTGTACTCCTTTGTTACGCAGGGACTTAAAGAAGTGCCAAATTAAATGAGGTTGCTTAATGGGCTGTGCCTTCTACTGTCCACTCACATAAAGGGAGGTATTTCTTGGCCCGGAGACAATTAGCTGATAAACCAGGGTATATCTATCACTACCCAATTTACCAGGCAATTAGTTTAAGTTAACTACCACACACACTCAATTAGCACTGAAACGAATAATACGGTTTATAATAACAACAGCAACTAACAACATTTAACAAGTAAAAACATCAACAGATAATCACAGGTTTACATTCTTAAATACTAACCACAACTATTGAATGAACAGCCAATAACTACTTCAATTAACTGTAGCAGGGAGAAAGGAGTGGAATTTATTACAGAGGAGCAAGAGTAATTTTATTTATCTCCACTGCTGTCTGATCTGTCACCAGCCATCCATCCTCCAGTACAGGTTTGTGGTGGCTTACCTCCCACCTTGCTGCCTTTCTAACAAGGATGCTTAACTAATAAAAGGACAGAAGAAGGAGGGGAGGGATTGAGGTAATACTAATAAAGCAAAGAGCTGCTCTGTGTTAAAGACACATACACCTGGGGAGGAAAAGTCTGGGGAGCCAACTCTTTACTTTAGTGTAGAAGCAAATCTGGAAGGGAGCAACCACATGGAGGCCTTCGAGCCTCTGGAGTATACACAGCCTCCATGGAGTGCCTGTCTTCTCCTCCAGGCTGTCTCCCTGTGCTCTAACACTCTAGTCGATCTCCAACACAGGCCTCAATCTATCTCACTCCCTTGATCACTCTGCACACACATCCTCAGACACACACAGACCCGGAATTTCACAGCTACGCATCCACCCATAGACATGCATGTATTTCTCAAAAAATACACGCTGTTGGTCCCAAGCCAAACCACACACACCCTCAGATGCACACTGAGCTCCGCCCACACACCCCCTTTATAGGCTATGTGCGCACATTACCTAGGTGGCTCTGCACATGGCCCCAAAAGCGTCACACGATACCTCTTTCAGTGGTCTTACATCATCTTTCACGAGGCAAGGTCATTCACAGTTCACTTGGTCACCCACTTTCCATCTGTGCTGTGGAACCATAGTATCTTCCTCCTTGTATGTAGGCCCAGACCCTAGATTTGGCTGCAACAGTTTACTCCTTGATACTCACATAGATGTAACAATGTTCGAGGTATCACTACATCAACATGAGATGCTGGGGCATGGGTTCATACAATTTTGCCATGAACAATCATTATTGCAACCCCATGCCACGCTGTCAAGTGGGACACCAGATGTGACCAGTTGTGTTGAACAGCGGTGAGAGATCTCCACATGGGTCTACTCAGTGATCTCTTCTTTTCTTCTGTTCCATCTTCCAAGGAACTTTTTACTAAACAAATTATTACTCCAATATTAATTCAACTTCTATAGACATTCAGCTTATCATACCAAGCCATTAACTCTTTTCATACATTATCATATACACTTTTTACATCCTCATTCATCTTTTCCATTGACACATATTCATCACTCTCATTTCCATCCCATTTTCTCAAAAACTCATCTTTCAACACATCAACAAATCTGTACTTAGATCAAGTCAACCTGATCACTCTGTATATGCACATTAATTTCTTTCGCACCCTGCACATCCATATCATTGTCATCACACTCATTATTCCCAAACACAATTGTCTGATCATCACCACAATTACTGGATGAAGGGCCAGATTTAATACTCCAGATGCTATTGGGCTCCACCCCAACGTTTCCCACAACTGGTGCTTTGCAGCGTCAACAACCTGGTTTAAGATATGTACAGATTCCTATGGATAACCTTTACATATGTATTCTTGGCTTCTTTAACATTCTTTTCTAATATTTTCTCAATCCCATCATGTAAAATCAGTTGTCTTAATACCAATAAATTCATTCCAATACAAACAGGCTTTATATCATCATAAACGGTAACATTTACACTTAATGTCCAATTATGTACATAAGGAATAGAAACATTAACATCACAGCTAGAAACATGAGAAACATGACATGCACAAAAAGTTTGATTCTGCCACAACACAACCATTTTTTTCCAAAGATTCTAGATAACTTCCGTACGCCAAGTGCTTATACAAATACACTATTGATTCAGTACATATATGGCAGTTGTAGAGTTTCCTTCTCGAATGATATCAAAATGACACTTGGTAAAAGTAGAATTGTCCAAATTTCTTCAATTATCCCTAATTGGTTGATGCATGCCTTCACAAATGTATTTTAGTCCTTGGTGGGCAAGGCAATGTTTTACATCAGTTAGCTCTACTGAACTATCTTTTTGATAATTTACTCATTGTGCTTCTATCCTAGGAAAGAATAATGATCCATTTATTCTTCTTTCAATGTTGATGGGAGGATTAATGAGTTTAGTTTTGGCTTGAGCAATTGTGCATATATCTGCTACTATTTCATTTCTCTTTGGAAGGTATCCAAAGGAAGTTAACGTTCACCACTCTTTGAATTTCGGTCAGAGTAGCTACCTTTAAGACTAACTGGTTAAACTCTAAGTTATGATGCTGGATTGACCTTGTTAGATTATACCACTAATAATGGCCTGCACCCAAGACTGTGCGTGGGTACAAGATAATGCCAATCCTGTACCATTTTGTGATTTCTCAATTGCTTTTGCTCTAATTGAATCACCTCATGCCATATTGGGAGCACCTCTGCATTCAACACAGCCTGCTTTCCAATTTTGGACAAGGATGATGTAATAGGCCTTTTTATCTCTCCCAATTACCTTGTGGCCTGGGCTAGTTTATTCATCACTACCTCAGCATTTGCTGTATTCATAACACTGAGGCCAGCAACTATCCCACCTAGAATAGTCCCAGCATCTCATTTATTTCTAGACAATCTTTCACCCTCTACAATACTGGAAAACTGTTTTACCCAAACTTCAATTAAAATTGTGATAAAAGGTTTATAGTTAGGTCAGATACATGTAACACTGGCCATTTCCAGTTTTAACTCAATATGTTTTGGGTGCCGGTTAATCAAATATGCCAGTTATCTGAGAGTTATATTTATGGTTCACCACATTTTCCAAGTGCATAACACTTTTCAAGAAAGAAACTAAGCCTACATTTTAACTATGATATAATAACTTTTAATATTTTAACTATAAGGAATAATATAGTAAATAGTATACTGTACATTTACTGCCCCTCAGCTGCTTCTGAAGGCACCTTTGGATCTGAGGTTGCCTCAGAATGTGGCTGTGCTTCGGGGTGTGGCTTTTCTTGAGGATCATCAGCATCAGTAATATCTGATGTTGATGTTGATGGTGTTGAAATGTCTGGTTCCTTAACACAAGCTGCAAAAACTCTTTGAAACAACTTGCAGATGTCTGCTTGCCTGCAAGTCAGTTGCCTTTTTTTCAGAAAATTGTTGGCACAACATGAAATTGCATCACTTCCTGAGCAGAATACTAAGACTGCTGCTCAGCAAATTTCAAGACTGTTTCAAGACATTGTGCAGCAGTAGCCCAAGCCACTTGAGTTTCTTCACTGCAGTCTTCTTCTGAATCTTGTTCAGGTGCAGTAGAACTCTCAGGATGCACAACTTTTTCTATAATTTCAGCATCAATAAGAGTTTGTGCAACATCAAGGTCTGGATTAATGTTTATCTACTCTTCAGATCCAATATCTTTAAGTTAATGAGTGGGTTTATGGGTTCAGCATTTTGAAGGATATCAAGAATCTCTTTCCGTGAATTTTTGTTTATGACTTGCATTGAAGCCTTCAAATTCTTTTTCATCAGAAAAGCCGAACGCAACCATTACTGCTGCCCACAGTTTTCTACAAACCCTCCTTAAAATTGCACTCTTCACAGCAGACGATGCACATGCCACATTGAAAACTGTATCCTTAATGGTGTACTGTGAATGAAATTCTTGGAGAGTGCCTTCATAGTTGAGTAGCTTCCTCATAAAATCCCTTCTGTAGATGGATTTCAGACTTTCAATAATTCCCTGATCCATAGGCTGTATGAGTGAGGTGACATTTGCAGGCAGGAAGATGGTAAACATATTTCCAGACACTAACACTGCTTCAGGAGAGTGAGCTCAATAGTTATCTAAAATCAGAATAACTTTTGTGTCGTCTAGCTTTCCAAGTTTCTTCAGATCCTCTTTCACTGTTGGTATAAAGACCTGGTAAAACCAGTACAAAAATATTTCCTTGTCCATGCATGCATTAGGTTGTGCCTCGTACTCAACAGGTAAATGAACAACATCTTTGAATGCTCTTGGTTGCCTGAATTTCCAACACTAACAGCTTGATTCTATGTGTGACTGCTCTATTTGCATGCTTAAGCACAGTCAGGCGGTCCTTGTTCTGCTTAAAACCAGCTGCACCAACCTCACCTGCACCAGCCAGGGTAGAAGCTGGCAAACAGCACCAAAAAAGGCCAGTTTTATCAGCATTGTAGATCTGCTCTAGGGTTACGCCATGCTCCTTAACCAATTTGTGTAAAAATGCACAATATTTTGCAGCAGCCTCATGATCAGATTTTTTTTCTCCAGTCACATCAAGCCCTCTGATACCATAGTGAAGTTTGAAGCAAGACATCCAACCATCTGAAAAAACGCAGGCCTTGGTCATTTCCATTTGTTGATAGAAGTCTTCTGCCTTTTTGATCAGCATTGGGCCAGAAATTGGAGCTCCCCCTGAATGTTTTAAGGCAAACCATTCATACAATACCTTGTCTAATTGTTCCAATTTTGGTTTGTGCAGAGCATGGCGTTGTCAGTTGCTTTACTTGTCTCAGAATTCACCAAGAACTTGAGTAATACTGCCTTCTGTGCCTTGATGTCATAGATTGTAGACATGCTGACATTGAATTCCTGCATCAATCTGTTCCTGTTTTCTCCTTTTTCCAGGTGCTTAATTATGTCCAGTTTCTGCATAATCATTAATACAACATGCTTTCGCTTCTGTCCTCCACTTGTTGATGGACTATTGGTAGCCATGGTTGCAGGATGGGCGAGATATTCAGCAGTAAAGTCACAGCACAAGCACAATGCGATCACAATAGCAGATGGTGGATGTCAACAATTGATACTCTTGCTAGCAACACCACTCGGCAGCGACCTGAAGTTTCCGTCAACAGCAAGATGCTGTCTATAACAGATGCCGGTTAATAGAGCATTCCGGATGGTAAAGTGCCAGATAACACAGCTTTTACTGTATATATATTGGTTCAGAGACCACCAACCTCTTGATGTCTGATTTTACCTACGACATTCCTGCCTCAAATATAACTGGTACCAGATTAACGGTCACCCAGAAAAATTCTGCAAAATGATTCATCTGAGAGATCCACCACCATCCAGTGTGACTCAAGTTTACAGCCAAATCCTATTTTCCAAAAATAAAATGATATGTTTTGGAGTCATTATGAGCATCACAGTACTCATCTGTTTTATATGTCATCCACAAATCACTGGATCCTGAGAAAAGGGTGGTCTGTTTTCTAATTCAGCATTGATAACAGTAACCAAATATTTTTGTGACAAAGGGTCCCTAAGTGTAAGTGCATATTAGTTTGCCATTGAATATTTTATGAATATAGTAAACAATTGACCATTAGTTATCTGTTTTGGTACCTTCCAGATTACACAGCCATTTGTGGGGGCAGGGTTTAGGAATTAAACAACTTCTGTTCTCACTTGCATGCTCATCGCGGCTATGGTACTGTACCTAGTATTACTGCAGGTAACTACCATTGACTTCTTTACTGTCAAAGACCAAGAGCAAAAAACCTTGATCCTTACGGTTTTACCAGTTGTCTGAACCATTGAGCATTTCCATTTATTCTCCAGTCCCAAGCCTGGTAAATAGTCATTCCCGACTTGTCCTTGGGATCATCCTGTTGACAAGTAACTACCACATTTGTTAAATTAAACAACACTTGGACCGATATTCCTCCAACAATCTTATTTTCATATAGTCCACTGACAATTTTTCTGGATGTTACATCCCAGAGAATCTTCATCTAGGTTTTTTCCATGTTTGAGATTGATGACAGGAGGAAGGTGGTTCTCACAAATTCTCTTTCTCCTCAGTCTGCTGTTTTTTCAACACTCACAGAGAGTTGGGTTACTTTCCCAGCTATTTTTCTGCTGATGGCATGTAACCATGATATCAAGGCTAGAATGATGATAACCTGCTTCACTGTGCCAGGCAGCATCTCTACAAATCTGTACACGTATTTATATTACGATATACTGTTACATGGTGTGGAGGAAATTTACCTGAGTCAGAGGAGAGGCGGTGAGACACTGCGCCAGCAGCTGATCGCAGTGAAAGTGAAACTGTGGCGGCTGGAGGTGCGGCAGATGAAGATCAAAGGAAAAACTCGCGGCAGAGCCGGGAGGAGCCAGGAATGGCTCCTGCATCTGCCTGGGCATGCTTTATAAAAGCATGCAGGGGGCAATTGTCTGGGCAGATGCCTAGCACCAAGATAAAAGACCTGGCAGGAAGGAAGCTGGGGGGATCGGAAGCAGTGTCCCCAACTGGCCCAGAGGGGCCAAAGTGCAGAGGCAATCCTGGTGAGGGAACATGGTGGCTCCCTCAGAAGGGGAGCATGATGGGAACACTGGGCCAGTGAGGGCCCAAGGAGTCACTCATATAGGGCCATTAGGGCTAATGAGAGTTTGACGTCCCAATTTTTCCCATTTCCCTGTATAATTTTTCATCTTAATGGTTCTGTTCATTCTTTCAACTAACCCTGACGATGAAGGGGAAAAACAAAATGGTTCCAGTCTGCCATTTTGTTTGTGAGCAAGTCATGAAACTAGGATGACCTAGTTATTACAGACTGGTTTAAACAAGTTTTTCTTTCCCCAGCAACAAGTTGAAGACATGCGCAGACTTGTCTGCGTCATGGCTAATGTTGATTGGTTTATACTGTTGCTATGCTTATGATGTTACATTTTTCTATATTATCTCCCTCTCTGCCTATGTTCAGGGTCAGACTTCATGGATGCTGACCAGGAATGATTTCTTTAATAAACTAAGTCTTAAACTTCAATTGGCCTGTTTGTCTGAGCCTCTGCCCAATGAACCCAGGGGACGAAGTTTCCCCCCCACAATGATTTGGGATGATATCCTGTATGTGGTCTCTGTTCAATATTGAATGCAGCACACATTTGTTTGGTGATTTCCCCAACAAAATGTGGGCCTTGATCTGATTCGATTAGGACAGGCATACCCCATTTGGAAAAAACGTCATTGATGAGAACTCTAGTAGTCGCAAGAGCAGTGCGCATTTTCATGGGGTACGCTTCCACCCATTTTGTAAATGTATCATAGTATCATAGTGTCTGTCCATGATGACAGATCATCATAGTCCATGATGACTAGACAATACCAGATTAATGGTCTGTTACCCTACTGAGTGACTAGTAACAGTTCAATAAAGTCAAGTTGGATCATGCGCCATGGTCCTATGATAGTCCGATGATGCAAGGGCCCTTTCTCCACTCTGGGATCAGCACTATTGGAGGCACAAGGCACACAGTTGTCAATTAAGTCTTTTGTGTCACTGATGATCCCCAACAACCAGACAATTTTCAATAGTCGATTCACTGTCTTTTCCAGGGCAAAGTGGCCAATTCTGTGGGCCAGTTTATAAACTCTGAACAGAACTGGGATGGTGCCACCCATACTATTGCCGAGCTAGGGCACTGAACCAGTACTAGACCAGAGGGTTCTTGCCTATACATGCCATTGACAATGCTTGCCAATTTCGACTATTTTAGCAAGCAAAAGGTCCTGCTTCTGAAGATCAGTCAAATCAACTGAGGCAGGACCTGGTGAGACCTTCGACACAGAGCAAACATTAACTGTATTGGGCAATTTCCACTCACATTCTAATAATGTTCCTTCTTTGGGACAGACATCAGTGTATCCATTTCGTCTGGCCATGTTTCTGGCTTTCTCATGTGCCCTAACTTTACCTAACTGTACAGGCACATATCTGCTGGCAGCGATTGTGTGGCAATATGCCAGAAGGTCAGCATATTTTACCGCCTTCCCATCTGAGGTATGATAACCTTGGCTTTCCCACATGGGTGGCCAGTTTGACAAAGCCTGGACAACACAGTCACTATCAGAAAATAGCCCTACTGTGGCATCAGCAGGGGTATTTTTGACAGGCATACCTCCGTGGCCTGGGCAGAGGTAAACTTGCAGTTCCATTAATGACTTGGAGTGTCTACTTGGACTGCTGCAAATCTTTTCTTGTGCATTTTTTTTAGGTAAAAGGAACTGCCATCTGTAAACCAAACACACTGCAGCTTATCTGTATCTTCTGGTTCATAGTGGGTGCTGGGAACGAATACTCTGTCCATCAGCTCTGTGCAACTCACTGTAGGACACTCATAATTAACAACATTCAAATCAACACTCTCATTAACAAAGATTCCATAGGGCATTATAGGCAATTCAGGTACTGTTTCAATGTTGATGCTATGATTTAAAAGTGCTAAAGTTCACTGTGCAATTCTTGGGGATTGTAACGGGGCCTTCTCAGGGCCAATTTCCCAGTGGCCCGCCCACCTGCTTCTGGGCTAAGTGCCTGCCTTTTCTCCTGCCATGCCTTGTTGTTAACTAATTAATTTATGTTAATTAAGTGGGAGGCTTCCCATTTCTTGCTCCAATGCCAGGGGGCACTATCCGCAGCTCTGTTCCTCCCCTACACTGCAGCCCAAGCCTGGCAGATGGTATCCAGATGTTATCCATATCACCAGCCCCGCACTGGGCCCCAGAATCCTACTAGTTGGACCCCAGTTAGATCCCTCCATTCAAGCAGCCTATTCTACCTTCATTCCCGACTGCATAGCTCCCTGAGCTGCTTCTCCCTTATGGGTGTGGTCCCCCCCAGGACCTTTGGCTCTACTGGCCCTGGCCTACCTCCAGGCCAGTCAGAACCTCAGACCCTCAGCTCTTGGGAGTTCCTCACAGTGGGCCCCTGGCCTTTGACCCTTCTGGTCCTGGCCCCAGCTTAGACCAGTCAGGGGATGTCAAGACAGGTTGAGTCTATGGCCTGACTCTCTCTGGAGTCCACCTTCCATGAGAGCCCCACCAGGCCACCCACTCCCGGCAGGGTGCAGTTTTAGGTCATGCCCAGGACCAGGAGCCTCCTGACCATCCCCTACAGCTCCTCCCTTACCTTCAGATAATACCAGCAGCCCTGCAGCCAGGCGATGTTGTTGCCTGGTCTTCCAGCAGCACAATGCCCTGTTTATACGGACAGCCCTGAATCTAAAATGGCTGCCCTAATCAGGCATCTGCCGGCTGCTGTCTCTTGGCCCTTAAAGTGCCAGGAACAAACAGTGCTCTGCCACAGGGATGAACGCTTGAATTCTTGATGTTCTCAGAGATGACATTTTACAGGGAAGTGTTGGGTTCTTAAAGTGATAGGTGCCAGTCCTACTGTGGCAGAAAAGCCACCATGGGTGCCCCTCTCCAGGAACCTCTCCCTGTGCCAGCCTGAGGGGCTGCTGGTAAATCCCTCAGGGCAGGGATTTCAACCCGGGTCACATGACAGAGGCCCGGAAGAAGATGCTGTCCTCACCTGGGAGGAAACGACCCGGCCCAGAGGCCTG
>JAGPOW010003395.1:51902824-51915778 GCA_030014935.1 Caiman crocodilus
GTCACCTGTGGCAAGGACCAAGTTAGCAAAGCATTTCCCCTGGTGGACTATGCAGCTCCTGGGTTAGGTGGAGGTCCTGTATCCCAGCTAGGAATCTACGTGAGCGGTTGGACCTGGCTGACTGCTCCTCCCAGCAGATGTCTGGGTAGTTTAGGTCACTCCTGACAACCACATCCCTTGACTTTACAGCCTCCATGAGCTGACCTGAGAATTCCTGGTCCAGCTTTTCCCCCTGGTGAGGCAGTCTATAGTAGACGCCCACTATCAAGTCCCTTTCCCCACACCCCCATTGCATTCTTACCTAGAGCACCTCATTTTACCCCCCCCCCACCCCATCCTGATCATTGAGGGCGTGTATTGCTCTTTGACATATAGTGCTACATGCCCCCCCACACCCTTTTCCCTGCTCTGTCTCACCTGTACAGCCTGTATCCCTTGATGTCCACTGCCCAGTTGTGAGTAGAATCCTACTAGGTTTCCATGAGTCCCACTAGGTCTGGATTTTTGCTAGCTAGCAGGAGGGTGATTTCTCCTGCTTATTCCCCATGCTTCAAGCATTTGTGTAGAGGCATCTGAGGCCTCCTGTCGGTGCCTGTGCCACCCCCTTGCTCCTAAGTCTGCCCTGGTCCCTGTCACTTACCTGGGTACTACCTGTGCACATCACCTGGCTTGAGGGCAAAGTGTCCTCGTGTTCTTCGGCATCCCTGTCCCCTGGCAAAACTAGTTTAAAGCTTGCCATATGAGATCAGCCAGCCTAGAAGAAAAAACACGCTTACCTTTTGGGGAGAGATGAAGCCTGTCCCGCCTGAGCATGTCCTCTGCGCGGAAATGCGGGTCATGGTCCAAGAACCCAAGGCCTGCCTGGTAACACCAGCTCCGAAGCCGCAAGTTGACCTCCCCAATGCATGTCTCGTGGCGCTGTCTGCGTCTGCTCACTGGAAAGATAGAAGAAAAAAACCACCTGTGCCCCTGTCTCATTGAGCTAGATCCATGTAGTCTCTTATGATGTGGTCTGGGTTGCCCCTAACCGCATCATTGCTTCCCATGTGGATGAGGACCATGGAGTAATGATCAGAGGGTTGGATGAGGTCCGGGATCATCTCCGTGATGTCCTGAATCCAAGTTCCAGGCAGGCAACAAACCCCATGTGCCATGGGGTCAGAGCGACAGATGGGTCTCTCCATTCCTCTCAGGAAGGAATCTCCTATGACTAGCACTCAGTGTCCTTCTTGGTGTTCTGGTAGCTCTTGGTCTGTGCCATGCTCAGAGTGGCATCAGTTCCTTTGGAGGCATCCTCTCCTACCTCCTCCTCCATGGCTGCCAGGGCCTTGTACCTGTTCTTGGATATACTTAGTTCCCTCTCTCTTTGAGAACTCTCACTTTCTTGGTTGCTTGCCTTGTTCTCTGCACAGGTGCCAAGTAAGTGGCAATCCTGTGCCACCTTGTATTTTCTACTGATATCTAAATTTAGGGTTCACTTCCCTGTCACTGTATCATGCAGAGCTTTCAAAACTGTTGGTATCTCCCTGTCAGGTACCACTATTTGGACTTGTTTGGGTCCATGAGCCAATCCATGTTCACACCAGAACTTCTCGCCTAATGCTCAGTTCAGGCCACACTATTTGGTACTACTTTAGATGTGGATAACATTGCTCAGCCTCAGCAAACTTCTCACTATTGCTTTCTTCCCACTGTATTAGCTTCTCAGTATCAGCATCTTCCCATTGTTTTTCTCCCCTGTCCACCAACTCTCTGACTTCCCTTGTATCCTGGGTTGGTTCACTCTCTGCTGTCTTTTTTGTGAATAGTTGTTGTACCCCCACTGTCCCTGCTTTGGGTTCAGCCTCCACTGTGGAAAGCCTACAGGATGGACAAGGCATTGGTGTTTTGGTGCTGCTGTCTGGGGCAGTGCACTCAGTTAGTTGTTCCATCCATCAAGGCAGTTGTCCTACAGGTTGCTGAAAATTGTATAGCCACTGGAGAGAACTAGGGTCTGTTAACACTTAACATGAAGTGTCTTGTTAGGTGGAAATGTCAAAACTGTTTGCTAAAGGCCATTATAGCAAGTAATTCCTTTCTCATGGTTGCATATTGGTGCTCAGTTTGGTTCAGGGTTTGGCTTGCATCGGCTATTACTTTCTCTTGGCCTCCTTCAACTTGTGACAAAGCAGCTCCAATGCCAACATCACTCAAGCATATCCTGACTCTCAGATGCCTACCTGTGTACAAACTTCTTGTGTAAGTTTGCTACCGCTCTGTTTAACTTGAGCGGTAGCTTGCCCTGAGTCCATCCATAAGGGAAAGATATGGATTCAAAGTTCCTAGCTATAGGCATACTTGCACTTTTATCTTCTGGTTGCCTTCAGCGTTCTAATTACCAGTGAAATACCAGTGTAAAAATGATAGATCAGTATTTGATGACTACTGTGCTGGTAGATTCTAGAAGTATATAAAACTAGGGTGAACGTCACCTAATTGGAGAGCTTGTGTGAAGGACTTGCAATGCTGACAAAGTCTGTCACAAGTTTTCAGTAGTACGAAGCCAGGCCTAAAAAGCTGCCTCGTTTCTTTACATTTTGAGGTATTGACCAGGTTTTAATAGCCTCCTTTTTTTCTGGGTCTGGGCCTACACTCTCCATGGAGATCACATGTCCCAAAAAGGTCATTTCTTTATAGAAAAGCTGACATTTGAGCAGTTTAACTTTTAGGTTGGCCTCCCTAACAATTGGGTTTTGGCCAGGAGGTCTAGTGCGTCATCAATCCAGGGTAAAGGATAGGCATCCTTAATCACAACATTATTCAGTTTATAATAATTCACAAAGATCTACACACTTCCCTCTTCCTTCTGTGTCAGTACCACAGGAGCAGCCCATGGGCTGACAGAAGGCCTGATGACGCCTCTCTCTTCCATCTCTTGCAGCTGCTGGTTAAACTCCTTGTGGAAAAGAAAGGGTACTCTTCTAGGGCCTTGTTTGACAGGTATGGCACTGTCAGTGGTGATCCAGTGCTTTGTCAGGCCTGTATAGCCCAGACTGTGGTCTCCCAGGCTGAGTACTTCTGCATACTGCAGTAAGATTTTCTGCGCTGCCCTCATTTGCTCAGGTTCCAGGCCACGATGACAGCCTGAACTTTCATTCCAATTTTTCTGCCATCCATTGGAGATTATCACACAGTTTTCCAAGATGTTGGTTTGCTTCTGATTTCAGTACCCTTACAGCACCTGACCTCTCTGACCTAGTGTCTTGCTGCAGGATAGCCACCGTGGTCTTGAATGTTTCAATTACAGTTCTTTGATATTTGCACTGGGCTCATTGGATCCCATGTGGATGAGGACCATGGAGTAATGACCTGGGGCTCTGTCAACCTATTAGCAACATGTCCTGGGATTTTGACCCTGTGGCTCTTACTCGGTGCAGTTCCCACTAGCAATTCTAATCTTTCATTAGGTTCAAATAAGGCCTCTTCGTCTTCACAACAACATGTTTTCAGTTTGCCAGTGATTATCATCTCACTTTGCAGAAGAATTGTTAAATTCTTTTCTACTATGATTGTATATACTCTTGCCTCGCCATGTGCAGTTTACAGGGGAAATGCATTCCCAGAAAGGAGCAGAAACAATCTACAAAGTTCATGGTAACCTGGATTTTCTTTAAAAAGTTGCCTAGCAAGGCATCTTGGTTGGCATTCCTGGCTACAAGGGAGGTGCATGGCAGCTGTAAGCTGTGGAAGTTGAAAGTGCATTACCAGAAATGGGAGTGCTTCCCCATTGGTGGCCTTGACTACAAGCCCACAGGGTCAGAGGTTCTGCTCTGTCTTTGTTGTAGCTTGCTTCCTTACTTAGCTATGGACAATGGATACCTGGACACCCAGATCTAGGAAGAATTGGCAAGGAACCTCGCCTAGCTTCCCCCCTTTA
Source organism: Caiman crocodilus (assembly GCA_030014935.1). Taxonomy (NCBI): domain Eukaryota; kingdom Metazoa; phylum Chordata; order Crocodylia; family Alligatoridae; genus Caiman; species Caiman crocodilus. The sequence continues at coordinate 51,906,741 of JAGPOW010003395.1, forward strand.
GGTATTACGCCAGCCCCATGGCACCAACAATTACCATTTCATCCTGTGGGCCTCCAGGCTCACAGGCAGTGGATGGACCCCTCTCACCTCAGTTTTCCTGCCTAGAAGACCACCTTCTCTCTGGGCATTCCCTCTGGAAGTGATCATGGCCAACATAGTGCCAGCATTCAACAGCAATCTCTTGATGGGACCCCAGGTGACATGGTTTAGGGCAGGGGTATCCAACCTTTTTGAATGTGGAATACCAAACACTTGACTAAAATAAACACTTTTGCTTCTACTCACTTCTCAATGAATGAAAGAAGCATAATGCAAGTCGACAGATCAAATGTGGAAAAGATATCAGCCAGAGTGGAAACTAATCAAAGCACAAAATATGGACATTTTTGAGAATAATCTTCAAGAAGATTTAATTTTATTGCATTAATAACTTGTTAGTAACACATCTTTAACAAGTAGTAACTAGTTGAACCCCGAATTCTCCACAAAGAGAAACAGAAGCAAACACAATCTAAACACTGGATAGTATTTTTACAAAGATTTTTACCTGCTCCAAATTTATGTTGGAGCCCAGATCATTCATGCTCTATTCTTCAGCATATTGTTCAGTTTTAAACAAACATACAGCACAGTTATCCAGTGAGGTTCATAATTGGGAACATTCTGTTACAACAGGAACTATCCAGGCAAAAAAAGAGGCGGATGGCAATACAACCGATGTCAGGTCTCAAGAAAACAAGCATGCTCCAATCCACTCTGTAAGTGTACAAAAACAGTGTAAAAACAACAATGTGTACAAGTCTACTCTTATTAACTTTCTGAAATCTACAACGAACACTAATTTCTTTAGTGTGATACCTGGCATTGTTTTTGCTTGCACAAGTTATCAATATCTGCCGGCACGCTTGATGTGGTGATGAGGAGTATTCCAGATAAATGTCCATCTTTCGAAAGTGAGTTTGATTTTATTTTTATGTTCTTCATTCCTGAGAAAAGCTGTTCACAGCAATACGTGCTGCCAAACAGTGCAATGAACCGAAGTGCATGATTCAATAGATTTAGGAAAGAGTGCCACATAACATACTGAGTATAAAATGTCAGTAGGTCATGTCTGCAAAAGCTCTCTTCAAGGCACCGTTATTTTGGATGTCAATTAGTTCCATTTGGAACATGTCAGGAGCATGGGTGGCATCCATTTCAAATGGATCTGCAAACAGCTTCAACTTGTCGCTGTGTTCCCTGAAACCTGCAAATCTTTGTTTGAATTCATCCGGCAGACGGCCGATCAGTGCAGAATACTTGTCATGGTTCACAGTCTCAGCACATCTTGTTAATAGTGTTGTGAAATGGGTGACATTCTTTTTATTCAGCTGTTTCTGAAACTAATCCAGCTTACGAATGAAGGATTGGATGTGTTCATACAGTGTTGACAAATTGATCCTTCCCTTGTAGTTTTATATTCAAATCTGCAAGATACTTGGTGATGTCAACTAGGAATGCCAAGTCATTCAGCCATGCATCATCATCCATGAAGCTGACATCTTTTCCTTTGTTTGTCATGAAGGTTTTAATTTCGTCAAGCAGTGACCAGAATCTGGCTATTGTGGCTGCCCTGCCGAGCCAACGAACGTGGCAGAAATAAATAACATCATCATGGTCTGATCCAATCTCAGCAAGAAATGCTTGGAACTGTCTATAATTAAGCCCCTTTGACCTTATGAAACTCACTGTAGAAACAACCTTTTCCATCACGTTTCATCTCCAGGGCGTTTGCCCACGTTGTTCTTGGTGAATGATGCAGTGATGTGTGATGACTTCCTGAGGCACTGACTTGACCAGTAAACCGACAAATCCATCGTGCTTGCCTATGATCGCAGGGGCTCTGTCAGTTGTTAGACCACAGAGTTTGTCCTCTGGAAGACTGAATTTCAACAAGACACATTTCACTTCATTGAAAATGTCCTGTCCCGTTGTTTTGCCTTTCATTGGACATAAGTCGAGCAGTTCCTCAACAGCCTGGAACTGTTCGGTTACTCCTTGTACCAAGATTGCCAGTTGAGCTGTATCGCTCCCACCTGTGCTTTCATCAACCCCCAAGCTGTAAAACTGACAGGCACTGAGTCTTTTCATCTGTGAATCTTCAGTGTTCGATGCCATGTCATCTACTCTTCTAGCAGCTGTCTGATGTGAAAGGCTGATTTTCTCCACCATTGACTGTTTGTCAGGGAATACCACCGATGTAAATATGCCCAAGCAATCTCACAAATTCTCCATCAGACAACGGCTTCCCTCTCTTAGCTATTGCCTCGTATATCAAGAAACTGATCTTGGTTGCTGCCTCAGAATTCTGCCTTGCAGCTTTGAAGAAATACGGTTTCCCATTCATACGGTTCCCCGTTCATGTAGAGAGTTCACCCAATCAATTCTAATCTGACCTACTAGGTTGTCAAATTTCTTTTTTTTCTTTTTTCTTTTTCTTGTTTTGTAGAATAATGTCACTTCACATTGCACTCCTTGCAGACAGCTACTTTCTCTTGGCAAATCAGACACAGGATGTTCCTGTTTTGTTCAGTAGCAAAAAATGTGGTGGTCCAACTATCTTTGAAAACTCAACATTCAGCACCAATTTTTCGTTTCCTCTGATTCGTCATCTTTTGAGTGTAGGGTAGGCCCTGTGGCTAATAGAGCCAAAATTAATTTTAGTCATAGGAAAACTAGTTTGGCAGAGACAGGTGAAGTTAAAAACAACTCACCAGTTCAAAATCACCATTTTATTACTATATATCAATATGGACCCCCACCCATCAGGTATAGTGATAATATGTAAGGTACAGCCTGACGTGTGCAAGTGCTGCCATTATATGCCAAGTGCAGCTTCAAATGCCTCTCAGTAATGCCATCTAATGCCAGTTAATGCCTCATATGCATGGTAAAGTCATCATATGTAAGGTACATCCTCATGAGCGCAGGTGCTGCCATCATATGCCAAGTGCAACCTCAAAGGCCTCAGTAATATCAGGCCGCGGCCCCAGGTAATGGACCCCAGCAAAGTACCACCCCCCCTTACCTTTTGCTTGTGGCTTTGGCTCCCAGCGCCAATGACACGCTATCCAGCCACCGATGACCCGCGCTTTCACTGCCGGCTACTCCTCTTCCCACACACTGCATCACCAATGTCAAGCTGACACGGTGTGTGTGGAAACCTTGTCCCTTCCTCAGCCCTTCAGCAGCCATTAGGAAGCTGCTGAGGGGTTAGGAGAAGGACAAGGGATGGAATCAAAAGTAAACAGTGTTACTTTTGTTTCCTGTTGCAGCACCTCAAGCCTCAGATAATGGCTTGGCGGGGCTCATGACAGCCTGTGGGCCATATGTTGGACAAGCCAGGTGTAGGAGCATCTCCACAGGCACATCTGCATTGGAACTAGACTTCCATACTCTTCTTGAGTTGGTTAAGTTCACCCTCGATTTTCTTCATTGTCTCCGTCATCATTTGCAAAGCTGATGGTTCTGAGTTAGGAATACGTACTCCTGACTTCTCCTTGGCATTCATATGTACCCATGCCTCAGTGTCCTGTGTCCAGTGTCTTTTCAAAGACTTTTCCAAGGATGGAGGTGAGACTGACTGGCCTATAATTACTTGGATCCCCTTTCCTCCCCTTCTTGAAAATAGGGACTACATTGGCCCTTTCCCAGTCCTGACCTGAGCTCCATGAGTCCTCAAACAGCCGTACCAGTGGTTATGCTGTGACATTGGCCAATTCCTTCAGTACTCTCAGATGCAGATCAACCAGGCCTGCTGACTCGAACATATCCAGTCCATTCAAGTGACTCTGCACCAAGTCATCGTCAACAGTTGGTACGCTGGTATCCAGCTGATGCCCATCTAAGAACCCTTTAGGAGATTTATCTTGACACTTGTTCAAGAACACTGATGCAAACAGCTCATTGAAGAGCTCAGCTTTGTACCCTATCTCTCACTAATTGCTTCTGATTGTTCAGTAGGGGTCCTATGCTGCCCTACGCCTTCCTTTTACTCCCTACATACCTAAAAAAAGATTTTTTGTTGTCTTTAATTTGTGTTGCCAGCCTCAGCTCTGTAGTTGCTTGGCCTTTCTGACTGCCTCCCTGCAAGTGCAGGCCACTCCTTGGTAGCTGGCCCCTGCTTCCACTGCCTACATGCCTCCTTTTTTGCCCTTAGGCTCCTCTGGATTTCTCTGTTTAGCCAAGGAATCTTTTTGGCCCCTTTCCCTTGCATTGGGATCGTCTCTTTCTATGCCTGAAGGATCACTTTCTTTAGGAATGACCACCCTTCCTGGACTTCCATCTCGCCAATACTACTATCCTGTAGTGCATCATTGACTAAACTCCTGAGCCCACTGAAGTTAGCCTTCCTAAAGTCAAGCACTTGCACCCTACTAGTTATCTTACCCGCTCTATGCCGTATGGTGAATTCGATTGATTGGTGGTCACTGTCCACAAGGTGACCATGAATCTGCAGCTCACTACCAGGTCCTTGCCTCTAGTCAACACCATGTCCAGTAAGACATTTCCCCTAGTAGGACGGTATACCTCCTGCGTTAGGTAAGAGTCCTGTATGCAGGTTAAGAAGCTACGTGAATGGTTGGATTTGGCTGACTGCCCCTCCCAGCAGAAGTCAGGGTAGTTTAGGTCCCCCATGACAACCATGTCCCTAGACCGTACAGCCTCTGAGAGCTTCCTCAAGAATTTTAAATCTAGCTTTTCCTCTTGGTGTGGGGGTCTGTAGGAGACCCCCCCCACCAAGTCCCTTTCCCCTCAACCTCCATGTATCCCAACCCACAATACCTCAACTTTCTCCTCCTCTGATCCCATTTTGATTAGGGTGGATGTATAATGCTCCTTAACATAGAAAGCAACCCCCTCCCTTTCCTCCCTACTCTGTCCCGCCCTGCTAAATAGCTTGTTTTATATTGGGAAAAAGTCTTTTTCTGTTATTTAGTTTTGTAGCTTGTTGGAACTTATTAAAATAATCCTTTCTGCTATTCATCAGCTGAGTGTTTGTGTCAGTTCTCAGAGCACTAGTTTTAAAAAACTCGCTTTCTGAGTGCAACAGGGACTCTTAATACATAAGATAGCCAGGCAAGTCTGCTCCTAGTCTGCCCTGTAATTACAGCATCCTGAAGCAGGCATCCTATACATAGTTTCCACATGTCCATCATTTTAGCACCCCCCCACCCCCAGCAAAAATAAAAGTCAGTGCCTATGTTCTCAGGACATGCAAAGGGCAGAAGTCATGAGAGATTCAGTGCAACCTACTGGTTCTTTGTCCTCTACAGGCTGGGATTGTTCAGTGATTAGCTCTCATCCAGTACGCTGTTCTTTTCTGCATTCCTTAGGCATGATCTGCCCCCAGAGTCTTGCTGTTTCCCTCCATTGCTCCATTAGTAACTGATGGCAGTTTAACCTCTGTACTTCCTTGTCCTGTCTGAGCAGGAGGAAATTGCCCAGCAGTGGAAAAGCCAGTGTCTAAGCAATAGCCCAGGGCACTCATTGCTCCCACTACCAGAAGAGCCAGGCATTAGACACGTTGATTGACCGATTTCCCCTGGTGAAGGATATGCATCTTGTAGTACAGTCTGGCCTGGGGTTTTTCTCTATCTGTTTTCATGCATTTAAGCTCACTGGAAACTCTGGAAGTGAAGGACAGAAATGCCATTATGCTTCATATTTTTCCCTCAGTTTCTTGGACACTATTTGAAACAGGATAATTACTTATTCATGTGGTTCCAAAGACTGTATGCAAACTGCTCACAGATGAAGCTTCAACCTCCACAAACAAAAAAACAGCTTTTCTGCATTATTTTTTCCAACCAAAATCCGCTAAGGCAAATAAATTAAAGTTCTGCTTCTTTTTTTTTCTTTTGCTTTTATGTTCCTTCTGGATTACAGGAACCATAGTATGGGGGCTGTGAAATGTGGACACCTTGTCTCTGGCTTAAGGCTTTTCTCTGTGTGTCTATGGGTACATTTACACAAGATGCTTTAATGTACCTTAGCCTCGTTTAATGCACAGTAAGGGCACATATCTACCCATGCATTCCCTTATTGCACAGTAAAAATGGCTAGTCACAACAAAATCTGATACCTGCAAATGCAAGTATCAAATTTAGTTGCAATTAGTTAATGTGCAGTAACGCATGTGTAGATGTGGCCCAGCACTAATTTTAGTGCCGGGTCTTCCCTACCACTAGGGGGCCAGCCTGACTCCAGCCCCAAGGTTCTCCTGTCCTAGGGCTGGGCTGCTCTCTGACACCCTCCAGTTGCGGGTTATAATGGCCTGCAGCCATTTTGTGCATTGGGGCACTGCACAGAGGCCTGGTAGGTCCTGTGCAATCCCCAAGGACCACTGCAGGCCTTGTTTGCCCCCCTGGGCAGAACACAGGCTGCCTCTGCCTGACCTGTCCCTCTCCAGAGATGCTGCTTGGTCACAGCTGAGTGTTGCAAAGGGCTGCAGCTCGCTGCACCCCTTGCCCAGCCCTGAGATCCCCCCAGGGTTGCTGGCTATCTGTCTCTGGCAGCAGGGCCAGCACCTGCTCCTGTTGCTGCTCACCCCCTGCAGTGTCTCCCGTCCTTGCAGGTCCTGTGTTGAAGTCCCTCTACCACACTGCTCCCAGTCCCTGGCTGTGCCTCTGCCCTGAGTACTGCTAGCAGCTGTCCAGGGCCAGTATCACAGGGACAGCTGTGCAGGAGGCCGGAGAACCAGTGTGGGACATCATGTCCCATCATCCTCCCTGTCCAGCCCCAGCCCCGCCCATGTATGCATGCCCATGCTGAGTGGCTGGGCCCCCAACTGGACCTGGGAGGAGACTGGTGACCTTGTGCAGCTCTGGTGTGGTACTGAGGTGCAGAAGCAGTTTGAGTGGGGCAAGTGCTCAAACACACACATTTATGAGGCCCTGTCAGGCAGTATGCAGGAGTGAGGGCACTCCTGGTTGGTGTGGCTGTCCATGCTCTGACACTGCTTCAACACCCTGCCCATGCCCCCGGAGGTCCTGGCCAAGCTTCAGAGATGGGCACTGGAGTTTTTCTGGTTGGGACGGCACTGGGTCTCTGCATGGGTTCACCCTCCTCTTGTGAGAGGGGGAGCAGGGCCTGGTTTGCCTCCACAGCCAGGTCCTGACTTTCCATCTTCAGACCCTGCAGAGACTGCTGTACAGTGCTGGTAGCCATATGGTGTGGAGCCAGTTGGGGCGGGCCTCCCTCCACTGCCTCTGAGGGCTCTGATATGACCAGCAGCACTTCTACCTGTATGGGCCGGAGCTCACGTGGGGTGCAGGGGAGCTGCCGGTCTTTTACCAAGACTTCCTCAAGGCCTGGGGGCTGCTCTCCCCCTCCAGGTCCCCGATGAGTGTGGCCAAGGGTGGCGACCTGCTTGCCGAGCCATTGCTGTTTAACCCTCAGGTAGCTGTGTCAGTGCTGGCATTGCTTGAGGCACACCAGAGGATGGCCTGAGTGGGATTCACCTGGGTCGGAGCCCTCCTGGACTATGATGAACAGGGGTGGCTGGGCCCTCCTGTGCCGGACCAGCACACGGATCTGGCCACAGGGCATGCAACTTGCTCGCACCAAGTTCAGGAGGTGAAAGCTGCCCTGCCCGTTGATGCCCTTGCCTACTTGGAGCGTGTCCTGTGAGAGGGCGGTCCCTCCCCCCCCCCCCCCGAGTCCCCTGGCCCCCTGGAGCTGCTGATGGGGCCTGCATCCCACTAGTGGGCCCCATGGCACTCCCTGCTCCACCACTTGAGCTGGCTGGGGGAAACGTGCCAGGTCCGCTTTTCAACAGCCCATCAGTGCCAGATCTTTACACTTGTCCACCACACAATCCATCACACTGCCCTTGCATCCTGCACAGACACCAAGTGGCGGGACATCCTAGGGGAGGGTGAGGCCGACAGAACCTGGTGGCAGAGTCTGTATTTCACCTTGATCCCCTGAGCCACCAGGTGGCGGCTCCTTCATGGAGCTGTCCTGATGGGCATGTACCTGGCATGCCTCGAAGCGGCCCCCAACTCATGCCCATTCTGTGGGCAAAGGTAGGCCCTGGCATACTTAGTCCTAGAGTGCGCCAGATTGCAGCCCCTACACCTTCTTCTCCAGAACCTGCTCCTGTGGTTCTGGCTGCACTTTTCCCTGCACCTTTTTGTTTATGCACTCCCCATCTATTGCTCCACTAAGGCTTGGGACCTACTGGTCAACCTCCTCCTGGCTCTGGGCAAAGTAAAAGCTGGGGGTGGGAGAGGGTTGTGTGACCCTGCTTGGCTCCTCTCAGCTGCCTCCCCGCAGCTGGGCTAAGTCCAACCCACCATGGGCCCTTCCTTACCTCTGGGGAGGCTGAGGCTCATCGGGGGTCCTGGGGGTCCTGCTGGGGGGTCCTGGGACTCATGGGGGTACAAAAGGCCTTCATGGGGTAAAGGGCCTGGCAGAAGGATTCGATCTTGTCATAAGTATGCTCTTGTCATAAGTCCTCTTGAGAGCTGAAAAGGTAGGAGTCGTGATTCTAGGGATCTTTCCTCTGAGATCTTTTCAGAGGTCTTTCTCCCCTTACTGAATCAAAGGTCTTAGACCAAGGTGAAGCCAGAGCCAGCAAGGGATGTTATTTAAAATGATGTTCCTGTTATTTTGTTCTGCATATAATTTTGGCGCTCCCCAAATTTTGGCACCCTAGGGAGCCACCAAGTTCACCTTATGATTGGACTGGCCTTGTGGGGCAGCGCGTGCTGCCAGAAGCCTGGCCTGTCCTGCCCTGGGAAGGGGGCAGGGGAGGCAGGCTGCCTGCAGCCAGCATCTAGCAGGCCACTGGCCCCAGTGGAGTAAGCAGGGATGGGGGCTTGGCTGGCTGCCGCCTGGGTCCAGGCCTGCTTGGCTGACTTACCATTGTTCCTGGGCAGAGTCAACCCCAATCTGAGGTGCTGCTGATTTAGAGCATCTTACATCCGCAAATTCTCATAAAAGGCCTCTGCAACTTCAGCAGGGATGCAGGGTCCAGGTCACCGCCACCCAGC
>JAGPOW010003395.1:51930353-51944983 GCA_030014935.1 Caiman crocodilus
AGGACTTGCAGAAGGGAGAGATACAGCTCCATATAGAAACACAAGGAACACAAGCAGCACATTGATAGAATTACAGAGACCCCAGAAACGTACCCCTAATAAATGAGCACACCCCAAATTGACGGGCAAATCTGGTAACACAGGACACGCATCCTGGTGAGCAAAGGGAGCAGAGGGAGCTCACCGCACAACACCAACGCATGTAGATAACCACAAAATTATTTTTTGAAATCAAATTCATGAATGTTGTAGATGCTTGATTTTTAGAATATAATTTGGTATTTTTCTGGTTCTGAGATGGCAAAACCCCTTGCTGGAAGGTGTACTTCTGGGGGCAAGGGGAAGGGCTTCTGGTGGCAAAGGCTGGGGGTTAGGGAGTGGGACTTCCAGGCACAAGATGGCGACCAGGGGGCGGGGCACCTTTCAAGGGGCAGGGCTACTCACACGGCCCTTGACAGCTTGCCAAAACTCAGTAAGAGGCCCTCTACCCAAAATAATTGCCTGCCCCTGGGCTAAGGCCTGACATGTGGGACCAGTCATATCTGATGCAGCTTCCTATGAAATCCAAAGCTGTTTTGAACCCAGATTGGTCATGCTGGCTGTTCAATTTTTCAGTTCTTCAATTCTTCAATTTTGCTAGGAAGTCTAAAAAGCCTACGTGGGGACTGACAGAGGGAGGGCGGCAGACTGGCACACAGAGACAGACCCTAGAACAGACCGGGGAGATGTGCTGGGTGCCTGCCTTCTGAAAGGGCAACGAGAAATGCACTTTGATCCACTCAGAATCTGCCCTTCTTGGACAGAGATCCCTATAGCCCTGTCAAATGGCTAAAAAACACTGTGCTTTTACTAGGTAAGACAAAAGGCTGGACAAACATCTGGCCGGGGTCGTTTGACCCCAGTCCTCTTTCCTGCCACGGCAGGGGGTTGGACTAGATGATTTCCTCAGGTCCCTTCCAACCCTACCCAATATGAAACGATGAAACATAGAGACCTAGCAACTCCCTGCCAATCTGTGAGGTGGGAAATGTGATTAGTGAGGCCTTGCTCTTGTGTACCTGTGTGTGGCGTCTTGAGCAAGCTTTTACGAACACGGACCGTGTGTAACTAGACTGCAGCTCTGTGTCATACCAAGCTGGTGTAGTTATTACATCATCCACTCTGTCCAAAGACATCCTTTCCTCTGCACATGGACAGACACATACACACATATGCACAAAACTCCTTTCAAACGACCGTGCATATGGCCACAACTTTCAAAAGCAACACAAAAGATTTTTATGCAGATTATGTAGCCAAGCTGCGTGTGTAATGCACATCACACCTAGAATTTTGGCCTCATCCAACACTGCCAGTCTCAGGAGTGTCCAGCACAGTAGGCTGTGTAGTTTAAAGCAGGCCTTCTGGGAGGTAACTGATCAGCTGTAACAGGAACAGTGAGATACAGCATGAGATTTCAATGTCAGCTCAGTTGAAGTTGAAAGCAACAGCCCCAAAACTAAAGCCAGGAAATACATGGAAGCAGTGGGAGATTGATGATGATGAGGAAGCGAGTAGTCCCCTTGCCATCCTTGAGATGCACCTATAGAAAATGCTCTGAATCCATAGTGATGGGCACAGCAGAAGGACCTGAATAGGGGACACCTTCTGCTGGGTCACTACGAACCAGCGCTTGGTGGAAAAGAGGCATTGCTATGGAATGGATGTAGGCCAGCTGCAATCTCTTTTCCTGTGAGAGCAGCAAATCTGGATGGATTTCCAGGAAAAACAGCCTACATGAAATGTCAGGAATTGCTCTTCTTTCTACACAGGAGCAAAGCTGGATTTGCACAACAACTGCTTTGCATTTGGAAGAGCTCAGATCTAGGTTAGACAAAGGATAAGCTTTTATTCTTATCCTGGGGAAGGAAGCATCATTGGTCACATCCCTGAATTTAGGCAGAAAAGAGTAGACAGTCATAGCCCAGTATGACCTGACCTAGATGCTGACATCTAGCAAGCTGCAAAACAGAAGTTACAGCCCAGCAGAAGGGGTCCCAACTGTTTGCACAGATTGCAGCAGCTTTCTTGGGAAACCCAGCTTTGGAAGGAGAGGCATGTTTGTTGTAAATGTACATATCTAGCACCATGACCAATGTGTTGTCAAGGAACAGCAGCACCGCACGCCATCCGACCATCTAACCCGATGGGTCTCAAACTTTTTATACCCCTTGTTAGACTCAAGCTCCCCCCTCGGAAAATGCCAACTCTTAGTCTTCACTCAGTTTTTGACTACAGAAATATAATAAAGCAATTCTTCAGTTGCAAAGAACTCAGACCACAACAGGTCAGAATGGATTCCTATTTTGAAAATTCGAAACTAGGAAAATTTATTTGAAATCTATGGGTTTATCTTGTGACTCTCGTTTGCAAACTTGACGGTGCTAACACTGTGTGGACCCCTGGGGCAGCCTTGAAAGGATCTCACGGCATTCCAGAGTGCTCTGGCTCCTTCACTGACAACTTTGAGCTGACCCTGCATCCAGTCTCCAACAGTGCTGGTGCTGGCTGTCTCACACCAAGGTGTAAGGTAGCATCCTTCAGGAACTCCTGGAAGATGGTGTCTGTCCCCTCTGGACTCTAACAGTATGTCTATGTGACACAAGGCAATAGCATGCTGCCATGAGCTGCCACCACACCGTCTGCACTGTGGCCAATCCTTGCATGCCAGCTTCCAACCCAAAAGCCAAGTAGCACTGTTACTGGTACAGGACAGACTCTGCTGTGAGGGACTAGCAGAGGTCTCCATGCAGTGCTGCCAGTCTCACCTCATTCTTTTTCTGAGAGGGTGCAGTTAGTGCATCCCTCGCTTACTGCAGCTTCACACCAGTGCTAATCCCCTGACTTCAGCTGAGTTGCTTAGAGTCATCTGCACCAGGGGAAGGTTCTGGTGAGACTGGGAATTGCCTCTGCAGTTTTGCCTGATAATGATTTCTGTTACTCATTGCACTCCCAGCTGGAGCTGCAGCATCCTAACGCTACATTTGGGGACTGCTGAGATGTGCAGCCAAGACCTGCTTATAATCAGAGCTGGTGCAGTCTCTCAAATGTCAATGACTTGACAGCCTTTAGAAATCCAGAAAGAAATCTGGAGACTCTTTGGCAAAATTGTCACCATTTCCCCCTGTTTTCTCATCATCTCTAGAGCAGTAGCAATTTTTGCAAAACTCTGGGAATAAAACAGGGTTTTTTTCAGGTTTATTTGTAACTTTTCATTTTTAGAGACAGATCCAGATATCATGCCATTTCTTTGACCTTTAGTGTGCTACTGATACTATTAAACTGATAGCATGACTTAGATTGCAAATTCCTCTTGCTACAAGATGTGCCTGAGCCAAAATTTTCCTTAGATGACCTGTAGCTCTGGCACAATCTTGGCCGTGGTATGCTCTCCCCTGCCATCCTTGGCAAGGTGCCACTTCTGCCATCAGTTTAGTGTAAGCAGGACCCTGCACCAGTGTAAGGATTAGAGCTGGACTTAGGTCACTGAAATACACATTCATGATGAGTGAAATCCTATGGGTAGTTGGGTCATACAGGGCTGTTTACCTGAGCCATGGGGCCAAGAAGAGACGCTTCCTTTAGGCACTCTGCCCTGAGATATTCCGGAGTTTGTGCGTGTTTCATTCTGCCCTCTCTTTCTCCTACTCCCATAATAATGCAATAATGATATGTGATGCCAAGTAGCATTTGAAAAGCCAGGGAAAACAGAGCAAAAATCTGAACAGGAGCATGGAATCCATTTCTGCCCCCAATTAGCCTGGTAGTTAGTGACTCCAAGGACTCCCCAAGAACACATACCCCAGTGGGTAACATATATTCCTGTGTGAGGAGGAATTGGGAGGGGGCTTGACCCCCAGCCGGACAGGCCGGGGATGAAAGGGTTCAGGAACGTGGTGCCCTGTCTTCTGTTCGTTCCCGTCCCACACGAGAGACTCCGAGCCGATATAGAAAAGAAATACTTTACTTACAAATTAAATAGACTGTAGACAAGCTGTGTGAAATCACACCACGAGACACCTAAATGCCTCGCTGTGCCATGAGGTACTTCAGCGCCGCGTACCTCACTCCGTGCCAGCAGTTCCCTTAAACTTTGCAGCCAACGCAGCAACCAAAAAGACTTTACCCGTGGAAACTCGAGAGCTCTTTTACCGTATCTGCTTGCAGACTATCCGTAGGGAGCGCCCGGGGGGAAGAGGGAAACCGTGGGCGCAGGACCTCAGTGAGGGTGATCAGTCCTCCCGATGCTGTGTGTGGTCCCACCTTTCCTTTCCGGGGCTTTGCCCTTTATACTGCCCCAACAGCCACTCAGATCGGGTCTTCATTTGCACGCTTTCTGAGCAGCATGAGCCGGGGATTGTGCAGCATGCACGCTTCGCACGGCTGTTTGGGCTGCACTCGCTGCTTCCCCTTGCAGTGAGCACAGTTCGCTGGCGTTTGGTCACTTTTTATTACCCACATCCTGTAGCTGCTTAACATGCCAGATAAAAAAACACAGCAGCACAAGAAGGGCATTGTCACCCAGCAGCAGTCCCAAAAGCATTGCCAACACCGCTGCCTCACCAGTCCCTGCACAGCTCTCTTGGTGAGCCCAGACACATTGCTTAGTTCTGTGCCTCTCCATCTTTTTCATCTGGACTTCAGGGGACTGTTCCAGCCCAGCACGGGGACAGGCTAAACTAAGGCAGCCTTGTGACCAGAAGACTGTTTTAGGGTTGTACACGGGGTAGGGACAACAAGGGACCTGTATGTCCTCGCGTTGCTTTTTCTAAGAGTTCATGATGCCTAACATGATACCTGTAATATATGTTCAATAGATACTACTCAGGAATCCTTGTACATACTGTGTAAAGATGAGATAATGTGCAATAAAGATATATATATAAAAAAAAATTTTTTTCATCTGGAGACCTCAGTTTGAAACACTCACTTACCATGGGCTGGTCAGACCTGAGTTTGACACGCTGACCAATGCCTGAGGGTTTCTGGCTAGATATAGGGCAAGTTCCTAAAGATCATTGAGATTTTTTACCTCAAAGGCCAAACTCCCCTGAACCAGAACACTCGATGCTGTTCGGAGGAGGGGATAGATGGAGCAGAAACATGGCACACATGGTGGGAACTGAGGAAAGGGAGTCCAGGTTAAATTGCCTCAGCCCCCTCATGAACAGACTGCCCAGAGGAGTTTTCAAATCTATTGACTCTTCTGTGAAGTCCTATGAAATATGAACTTTCATTTCTAACTAGGAGAACTTTTACAAGCTTTTCTCCGATGCCTGCTGAAGGGTGTTTGTGCCAGAAAGCTTGCAATTAAGGATTTATTTTTTGCATCAATCTTGTTCGCCTAATAAAAGAGATCATCTCTACTATGAGTCCTGATTGCCTCAGACCCCCCGTGGAATTCACCCTGAGCTGTGCTGAGCCGTGTAGCTGGGAGAGGCGCAGGGCTGGGGAAGGATGGCCCATGCTTTAGTGATCCCACACAGCAATTTGGGATCTCTCCTGATGCTGCAGGCATTACCTCTTATCTTCTTGACTTGCTGCCCCACTTCCTTACCTTCTCACACCCTCTCCTCCCTCACACCCACTCAGGTAAGGCTTCCAGGGACCTTTTTTTTGGTTTTCAGGTGTTGCTCTGGACATTGCTGGGATTTAGGGCGAGGACTGAGGCCTCAGCAGGACAAGTTTTCTTCTGCAAAGCTTGTGTTTTTGCTTCTGATAAATGGACATACATTTCCCCTAGAAGCAGTGGCTGTAGCAGGGAGGGTTATCTGAGCCTCACTGCCTCATTAATAACTCCCGCTCCTTCCACCTCCCCCACATTAGTTTCCTTCCAGAGGCTGTGGTGAGAAGTTGATGGAGGAAATAGCACATGGGCTCAGTGGGAAACCTCCAGGCTGGTCCTGGTGACACCAAGCTCCAGTACAGACAGGAGTCAAGGACAACCACGGAAGCAGCACGGGATGCGGAATGGCGCAAGGGGAGGGGGACCATGAGTCTGTCTGCGGTTGTCTAGTAAGTCAGTGAAGTCATTAGGCTGCACTGCACGTGGGATTGCTGTCCAGGAACTATTGCTGTAATCCTTACAGCTGGTAAGAGAGGTAATTTAGATGGGGGGTGGGAGTCTGCCTGGCAAGGTGTGGGAATGGGAAACCAATGGATAAGTATTTAGAGTTTATTTTATTGTAATGATTGAGGCATTGGTAGGCTTCCACATTGCTGTAAAATGGTAAATATATCAATAAAACATTGTGTTCAATGGAGTGGATAGGAGTAGCTAGGTGAGGGATTTATTGGGCTTGCCAGGGATAGGGAGCTCCTGGGGAACCACGAGGAAAGGGATCAGCAAGGAGGCTACAAGGGAGATGATTGCATCCCTCTGGGAACTTTGTGCAGCTGCTGAGGAGTGTCAGGGGGTGAAGGCAGGGGACTGGCCCAGTTTAACACCCCACACGAGGCTGAGAGCAAGGGCAAGTGGCTGACGGATCAGGCAGCACCCAGTGCCTTCATATGGCCAGAAGCCACAGGCACAAGTGTCAGCAGAAGCGGGGCAGCCTTTCTGGCTCCATGCTGGGTGTGCAAGATCCCCCTGGGCTGCTGGAGATGGGAATGCTGTGTGAGGCTAGGCAGTCTGTGTACCACCTTTGCAGAGCCAGGGAACCGAGCTGTGATCAGCTCTCCATTCATATGCCTGAATTTGACCCTGGATCTCCATTAGGCCAGAACTGAAATGTCAGAGCAGACACCACACTCGTGTTCACAGCAAGCAGGTTTACAGCACAGGGTAGAAGACAAGGGCCAGTGCCCAGAGGCTCCTGGGGTGCTTGAAGGCTCAGCAGAAAGACAAGGAATTTAAATCTGGGATTAAATTGAAGACACACTGGAAGTGTTTGGAGGGGCATCTTTCTGGTCTGTTTATCTTTCTGCGTGCTGCATCAGGTACACTGAGGCCTGGATCTTGGCCAGAGTCAGTAGGTCCTACAGTGCCACAAAGATTTGGTCAACATAATAGCCAAGTCCTTCAAAAACCCTTGAGATAGGGAGTGAAAGGAGATTATGTTGGTCCCTTTGTGGGTCAAATAGGAACAGCTCCAAAACAGCCAGCTTGATACAGACCTTGCTAACCTGAAGCAGAAAAAGCTGCGCCCCCTGCCATTTACTTCAGACATGGCGTGGGAAATTCCTATCTGCATCTACCTTTATGAACCACCTGGAAACCACCAGATATTCTACCTCAGAACCACTACATCCTGACCCATAGCCCTGTCTTGCTTCATTCACCACTCCAAGGCACAAGGGCTACTCCCTCAGTCTATGCCGGTGCCCCTGTATATAACCACATTCCTAGTGTGGGTCTAAGTGTGCGGCTTCCTTCCCCCACACAACATAATCTTTCATCCTACCAATATCCACATGACTTCAGGCCCCTGCTCACCCAGTCTCCATAACTACCTTGATAACCTGAGTGCCACGTCCACCCAGAAGGCAGAAGGGCCTGAATTACTGCGTTCAGGGCATGGCTTTGTTATAGCTCTTGGCAGGTGCTGAGAGAGGCTTACAAAGACATGCCATGGAGCCAAAGGCAGAGCCAAAGATAGCTGTCTGTAGTGTCAAACACTACAAACACATACCCAGAGACTACACACGTGACTTTTTAAAACTATAATGCTCTTTCAGTTTTCTCTACTTTATTTTCAGGTGTCTATTCAGTGTCCTATGTACTTCTGTCCATGACTTTGAACCTTTTCATGCCTTAACTTCAGGCCCTTTATTTTGGGGGGGTTGGGAATATAGACAATAGTTTAACTGCTGCAGGAAAACATTGCTATTAGTAGTGATGTGGGAAAATGCCTGTTTAGAGGAAAAGTGTTTGGCCTGTAGAAGGCTTGGCTGATAGGTTTGTAGTCTAATAACCCTGGATGGTTTTAAAAACATCTGTGGAGGCAAAACACAGAAGAGGGAAATGACAAGCCAAGGTCATGCAGGAAGTAACAGAGCAAGAGCCTTCACTGCAAGAGTTGACCCCAGATTAAGCAGCAACAAACTGGCTCTGGATGGAAAACAAGTCACTTTTGCATAATTTTATGTTTAATTGCCAGAAGTAGGAAGACTGCTGAAACACCAAAGAGCAGAACATAGCTGAGCAGGCCGTCTCAGTGCAGGAAGGGAACTCAGCCCGGGAATGCTGCACGGTAAAAAGGCACATTATGTGAATTATACAGACCCTTTTCTTTCCTGTGTCCTTGTGACATGGTATTTAGCAGAATTCACACAGTCATTGGAATCTGACAGGGCTGTGAGCTGCTGTGATCTCAAACTTGTGATCTCTGGATTGTCAACCATGTGACTTAGCACCCATGCCACTCCAGCCCCCAACAACACTGATTTAAAAAGATCTCAGAGTTGGAATCAAAAGGAAGGATAAGCAGCAGCACAAAGCTGTACAGCCTCCTTGAAGGTCCCTGAAAGAAGGATGCAGCAAGCAGGCAACCCAGACTAGTATGTTGCTTCCTTCTTGAAACAAGCACTTCCTTTTTCAGCAGTATGGGAAAGGGAGACATGCACTAGGACAGAGGTGACTTTGTCAAGTCTAGAGCCCTGTTCCTTACTTCCTGTCTATCCTGCAGCCAGCCAGACTCAGGCCGGAAAGGAAATCTGCGTTGGAGTTCCCACCCTGGGGAGGTTAGGATTTCCTTTTCCCTGCGCGTGGCTGCTGGATCCCTGAAGCAAAGAATCACCTTGCCTGTCCCAGCCCTATTGCAGTGAGCAGAGGGGAAAATTAAACAGTTTCTTCAGGAGTACAGATATGGCAGGGCGGGGATGAATTCACAGGCCTATGATCCATCCATCCTTACGTGATGACTACAGATCTACTCAGATTATGGTTTCATGAATTTAATGGAAAAGGTGGAATCAGGCAACGTCTATAAAATTCACAGGAAAAAAATTACTAAAAGTAAAAAATACCGGCTCCTCAGTGGGAGCCATCAGTCCTTGCAGCCACTATGGCTACCAGCTGTAGTGCTGGGAATGCACATACTCATCTCCCAATAGAAATACTTCTATGCCATTCAGGAAATGAATGAAGGACACGTGACAGAAGGTTGCAAACTACAACAGACAGTATCCTAAACAGTACACAAGTATCCTAAATGTGCAAGAAGCCCTTGTGCTTACTCTAGCTCCTGCCACCATAGAGCCCAGGCCCAACCCGCAGGCCCCTCTCCTCCATTCAAGGGGACAGGAATTCTCAGCTCGTCTCTGCAGCGGCACAGGGAGAGCCAGGGATTGTCAATTGTTGGACCAGCGATTTGGCACTCCAATTAACTCAGAGCAGAGATTTACACCTCTTTTCTATTCCAGGCTCATCTATTCAGCAGTGTGTTCCACTTTCTCCTGTTGGAGCTGTACTAGTTTAATGTCCATTAAAGCAGAAGGAAAAATTGGTATTGTATCTCAGAGCTTTACAATCTTAAGATCCAGATTCAAGTGTCTGTACCACTAAATATGCAACTATTTGTACAAAATGGAGCAACCTTCAACAGGAGAGATTCAAAGAGCACCATTTGAAATAGCGTTGTAGCCAGGATTCTTACTTGGCATACATGCAGCTTGAGTTCAAGCAGAGCAGGGACTAGAACAGGGTGCCCTACATCTCAGCTGAGTACCTAAGCCACTGGCTAGTCTCAATGTAACGTCTCCCAATTTCCAAAAGATCTTTCATCTCAATGCAGAAGAGGATATTTTTTTAAATTGTACATTTTTGTCTTGAACTGGTAAAGCTGTTGTCCATGCGGATCAAGCCCTGCTTCCTAAGCATTTGTAGCTGAAGTTCCCTAATTCAATTTTTTGCTGCTTGCTGTCCAATACAGAGACAATGGAGGGTCCTGCAGGATACAAGACCCATCCGTCCCACAGGCCTTCACTGTGGGGGAATAGAGGGAATTGTATACATGTGGAGGGGTTTGCACTGGGCTGCATTATGAAATGCAGGTCCTGTGACGTGGAAATCAGATGTTACCTATATGAAAACCATGTTAACTGTATAAAGAGCAATGAAAAAAAGAAATTTGAGTAAGAGCACCAAGCATAACAACTGAAAATATTTTATTTGACATGAATATCAAAGTAGGAATCTCAAACTTTTACAGTTGTAAATAATACAGGTGACAAAAGTGCAAATTAAGACATGCTGAAAACATCTATGCCATTCAGTAAATGCATGGACATGTGATACAAGGTTGCAAACTACAGCATGCGATATCCTAAACAGTACACAATTATCCTGAAGAAATTAGGCAACCATGTTTTGTTTCATGGCATTCTCCAACTTCTGACCCTCTTACATAAGACTGTTTTTGTGCATTGCTAAGGGCACTGGGATGGGGAACCACCACAAGGTAAAATTCAGTCAATATTCACTTCTGAGTGATGCGCATGTTTATACCTAAGGCCCCTGAAAACGCCAGAGAGAGAACAGTGACTGGACTTCATGGACTGTTCACGTCAAGAAGAAATTTCACAGTTTGAGAGGTGAACTCAGAAAAAGGAAGTCCTGGCTGATGAATAAAAGATTTAAGTAAATCTCTTAGAAAGGAGAAAAGGTTTTGTCTAATGCTCCCCCCTCCCCATGACCCTTTTCTCATATGCTTTTAAAATGTTGGTCTGAAGCAACTTTAAAGTGTAGCTGTAAGACACTTTTCTTTTGGTTCAAGGTTGCCATTCCCCCCTTTCTTTTAAGGCACATTTGTAGAAATCTTTGAGGCTGACAGCCAGAAGTTACCATTCACATGGCACTCGGTTACTTGAGCTTTTTATTTTTAAAGAGAACTTTTTTTTCTGTAGAAAGTTTTCCTGATCTTCACAAAGCTGTAAAGGCAAAAAGAAGTCAAGTGCAATACATAGCATCTTTGCATAGTTTGTGCAGAGGAAGAACTGATAGTATTTGCAGGCTCAGATGTTCACACGTTACTACCTGCTGAGGGTAAAGGCAGTACATTAGTGAACAAAGTCACTTCATAGTTGCTGTTGAGTCCTTGTGATGTTTAAGAGCCTACAAATAATTTGGTGTCTACATGCCGCTGAGAATGAGCGAGGGTGTTGTGGGAGCCTCACTCTGAGCACCTTTGAAAAGCTCAGTCTGCTAATATGTGTTGTTGCACATGCCTGAGTTTTGCAGGGAGAGAATTCACCCAGTTCCTGGAGCAAACCGAAGTCATGTGCTACCAACCATGTCTCTGCCAGAATTATTCTCTGTATCATTTTCAAGTTCAAGTATTTGTAAGCTGGGCTGCTTAGCCACTGGTCCTGCAAAAAGGTACATGCAGGTGGGCGGGCAGACAGGCAGTCACCAGAGTCCCATGGAAACCTGTTCAAGCACCCAAATCTGCCTGTACCAAGCCCAGGATTAGAAAAGGTACCAAGAAGCTGCTGCTCCCCATTTTGCTCAGAGCCAGAGCTCTCACCAATTTAACTACAGGTGTAATTTTATATGGATGTGGCTAAAAGATCCAGTTCTGCATGCAGACACTCTTATAGAGGTTTCAGTGCCTCTGGTAGATTTACAGATGTCAGTTATAACAACCAAACCAGTGAGAGCACCTGCCCTGGTTTAACTTCACAAAGATATAACTTGTGTGCATATACAGCCTTTGGAAATACCAGACTGAAGGACAACTGCATCCCACGCAGACTATACAACCCATTATTGGGGTCTTCATCCAGACTTCAAACCACAGCCAGTGGCCCAAGAACTAAATCTGAATAAGACACAACCAGTTTGAACAACATAGGGGCTCTTCTACAGTGAGAAACAACTATTTGAGCTGCCCCTCTCTTCTCAGGAAACAAAGAAGAGCAGAGGAACCATTCCCACTATGTAGAGATTCAATTCAACCACCAGCTGGCAGGAGTGAACTCAACAGGCACCACAGGCCTTATCTACAGGCTACTGCTCCTCTTTGAACCACGCTCCAGCTTTGCAAGTTGCTGGAAAGAAGTATCAACAAGAAAAAAAAAAAATCACAAAAAATTGCCGGAGAAGTCATTGTTGCTTTTGGTTGAAATACTGAACACTTTCCAACCACTCTCAATGCATTGATTTTTGAGGGGTTCTCATTTTGTCATAAAATGGAAAAGCAAGGCATATATACAGCTAGCACTGTTTCTTTTATGTATTTAAAAATAAAGTATTTTAAAGATCTCCCCAACATCTAAAAATGTGACTAAAATTTTAACTAAGAATAATTTCCCACAGCATAGCTGACACACTTAGAAGGGGCTTTGAATAACACAAAATAAACCTTGTGTTTACTATCCTGTTAGTACCAAAGCATTAAAAGAGTGCAAGATTTTATGGACAAATACAAGGAGCAAAGTTAATACCTGGCTTATATACAATGAAGCAGCCTATCATTATAAAAATACATTATCATTTATAAAGACACACTGTTTTTAAGGCTTAGTTTAACAATTATGCTGCACCCTAGCTTAATCAGGGTATTAACATACTGTATAATGGCATACAAAAATTACTTAAAAAAAAAAACAAACCAATTTATCCCACAAAATCTTATTAAAATGTCCCAGCAACACAACAGTGAATTCAAGTTTTATGTACAACACTGCAAGAAAAATATTTTCGTTTTTATGAATCTTCTACAATGAGGTGATAAACTTTGACAATAGTAAACAAATTTTGGTAAAGGTTATTTAAGAATGAGATTATTGTTTCATCCCCAATCACAACCCATTTGCCTTCCTTAAAAAAGAGGGAAAGGATGAATCTTTCTGCTCTACAGCAAGAAACATCTTTACATTCAGAAGAAGGTTTATCTGGAGACAGAAACTGTGCTGATCACAATATTTATTCTACCCATTGCATCTTCCATTAAGATTTCCATCATTTCCTGCCTGTGTGGTGCTGAATGGAAGATGGGCTCCCAAATTACTTAAAATCCCCTTTGAGATTATACAAAATGGACTATCTGTAAAACTGAAGATAGATTTTGTTTTGGTAGATGTTAAACAAGAATATACGATACTGCCTCCATTAAAAAAATCTAATACAAAGTGTAAACTTGTACAACTTCAGCAGCATTTTCCAGTCCTTCATAGCATAACAACAGTAATGAATTTAAAGCAGGTTTTCAATCTACCTAATTTAAAGGATGGAGGGGTGGGGTCAGGGGAGAATATGGGTACTAACTGCTGATTCACCACAGCTTGTGATCAGTAAAATTTGCATACAACTATTAACAAGGGGAGCACTGCAGCAAATATATAATATCCAACATTTTCTGGCAATGTAAATATTCACAACTCATATGTACAGATCTTCAATTTATAAAAATAATGTAGAGCTAGACAGTTGTATAAAGTCAAGTTTAGATTAAAAAAAAATTTCATTTTTCCCAGCCGTTTTGGGAAAAAAAGCTCTGTATATCCGAATGAGGCTATCTTGTTCACTTGGATGAGAGTACAGACCCTATAGATCCAATGTTCCTGGTCAATCTTCTCATATGAAATCATTTGATATGCCTCTGCAACACTAACTTTTTGGTGAGCCAATATCCACTAATATTTTTGTGTATAAAGGGTACTTGTCAGTTCTTATAACCTCATAGGATAGACTGTTTATACCATCAGAATTCATTGTCTCTCTTGTGTGAGCAATTCGATCAAATCTGTGAAAATAAAAACATAACATTAACATCTTAATGCCTTCCACTTCCAAGTTACATATCAAATCCTCATGCATTAGAGACTCAGAGTTGAGTGACCACCAGAATCAGTTCAAAGGATTTCATTGACATTAGGGCTGGAAGGGACCCTGGAGGATCATCGAGTCCAGCATCAAGGGCAGGAAGTCAGATTAAACACTCCACGTTAATCCTTAAGCAAAAATTTAGGCACGAGAGCAAAGTATATTGTGTGCAAGCACCTGTGTGTTCAGGCCGTGAACACTGAACAGGAAAAAGTACAGTGGTTAGGGTTCTCAGCCTTTTCTATTTGCTAAGAAAGGTTCAGCAAGGGTAGAAAAATACCTCTCTGGGTTGGGCTCATTTTTGTGGTCTCTTGAATGGCGAATCATTCGGCATTTCCCAATTACAGCATCTGGGCGAGATATCCCCATACCTTTAAAAACGAGTCTGCAAAAGTAAACGTATGAAAAGTTTATTAATACTCCTGAAGAGTGAGTGAGTGTACAGGTAAAATTGCTTCTACTACAAACCTGGGCACTGGTTACAAGAGCAGATTGGAAAAAGCCATCTCATTCAACAATAAAGCTCCTCAAGATAAAGCCACGCCTAAGGTCATGTCCAGACAGATGCTCCTTTACAGCCACCCACAAGACAGTGTTATGAGCAAGGATCCGGGTTTTTCACTTTTCACAGAAAAATGGAAAAAACCACAGATTTTACACTTGATCAGAGAAACCACGCATTTTTCATTTTACCAGAGAAACCCACGGATCTGTAAGGGGCTGGGTGGGAGGGAGTCAGGGGATGCCAGTCAGGCAGGGGATGGTACATTCACATGGCCACCAGACAGCCTGGAGAGCAGCTCCTTCAGGTAAACTGGGGAGGGAG
>JAGPOW010003395.1:51951300-51970099 GCA_030014935.1 Caiman crocodilus
TGTTAAATCTGTTAATGCCATGCAGGTATAATGTTACTTTACGTTTCCAATATATTATTTGTCTGCCAGTCTACACTTGTAGAGCCCCAGCTCCTTCCCCACCATCCATCTCAAGGTGTGTGAGCACCCACTGCCAGCAGTGAGCCAGGCTGGGGCTATGCGGACCGCAATGTGGCTGCTTACAGCCTTCCTGCTGCCAGCTGTGAGCAACCCAGACTCTGAGGCTGGCAGCAGTGGCGTGCCTAGAGCCTGAGTCAGCTGTGGCAGGTGGCCAAGAGGCTGTAAGCGGCTTCACTGGGGTTCATAGAGAAGTGGTCCAGCTTGCTGCTGGTGGCAGGTACAAGTGTGCCTCTGGGCAAATGGCAGAAAAGGGGCCTGGGGCTGTGCTGCCACGAGAAGAGGGCCCCTCACAGCTGCCCTGCCTCTCACCCCTGGAATGCCAACATCTAACAAGTCAAGGTTACAGGTGTTTTTGGCACTTTGCCTAAAAATGTTGCCAAACCCCGGTTCAGAAAAAAGCAGAAAAGGCAGGATGGAATCTAGAGTGGGCCAACTGGCTGACAAACAACAGTTCTGCCCTTTGACATCACAGCTCCCCTGCCTTAAGCAAATTGTGAGCGATTTCCCAGAACAAGCCTGCCACACCCCCGCAGGTGAATCAGCTACCATTCACACCTGCTCTTTTACCCCTGGTTTAAGGTGACAGTACCTTGCAATCTAGACGCTCACCAGGTTGGGAGCCCCAAAGAGAAAAAGCTGTTTTTGAGATCTAAACTCACTCAGATATCTATTAGAAATCTATGGTTCTGCTTCAGGTCAGAGAGGTTTGGGGGACCCATAAGTCACTACGCTGGTTATCAGACCATGATCTGTGCATCTCTGTGGACACAAAGACCTTAACTCTGGTCTGGGAAGAGATGGTCAGTTATGATTAAATGGGGCTTTCTCCTCTCCCTCCTTCTCTCCAGGGTCTAAACTACATTAGAAGGCAGCTTGGTAAAAAAAAAAGGTGCCGCCACTTCCTCTGATGGAGCCATTTTCTGGGAAGAGTTGCTGTTCTTTTTTCAGGGATGCCATGTAATTGAATGGGATGAGAGGCAGGCTTGCTTACTAACGGAAAGACAAGACCCTCTGTTGAAATGTGGCCCATGCTATGGAAAAGCTTGTGAACACATTTCAGCAAACATACAGCCCTGGACCATAGCAGACAGGTCATACATTGGGGCTCCTTTTTCCTTTCCTTCCTTAAGGGCTATGTTTCTCAACCTGTGAGAATTTGGAATCATTGGCAAGGTTATAGATGCCAAGATTTCTACATTTCTCAGTAACCCAAGAGCTATAGAGGGTTTTAACCTTCTAGCCATTCCAAAACTTTCAAAAAGAAAAAAAATGCAGAAATGGGAAAAATACTTTCCAAGCTACTTGACTTTATACTCCACTTCTGGGGTAGGAGGTTGAGATACAGATTAGTAAAGAAAATAAAGTTAGAGACAGGATCTAACACATGGGTAGGCCTCAGCAAGCATTCCTGAGTGTGGCACAAAAGGCATTTTGCTTCGAAAGTGCACCTTGGGGCAGATGGCAAGGGGCCATGAGGAGTCCAATCTTTGTTGTCGCAGTGCAACCCCGGTCCTTTTCCTGCTGTCCACGTCAAGGCATGTGTGTATCCACTGCTCCACAGACCCTGGTACAGCTGCTTGCAGCCTCCCTGCTGCATGCTGCAAGTAGCCTGGACACTTTGCAGCAGGAGCTTGCCCAGAGCCTGGGCCAGCTGTCGCAGGCAGCCAGAAGGCTGCAGGTGGTTGTACCCGGGTCCATGGAACCCAGGCCTGGTTTGCTGCTGGCAGCAGGTGCATGTGTGCCTTGGGGTGGATGGTGGGGAAGGGGCCAAGGTTGCGCTGCCACAACAAGGAATGGACCCCTTGTGACTCCCCCACCATCTGCCCTTGGTATGCCAACATCTTATTGAGATTGAAGGTGTTTTTAGCACTCTGCCCGAAAACGTTGCTGACCCCTAGTCTGAAACTTTTTCTCTGGTTTAGTATCTCTTCATTGTCCAAGTTTTCACATTAGCTTCAACTATTCGTTGTATGGAAAGAAACCAGACTTCAGCCTTAAATAATGTTCTCTTTGACTGAGGGGAATGTGACTGCGTACTAGATTGGGTCTGGCAACATAGGTAGTTTCCAGATGCAATATTGCTTGGTTACTGCCTGTACTTAAGGAGAAGGCAAACACTACAAGTCATGTGGCACTTTTGCTAAAAATCAGTGTTTTTGTTGGTTTCCTTCTCTAGCCTCTAGTTGCAGAAACAAAGTCAGGTCAAAGGATGACATGTTTAGTGTTGCTTACTAGCACACACATCTTACAGGGAATTTCTAGTACCTTTTTCCAGTCTAAGGGAGTTCACAACCCTACCACACCCTGGAAGCATACAGAAGGCTGATATAAGGGAATTTACCTGGCAGCTCTTCCTGGAAACCAGACTGATGGCTTGCCCTTCCTCTATGTGTACCCTCTGGCTTCCCAATAGCCTCTCTTCATCATGTCAGATGAACCTGGACAACTGACCAGCCGAACTGACCAAGGTATCTTGTCCTTGAGACCCCCCCCCCCCAGTATGGCCCTTCATATTAAGGGGCTCACATTACTAAAAAGGAAGAAAGAACAAGGAATTAATCTTACAGCTCAGGTGCCACCAGACAAATGGCAAACACTCTTGTCTAGCTGATAGCCTGTCTCCATCTTCCCTTCCATGTAGTTACATCCAGATAGCAGAGAGAAGTAGATGGACATACCTGAATCAGAGAATCATAGAAATTAAGGGCTAGAAGGGACCTCAAAAGATCAAGTCCAACTCCCCTGCTCTGAGCAGGAATACTTCCAAAATGATCTCAGCAAGGTGGCTATACAATCTCCTCTTGAAGGTTGGGAACTGCACCACCTCCCTAGGAAGTCTAGTCCAGATTCTGGTCACTCTTACTATAAAGATGTTTTTCCATATATCCAACCTGAAACCATCCTCTAACTGTTTATGGCCATTGCTCTTTGTCCTCCCCTGGGGAGTCCTTGCAACAGCTCTGGCAAAATAAATCATCCAAATAGACTGCAAACTTCAGGATCTGCAGTTAAGCACCTTGTATGTCAGGCATGGAGGAGGAGGGAACGGTCAAAAAGATAACTTCCAAAGCTCCTCAAATACATCCCTCTTACTCTCCAGGTTGGAAAAACCATCTCAGCAGGCTAATCCTTCATTTGTCTGGGCAAGAAATACAGGATAAAGACCTCTTCAGATAGACAAGTCCCCACGCACAGGACTCTCTCAAAGGAAAGGGTGAACAGAGACAGGTTTACATGGATATCCAAACAATTCTTCTGCTTTTCCTTTGTCATTCCAGGAAGGAGTATGTATGTCATAAGGTGGGCAATCACCACAGGAGAAGAAAGGAAAGGGAGCCTCAGAAAATTTCTTCTGGTTTTCACCACAGGCTAGAAGCCTCTTCTGCTTTGTGAAAGAAATGAGCAGGAGAACAAAAGTCAGACAGGACTTTCTATGGAACCAGCTCTGACAAAGACATTGGGGTATCCACGTCCAATAGGTCTGCTTTGAGGCACCTGGACACAGATGGGAGGCTGTGAGGCCAGTGTCTTCTGTATGGCTCTGAAGCCAACAAATTAAGAAAGAAAGACAACACCAGAAAGTTCCTTTATGTTTGGAAAAATCTCCTAGGGTATAACTGGGCAAAATGCTGCCTGCCCAGATTATTTGCCAGTAGTGAAAAAAAAAGGGTCACTGAGAGCATCCAAAGGTATTTGACAGTGGAGGAAGAATTCACAAACCCACTGGAATGCTTAGGCAAAGTAGTATTGCTGATGATGAGTTACACACTGTGTCTACCAAGATTACAAAAAAGCACAATGCATATCCACTGGCTCAGGTTTTTGCATGGCATCCCCCTCAAGGATGGCACTAGCAGCTGCAGAGAACAGGGGATAGGAGAAGACCTATAATGCTATCCAAAGAAATGTTTGGTCTCTAGACAAGTTCCAAAATTTCCACTTGATGACAGATAATTCATTGCAGCTACTGAATTTAGAATCACAGCTGTTCAGAGTTTGGTTTGTGTCTTTTGAGCAAGAGTAATATGGCTCTATCAGGGGTAGGGGGTAAAAATATAAATGAGTGAGTTTTACATACAACTCATTTGTGATTCACCTTTGGCAGCCATCAGTCTCAGGAGACCATGGAGACTGCAGTTTTGGTAGGGTGATGTTAACACAGCTTCTTGAGTGATTGAGTCTGATGTATGACAAGCAGACCCTTCGGCAAGTTGCACATACAAACTCAATTGATTCTGCGCCAGCATGCCGAGTACCATCTTGTCTTGCCTGCCTCTGATGTCTCTTCTCCACCTCATCAATGTAGGCCCTGCTTCATGGTGGCTCTCCACTCACAGTGGTACAGAGCAACTGAGTCCCAGAGTTGGCCACTGATGTGCAGCTCACAAAGGTTCTTCTTGCAGACATCAACAAAACAGTTTCAGCTATCCAGGTTGATGTTTGCCAGTGGCCAGCTCAAGAGTATGTCCTTGGGGATTTGGCTATTGCTCATATGATTCACATGTCCTAACCAATGGAGGTGTCTCTGTCTCAGAAGCATGAACATACTGGGTTATCATGGCCCATTCCAGAACAGCAAGAAGTTGGAGATTTTGTTATGCCATGTTATCAGAGACATCGAAGATGGAAACTTCAGTTTTCTTTTTTCCTTGGCATAAGGAGTCCCTGCATCGTGGGTAGTGCCAACATACTGTGTTGAGGTTTAACGTCAAAAAAATAATGTGTGTTACATAGATCATTGCATGAACATAACTTGAGCAAATGTTGCCAGTTTTAATTCATTTTGCTGACAACATTGGCACTCAAACAGTGAGGCCAGGCAGTGTGCTCAGCGCCAAACCTTGAATTGAAGTCTCCAAGCAGGAAATTTTTTCATTAGGTGAAATTCTATTGATTAAGGGACTAAGATCACCATAGAAGCAGTCCTTTGATTAGGATTAAGTGGTGAGAGTTAGGGCATATGCACGTAAGAGATTAACAGAACAAGAGGCAGTAGTGAGTCAAAGCATTATTAATCTTTCAGAGACTTTGTTTGGGGATTCTATTGCAAACAGTGGTTTATTTGACTGCAAAGCCAACATCATATTCTGATTTCTTCAGGCTGTTTACCACACCAGGAAAAGGTATTATTTTTCTCTTTCAGGCAGCCAGTGCCTGGTAGTCTGGTCTCTTGTAGAATGACAGTATCGACATTCAGTCTCAGAAGTTCTGCATCAATGACTGCAGTTTTGCATGCGCTGTCAATGGTTTGGGGGTTGTCATACCTCGTAGCACTGTACATACATTCCAACTTCCAATCTTTAGGATTGAAATTTTTTCCTCGCATTTTTTGTAGTAGCTGATGCTGCATGATAGTAGTCTGCTTTCAAGTTGAATCTCTAAGCTCCAAGCACCCACTGAAGCAGCAGATCGTGGTGGGAAAAACACCTTACTGGCAATGGGCTACTCAGCTTCCAGATTTTTAGTGAGGTGTGAGACAATCTCTGGCACTTGGATCTAGGCCAATCAATCCATAGCTTATAACTGGTAACTGCTGACTCCCATTGTTACAACGTGTTGGTGAAGCTGGAATAACCTCTCCAGGGCTCAAAAGCCTGGGCACTTGCTAAGTGAATTAGCAAATGAGTTGCCCAAGTGTCAGAATCACCCTTTCAACTTAACTGACTTATCCACTGGAAAGGTAGAAACAGTAAGATGTGGGGTTGAGAAAGCTGTAGGAGCTGCCAGAAAGAAGGTTAAAGAATTGACGAATTATCTTAGGGGCTCTACTCTGGATTTCATTCAGGGTTTACTCCCTTAGGCTTCACTTCTAAGGCAATCCACAAGGTAGTGTTTGTGGTTATTGTCATCTTTTCCCACCAGCTTTGCTGTTGGGAAATATCCTCTTCTGCTGCAGTTGCTGTTGTGATGACCAGAGGACAGCTCTTAATGATGAGAATTGTCTCCCCCTTACTAAGTTCAGCCCATTGGCAAAAGGGGTTGCCCAGGTGTGGCACGTGGAGCCATTAATAAGAGTTGGATGTGAGCAAGGACCAGTGATCCCAAACCACCTTAACAAGGTGGCACTGTTTGAGAAACAAAGGTTCTACCACTCCTCAAACATCCAATGCACCTCCATTTGTGGCTAGTGAATAATTAATTACATAATTACTTAAAAAAAAAAGAAAAGAAAAAAAAGCTGGTCCAGGCCCCAGGAACACCCAGATATCTGGGACAAAACTCCTGGTGATGCCTTTCCCCTCCCCTGCTGAGACACACTGGGTGCATCTACACATGCTATTAGCACACTGCACTGGAGTTTATTGCCTCTCAGGTGCTGTGTTTGAATGTGCTCCGGAGACCACAGCATGTTGAGGTAGGGCGGAGCAGCCCTGGCTGGCAGATGGCCCTGTGGGTCAGCCTGCCAGCCCAGGGCTGCTCTCATCTGGCTTGAAGTGCTGCGGAGGGGCTGGCTGGGGCACCAGGGTATTCCAGTACAGAGCTAGCCAGCAGGCGGCCCCAACACGGAAGCACCCTGTGACACAGCCAGCCGCATTCGTGCCTACACTTGTGCTGCTATGCACTAAAAAGAATTCTGCCATAGCATGGTACTTGTATTTACAAGTACTAACCTGAGGGCAGAGTTAACTAGTTTCCTAAAGCCCAATAGGACTGCACATGTAGATGTTGAAACTTTAGTATGAAGCTAAGTAGGCATCTCCTCAGTAAATGTCTTGTGTAGATGTGCCCACTGTCTACTGCAGTACCATGGGGCATACACCCATGCTGAATGTCACTAACATGGACTCAAGAGAAGAGGGGAATTAGATACTCAGCTCCTTCAAAAAGGATTTTGGTATCTAGGTCCCTTTGGGTATCTGTGGAAATTGCAGCCTATTATCTTTGGTGCAAAGTAACCAACAAGGTCCTGAGGTGCCCAATACAGAAGCTTACTCCTTAGACAAAGGGAATATTTTAACTTTTAAACTATGCAAGATTTGAAAGTTGGGTCTGGAGGGGAAAGGCTGAAAGTATCAGTGCACCACCCAGAAGCCACTTTCACTGACAAAAGAGTTCAGTACCTTGTGAGTCAGTGTGAGGAGAAGGAATGTTCTCAGATTAGCATGGGCTGACAAGTTAATTGGTCATCACCCTTCCCTGCTCCCTATTTGCCACATCTTTCTGGGGACAGCCATGAAATGGAGCAGCACTGATTTGCTTCACAAGGCATGGCAAGCTAGATTGCAATGACACCACAGATGCAGTGAGAGTTAGCCATCCAGGTAGAGGTTTGAGAGATCAGAGCGCAAATGCTCAACTCTTCTGGAAAGCCCTAGCTTCAGTCTGCAAGCATATTTTATTAAGTGCGTGGACTTTAGCATCCACTTATTTTCTAGTCCGCACTGTAAGTTGCCCCTGGGGATAACAGCACCACCTGCCCCCTTCCCACCCTACCCCACAGAATGCTACAGAAAGCAGCCACCGCAAAAATAATTCCTTCATCAAAATGAACAAGGCACAGAAAGGGTGGAACATTAATGCCTGTTCTGTGAACAGTCCCTCAATGGGACTCTAATCCCAGGAAGCTACTGCAACAGCACATGGAACAGAGAATGGTGGGAACATGCAGGCTGTGCCACCACCTGCCCT
The DNA here is from genome assembly GCA_030014935.1 of Caiman crocodilus. Lineage (NCBI taxonomy): Eukaryota > Metazoa > Chordata > Crocodylia > Alligatoridae > Caiman > Caiman crocodilus. The sequence goes on from JAGPOW010003395.1 coordinate 51,959,050, forward strand.
GTAAAAGGGAAGGGACTAGAAGATAAGAGCTCGGTAAAACATGAACAGCCAACAGTTCTGCCTCCCATCAAGGCCCTGAATGCTGCGCTTCCAGCAACAGGTCCTGGTTGCTTGACCATGCTCAGGGATGTTCCTTTCACATTACCTTTTTTTCAGATAGCAGAGGAGACTGTAGAAAGCAGCCTGGTGTCTTTTTTTGCTTTTCAGCAGCTGCTACTTTTCTTGTACCAACTAACCCACATCAAAATGGGTACAGACAGAAGACTAGTCCTCACCCCCTCCCCTCTTTTTATTTTTTAATACACCTTGGCATCTCTATTGTACCCTGAGAAACATATATGAGCAGAGCACTTACACCCGCAGTCAGTTATGCTACAGTATGTAATATCTATGAAATGGCAGGTCATATCCTTGGCCAGTGGAAAACAGCTGGACAAACAGTTGCAAAATTGGGTAATCTCTCCTTCCCTCTGCCCTGGGTGCCTTTCCCCACCCCAATCTACACTTTTCCAACTTAATCAAGGCTACTTGCACACAGGGCAAACTGCATCAAGATAACATTCTTTCCAAAAGCTCAGTAAACACCTATCTCCAGGCACGTGCATTAGTTCAGTAAAGCAGCAATGAGGGGGTTAACTGTGTTCCAGGGATATCTAGGTCTATATTGAAGCCTGACAGCAAGTCAAGTGAAGGGAAGGCTGCTCAGTGATTGAGGCACTAGCTAGAGACTACTCTGCCGTAGCCTTCCTGTGCAACCTTGAGCAAGTTGTTTAATTCTTACTCTACACAGTATAAATAACTGTCCCAGCCTTCTTTACCGGAGTAGTTGCACAGGAAGGATCCCTATTGAACTTAGAACCCTGCTTATCAGAACCGTATCTTCTCTCAGAGAAGAAAGTGAAAAAAAATGAGCCAAATTTGTCACTGGAATTTGAGCAAGGGAAAAACTGGATCTCTGGGATTATAAAACTGCCCAGTTCTTAAGAATGAGGACTCTGAAGAAGAAAGTTAACTCATGGCAGAATTGGTCTTTCTGGCTCATACATGCCATGCTGTGCAACCACAGTCGTATGGGGAATTCTATAATGCTGGCAGTGGCTGCCTCATAATGCCTAGCCCAAATCTGCTGCTCTGTGTTATTTTCTACCTTACGTTTTCCACTGGCTCTGGTTATGCCACAGACACTGCACAAATACTGTTTTGTTGTTCTGGCTTCAGTCCAAAATTAAGTCTGGTGCATTTCAGGTAGCCAAGAACAGAATGGTGAAAATGCAATGGATTCATGACTGAATTGCATTGCACTGAAAGGAAGAAGTTTGACATTACCAGTGCAGCAGCAGCAAGGGTCAGCGCTCCTCTTTCTTTCTATGAGATGCAGAATACAGAAGAGCACGGAGGCAGAGGGAAAAAATCAGATCTCACAGTAATTCTCCTTGCTTCAATGATTGCTTTGCTATAGACAGGTTAACAAATAAAGGTAAAATTTCCCCACTAGAAGGAAAAAAAAAAAAAGGAAGGATGGATGCAAAGGGAAAGACAGACAAGAGAAAGAGAAAAGCAATTGTCAAGACAGCAGAGAAATACGAACGTTTCTCACTGTACGCCTTCCAGAACCACCATTTTTTCTGTAAACCTCCCATAACCAGACACCCCCCACATGAAACAAACAAAAAAAAGGAAAAAAGAAAAAAAAAGAAAGAGCATTTGTGGCTGGTTTAATGCCACTGACAGCAGTGTATTCAGAATACAACTTGTCCAAGCTGTACAGAACATATTTACCTTTCATCATCTGTTGCACTGTTAACCAAAGAACATTTTACTAGCAAACTGTGTCATGTAATTTAACACTACCATCAGGTCATTTGCTAACATGGATCTAGTCCTTGTCCTTGAAGGAAACAATTGTACAGGTATGTTTAGTATGCCGCTAGGTTATGTATACTCTATATATTAGTTGCTGTATCTGGTCCAACTTTAGTCAAAATAATCTAGTTAGATAATCTTTGCAAAGGTTCCTTTTAGTACATGCCAGCACTACTAGACTGATAACACTGGAGAATGGAGCCTGTTGATTTATCACTCTGAACAGACAGAGGCAGTGCAGGCTGCTCCACACTGCTAGGTCACAGTAGCATCTTGAGCCAGATTCCCAAGGATCAGCTTCCCTTAACAGCCATACCTATTCAGTACTTGCTTTCTTCCCAAGACCACTAAATACAAACAAAATGAGCCCCAGACCTCTTTGCTATGTGGATGTGCACTCCCTAGTAGCTAGATTGAGATCATGATTCATTTTTTCTCCCAAGGCCCAAGAAAAACTCTCTCAGATCATCTGATGGTTATGACAAGCATTTACACCAGCTGTCCAGGTCTCACAGGAGATGTACTTTGTTGAAGGAACCCCCTGCTCCAGCATAAAAATAAATTAATGTTCAAAGCCAAGGGAAACCTTGTTGGCTTGTTAAGAATTGCTTATGCATTGCCAACTTGTGACTTGCCACAGCACTGAAAAATATCCAATCGTGGCACTAGCCTTTTTGGCAGAAGAAGCACTCTGGCTGAGAAAGGCTGTGAAGGTAAAGATATCTCTCAGCATGTGCTTATGGGCATCCACACGCATCTGTATGGTCAGTGGAGACTGAAGCCTGAATAAGCTTTGAACACAAGACTAGTAGAAATATATGGGCAGGCCAAACATGGAAATGTACTGTGGCTTCCAACTGTAAGAAAACATTATCTTCAGCAACTCGGAATGTGTAAGGATTTATTTCCCCCCCTCCCTTGTAAGAGAGGTACAGTTACACTCCGCTCAATCTGAAGAGTTGTACTGTAACCTGCCCTGTTGGCTGTGCCAGAAAGGATGCTTTGGAACAGAATACAAAGATTTTAGAGTAGCTGATTGTGTCCTCATCAGCACAAGCTGTTGAAACACGATTCACTGTTACTAGTTTGGGTGGTATAGAAACATGCTATGTACCTGCCCAAAAACATTTTAGGTGGACTTTAGTCGAGTTAAGGTATTTCACCATTTGCAACTAGATGCTACGTGTGGAGAGAGCTACCTCCCAACCACAGAAACAAGAACAAAGTGATACCAAAACAAAAATCACAGCAGATGAAGTGTTAATTCTCCTTTTCCCAAAAGATTTGTCATTTTTTTAAATTATATTCAAACATTTACTTCTTGTGGTGAGAAGAAAAGTTCATACTTCTTTGCTGTATCAGAACAAGCAGGCAGAACTCAAAATTAGGAAGAGTCATGCTCTAAAAAAGCTTGCTGCTGATCAGCACTGCAACAACCAGTATCAATAATGGATGTAAGGGTCAGACTCAGGGCAAGCAGCATGTTAGTATCCAGGAGCCAAATACTTCATGGCACCCTTTGGAGTTAAGGGAGTGCGCATTTTCACATCATGACTAATTTAACTCTCTTATAGTTTTTAAAGTTTCACCATGTGTTCAGAATATCCAACTATTTTGTAGTAATTATGGCATACATTAAGCCAGTCAGATTGCCTGGAGGCAGACTCGCCAGACACATCAGAAGCATGCCACTAATTTTCTTCTGTCCAATTAATTTCAAACAGACAATTACTTGTCTACCAATTTGAAAGATTTACATTCTATCCACATGCAGGACCAGCCAGGGCCCTTCTTTTTGGTTTGTGATATGCAGAAGATCAGACTAGAATAAGTGATCTAAATGGTCCCTTCTGTATTTAATGTTTCTGAATGCAAGTCCTAAACCACTTGGCAAACAAAACACAACCTTTTCTGTATATAAGATTAAACTGTGTTGCCAAGATTTCCTTCTCTCCCTCATGTGGCTACTTACACAGGAGTTCCTCATACTTAATGTGTCTAACCTGAGGCACCAGCGTTTTAGAGTTGAACAGACACTACTTGGAGAGGTATTTATATCCAAAGTCCTAAATGTCTTACCTGATGGATAACATACACTCCATAGTCAAGCTGTTGCCTTTGAAGGATTGGGTGGAGAAAACAGAGCCAGTACTTCAGATGCTCCTCCCGGTTTCTGAATGGGATAATAATAGCTACTCTCTGAAGTGCTTTACAGTCTTTTGGAGCATAGCGGCCTCCTTCTCTAACTTCAGGGTTTGTTTTCTCAACTTCCTTCAGATCCACAGCCTGGGAAAACTCTACCCTCAGCGCACCAACTGGAAGAGGAGGAGACAGAACAGGTTAACCCGTTTCATAAGTCATGCATCATTCTTTTAATGGTTTAAAGCGCCACTACTGTCTTAGAGGCCTCATTCCTTCCACATTGGTTTGAATCAGAACACAATCCTTCAGAAATGACCTGTTTAAATAAGCACATCTGCATTGCTCAAGAAAAGGAGTAGAGCAAGACACCCCACTTGGTGTCATGTAGAGAGAGATATGTAGACTTTGGCAAGGTTCTGACTCAGTCCCCACTTTATCCAAGAACTTACTAAAACAGGAGGCTCCCAAATCTGCCAACCATCACCAGCTCCTGTTCTGACAGACAACCCAACCGGTGTTTTCCAGCTGACACATGCACCATGGATCCAGCCCACAGAGCAAAAAATATCCTCCGCTAATTCTTATCCAAGCATAACAATATGGATTTTAAAGGGTATTTTTAAACTGCTTATCTCCTACAAATGTGATTTCTTACTCTGAGTTGACCACAAGCAAAACTAACAAAAACCCCTTTTTACTACAGATACTCTTGAAGTGCTAAAAGTATATGTACTTTTTAAAGTTTCTATGCCAGAACATGCTAAGAAAAAAAAAAATTTGCATTTAGGCTGGCAAGTCCCGTGCCCAGTTTCAGTCAGAAAGGTTTTGAAACGCCTCAGGGAATCTACCCAAAAGCAAGACTTCTAAAACCAAGAGGTCCATTGGCAATTCAGTGTAGAAATGTGGCTAGTATATTAGCAGGAGTTAGAATAAAGGTAGCCATAGCCTGGAATGGCAGCAGAACTCCACTCACAGGCAGGTGGAAGATGCTAGCCAAATAACTTTGTGACAAAGTATCAAACCCATATAGCACAGCTGACATGGGTCATGGCCAAGGTCAAAACCTCTCCCAACAGAAAGGTAATGGCAGGGACTTAAGTTTTAGATGGGAAAAGGTAGTGACAATAAAACAGGAAGATTAAAAAAACACTTAGGTAAGGACTCAAGTCTCCAGGCAACAGAAAACGCACAGCATACTGAGCTAGTCACGCCTTTGTCATTACTGATTCAGAAATGTAGGGCTGGAGGTGACAACTCAAGGTCATCCCCAGCTCCGAGGACTCTTCAGTATAGGAATCCAACCTGAGGCAGGCCATGCAGTGACTCTTCTGGCCAGATGAAGGCATGAAAAAGGTATCTGGCTGAGGCATGAACCTTAACTAGCTCAAGACTTAACACAAATTACTGGGCCAAACAGTGGACTACAGAACCTACAATTAGGGAAGCATTATTTACTAGATTTAAAACATGACCGACAAGGAGAAAACAAACACCTTTTAAAGAAAAAACATGTAAACAGCTACTTCACAGAGTTTTGCACATTCTAAGAGGATAAAAGTCCATCTGTCCATATAACGCCAACCGCTCGTGTGCCGCTGAGAGGATATGAACTGATTCGATGCGAGGGCCCGGAGCTTTATGAACAGAGGGGGCGAGGAAGCTGCTGCGCCACCCCCAACAACAGCTGGCAAGGAGGGAGAGAGGGATGAAGAGGGGAGGAGAGGAGAGGAGAGGAAGGGTGAGAGTTGGTGGCAGCGCCCCCCACACTGACACCACTGTGGCCAACCCCAACAACAGCCAGCAGAGAGGGAGAGGCAGCAGGGAGGGAGGGCTGTTGCTTGCTGCTGGGTGTCAGCAGTTGCTGCCACGTGAAAGCCCCTCTTCTCCGCCATTCCCGGAAGCCAGCGGTGATGCAGGGTGGAATGGCCTGGGGGGGCACATGGGGCTGGAGGCAGAGTGGCAGCACCGCAGGGTGCTGGGTGGACAGTGGACAAACTCATGATGGGCAATTTGCTAGTATATTTATATACAGGTATATAGGTAGAGTAATTACATAGTCAAAATATTACTTTTGCCCTGGTCTGTGGTCTTTCTTCTTGCTTACTAGGCTATAATGAGTTGTTCTGCTTAAGATGGACAGTTCTAAAACTAGGGGTGCACCAATAAAGATTTTTTTTGTGCAATACCGATGGCCATTTATTAACCAGCCACATTGGCCGACACTGATCAGATGCGCAGCCCTGCAGCTTGGAGAGCAGCTTCAGCTGGTAAGTCGGGGGGGGCATGGGGGAGAAGATGAAGGCCCCCTTGGCGAGGGAGGGAGTGGGGCTGGGGAAGGCACTGTCCAGCCAGGGCAAGGTGTGGGACTGAGCCATGGATGGCTCATTGGAGGGGCGGGGGGTGTTCCTGCCATGCACATGAGGGGAGGCATGGGGGGCATGTGCTCCCCGGATTTGTGCACAGGGCAAGGGCTGGCTGCCCGCTGTGGGCTTGGGGTCAGGGGCTGTGCCAGCCTCTTCCTGGTGAGGGCTGGGCCGGGGCTGCACTTGGCTTAGTAAGATTCAAACTGCAATGCATCATCTTTGCTTTTCCAGTCTGTTCTCTCTCCATTACGCAAAACTCAGTTGGTTGCTATGGGTTTCTCAGTGATCAGGAAGGTTAATGGTAATGAGGTTGCATCAGTAATGCTGCCTGCCTCTACAAAACATGACCATTCTTTGGATTTCCCTCACCATTTCTTCTTTAATATTTGAAAATTACCTCTTCCATCCAAACACCACTCTGCCTTATTTGTTTAATGTAACTTTGCTACAGAAAAAATATGCTTTAATGTTTTCTTGTTACTTTCCTAAATGCATTCAAGGAGAGGGACATCTAGTTTTCCAAATTTAAATTAGGAAAGATTAAGCTTACAAATATATGTCAGTGTCATATTTTCCCATTTTTTTCTGGTGCTATGTCAACAGCTTCTCTAATATATAGTGTTGAAACTAAACTCCTCAAATGTTTTTTCTAGGCCTGCAGTTGGGCTGGTTTGCATATAAAACTATAGAATGAAAAAAAAAGGTGGTCTGAAAACTCACAACAGGAAGTAGAAGGAATAAAAGAAGAAGAAATTACTCTACCCTAAGCATGAAAAACTAAAGGAGGTTAATACGTGGCAGCTCTGGATCAATGAAGAATAAACAGTGCTATATGACTGCACTTCAGGCATACACAGAAAACCAAATAATACGTCTTCAGTGTGCCTACATTGCTTAATTGGCAGCCATGCTGTTTGAGATTAGCAAATCTTTGCAGCAAAGCCTACAGTGTGGGAAAAGGGTTTTCTAAAAATACTGATATCAGTTCCTCACATTGATTTCATTCTCAAACTAGCTTCTGACCTCAACCTATTCCTGCGTGTCAGTGAACTCTGTTAGTGTCAAAGTGGGTGCCATTTTATATACAATTTCTCATACACACATGCAGCTCCTTATCTGACTAGTGGAAATATAAAATCCACTACTGCTTGGCCCCAGTTGCTCATTCTTTGTTACACACTACCCTAATGAGTATTGCAAGTTTGCTGTTCTTGGACATATCTTGCTTGTGTTACCCCTAATTGAATATCCATTAGGATAAAGTGTGGAGGAACAGAGCAACATTGAGCATTTTCTTCATGGATCTTAAATCTCATCAGGTCAATATTAAGGAAACCACTAACTTTTGTCACTTAAAAGCTTGTCCACAGGTTTGTAGACAAAAATAAAGGGGGGAGGAAAGGAAGGGGAGAGGGAAAGGGGAAAGGATGGATACAAGCAAACAGGATTTTTTTTGCCTGCTCAGATAAGTTACTTTAGGAAATACAATAATGAATCACTAGGAACAAAGCTCTAAAGTGCAAGGTCTGTTGTAGACTCCTACTGTTCTTTCATGCTATAAGGCTTTTACCTGCAATTTTAATTATATCAAATATGACCCCAGGGCCACTCACCCTGCAGATGCTAAAAGTCAAAGGGCTTCTTCATACAGCAAACGGAGAGAAGTTGGCAGTATTGGGGCCTTAAGTGTAAAAGAAATCTTGGAAATGAAAACATGTCCAACATAAATGAATTAAGTATATTTGGAAATACAGGTAGTCCTCGACTTACATTGTTTCAAGTTACAATAAACGGCACTTAACACGCTTATAAATTGACACCGTTTTGACTGTTTGACATCAGTTTTGACTTTAGGATGCTTGATCCAATGCCACGGCATGCCACACCAGTGAACAAGTTCACTGCATCATTCATCTCTCTGGAGAACATCTGTTCAAATTTCCTTGGGCACTTTCTTTAAGAAAGCAGACAAGATTCCTGAGAAGACTTCAGCCAAGAACCCTTCAAAAAGTCCAGCAGTCACCTCAAAGAAGTCCTTCCAATTCAATGTGATTGCTATTTACAGTATAAATACATTAATGTAGCTATATTACTCATCCATAACTGATTGAGTACAAAATTCTGGGGTATTTTTGGTGAAAACAGGGTATCAGGCTTTGGTTCAGGAACCAACCCCCCATTTTATAACATTGCTCTTATGGGAAAATTCGTTTTGGGTTACATTTTGACTTAAGACATGGTTTTCAGGAACCAATTGTGTCATAAATCCAAGGACTACCTGTACATATTATAAGTGTTACTCTGATATTTGATGCATCCTGATTCCAGGAGGATTAGAATCAGATCTCCTGGGTCATTTCAAACTCCTCCAAACCTTTCTGACCAGAACAAGGCTTTGAAAAAATGATGACAGGTATGAGAGAGCATAGGTGGGATGTGACTGAGTATGTCCCTCATTGAGAGAGCCAGGGAAGTGATGTAGTCACATCAAGATGGGCATAGCACTTCTGCAGGATTACTAGAGAACAAAAGCAAAGAAGGGGCATATCCCTTAATCTGGCTGCTGCAAGGAATGGAGGTGCTACAAGTATTTCTCACAACCATTATCCCTTAAGCAGTAGACTATCGAACTGCAATAGTCACTAAATCACTAGACCTTGCTACAGACTCAGATGCCAGAGCTCATCAACAGTGACCACATCATTGAACCAAACAATAAAAATAACATCCAGGATTCAATTCATCTAAGCCTCCACCAACATCATAAACACGACAACTTGCCTAAAAAGCATCCCCCTGTTGTTCGCATCAGCCAAAAGAAGCGATCCCCATATACAAGAATGAATGGACACCAATTAGACAAATTCCACAAGGAAACAAAAGCACGAGCCAAACATTTTAATTTCCCCGGACATTCAATAACTTACTTCTTTATTTTAAAGACTAATCCTTGGCTTAAAGATGTACTGTTAAATAAAGGATATAAAATGCATCTCAGCTCTGGTATGATTTCTGCTGGAGAATCAAACATGTCATATTTTTTGAAAACACACACATGCATACCTTTTTGGGTGTAAGAGTGAAGTGCTGCCAATTTTAATCCAGAAAAAAACCTGTGCCCAGATATCAGAAGTTTGGGGAAAGCTGGCTCCTTCTAAAAAGGAGTCCAAACATCAAAGAGATCTAGTGATATAACATAGGATGGGGGTTGTGTTTAAAATAAATAAATAAAATAAAATAAAAATGCGATAATGTAATATTTGATAATAGCAGCAAAGATTAAAAACAATTATTTTATCATTAAAAAGAAATTTTAAAACTTTGTTATTAAATGTAAAGTTAAATCTGAAATGATGACAACTTATACTAAGAGCTACATTTGAGTAAGCTAGTAAAAATGTATCTAAAATGAAATCAAATAGATATATATTCAGTGGCAAACATGACATGCCTGAAGTTTTAAGGAAAGTCAAGTCACTGAATCAATGGAAGACACTGGCTGGACATCTGAAACCATAATTTTTGTAGTAGCTACTTTCCTGGAGTAAAAGACAGTATTTTCTTCAGTTCACTTTATTCAACTAGTTAAGATCAAGAACTAGCTCATTACAGGTTCAGAGAATAGGAGAGCTTGATTTTCTTCTGCAATGTCTTAAATAAGGTTAAATAGGAGCGAGGTGAAATTTACTAGTTCTAAAGTCTTGAAGGGTGAGGCAAACTAAATCTAGCAGCTCAGTTTCACTTGTGACCAATTATACTGCTTTGTTTAATACATCAGTTCTTAAAAGCAATGCACTTTCCTCTCCCTATCCATGTTTCCAGTAAAAGCAAATAAAGTCCCAGTAACATTTTAAAAATTGTGTTCTGGTATATTTCTATTTTGATGTACTTTAACTTATTTCCTTCCAAGCACTGTTTGATATTAATCATGGGTTAAAAAGTCACCATTTTTCTAATAAACAATACAAAAGTAAAAATTAAGAGTATAAATAAAGGCACATTAAGCTATAGAACAGCTATAAATGTATCTTTACAGCTAGCATAATACTAGTCATAGAGAATTAATCTTAATTTTAGAAAAATAACTGACAAGTACAAAATCCAAAATCAGACTAAAATTGATTAACTGCTTGCCACTGCTTGAAAATCTGATTTTCCTGCTTGCCACTTTGAAACAACACCAAGATTCATTTAGAAATCAGAAGACCATGCTGGACAATAGTCTAATATGGTCACTTCTAACTGAAGCAGAAGCCTAGCACATTTTGCCATAGAGGAAGAGGTCTGTTGTGTTTGCTCTCTTACTTTCATGTTAGCACAGGCCTTACATAAAGTCTATTGTTTACTCAGTAAACTTTCCAGACTGATTTACACCATCTCCTTTCCACAATACTGTCAAGGTGACTGGGAAATGGTAGGACACTGCTAAAGGAGCCCATGTGTATACACAACTGATATATCAGTGCACACAGTATCATAGTACCTAGGATCAGAAGGGGCCTAGAGCAGGCCATCTAGTCTGACCACCCGCCAATGGCAGGAATGAGTGCCAGGGTCACAGGACCCCAGCCAAGTACCTATCCAATCTACTCTTAAAGATGCCCAAGGTAGGAAGGAGCAAGAACAACTTCCCTAGGAAGCCGGTTCCACATCCTAGCCACCCTAACAGTGAAGTAGTGTTT
>JAGPOW010003395.1:51974539-52007788 GCA_030014935.1 Caiman crocodilus
AATAAAAACTTTTTTTTCTTTCAAACTTCCAACTGGCATTCATATATTGGCTCATGCATGCCGGGCAACGAATTCAGACTTGGGCTGAAGCATAACAACTGTATCTGGCCCCACCCGCGGCCACCCCTACTGTGCTCTGCCTGTGGCTCAGTCCCTCCCAAGGTGGAGCGTGCTGCGCTCCTAACCTCTCCCGCCAGCAGGCAGAGCTTCTGAGCAGGGCTCCTGCTGCTGCCCAGGGAACTGCAGGGCTCCCCCAAACTCCAGCAGCTTAGGAAAGGGCAGGAAAGCAACTGCCACTGCTGGCAGCAACAGAAGCCTCTGCGAGAGGGGAGGGGAGACAGGGAGCCAAGCCTGGCATCACCGGCTCTCTTAGTCTCTGTCCCACACCTGCCTGGTGGGGCTGCAGCCAAGCCTGCACTAGCTCTTGTTGCTTCTCTCTTACCTGCCTGTCCGGCAGGGCAGCTACACCAAATGCAGGCTGGCACCTGCACCTGCTTGCCCCTCCTGTCTGTCCCTGCCTGACCCCCCGCTCATCCACATATGCTCCCCTGCCCTGCATGAGCAGGACCAGAGTAAGCTGCAGGCAGATCTTACCCTGCTCTCAAGGCTGCAGCTACCCCTCCCTCCCTGCTGCCCAGTGTGCTGCAGCAAGGACAGCTGCTGCTGTCACTGTCCAGGGAAGTGCTGGCCTCCCCCTTCATCAGGCTCCAGCAACTCCTCCTGTCCCTCAACTACACCCACATACCTCCTACACATCACACGTGCACCATACCCACATCCCCCCAAACACATACTTCCCAGCTACATCTCCCCACCCCTCCAGACACAATATACAAGCAAACTGCCCCCTGACCCAAAAGGAGTATTTCCTGGGTAAGGGGCGAGACTCCCAGGGGCAAAGGTCAGGGGTTAGGGAGGCAGGACTTCTGGTCACAAGATGGCAAACAGGAGGCAGGGCACCTGCCAAGGGGCAGGGCTACCCTTGCAGCCCTCGACGCCTCCCCAAAACTCATTAAGCTGCCCCTCAACCCAAAGTAATTGCCTGCCCCTGACCTAACATCACTGCAGATTTTGGTCCACTGAGAATTCATATGGGAAGCTGGGAACAAAGGCCATTTGCTAAATGTTAAGGCAGGCATAGAAAAAAAGAAAATCAACCTAATCAATTAAAAAAGTGCTGCATACATAAAAGGATTTGAAAATTCTCAATGCATAAAAAATTACAACAGACAAATCAATTCTAGGCTAAAATATCTTTGCATTCTCCCTACTCACCCTGAAGTCCACTGTTAACTGACAGAATAGTCAGTGAAACTACAGTTTTGGCATGCTTGTCAAACAGATGCCAAACAGAGAGGCTGGAGCTGACTTGGAATGTCTTATTTGGACCATTTCATGCTAGGCAATTTGCACAGAAGTTTCTCAGGACCACAGAGAAATTTGAAAGGCACCAACACCCTGTAAGGGTGTCAGGGAAAAAAAAGAGTATGGACCCAGACCACTGAATGCAAGCAAGCAAGAACTTGGACTTCTGAGAACAATCGGAGAACAGAGACCGAATGCAGGATAATACAGACAAGATCATTTAATTAGTACAGGGGTTTACAACTTTTTAAAAAGGTGTACCCCTTCTCTCGCAAAGTTCTGGCTCATGTACCCTTTATATTTCCCCACCCCCTGTTTTTACCGGAGGAGGGAGCGGGGACAGATTGAGGTCCCTGAGGTAAGGGAGGGAATAGGGCTGGGGCTGCCTAGCCGGGGCAGAGCACAAGATGGAGCAGTGAGTGTCTCATGCAGGGAGCACAGGGAGGGGGGTGGCATCTCCTGTGGGTGCACACCCCCCAGGAGGGCACGGGTGTGCACTTCCACTCCCTCCCCCACCACTGGGGCCTCCATCTGTCCCCTCCCCTCCCACAACATACTCACCAGCCAGACCTGGCTGCTCTGCTGGCTGCCTGCATGCTGCGCTACAGCTGTGCACATACACATGGCATAATGGACCACATTACGTCTGTGTACTCCCTAGAACCTTTTAAAATACCCCTAAGGGTACACAACCACTGAATTAGTAGAACAAAAAGCAGGCCACAGCATCAGAATCAGTTGTGGAAATGGTTAATACTGGGCATGTTTCACAAATCAACCCAAAACAAGCCACTCACTGAATCACAAGGCTTTGAACTGGCACATAGGTCACCTTGGCCTCTAAATACTGATCGCCTTCTCATTCCTGTTAGGAAGTATTGTTGTTGGGGAAAGAAAAGGGCTTCCTCTCCTATCTGTCACCTCAAATCCATTACACTCATTGCCATAATGCTGACTTCAACAGTCACACTGAAATAGCATGTGTGGTGTTAACTTAGGCATCCTGAAATCAGACCCTGAAGTGAAATTCCACCCATCCTTCACTGCCTGGGTAGGAGAGAGACCCTCTCCCCACACTGATCTCCTCCAATGCTCTTCCTCCCTCCCTCCTTAGCAAAGGCAATTTTTGAAGGGGGGGAGCTTGAACTACAGGCATTCAAATATACAGTTTCCTTCTTTTAGAGGTGGTGGATTCAAGTTGCAATGCAAATTTTATGTGCTCCTGAAACTGAATTGACACTGTGCAAAACTGTGCCATCAAACCCTAGGCCAGGGGTTGGCAATGTTTTTTGGCTGAAGTGCCAAAAACCCCCACAATGCCTAGCTTGGAAGATGCCAGTGTGCTGGCATGCCAGAAAGACAAAATGAGGGTGGGGCTATATGGCAGGATACTCTGCTTGTGCCCCTTGCCCCCACCCAAAGGCTCTGCCCCCCAGCCCAGGGTCTGTGCCTATTAGCACCTACCCAGAACCTGCAGGTGAGAGCTGCAATGAGGGGCACAACCCTGTGCTGCTGCCCATGCTGCTCCCGTGCACGCTGGGAAGTGTAGCAGGGCAGCAGGGAGCTCAGAGCAGGCAGCTTTCTGCATCCCTCATTGTGCCCTGCTGCCCTGGGTTCCAGTGCTGCTCTGCAGAAGTAGCAAGGGCAGCATAGCAGGGAGCATTGCTGGTGCGTGCTGCCTCCCCAGAGGCCAGGGCCAGGTCTGGGACTGGGAGTAAGCTGGGGCCGGGGCCAGGGTGGAGAGGCAGCAGATATTTGCAGCTAGCCCAGGCTGATAGCCACAGAGCCCGGGCTGCTTGCAGCAGGGCTTCCATGGGAGCAGCCCGGGCTCTGTGGCTATCAGCAGCTACCCAAACCTGGGCCCAGCTGCAGCCAGGAGGCTACAAATAGCTGCTGCCCTCCCACCCTGGCCCCAGCCCCCAGGAAGGCAGCAGGTGCCGGCACTATGCCCACTGGGGCTGGGGCTGGGAGGCAGCAACTGTTTGTAGCCTCCCGGCTACAGCCAGCCCCAATGGGTGCAGTGCTGGCACTTGCCACCTTCACAGAGCCCAGGACCAGGAAACAGCTGGGACTGGGGTGGGAGGGCATCAGCTGTTTGTAGTTTCCCAGCTGTAGCTGGCCCTGGCTCTGGGTAGCTGCTGATAGCCATGGAGCCTGGGCTGCTCCCAGCAGGGCCTGCAGTGTCCTACCTGCCCAAGGGCCTGCACCACTATCCCATGGGACATAAAGGCCAGCAATCAGCCTTCTTCTTCCCTGCCACCACCACAAATGCCTGTGGGACTGTACCTGCATGTTCAGTGTGTACTCCAGATCCAGCATTCATGCCGTATACCAATGGGACCAACCATTTTTTTTAGCAGGCATCCCACAAATTAGCTCCTCACCTTCTCCTAGTACAACTCTAATCCCCTTTATCCAAACTGCTGTTCTGCCTTTTGCTCCCTGCCCCATCTTCTGCTGTGCTGCCTGTTGCCTTGTGGATCTGCCACGTGCCACACAAAGAGGCTGCCCATGCTGCTTGTGGCACTTATACCACAGGCTGGCCACCCCTATCCTATGCAGCACAGGACTGTGACAGGGTACAGAGTGGGGTGCAATGTAAAAACCTACCAAGAACTTAGTATAGTCTGGCAGGGCCACATGTGACGGTGGGAACAAGTACCTCAGAGCATAAATGAGTGAGCAAGGGAAGTACTGGCTAGAAGCTATGGGAACATGAAGATGAAGCAACAGTGTAAACCTGAGCCTTGGGTGACGCATGCTTTGCTGTCCTCTCTCCAAACCTGCTGAGCCTCCCTAGGCTTACTGGTGCCCAGAATCAAGCATGTAACATTTCAGACAGCAGCATTCTGTAGCCATCCCAGCAGGGAGTGGTACAGTTCTGGAGCATGGAGGTCTGCTCAGACTACTCTTTCGCAAGAGCATGAAAGTTGCTAGTGACAGTGAGTCAGGACCAGAGATGAACAAAAAAAACCCCAACCCCTTCCTCCCAGAAAAATCCCAAGTGCCACTGTTTTCTGCAGAGTCATTTGAATAATATTATGTATGGTGTTAAAAAGATAAGCTCTTTAAAATATACCCCTTACACTCTTTTGTGCTGGAGACAAACAGCTCTGTCCAGCTCTGGCCACTGTTCAGCACTGTAATGAGATGAAAACTGAGCCCAGAGCTAGTTGGTGGGGGACCTTCCACAGCCCTTGTGACATAATCAACTACAAGTTTAAGTTTTCCCCTCATTGGCTCACTTGCATCCTGAACTCAAACCAGCTCATTCTCCCTCAGCCATTCCATAGATCTGGCAGAAGTGGCCCTTTAAAGGCAGTGGGCTCACATGTCAACCACGTCCATCATTCCCATTTTCCCTACAGAGCTAGGAGTTAAAAAACCTGTGCTGCAAGAAGCAAGTGCAAGACTGGTCCTTCAGCTGGCTAGGCATGATCCTGAGAAGGAAAGCCAGAAGGTACACATAGAACAGGGGTGGGCAAAATGTGGCCCATGGGCCATTCTATCCGGCCTGCAGGGCCCCTATAAATTTAGAAAATTAATATTTATCTGCCCTGGGCTGCCTGTCATTTGGCCCTTGATGGCTTGTCAAAGCTCAGTAAGTGGCCCTCTGCCCAAAATAATTGCCCACCCCGATACAGAATTCATTATGCTCTTCCCAGAGCATTTGGTGGAGGCCCAACACTGCAGTGGCATCTCCTGACTTCACATTTCCTGGACTTCCCTTTCAACCTACAAACATTTTTATGTTTTCTCAGCAGAAACACACAACAAGACTCCTTCCAAGCTGTCCAATACAGCAAGCATTCCAGGCAAAGGGGGATCAGTATTAAATGGCAGTCTACACTGCTCCTTAGGGGACAAGATTATGGTCCAAACTGGACTCCTTTGGAAGGCTTTCTGTTTGTTGTCAATGAACCCACTCACTTGAGTCCAGGATGCCATTCAGCTGATTCTGAGTAAAGCCCAGTCCCTGTGATAGTAAGGCACCCTTCTGAGCTCAGACCTCTTACCAGACACCCACTAGCCCTTTTTGTGAGATGTGGGATGTTACTACTCTTTGAAGAGACTCCTTCACAGCCCACCTGCCCTGGAACACTCCAGGCTTCTCCATCCCCCTTCAGGGACAGCACAGCAGGAAAGCAAGGAAAAGAATCTGAGCCAAGGAATCAGTAATTCTAGTCACAGAGTTGCAGGTCTTGGAGAACACCTGGTGACCTAGGTCCTAGGACATGCTTGATCTTATTCTTCCCAGGAGACTCAGATTCTTCTGGTTTGTGGGGAGGGGAGAGGTCTCTCTGTCTCCTGCAAGTCCTTCTTACTTGTGGCAATGATTGGTTCCCCTTCACAGTCTGCTCTCTGAGCCCTATGCTCGGAAAGGGGTTACAGACCCACAAACAATGTTAACTTCAGTTTCACAGAAACTGGGTGGGGTGGGGTGGACCTAACACCAGGAACTGAGAGATAATTGATGCCTCCAGACCAGCAAGTTTCAACTGAGGTGAGAAAACCTAAGATGGGCAATGCAGCTGTATGGACTGCAGTACAATGGCCTTGGATTCAATCAGAGTCAATCACTGTGCCATAAAGGAACATTCCTAACAGGACACACACAACTTACTGTTGCAAGAGCTCAGGCCTTAACCCCTGAGGCCCAGGCTCCTGTGGGGCAGCAGACAGAGCTCACCAGTCTGCTATCATTATAAAAGCAGCAAAATTTGTCATTTGCCAAACAAGATTAAGGTAAGAAGTTCCAGGATAATAAAAAACAACCCCCCAAAACTAGATACATAGGAAAGGTTAGGATTTAATCTACTGTAAGTCTCCTATCTTTAGATACCCTGTTTAGGATAATGCAAACTTCAATCTCTCTCCAAATATAAATTGTGCCTGGTGCCCAGAGAAGCCAGCCCTTCTTTCAAATGAGAATGAGTGTCTCTCTTTTATTTCTGGATATACAAGATAGTAAACGTTCTCCTTTTCTGCAACATGTCCTGGCATGTCATGTTGCATCCTTGGAATAGCTGCACTCTAGGAACACCTAGCAACATTTAGGCTAGCTGGCAAGGCTAAATATAACTTGTACTGTTTAAGACATTTACTTTAACCATATTACAGGATGCAATGGATTATTCTGGCCTACAGGTCACATCACCAACAGGGCTTCCTGGCTGTCTGCTGCTACTGCCTGCATCTTAAAATTAAAACTTATTCCTTTAACAAAAACTGCACACCCAGTTGCTACTTGGAGATGTACAGGAGCAGCAGCTTGCTGAGCTGACATGCCTTCTCTTTGCTTCATTAGTAATTTGCTTTCTAGAGTTGTGGGCAGAAACATAGCATTAAATATGCAGTACACTTGATCTGAGCCTTCAAGAGGCCGAGAAGCGATAACTAAATGCTGTTTCAAGTCCACCAAGGAGATATGTTGAAGCTCAAGTGACAGTAAATGCTGCGGTACCTTGGACCATTCCCTTTCTCCTCCAGGCTTCTTGTACTATCCCTCAGTGTGAGTTCCTTCTTCACTGCTGAGGAAAAACTTACTTGTGTAGGTATATGGCAGGCCACAGCAGCAGCCTGTGCTCACCATTCAGACTTCTTCCTTGGGGTCTCCATTCCCTCATCCACCGTCACAGTGAACCAACAATCCTGTTTTGCTCGGTATCCTATACAGGCCACAGAGTAAACTCACAAGCAAGTTTTGGTTGCTAGCTCCTTGTGCAGATGGGGGCAGAGACAGCTACCATGCTGATAATGTCATATTTGAAAGAGAAAGAAGTCTGCCAATACTCTCCAACTAATCAGACAGGGCTTTTAGTAGGGTAGGGTTGTTGGGGGTGTTTTTTGTGTGGGGTTTTGTTTTGTTTTTTTTATGTGGGGAGGAAGGTTGATTAAAAAACAACATTATTTCTATTTTCACAAGATTATAAATATTTGCCAGGCCTTCATATACCAACAAAAAGAAATGTTCGTTTAATGTAACAGATACTAATCGGGATTGCTGTTTCCAACTGACTTTAGTTGCTGTTCCATGAAGGCTGCAGCTATGTGTTTCAAATGCAACTTGGGGCCAGATCTCAGCCCTGCAAGCTATACTTAGGCAACAGAATGCTGATAAATTTCCAGCTCCACCCCAAAGGGGAACAGGATTCTGTGCGAATACTGCCAGAGCTATGCTTCAAGACTGAGTGATGATGAGACATTTCTTACATCCTAGTTCTGTAACTGACTGCACATATTGCACCTGCATGTGCACAGATAATAATACAGAAAGACATACAAGCTTCAAACAGTGAGCTCTTTAGGGCACTGCCTGACTTTCAGTGCAATCCGGTTAATTAGTCATTGGGATAATTGTCACTATAATCTCCACATTTCTGTTAGAGTCTTATTGATTAGTACACAAAACACTGGCTAGCTTGTCATTTGTTAAATTATAATTAGACATTTTCTGATGCAGACACATACTAAATCATAATGAAATTTGCTCCTGATAATTAGTTGACATAAAAAAGTACTTACCTGTGCCCTCCATATCCCTTGTCAAGCCAGCTAAGGCATTGAATACCCATTATTTTTTTCTTGCTGAACCAAGGCTCAGATGATGAACTGCTTCATTTTGCAGAATTATCTTGTATTTTGGTTATGAGCACATGTAAGAATGCACAGCAAAAACATGATTGTTTTACTCCATCGTAATAACGCAAGTCTTACACGGAGTTCTTTGGACATTAAGAAAGCATCTGTATAAGCATGCAGTTTTCATATAGTGAGCTAGACTGGTTCAAACCGGTTCAAGCCGGTCGGACCCGGTTCAAGCCGGTTGGA
Organism: Caiman crocodilus; assembly: GCA_030014935.1. Classification (NCBI taxonomy): domain Eukaryota; kingdom Metazoa; phylum Chordata; order Crocodylia; family Alligatoridae; genus Caiman; species Caiman crocodilus. The sequence continues at coordinate 51,982,736 of JAGPOW010003395.1, forward strand.
CCCGGTCGGAACCGGTTCAAAGTGGTCGGACCTGGTCGGAACTGGTACAATGTACTCGTAAAGTGTGAAATATTTTTTCTTCATTATGAATGTCAAAAATCATTCTTTACTGGGCCTAGATATGGCATGCAAAATTAACTAGCTGAAAATGCTTAGTTACTAGTCACCTGTGGATAATTAGCTATCATTACCAGTTCCCTTGTAGTAACAAATCAATCAGATATTACTGAGGGTGCACAGCACCAAGTACAATGGGAACCTTTCCCCCAATCAGGGCAGCTAGGCACTATCACAAAATGAATGTCAGCAGCCATCTTCATCAGTTTGGGCAAATATCTGACTTCTAAGACCTGCATACTAGCGTGTGCAAGCTTTGGTAGCTGATTCAATTCAGAGGAGATTCGGCCCAATTTGGGGACCGAATCTCCAAATCCAAATTGAATCGGGAGATCAAATAAAAGCTTAAAATTGATTCAAAGCATCTGAATCGATTTGGAAAAGCTTTGGCTGATTCGGCCATAGACTAAACATGCAGCTGACAGCTGCCTGTAGCTGGTAAGTTGGTTGGGGTTGGGGGAAGAGAAGGGAAGGGGCATGGGGGAGGGAGGGATTGGAGCTGGGACAAACTACCGGGGCAGAGAGCACGTTACTTGGGGAGGGGGGCGGGGGGCGCGGGATGCGGGTGCATCAGCATTGGGCACAGAGGCTCTGCCCTGCTGCCACTTGCCCAGTCCGGGTGTGGGGAGAGGCAAGATGTGGGCACGGCCTGCTCCAAGTGGAAGGGGGCAAATGGCAATAGGGTATAGTTCACTCCCAGTGCTGCTGTGCCCACATTTCCCCATGACAGCTGGCAAGCAGTGACAGAGCAGAACCCCCACTCCCAGTGCTGATGTGGGTGTGGCAATGCTGCAAACAAGGGCTATTCCCTGCTGCCGCCTGGAGCAAGCCGCACCTGCATCATGCCCCTCCCACACCAGCTGGGCAAGCCACAAGAGGGGAGAGCCCCTGCAGCTCCCCCATTTGGGGCAGAGGCAGGCACATCAGAAGAGCTGCGTGAAAAGCCCCCATGGACTGACCCAGCTTCCCAGCACTTAAAAAAAAAAAAACAAAAAAGAAAGAAAAAGAAAAAAAGTGCCACACTCACCAACCGCAGGAGTGGTGATTGGGGCATCTGGGTGCTTGTGGCAGAGCACCCCCACCGCAGCACGGAGCAGCGAGGTTCCCCCCTGCCTGGCACCCATGCGGCAGCTGTCCCATGGCATGAGTGCAGCACAGCTCAGCAAGGCGCTGAGTACTCTTGGAGATGGGGTGGCTCCAGCAGTCAGCCAGAGTCCAGCAGCACTCAACCCCAGCTCTCAGCGCATGACACCTTGCCAAGCTATGCTGCACCCGTGCCATCGGGCAGCTGCCGTGTGGGTGCCAGCCAGGAGGGGCATGGGGGTGATTTCTGCTGACCCCCACTGCCCTGCAGTGTACGGGGGCTCTGCCATGAGCCCTCAGAGGCCCCAGTCACTGCTCTTGCAGCCAGTGAGTGTGGGGGTTTTTTTAAGTTCTGGGACTAGGCTGGGGCTGAGGTCAGCAGGGCGGCCATGGAGGTTTCTCCTGCGGCTCCCCACACCCAGGGAGAGGCAGGCACAGCGGGACGAGTTGCAGGAGAACCTGCAGCCACCTGGCTGTGCCTGCCTCTCCCTGGCTGATCCAAATCTCCGAACCTCTCTGAATCGGCGCCAAATCTTCCGAAGCCAATTCAGCCGAATTGATTCAGGACAGCGATCCCAATCTCTGAATCGAAACATTGTCCTCTGAACTGGCTGAATCCGAATAAAAAATTTCCCTATTTGCACAGGCCTACTGCATACCTTCATTTGCACAACAGCTGCAGCAAAAACAAACAAAAAAGAAAACAAGCATGAGGGTGCCAATGTTACTTTTATTTTTTAATTTTACTTTTAACATTACTTGATTGCATTTTCTGCACTACGTACAAAACCCCTGGAAGTGGTATGTAAAACAAACCACTTCATAACCTCTCTCTTTCCCTCCCCCATCAGTCTAGATATTTCCGGTACATTAATTGTACACAGTGCATTATTGCTGAAATAATATTTTTTTTATCCTCATCTTTTTCTACATGTATGCTTCTGATGGTGAAAAACGAAAGGGCAAATTGGTAACAGGCAGAACTAAGAATTATGATTTCTGGCTATGATACTCTCTGACCTGTCAGATATGCAGCTGATGTTAAAAATAGATTCTGAAGAATCCTTTAACAGGAAGAATCTTTATTGCATTTTTCTTTGAGGAACCTGCTGACTTTTACTAACTGTGGAGGTGATACTCTGTTAATATTTAAACAAGAAAATAGGTATTTTTCAACTTGAACAGGAAGGTGAAAAAGCTTTGGATCAAAGAATGTCTCACTGTTCCGAGCAGTTCTCACTGACTTTGTCATAATCTGCCTGAGGGTTTGGTATGGGCATCACAGCCATTTGCTTTAAATTGCTTGCAGTTGTGGCTGCTTCTGGTATCTAAAACATGCTCAGAAATGGTGCCCAAGGCAGCTGTGTTTGAAATGGCCTTATAAAACAACAACAAAAAAGCAACTAGTAGACATTACCAGGGTCGGACCCAAAATGTCACCCTTGCAGATAGGCTGCCCACAAGATCTTGCACTATAGAACTCTGACACTAAAACTTAAGTCATCATTTTATGACAAGCTGTCCCTGTACACACTAAAAGGCCCTGCTCCTCCCCCTCCTTAGTTTTGTTCTTGGTTGTTTTTTTTTTTTGGCAAGTAACATCACTAAAATGTTTTACACTGGTATCTTATGCAAAGAGGAAAGAGAAATTTGATTTTCCCCAATTATTATATCTAACCATATTGGGCAAAGTTCTTCTTTCCAAGAGCATTTGTGCCACCGTGTCTATGGCTCATGGATAAGTGACTGAACTGTTATCTTTTCAAGTCAATACTCAGCTGCATATAAGAATTTTATATCTCAGGGAAATAAGGGCTGCAGCCTATCGTAACTTCATTTATTTGCCCTGATATTTAGTGATGCCTAGAATATGAATCTGCTGTTGCAACAGGACCTTGCTTCTACATATACTTAGATGTCTTCTTTGGGATAGTAACTGCTTTAAGGATACACATGTAGCTAACCTCTGGATGCAAGAGATAAAAAAATGCCAAATTGCTTATTAGAACAGAAATCCATTATTATAAACATCTTCTGATCTAAGACCCATTTATGCCACTATTTACCCCTTTGATTAATGCTTTAAATTGTAGGCAAGGTATTCTAAAACAAAAGTAACTAAACCATGAAAGCATTCTAGATTTGGCAGCTTCCTGGAGGGAGGGGGAGAAAATAAACTTAGCTCAGTGAATGCACTTTGTTCCAGAGTCAGAAAACCATGAGCTTCAGCCAATGCATCTGAATATCACTAGAGACCGAGGGCTCTGGAGAATCCTCTGAGAATGAAGCCTCTGGATTTGGTGCCTGGCTAGCTGAGGGTTCAGAAAACCATGTGCGTTCTACATGATCCATCACATGCTTTACAATTATAGAAACAGAATGACATCCTTTGGTGAATTTAGGTTTACCCTAAGAGAAGGGAGGAGAAAGAGATGAATAAAATGCACAATGAAACACTGTTCCATGGCATAGGTAGGAAGGGAGCCAAGGGGAAAGCTTCTCCCAATCTGTGAAAAACATGCAAGAGATTTTGACCATGAATGCTGGGACTGTTTTCTCTAAACCTCAGGAAGTAGCAATATAACCAGTGATACCTGCATGTGCACATGCACACCCACAAATTGGGGGTGCAGAATCAGCATCAAGTAATTAAAATTCAACACACAACTAATAAAGCTGGCCAAACACACTACAGGTGCCCCCCACCAAAAACATCTACTTGTTGTATAAATCAGAAGAGAATATTCTCTAAATTCTACTTGCTACTAAGAAAACAGACTAGAGGAATTCTAACAACTCATGAACCAACAAGACCTTTGGCTTGTATCCACACTTGAACTTTGAGGTTACAGACAGAAATTACACACAAACTGGTATAAACCATCAGACCGATGCAAATCTGTAACACAACAGAAGTTTAGTGGACATTTAAGATAATCCTGGATGGATTCAATATCAGACTTAACTGATTCAGGTTAAATCAGTGTATTACACTTCTGTTCCAGACACCCTCCAGATTCAAGTTAACTCATAGTCCTCCAGAACCCCACAATGCTTTGCACCTCCCTCACAAATCCTGCCTTGCAGGGTGTGTGGGCTAGCCTTAGCCTGAGCCCTCTCCTCAAGCTAAGCAGGGAAATGCACTCTAGCACCTCCTAGCTTCTGGCCTGGGTCACTGCAGCACATGACTGCATTTCCAAAGTCAAAAGTAAACATCTGTTCACTTGCTTATCTGTTCAGTCTATGCAGCTTAGACTAATCTGTAGACTGAATTGATTCAACCTCAGGCTTTTTGACTGAGGCTTTTTTTGATTCAACCTCAGGCTTTTTTTGACTGTATTTAGCCTTAGATCATCTAATAAAAGCCATGTAGTTTAAAAACAGGCAGGCACTGGTGGGAAATACAATACTGCACAATAGTTTATTTATGGTTTGGACAGCTTTTGCACCGTAACCAGGTAAATCTTTCTGGATAACCCCATAGGTAGGAGCCCAACCACCACCTTTGTCACGTAACTGCACATTACATGACTACTTCCAATCTGTAAAGAGATTTAGCAATCAGTGACTAAACAGCAAATACAAACATTACCTATTATTAAAAGTAAACTTAAATGGCTGACCTAACAACTACCCCACCAGGGAAGGAAGACAGCACAGCAGGCACATGTGATACTATCTAGTGCAGGCTTGTCCAACATATGGCCCTCAGGCTGCCATGTGGCCTGCCAAGCCATTTTATCTGGCCACTGCCACAGAGTGCAAAGCTGCAGCCACGGCCATGGCAACACGGAGCGTGGAGCCAGCAGTGGCAAGGTGGGCAGGGAGTGCGGAGGGAGCACGGTGAGGCAGGCAGGGTACGCTGCGGAGCAGCAGTGGTGGTGGCGCAGAGCTACAGCAGTGAGGCAGGCAGAGAGTGCAGATGGAGCGCAGCGAGGCGGGCAGGAAGCGCTGCGGAGCGCAGAGCTACAGCGTCAAGGCAAGCAGAGAGCGTGGAGAAAGCGCGGCGAGGCGGACAGGGAGCTCTGAGGAGTGCAGAGCTGCGGTGGCGAGGACAGAGAGCGCAGAAGGAACGCAATGAGGTGGGCAGGGAGCTTTGCGGGGCAGCAGTGGCGTGGAGCTGCAGTGGCGAGGCAGGCAGAGAGCACAGAGGGAGTGCAGTGAGGCAGGCAGAGAGCACAGAGGGAGTGCAGTGAGGCAGGCAGAGAGTGCTGTGGAACGTGGAGCTGCAGCAGCAAAGTGGGCAGAGAGTGCGGAGGGAGCATGGCAAGGCAGGCAGGGAGTGCTGCGATGCACGAAGCCACGGTGGGGGGGGCCACAGCGAGGCAAGCGGGGCCGGTCTGCAGGCCCCAGCCGACAGCGAGGGGAGGGGAACTGCTTATCCCCATGTGGGAGGCCAAGCAGTGGCCACTGGCAGTGCCGGCCCGTGCATGCCTCCTCATACCCCCCCACCCCAGCTTCAAGCCAGCCCCGCTGCCCTGCCCTGCCCCACAGCAAGGCGGTGCCTGCTCCCCTGGCCAGTCTCTCCCCCGGGAACTGCGGCTTTCTTGCTGGGCCTGGCCACCCATGTGCGAGGCCCCGAGGGGGCCACTTCTCACGTGCTGCTGGGGACGGGAGGAGCCCGGCTGGGTCTGCACCAGCCAGCAGAAGCGGTGATGGAGCCGTGTGCCGCTCAGGACAGGACGAGCCTGCATGGTCAGTCCCAAGCGGCACTTGGCTCCATCACCACTTCTGCTGGCCACTGCAGACCTAGCTGGGCTCCTCCCGTCCCCAGCAGCACATGGGAAGCCAGCTTCAGATGCATGCTGCTTTTCCTGGCCGGTGCCGACCTGGTTCTGCCCAGGCGGGTCCTGCAGCACCAAGTTAACCCAGGCATGACACTGGCGGGCTGGGCGGGCCCCAGGTTAACCCTGGCCCGGCCCTGCAGCTTCTCTACCACCAGGTCAACCTGGTTGTAGCCAAGCAACTCCTGCAGCACCATGTCAACCCAGGCATGCATGCCATGTCAACCAGCACCATGTCAACCTCTGCAACTTCACTGGTGCCCACGACATCACTTCAAAGGTCACGCGACATCACTTCCTGTTATGATACCACTTCCTGTGACATCTTTAAATATGGTTTGCCAGCCCACTGGGTGATAAAAAGTTCAGGTTGGACACCCCCGATCTAGTGTCTCTCAGGATTTCTCACATTACATGAGAGAAATGTTCTCTCACAGTATGAGATCTGTTCCTGAGGAGGGCAAAGGAAAACCTCAGTGGTTGAACACATGAAACCAATGGGAACTTTTACATATGTTCCAGGGTTGGGGGATGGTGGCATTTTAATTAGAGTAGCTCTGAGAGCTGCTCTAATTAAACACCGCAATGTCTTGTGCATCAACATCCCCGTGCTTATAAATGGCAGCAGGGGGTACTTGAATTAAAATGTGTTCAATAAGATTTAGTTCAAGTGCCCCCTGCTGCCATTTTTAAGTGCGGGGGGTGCAGATACACAAGACACAGGAGGCTGCTGGAGCGTTGTAATTACCAGACCCCAGCATAACTGAGTCTGCTTTGATGCACTGTAATTATAGCGTGTCAAAGCAGCCTCCATCCCTGTGTACAGGCACTCAATGTGGCTATGCAGTTAAAATAGTTCCAAGTTAAGCCATGTTCAGAAAGGGTCTGGATAGGTACTCTGGGTACACAGGTCTCTGGTACAGAACAGGCTATGTGACTGCCTCCAAAAGTAATGTAATGATAGAGAAAAAGTGAAAGACTCGCAAGAAAATAAAACACAAACAGTTCCCTTTAATGACCTCAAAACCACTTACTAATAATAGCAAACCAATCATTTGTTATGCAGATGTGTTATAAACAGCTTATCATTTTGCAGTAGCTGGCCAGCTATGAACTTCTACAGTAGCGATATATGAGAACCCTCATGTGGTTTTAAACATAATGTTTAAAAAAAGTGCTTATTAACAGTAAACACATGAATAAAAAAATCAGACTCTCTAATCTTCATTCTGTTATGCTTATTGTCAGTGTGCCTTTATATTTATTAATCTACTTTACTAGAAGGTAAATGTCTCAACCTTTATTGAGTTAAAAAAGGATCCACTTCAAACAGCAGCAGCTAAAAAACAGTAAGTTGTGAAAAACTCAAGGACAGCAGGGGGTATCAAAACTTGTATCTCATTCTAAAGTGCAAATTAACTAACTGTGCAAAATGAATTTAGCAAAGCAAGCACACACATAGAGCAACAACAACAAACCCCACACCATACCAAACCAAACCAAACCCACCCAGACTTCACGGACACATTAAACAGTCATTAAGCTACAATCCTGAAAACACTCTGGTGTCCTAGTAGTCTCTTGCAAGTGAGGTGAGTTTCTTAGGACTAAAGGTGCAATGATATCGACTTGGCAGAAGGTGCAGAATCGTATTGGCACTGATAAAAGGAAAATCGATATGATCAGCAATCAGCTTTTTTTGGTAGATGTGGCAAGTAATGCTGCATGCTGCGGGATGGGACCAGGGGCAGTGCTGAGCTCTTCCCCATGGAGAGGCTGGGCCAGGGTTCCGCTTAGGGTGGGCATAGGCGGTAGCACTGGGAAGGATGGCCAAGGCAAATTCTGGGCCCCCACCTGGAACTCCGTTCCAGCATGGCCACCACTCGGCCTGACCACAGCCCAGGCCCAGCCCCTCCCACTGGGAAGAACCCGGGACCACCCCTGGCCCAGGCCTGCAGCAGCAGCCCACCCGCACCCCGTGTGCATATCTGGGGGGGCACATGCAGCAGCGGAAGCCGCCTCTCACCCCTCCTCGTGCCCCCTGGACAAGCTGCTTGCAGCTCCATCCCATGCCCTGCCCCATCTGTGCAGCGCCTGCTCCACTCCCTCCCTCACTATGAGGGCCTTGATCTGCACCCCCAACCCCCGTTCCCCCCCCTCTGCTCCTTCCCCCAACAGACTTACCAGCTCAATGCTATTCTCCAAGCTGCCCGGCTATATATTGGCAATTGGATTGATACTGGCTGATATGGCTTGTTAATAACTGGCCATTGGTATCAACCCAAAAAATCTTTATCGGTGCACCCCTACTTGGGACCAAATTCCTGGGTGTTTGAAGCTGGGATTCAAAACTTTGTACTGCCAATAATCAAATACTGGAATTCCAAAGGACACAGCAAGGCTGCATGATAAATCTTCACTCACAAGTGGTTGGATGTTTTTATACACAATCATTCTTCACGAGTTTTATTAACACTGGTAATTTTCCATGAGATCCACACCAAATGTGTATATCCAAATACATACAAGAGCAATATCCATTTTCGAAAGTCTCCATAATAGAAAAAGTTATTTAATAGTTAAGATAAAGCTGGGCAAGACTTCTGGTAAAAAAAAATATTGTTTCTTAACAACTCAGGAAAGAGGTAATTCACTACAGGCAGTCCTTGACTTATGACTGAGTTATGGTGAACGGCACTTACGACATTTATAAATTTACACTCTGTTTCAAGGTTCTGACTTTAAGACACTTGACACAGCTGCGCCCAGCTGCTAAGTCCCTTGTGTGGGGGCAGGGAGGGAAGAGGCAGGGGGGAGGCAGATCAACACCCCCACAGTGAGGAAGGGATTGGGGCTAGGGCAAGCACTGCCCAGCTGGGGCAGGGGTGGGGAGGGGGTGAGGCAGCTCTCTCTGCTGTGTGCCGCGGGCCCGGGAGCTGCTTGTTTGGTGGCTCATCTGGCATGCCCTCCTGGATCAGTGACAGAAGCCACAGCAAGAGCTGCAGAATGAGCAGTTCCTGGGCTGGCAGCATGCAGCAACAGGAGCCACCCCCTTGTGCCCTCCCACCTCAGCTGAGCAGCACTTGATCTGCTCCCTCATGCCTCTTCCCTCCCATCATAAGGGACTTACTAGCTGGAGGCAGCTGTGTTGACCATCATAAAGGAACCAATCCCCCTTTTCATTGGTGATGTCTAGGGGGTGTATGTGCACCCCTTGAAAGTGCCAGCTGTGAAACTGGAAGTGCCAATGGAAGTGTACTTCTGGTTTTGCCACTGGCTTGGTAACTGGCCACTGGAGGACCCTCTCCCATCAGCAACTGGCCAAGGAGGGGGACCTCCAGACTCAGGAGGCACCAGTCACCCATACCCCTTTTATAACATTGTTCCTATGGGAAAATTGGTTCTGACTTACAATGTTTCGACTTAAGACACGGTTTTCAGGAACCAATTGCATCATGAGTCTGAGGACTGCCTGAATCTTATATAAAACCTTTGCAAACAAATCGTTAGAAGAATTGTGAATCTGTAACAGAAAACAATGGTGAGAAGACAACATTCTATGTTTAAAAAAGTCTTTTGACTCTCTCTCTGTCCCAATCTTTTCCACCAGAATCTTGGTAGGATTTCCTGGAAATTTTTAAGTGAAATATATTCAACTCATTCCAAAGTTTGTGCTTTTTTTTTTCCTCTACGCTACTCAACTGTCACTGAACAAGTATTTAGAGTCTAGAACAGCGGTTTTCAGCCTGTGGCCTGCAGACCCCTGGTCATCCACGAAAGATGACTATGATCAATCAAAAGTATGTGAATACCTACAATTACAATTCAAACGGGTTTGTACCTGCATTCAAAAAATTTTAGGGGCCCACAAATTAAAAGATTGAAATCCACTGGTCTAGACCAATGGTTTTCAAGCTTTTTAGGCTCTAGCCACCCTTCACCAAATGTAAATTCTTAGCTTTCACACTTTTTTCACTACAGAAAAATAATACAGCAAATTCTTGTTGCAAAGAACTCAGAAATGTCACAACAGGTCAGAATGTTTTTAACATTATGGGTTCCTATTTGAAATCTCTGGGTTTATCTTATAAATCATGTTTGCATACCTATCTCTGTTAATATTGCAGAGAACCCTGCAGCACCTTTCAAAGTATACCCCTGGTTGAGAATCACTGGCCTAGACCTTTTCCCTATGTGTAAAAGAAACATCTACTTAACATCTCTTAACATCTATTCATAAAATTCAATTGGTTTTGAATTTCAATTTGTTTTGCCAGAATTATTATGTTTTTCTACTTTTGAACAGTGGAAATATTGTCTTGAAGCATACAGCGTTGCTATTGAGGATCTATGCATTGTACAAATACAGCCATATTTGGGGTTTAGTTCCAATCAAAAGGGTTTGGGTTTTTAGAAGAGGGATGGAAATCCTGGCCATGTGACAGAGTGAAATGTTGTAAGCAGGCGCAGCTATCTCAGGAGTCAGTCAGCTTCTCTACACATGGCAATTACGCCATAGTAAAGGAAGTTGTGAATTTAAAATAGTGTTAATCAGAAGTCTCTACCCTTCTAAAAAAACACTTAAGCATTAAGGTAAAGGAAGAGGAGGGCAGTGGGGCTTTAGCTAAAAAAGATAAGTAATCAGATGAGATAAGATAATCAGATATTGCCATTGAATACTACCATCAGTTTTGTTATTTGAAACAATCACGGTGTTATTTACCATGCACTTAATGTAGTAATGTAGATTACTAGCTGCACTATTAGTAAGCTACCTTATGATATCCTATGCCCTATACTTCACAGTGTTTATTTATGTAAATTTTAGTTGACTTCACTTGAATACACATAGTGGAAGCAGCCTACCTACAGTGCAGACTGCCTGGCTATTTTCTGCTCAATCTAGTAAGACAAGAGTAGGAAAATACACCCTCCAACTGCAGTCCTGATCACTGAGGAAATGTGAATTCAGTCAGAAGGATCTCAACACAGCTCTTAGTGAATTTGGTTAAGTTGGATCAAAATCCACTCCTTCAGGTCTGCCCTCGAGAACAGCTGGACAAGAATCTCTCAGCGCAGGCTCGACCAGAAATCAGATTCACGAAGCAATCCCCCCTCTCTGCGCTGAACGCAGTATGTTTTTACCACTAGCTCCTTGCTTAAAGTATGTCATAAGGAAACGGTCATAAAAAGCCCTGTTTTGGACTCATGCCAGGCAGGCTTCTGCTTCTGGGTTTCTTTAGGGCTCTGCTTCGCGTTAGCAGAAGTGGCCTCTTGCAGAAGCCCTCGGAGGAGGGAGATCAAGGCCCTTTCGGGGAACTGAGGCGCACATCGTATCAGAGCCGGGCGCGTGAAACTCCTGGGCGGGACACAGCACAGGAGGCGCCGCTCGCACCTGGGCACGAGGCGGGCCGCTCGGCGCGTGCCCACCCTCCCCGGGTCCTCCTGGGGGCCAGGCAAGTGGCCGTGTGGAGGAGGAGGAGGAGGCGGCGGCGGCGGCGGCGGCGGCGGGCGGGCCGCTCGGAGCAGGAAACCGAGCCGCCCAGCCGAGCAGGGGACCTGCATAACGAGTTTCTCCGCCTGCTCGCCGAGGTGGAAACAAAGCCGGAAAGCGCACGAACCCCGACGTTTCTTGTGGCGGAGCCCCTCGGCCGCGGGGAGGGGAGGGGAGGCCGAGGAGGCCGAGCCGGCACTTACCCAGCAGCGGGGAGGTGGCGGGGCAGTCGCGCAGCGGCTGGGCCGAGTGCGGGCGCGGGCGCTGGGGCTCGGGCTGCGAGAGGTTGGCGGGCGCGCCAGGGCGCGGGGGGAGGCTGCGCGGCGGCGGCTCGGGGCGCAGGGCGCCGCCCGTCAGGTAGTAGACCAGCGTGAGGGCGAGGTGCAGGGCGCAGAAGGCGACGAGCAGGCGGCATGCCTTCTGCAGCGACGTGCCGGGCAGCGCCCCGCCGCCCAGCAGCGGCTCCCTCATGCCTGCTCGCCCCGCGGCGGCGGCCCGCCCGCCCGCCCGCCGGCTAGTCAGAAGTCGCTGCCGCAGGCTGGCGGCGCCTGCCGGGGCGGGCTGTGGTGATGTCAGGGCCCAGCCGCTCCTCCCCTCCGCTCCGCTCTCACGGGGGCGCGCCATGTGCCGCGGTGGGGGGCGGCCCGGGCCCGAGAGGCTGCGGACGGGAGCTGGGCCGGGCGCTAAGGCACCCCCTAGGCTGGAGGGGAGCTGGCCCCCGTGGGGCCGCCTCTGGCTCTGCTCGGCAGCCCCTGCCCCGGGCCCCGCAGCTGATTTCCTGCCCCTGGAGCTGGGGGCTGGACTCGAGGATCTTCCGAGGTCTCTTCCAGCCCTAGTGTCTATGAAGACGTGGCGCCACGGGAGTGACGGGGTGGGTGGGGGGGCCCTTGCCTGGGGAAGGCAGCCGTGGCATTGCCAGCAAAAGGGACGCCTGGGCAGGCGAAGGTGGCCTGCCGCTGAGGAGCCCTCCCTAAAGTAGCAGTAAGAGAAAGTGCCACCAGCCTGGGATGCCGGGGAAAGGGGGCAGCCGGGCCGTAACACCAGGCAGAAGGGCCCTTTCCTAGACGGGGAGGAGAGGGCTTGGGAGGCCCGCAGGGAACGCCCGGTTCAAGAGAGCTGCTCCCCCAGGACTCTTGCAGAGGAGGAGGAAGCTGGACGCGGGCAGTACAGGCAGTCCTCAGACTCGAGAGGCTGTTTTGCGGAACCAGTTGTGTCCCAAGTCGAACCGTTGTAACTCGGAACCGATTTTCCCATAGGAAACAATGTTATAAATGGGGGATTGGTTCTTGAACCAAGGCCCCATACCCTATTTTCACCCCAAATAACCCAGAACTTGGTACTCGATCAATTACAGATGAGTAATATAGCTACATCAATGTATTTGTATTGTAAATAACAACCATATTAATTTGGAAGGACTTCTTTGAGGTGACTTTGCTGGACTTTGTGAAAGGCTCTTGGTTGGATGTTTTGAAGGGGTCTTGGCTAGTCTTCTCAGGAGTCTTGGCTGCAGGTTTTTCTGGAGTCTTGTCTGCTTTCTTAAAGAAAGTGTCCAAGGAAGCTTGGACAGATGTTCTTCAGGGAGATGGGTGATACGGCAAACTCGTTTGTTGGGTTGGCATCTCGTTGGATCAAGTGTTGTAAAGTTTAAACTGACGTCAAAGTTGAAATAAGGTGTCGATTTACAAACCTTGCAAGTGTGAAATGTAACTTGAAACTTTGTCAGTTGAAGACTGCCTCTAGTAACAGCAGGTTTCCAGGTTCTCATCTAGCACGGGATCTCAGCCAAGAAGGGGAGGACAGCGTCATTGGCCTGGTTTTGTTTTGTTGGCGGGGCTTATTTGTATTGGGTAGTGACAGCCGTATATGCAAAATGTGGGAAGATGCAAAAGAATAATGGAGCTGGGGTTGTGGGGGAGGTATGCTGCACCTTCTAGCAACAAGTAAGAGCTGTCTTCCTGAAAGCAGGAGTGATGTCGGGGAGCTGGGAGGAGGTATCTAGTTTTGGAAACAGCCTGCTAGGGTAGGGGATCACATCTTCTTGGGAATAGTTTAGATTTGTTCTAGCTTTGCAGTTAGTAGATGACTTTTCTCATGCAGTCATTTCAGGATATTTAATTTTCCTGGAGTTTCCCCGCAGGACCGGATTGCTCTTAGCATCCTTGTGTTCAAAGGACTCCTTTGCAGCTGAGAAGAGTAGATACCTCCCCCTCTGCGACCAGCCAAATTCTTCCTCCTCACTCAGAAGTACATCTGCAGCCAGGGCACTAGCCTAGGCCCCAGCTTCACAGCTGTCTGGAAGACTCACCTAAATCTCACTTTACAAGTAACACATTTTACATTATTTTTCTTTTTGTAAACACTTGGAAGAATACGAAAGTAAACTTCAGTGGTTTGTGTCCCTGCCACTCCTCCTCCTCCATACTCCCTTTTATATATTATTTTCAACAGAAAAGGAAGAAAATGTGGGGTGGGGAGAGAAAAGCAAAGCAGCAAAAGTGAATGCTTGTTAAGGGGATAGATACTTGGGGAAAAGAATTCTTTAGCCTGAAAATTTCTATTCTTGAAAAAGAAAAGGTGTGTGAGTGGTGGTGGGGTGGTAAATGAAAAAAAGTGTGTGGAAAATTTCAAATCGCTATATTAAGCATATTGTTTCTGCCAGCAAATAGCAAGATGCCAAGCTGAACTCAGTTGGCATAGTTCTTTTTGAACTACCTTTTAGATTTGTTTTTTGTTTTTTAAAGCTGAAAATGAATGCCAGCAGCCTTCTAGCCCACTGTAGCAAACCAATCTGAGTACAGGCAGTCCTTGACTTACAACATTTATAAATTGACACCCTGTTTCAACTTTCTGATGTCAGTTTCAGCTTTACAACACTTGATCGGACGCCAAGCCACACCAGTAAACAAGTTCACTTTATCACCCATCTCCCTGGAGAACATCTGTCCGAACTTCCTTGGATTCTTTCTTTAAGAAAGCAAACAAGACTCCAGGAAAACCTGCAACCAAGGCTCCTGAGAAGACTTCAACCAAGAGCCCTTCAAAACGTCCAACAAAGTCTCCTCAAAGAAGTCCTTTCAAATCAATATGATTTCTATTTACAATATAAATACATTAATGTAGCTATATTACTCATCTATAAGTGATTGAGTACAAAATTCTGGGTTATTTTGGGTGAAAATAGGGTATTGGGCTTAGGTTCAGGAACCGAGGGAGGGGAGTGGGGCTTGCTCAGAGCCCCATGGGGCTACTGCTGGCTCTGCTCAGCAAGCCCTGCTTTTGGGCCCCCCGGCTAACTTCCTGCTCTGGGGCAGGGGGCTGGAGGTGCCTTCCAGCCCTAATGTCTTTGAAATCTATTTATAACATTGTTTCCTATGGGAAAATCGGTTTCGACTTGCAACATTTCGACTCAAGACTCGGTTTTTGGGAACCAATTGTGTTGTAAGTCTGAGGACTGCCTGTATACAAGGGACAGCAAGTGTCTGCAAAAAGGAGACATAGGTTTCAGGATTTAAAGGATAGTACTTGGAACAAACATTGCAATACCTTCCCATTTTTTAAGCAGGATTAGAAAGCACGAATGCAATTGACAGGTGTTACTCCAATATTTATCTGAGCAATGTAAGTATATTTTGTGGAATGCATCTGGTAGATTTTTTTTACAAGTTACACAAATGAGTTGCTTTCCCTTCACAGAATCCTCAGGCTAATGCTTTTCAGTATGTCAAGAAGAAGAGACCCAGTATAACTGAAATACAACACTTTTAAATGAAGTTATTTTGTAGCATACTCTATTTAATGGAGTCCCTCTCTACAAGTTTTCAGAACCTCTTGGTTTGGTTCCTGGCTTGTGTAAACATCCCATATTTGCATTGGGGAAAGTCTTTGGCAAGGGAACTATGGTACGGTTGGGTCTGACAGCTGCTGTATTTTGTGTGTCAAGAGGATGCTCACTCCTGCCAACTCTGCTTTGGGAAGTCAAGATTCCTGGCATATCTCCCTCAGAAAGAAAGTTACAGCAGCATGTTTATGGCTTACCCCGTGTGCATTCAATGTCAGTACTCCACTAATATATGAGGCTGCTTATGCATTTCACTGTCTGGAAATGAAAGCAATAGAGCTCATTTTGTGAAACTAGTGTGTGGCAATATTTAGCTAGTCCTGTGAAGCAATGAACTTTGTTATGCGTTCCCAGGAATATGATTTTGCAACCACAACACATAATAAACTGTAGCATATCCAAGTTAGTGGTATAATCAGATCATAGGAAATGATGATACAGTTCCAAAGAATGCTCCCTGAAGGGCAGAGAGTCTGCTCAGCATGTACACCCGTGACACACAGAGGCTTGAGACCATGGGCCCCATTTTATCTCATGTTGATGCAGATCATGAACAATTACACTGAAGCCAATGGACTTAGCTTGTTCAAGACTGGTATGAGATTAAAATGAGGCCTGAAAGGGTTTGTGGTGAATACTTGCTCATTGTCCCACTATGTTGCTGTTTCAGTGTTGTTGGACTTACTGCACAGCTAAGGGGGAATCATTTCAACAGGCTAGCTGTAAAAACAACTAGTTGTAGGTACTGGTAATCAGCATGCCACAAATCGGGCCTTAGTTTCCCAAAGGCTTATGTACACTGGAAGAGCTGCCGCTGCAGTTCGAGTTGAGATAGCTGTGCTAGCAAAACCTCCTAGGGGGACTCAAATTACATCTATGTCATGGGATCTGCTACCACTACTGTAGCAGTACAACCAGGCCCTAGTATAGATCATACTCTGCCAGCAGAAGGAATTGCTTGTACCGCTAGAGTTCCTGAAAACAACAGAAGCTGTAAGGGCAGGGCTTCTGTGGGTACAGCTGCATGGGGCGTGGGCACAGGAAGGCAGAAATCGAGCAGACAGAGCTACATCATTTTTTTTTTTTTTAACTCTCCTCAACATAGTTTTATCAGCAAAACTTTGTAGTGATGTCCTGGCCTTGGTCAAGCTTGACTTTTGGGCTGAAGATATGGTGGATTATTTTGGAGGCATGGCAGTTTTGATTTTCAGAACCAACACTGACTTTATAGAGATGTAACCCATGCCAGCATGCTAAGGCCAGGTGATGCACCGGATTTGGGTCTTGAGGGTACCAGCAGCTTCGGTAGCCCTCTGCAGTAGTCTGCCTGAGGGGTCCCACAGAAAGGTGTGTCCCTCACCCTCGCTGCCCAGGAATTAGCTCTGAATCTGATGAACACATCATTTTTTATTATACACGACTAATGTATATACATGAAAAAATAGACAGAAATATAATAGAATAGTTAATAACAAAACTAACTTAAGAATAAATTTACAAATACAACCTTAGGTGAATAATTCCAGCACACTGGGTGGTCCCACTTGTATTAAACTACCTAAATAACTAAATTTACTTTCTTATAACCCTTTAAAATAGTTTCCCCCATAACCCAATTGGTTTCCTTCTGGTCAAAATCCCCTTCCCATAATAATAAATCCTTTATTCTTTTTTGGTAACACAGCAAAACAGACTCTGAAAAGCAGCTGCAGGCAATAGGCCCCGTTTCCTTTATTGGCAGACTGATCTCTCAAGGGGTTGTCAACTAGGGGGATGTGTACCCCCAGGGATACTTGGGAAGGCCCTAGGGGGTATGTGTGGCCAGGTGGGGATGGAGCACTGCTACCTACCACCCCATGCCATCACCTCCCACGGCAGGGCAAGGGCAGTGGCGCCCCTCTGCACTGCCACCACCATCCAGCACCCTGCGCCGCCGCCGCTCTGCGCCTGGCCACCAGGGGTACACTTACTAAAAAAGGTTAAAAACCCCTGTCTTAAGCAGTTTCCCTCTGGAAATACACTTACTGCAAACACTGATGATTAGGTGTCCCCTCACACATCTGTGCTGGTTTGTTTTCTCTCAGCCCTCCCTCTCAGGACCGTGTCCTTCTCCCCTTGTATCCACCTGCAGATGGGGGTTTCCCTCTTTAGGTCTCAGACTGCAGCTAGAGCCTTCCCAGCTCTCAGGCATTAACCCTTTAAGTGCCCTGCTGTTTCTCCCAGCATGCTTACCAACCCCTCCCTACTCTTTACCTAGCACCTGTGTCCCTGGTTGCACCGCTCCAAACCTGGTGGGGAATCAACATCTCATGGGATGACACAGACTATCCCCTATCCTGACACCTGCTTCCTGGGCAGGTCTCAGCTTAGCCTCCCCTGGCTGGGGGCTGAGTCTGCACCCCCTCTCTCCAGGGCAGGAGTTGGCTTCTCCCCACCTTCTCATCTTTACCTGCCCTTAGCTTTTTTATGGCTCAGTAGCAGCCAGTCGGAGCTCCCAGTTTGCAATATGAGCTTTAGTCACAATTCAGACACTCCAATAAAAACCATGCACCGTGCACTGCATAATCTCCTGTCTGATAAAATTTATGCATTCTCTGAAAAGTTGCCATCCTTTTCCTGCAGAGCTCTTAAGCACAGCTTACCCACTCAGTTTGCAGCCGGGTGAGTTTTGCAGCTGTTACAGAGAAGTAGTCACTAGTCCAAAAGGGGGTTCCCTGAGTGGAATTCAGTACTTGGAGCCTCATTGTCCATGCTTTTTAGAGGAGGTGAAACTGATTAAAGAATGTTCTGTAGAAACAATAGCCAGACAGTTTACTTGGGGCTTCAGACACAGTAAATCTAGCAGAGCCTTGTGGTTTGGCTATGAATTGTGCATGTAGCCAGATGCCAAAAGGACTTGTTACAGGTGTTTGCAACTGAAGGCTGCCAACTTCTTGGACTCTGTAGGAGAATTGCCAACTATTAAAGGCAGGGATGGGAAATTATTTTGGCTGGAGGACTGAGTTTTGGTGAGCTGTCAAGAGCTGCAGTGGTGGCCCTGCCCCTTGACAGGTGACCTGCCCCCTGGCTGCCACCTTGGGACTGGAAGTCCTGCCCCCTAACCCCTGACTTTTATCAATGGAAGTTCCTCCCCTTGCCCCCAGAAGTATTCCTTGGGGGGGTGGAAACTTGGAACCGGAACACCCCCCGTCATATACTGTAAGTCAAACGCCTGTTATAATGTATTGTAATTTTATTTCAAACTGCTTTTTCCCTGATTTATGTTTGTTTGCATAGTCTATACAGATGTGATTGCATAATAGGTCAAAAATAGTCTCTCTCCTGTATATTTTGTATAGGGGACTTTGTGGGATGTAGTTGGGGGATAAGGGTGTGTATATAACGTGTGGGGTGTGGAGGGGGCTGTGTGCCCTGGGGGAGGGACATGTGGGTAGTCCCCCCACACTCCCTACTCCCAGCACCATGTTCCTAGCCAGGTGCAACTTTCTTACCTGCTGCTCAGAGCAATCACTGCAGCAGGGATGTAGGAGGAGCTGCTGAAGGCCAGGGGAGCAGAGCAAGTCCCCTGGTGGCTGCAGCAGTGGCAGCAGCAGCCCGTTCCCAAAGCGGTGCATGCTAGCTAGGGCTGAGGCCAGGGCCTCCCATACAGGAGGGTGGGAATGAGGCATGCAGCCTGGGTGGGGTGCAATTAATTGGTGGGTACCTGCGGACCAGATGACACTGCCTGGTCAGCTGCATGTAGCCCATGGGCCATATTTTGCCTGCCTCGGCCTAACGTTTCCAAAGCCAGTGATGTGGCACCTGACATGTTAAGCTCTATCCTGTGCTGTCAAGCTCTGTCGTGATTCTGACATGGCAGGTGAAGAGAAGGAGTTAAGAGATGAAGCTATCCCATGAATGACGCATGCCCCCAGCAGCTGGGGGGAGTGGGGTAATGTGGTGACAGGAGCATGGCGGCGGTAAGTGGGGGAGCTCCTGCAGATGCTGCCGGCGCTGTTGGCAGTGGAGGGGGGTTGGCAAGTGCCAACCAGAGGATGGTGACCACCCACAGACACCGCCAACAGTGTCGACAGCGGCCAGCAGGGATCGCAAACCTCTTGCAGGCACTGCCAGTGGCATCTGTGGCGGGATGCCAAGTGGCGACTACCTGCAGGTGCTGCCGGTAGTGTCGGTGGCACCTTTTTGTAGGGGGTGCACTGCCATGCTCAGGGGATGCATGTGCACCTGCATATACCCCCTATGCGTTGCCCCTGAGCTATCCTGTTGCTGCTGGGCATACCTACCCTTGTTTTTTATGTGAAGTGGGCCCAGCATGTAAACTAGTGTGAAAGGGAACAGCTTTTTATATATCTGTTCACCGGAACCCCCCTGCTCATCAATGAAAAGAGTTAATTACAGTGGAACAAGATGTATATTTAAAAAGGGATAAGAAATGTGGTTTTTATTGGGTAAAACTGAACAAATAGGAAATGTTCCTTATTATGTCTCCCATCAGTCTAGGTCTCATCCTGAGCCCACGCTGTTCTGGTTGACTAGAGGTTGTCAGTGAAGGCGAATCCCCAACCCAAAGAAATAGTTTAGGGCATGTATAAGTGAGCCCGTGCCGATCCTTGTCGTGAGACAGATGAAATCCAAATTTCAAGGGGAACAAGGGATGTGGTAGGTTCTCTGTCACTGTGAGTCTTCAAGTGGAGACTGGACACCTTTCTACATAGTAACTCCTGGATAAGCTAGAAGGAAGAATCTCCAGGAAAAAGGCAAGCTGGAGGGAGCAGGGGAGATTGCCAGAGGTGACCATGTAAAATGGTTGCCATGTGATATCAGAGAACTACACAATGAACAACCCACATATGTGCTTTTCCACGGAGGCCTCAGATAAGTATTCCCTGAGGAGGCCAAGTACAAACTGAGTCTTTGTATAAGTAGCCCTAACCCTGCTGTCTTGAGTGGAGTTGTGCTTACTTGTAGTGGAACCCAACCCATCCATGCCAGTCACAGCTAAATAAAGCCACTCCATGAAACTGGGGAACTAGTGGGTTATTGAGGAGGAAGGTATATGATGGTGGGGGATCATTGACATGCTGGTGGTGCCCTGGTCCTGCTGTTGCCCCTCCTTGCCAAGCCATAGTCCACTCAGGCCTGCTGCTGCCCTTCACTCCCAACCCCCTGACCCCAACTCTGCCAGCGCCAATCATTCCCAAACTGCAGAACCCTGCTGCCCTGGGCTATGATGGCGCCCTTCACTCCTGATCCGCAACTCCCCCCACCCCTGTCCCTGCCAGTGCCCCACATTCCCAACCCACAGTCCATCCCCCCTCTTTCCCTTCACTCCTGACCCTCAGCCCCCTGCTCTCCCCAGCCCTGCCAGAGGGACCCCAGCTGTCCCCATCCTGACTGAGCTGAAGCATGGTGGCTCTGATTCACATAAGTGGCACCAGACTGTGTCTGGCCCCACATGGGCTCAAGGGAAGAGGAGGGGAGGCTTTTGGCACTCCAGCCCTGGGATGGGGCTGCCATGTCGCACCAGGTAGCCTGGCCATGGCTCCTCTCCTTCCCTTCCAGCAGCATGTCTTGGCCACTGTGGCCCTGCAAGCAACAGGCACTGACCCCTTGTGATACTCATATGGGTATGACACACCTGTGCTATGGGCCAGCCACAGAGTTCCCTGCTGCCCTCAGAGGCTCCCCCCCTGCCCCTTTCCTGCTCTGGAGGGGCTGGCAACCTCCACTCCCCCTGCTCTGTTGTAGCCCCAGCCCTTGCCCACCCTGTCCTGATCAAGTGTCTGTAATTTTGCTTTGCTTTGCTGGTAGGAGCAGGGGGAGGGCAATCAGAAGCAGCAAAGAACATCACAGGGGTCTGTGCCGCCTCATCAGCTACAGGCAGGTATGTCTGTGCTCCCTGCTGCCTCTGATCACCCTCCCCCTGCTTCCACCAGTGAAGCAAAGCAAAATCCTGTACATTTGGTCAGATTTGAAAAAAACCCTGCTTGGATGGAGATCAGAGGGCTCAAAAAGAGGACATGTCCAGGAAAACCTGGACATATGGTAACCCTACTTATAGTTGCAACTAAAAGAGAAAAGGATGGCTGAGTTGCTGACCTTGACTCCTTTCCTCCAGCTTAAATGCCTTTACAACTCAGAGTTAGTAACACTTCTCTTTCCCAGATCCTAGTTAGGTAAAGCCTCCTGAGAAGGGTGAGATTTTTGTCATTACCTCTTAATTGGCTGCAAAGGTAACGAGGCCCATCTGCTCCTACTCACTATCTAGTTTAGGTGCACTTTTCTGTTTTGTCTCAAAGCAGGAAGTGATACTCACCTTCAAACACTTGGGGCCTGGTTAGAGCTTGGAGAGGGCTCAGCAGAGTTTGCAAAGCTCTTCTCTTTCTCAGTCCTCAGCTTGTCTTTATGGAGAAACTGAACTGTTCTCTGTAATTCACATCTAGATACTAGGATGGTGGATACCCTAGAAGCCTCTGTGAGTAAAGCAGCAGTTGCCACCTGTGGTATGAAGACATCACTCCAGCAAGCTGCTGTCATCTAAACATCATCTATTTTAATGTTGTCAAGTGTGAAGAACTCGTACATCTAGGGCATAAGAGAGCAAGTCATGTTTAAAGGAGAGGAGACTGAGAAACAACTACAGAGAAAGGGACTTAAGGGTTGTGATAAAAACCAGCTGAACATGAGCTCAGGGTGTGATGCTCTGCCAAGGGAGAAAACATGTCCTTCACCTGCAGCATTAGGGAAATGCTAGAATATTGGGCTCTCTATGCTGTCTGCAGGTTGAAAAGGATATTGAATGCAGGGAAGTGTTCAAAAGAGTTACCAGAGGGATTTGAAGCCTGGAAATATCTACTTGATAGTGAGAGAAAAAGAAGCTCCATTTAGGTGCTGTGACCAAGAGAAAGGAGAAACAATTCCTAGATGTCAGTCTGTGGGTGCCTGCATGGTACTTTTTACTGTTACACATAGAAACAACCTATAAGGGTAGGTGTTATTATCTGTATATTTCAGGCAGGGATGTTGAAAAGTAGAGTGCCTGAGAAAACTGCCAAAGTGCCCCAAATCTTGTATTTCTTAGTGTCCTCTTCTATGCATTGTATGATAGTGCCTTGTCACACCCCTGACTCAGGACTTAGGTAATCAGGAGTCTTTCTGACTACTTCCATGTGAAGAGAGCTCCCCCAGCAGTGCTGTGCAGTGTGGCAGGAGCCACAGCTGAAGGTGAGGGGAGAAAGCCTTGTGGGGCCAAGCCGGCCTCCCCTTGCCTACTGTGGGGAGTCCCCCTCCCATTCCTGCTGCTCCTGAGCCACTGGGGGGGATTGGGGGGCTTCAGCCCCTCAGCTTGTGCCTGTGCATGGGGCTTCAGCAGCAGCCCCTGGACTGAAGCCTTTAGCTCAGATGCCTTCTGCCTTCCAAGGCTGTCCAGGGGCTGCTGCCAGAGCTCTATGCATGGGGCAGAAGTTTCCCACCCCAGCAGTGTATCAGGGTTGGTGTCAGCAGCAGTTACAGGCAAGTGCGGCAGAACAGCTCCCCACCCTGGCCAGCCCGCAGCTGCTTGTTAGGCTGCAGCCCTGGATGCTGCACAGGGCAGTGGCGGCAGCAGGGCTCGGGCCCCACGGCCACCTCTGAGCTGGCCCAGGAAGCCTGCTCCCCAGCCAGCCCCCACCTGGAGGCCAGATGCGGGCTGGCAGGGTCCCTTGGGAGGGGCAAGGACCAGGGCTATTTCCCCTCCCTCCAGCATCTGGCAGAGGGGACAGAAGGAGGCTTATTCTGCCGCTCAGCAGTGGTCAAAGAGGGCAGACCTGGTGTGATCCCCTGAGAACAGTGGGGGTAGAAGGGAGAATAACAGCCCTCTGCCTTAGGGGTCATGCTTGTCCACCACTGCAGCAGGAAGAGGGGAGTGCCCAGTAGGCCCAGTTCAGGTCACTGCCAATGGGACATGGACAGGGGAATGAAACCCCGGTCTGGCCAGTTCAGTCCAGACTGGCCATATCTGTTTCCATCACAGCTTCTCTACAGCCGAGGATGCACTCCAGTGCCCCCCCGGTTCCTGGCCTGAGCAACTGCAGGCATGTGCCCACATGTCTGCATTGTTACAAACTGGTTCAGCCTATGCAGGTTAAACTAACCTGCATAGGCTGAACCAGTTCAGGCTCCAGCTTTTTGAGTGTCTGTCCCTAGCCTGTAAGCTCTCCCCACTTGTTAGAAGGTACAAAGGATTTTGAGAAGGGAATCAGACTTTCTCAGCCCGCTGGGCTCCAGCCACTCAAATTACATTTTCCAGTCAACTTAATTCTTCTCTTAACCTCCCTTGGGCTGCCTCCACCCTTTTGGTCCAGTTATGGCTACAGCCCCTGGGGAGCTAGTCTACATAAATATATAAATGTATATGCAACTACCTATGCACAAAGCTATTGACAACCTGCCCAGGGCTTGCTTTATCTTTGTGGGCTTATCTCCTGGTTGCTCAGACCTTGGTTGCCACAGTATATATGGATCAGTGCACATGCTGCTGTGGAGGTGGGCTTTGCCCTGCTAAGAATCCTTTCAAAAGTCCAAACAGTCCATGTGCAACTTGGGTGCTTGCAGCCCTGCTGTTGGGCTTTGCTTTCTTGGAAGCCCCTCAGCCAGTCCTCATGACATAAAACAATCCTTGGTTCAAACAAGCAAATGAATAAAACAACCCTTTACCCTTTTCCCAGGTGGCAGAAGAGGGCCCTTCAATGCTGTCCCTTTCTAGATGCAAGCTTATTTGGGTTTTAGTCTGCTTCTTGCCAACTAACTGCTCCTTCCCAGCTCAAGCTGTTTCCTCCTTCTCCCCATAGGCCTTTAACTGTCTGCTAATCACTCAAGCCTGTGCTCCTACCCAGAGATGTCTGCCTTCAAAGGGACAGACCACACAGTCAGACACACATCCCTATACTGCCTCTGCCATACACTGGGTAGAGAGTGGAGTGGGACCAGTGCTGCAGCATGGAGTACATTACTTGAGTCTCCAGCCAGACATCTGAGCTTACTGCAGCAAAAGGATCACCTAATTAGGCTTATAGCTTCAGGAATGGGGTGAGACAGGAGGAAAATGAAGTCACTTGGTTTAAGGGTATCTGCACAGCACCCTGGATGACATTAGGAAGCAGCCTCATGGCTCCCCTGCCCTGAGCCAACAGATTATGACTCCTTAGGTATTGCTTCACTCATAAAGAGGGAAGTCTAAGTAGGTTTTAGCACAGAAAAGGCATTTGGGTGCCTACTGCAGAAGGTGATACCCTCACAGAGAGAGTGACTGAGGCTGTCAGGGAATGGGAGTCAGGCTTCTGTCACCCAAGACACATTACAGCAAGAGTGGGGAGGTCCATCGCAGGCCATCCCTAGTACAACACACTCCTCTGGCAGTGACCTGTCTTTTGCCTATGTCCTGCCTTGCAGTGGAGAGATCCTCATGCTTGCTCTAAATGAACCAGCTCAGGCACCAGAAGCAGTCCAGGCCTTGAAGAATAAAGCTCTGGGCATACTAACTTATCTTGCTTGTAAGAGTACATTAGGCAATAGACTGCTCTAACTTTTATCTCAGCTTAATTTGTACAAAATGAACTTCTCCAACCACAAGAGAAGGCTGGGGGGGTGGAGAATCTAGTGGCCATTTACAAACTAGTCAGAGGGAACCAGCAGGCATTGGGGGAGTCCCTGTTCCCCCAAGCACTACCAGGAGTGACAAGAAATAATGGTCACAA
>JAGPOW010003395.1:52030372-52052289 GCA_030014935.1 Caiman crocodilus
CTGGCACATGATGAGGAGCCAGCCTCCTCTAGTAGGGGACCCCTACACTGACAGCAGAAATAATAGTGGGGTGCAACTGCACCACTGTATCCTGTGGATCCCTCCCCTCCCCCAGAGGTTGGCTTTCCTGTAGCTGGGGACAAACAACAGGAATTGTATTTTCCAGAAGTGGTGCAATTCATAAAGTGGGATGGGAATATTTTCTGTGCACTGAATTGCATGCCTTTTCATCTAAGGGTTGCTCTACACATGTGAATCACCTCAGAGATCCCACAATGAGGCATGTGTTATTATTGCAGAGCTAGCTAATAGGTGGACTGGTAAGTCCAAGGTGGCACTGCAAATTAGAGGCCAAGACCTGGAAGTCACACACCCAGTTTTCTGCTCAAAACCTGGAGAATACAGTCCTTTTGGCAGAGAGGTTCCCAGGGACAGGGGTTGCAGAATAAAATCCCAAAAAAGGCTGGTCTATTGCTTGCCCATGGGCTGAACATACTTCTGGGAGATGTTGACTCCTGCTCTTATAGGATGGTCAGCCCAGAAGCAGCCCAGCAGTGCTGTGGGTCCTTCTTGAGTTTGCAAAATAGGAATGAATGCATTAAGGCAAGCTGGGACCCACAACAAAGGAACCCTGTGGCTCCAGTCCTAAAGCCCCACGTCCCTACTCTTGCATCATCCTCCCTCCCTTGGCTGGTTATGGGAAGAGACAGAGGCTCAACAGCACTAGGCCAGAGCCCCCAGGGTCCCCTTCTCTTCCCAAGTGCAGTAGCAGACCTCCACCCCTGAATTTACCCTTCCATTCAGAATGCATCTTCCTGGATGAGTGGGGACCTTAAGTCATGGCCAGTAAGACCTCTCACTGGTACATGGCCAGCTCTCCTCTTCACCTCAGTCCCAGGGCACCTGAACAGAACCATTGTGACCCACCTTTGTGCAGGGCCTTCTTGCCTAGGCTTCAAGTAGAAGTCATAGCCATCACAGCCCCTCCTTGGTATTATGGGTTTTGCTCTGTTTTGGGGTGGACCACAATAATTTTTCCAAACTGGGAATGTTGCCTTTAAAAACAAAAATATGACTTGAGAGAGGCCAGAAAGCTGAAGAAACTACTTGAAAAACAACTCTAAATCAATCCTTCTCATCGGTCAAACAAGAGATGGCCTCTTTGGCCTTGTGACGTGGCAAGACAACATCCTATATGGCTAGAATCAGCCGGATACAGCCTTTTCCTTCTCCGTAACAAACTTCCCCATCCCTCAGCAGAGAATTGTAAGTAATTCTTTCAGTTCCTCAGCAGAGAATTGTAAGCAATTATTTCAGTTGTTTGTATGTCATTTTATGCTTTGGTGTTCACACAGACTCGCTCCTTTTCCTTCATCCCCTACAAGTGTTATAAAGGAGACATAATTGTTGACATGCAGAATAGATTTACCAAGGTAAGTAGCTGTTCTCAGGGATCTTTGCAGTTCAGCCTGTTAGGTTGGTGTGGGTAGTTTAGTAACTGCAGTAATTTTAAAGTTTTCTGGCCTTTCTTTTTGTCAAGTAACATCCTAAATATTTTGACTGTCAGAGCCACTTTGCATTTGTTCTCATTCAGTCACATTTTCCTTTTACAACACCTGTCCAAAACTCCCCTTAGGGCACGTCTATGGCAAAGTTGTTCCAAAAAGAAGTACTAAAGCATGGCACAATAACTGCCCATACTGCACTGTGTGCACAGCACACAGTTAGTTTTTGCTGCTATTTCGCCGTAGCAGTGCACTAAAACAGGGGAGCGCACCACCATGGCAATTCAATTTAATTCAGTTTATTAAGGATTCTGCCTAAATACCATGCTCTTGAAAGTGACATAACACACGTACAACCATAATATAAATAAGTTTGAACAAAGTAACTGAACTACAAATATTATACTAAAAATAGAGCCCACCAACCTAAAAACATTATTAATATAAATATAATAGTAAATCAAGACATGAATCTATAATATTGTTGGACATAGAACCACAATTGAGACAATAAAATCAAATCTAATGTTAAAATGTATCACTCATATCAGCAATAAAGGATATTTAACTGTAATCGCCTCCACTAATCACCACCACTATGTCAACGTAGGTGCTAGCACATGTAGACCCATGGCACCCTATGTTGCCATAGTGATGTGCCATGGTGATGTCACGCATTGCTATGGCAATATAGGGTGATGTGTAGACATGCCCTTTGAGTCTCATCACAGTCTTACCTGTTTTTTCTTCCTATCATATCATCTGTATTGCAGTCAACATCTTCCATACTTCGAAATATCTCTTGTATCACTCTGATATACTTCAGGACCTGAGCAAATGTCAAAAGGAAGTCAGGTACATGCATGCCTGTCAAATAGTGTATTGAATGTATGGAGCCTATAACTTATGTCATACTTGAGAAAACCACTACTGGCATTAACACAGTGAAATCAATAGGTAGATCATTTGTGGTAAGCCCCCCCAGCAGACAGGCTCCACCAAAAAAAAAAGAAGCAGCTAGAGAGGGTCCAGAGGCAGGCAACGAAAATGATAAAAATCTTGGAAGGCAAGTCATACTGGGAGAGGTTGGAGGAAATAGACACATTCAACTTACAGAAAAGGTGCTTAAGAGGGGTTATGATAGCGGTCTTCAAATATGTAAAGGGATATTTGAAAATCCTGCCATACAACCACAAGGCATACCACTCTCACCTGTCACAGGTAAAGCAGGGGGGCAGTGTAGCCAATGTCATGCTGCTGCAAGAGTTGCTAAATAAACTTGAGATCCAAGGAAGAGGGCCATGCTCCCCCTGCTACAGACAGCAAAAATCCTTATAGTTCATACCAATGTGACCGCGGGGTAAAATTCTTTCCTGATCCCAAATAAGTCTTTCCTGATCTCCAATTTAAACCTACTTTGCTGCAATGTCAAGCACCTTTTCTCTCTAGCTGTAGAGAGCAAACAATGGCTTGAAGCTGCAGAAAAGTAGTACGGAGCATAGCTTCTTTCTTGGCTCTCTTGAGCTTATTTTAACAACCCTTGCAACAGCATGACATTGGCCACTGCTGTCCCTCTGCTTTACCTGTAACAGGTTAGGGTGCTGTGCTTTGTGGTTGTATACCAATGTCACCTGTGTAGTTTTGGTAATAGGTTAGATAAAGATTTGCTTGGGATGATTTGGATAGGGATAATCGTGCCTCAGGCATGGTGCTGGACTCAGAGGCTGCGTCCAGGTGAGCACAACCAATTGTTTCTCCTTGTGCTGCTGATACTTGTCCCCAGGGAATGCCCATGCCACAAGCACTCTGGCACGTGGTGAGTTACCCCAGCTGGGGTAGAGAAGCAACTCTGCTGGACCCAGCAGCCTTACCTGGAGTCCTGGGGGTCTTGGAGAGCTGCAGCCACAGTTCTTCTGCAGCTGTGTTCTGGCTGGCCAGGCTCTGATTTTGAGCAGTATACATTGCTGCCACATGTGCTGCTCCCCTTTTCTTTGGTGTGGGGTTTTTTTACACCCCCCCCACCCCAACACTGCAAGGTAGCAGTGCAGGGCACGCCTACATGTGCAGTGCCACATACCACACATCCGTATTCATCTGGGCATGGCCTGAAGGTCCCTTCTAGCCCTAGTTTTCTATGATTCTATGAACCCTATTAGTTTTGTTTGATAAGAAACGGAGCCTGTGTCCATGTCTGGTTTCCTCTTTTCCTACTTCTCATAGTACTGCTGGGATGAAGTGTTGGAAAGGTCCTGAGACATCCAGCTGCTAAACAGAATAAATGCCTGCAAAGGTTTTGCTCACAGTTGCCATCTGAAGCAGGCGTCAGTGAACTTGAGTTGGGCCGAGCTGTTACCCTCTTGTACCACTAGAGGGCAGTGGCTGCGTGGTTTCCTTTAGGAGCTTTGGCAAGTAATACTTTGCATTCCTCTGCTAAATGAGCGCCTTTTATCCAGGGATTTCAGGGCAACGTACACATCCATCAACATCATGGCAGTGTCATTAGCTTTATTTAAAGGTAGGAGATGCAAAGGCACTGAAGACTAGCTCTCACCTGGTGTCAAAAGTTTTAGTCCTATCAACTGTCATAAACTAAGACGATTTATGCAAGAGGATGGTCTACCCCAGAGGTTAAGCTATAGGTAGGAGCTATGCCCTCATTTTCTACTGATGGTAAAAATCATGCGGGTAGCGGAGCAGAGAAAGCTCCGGCTCTTTTTCACCCTGCTGTTTAGTTCTGGCAGAAGAGACAGATGTACCCCAATTTATGTTTTGCAAGTTCTGCTATGGTTATATTCTGTAATGGAGACTTTGTGTGATCTTTTTCTGCATGTCCTCACGGTATGCCTGTTGAGAGGTGTGAAGCTACTCACCTCTGTTTTCACTGTTTGTGGGCTTGGGTTTTCTGGTTGGGGTTAAAGTGTGCAATTGTAAATGGCAGATTTTGTGTTCCCTGGGCCTCCTTCCAAAAGGCTGAATGAAGTTTGTAGGCACCCAAATACTGCTGACAAAATTACACAAAGGTCACTAAAAGATCATCACTCACTGAGATGTGTACAGCTCTGCAATGGAGTGGCCCTCAGATTTAGGTTAGCATAGATAAGCTTAGTATATACCAACCTGGGCTTACTGTGAACAGGCGTTTTTTGGTGGATGGTATTATACTTTATCAGCTCTTCAAAAAAACTGCTTTCAAGCCTTGAGTCTCTGCATTGGGTTTAGATAGAAACTGTACCAATTAAGCTGCAGTGGTGATCCCTGGTAGCAAAGAGAAGCAGCAGCAACCCCTGGAGGTAGTGGGCAGAGCAGTGAGCCTTAGCAGTGCTTCCCCAGCATTCAAATGGCAGCAGCTGCAGTCCAGGCCTGCCCAGCACCTGCAACATTGGCTGGTAGAGCTGCTGGAGCAGGGTGGCAGCCCCTGGCAGTGAGATGCTGCAGGGTCCTCCAGTGCGGGCCACCCTACCAGCACCTGCTACTTCAGCTGGGTACGTGGTAGGTTCCTTGGGCTGGTTTGCCAGTGACTGAGACTGTTAACTGTTCTGGGTTTCAGTTAATGTTTAATAGCTAAGGTCACCTTTCAGGTTGTGGATTTGCCCTTTTTCCCCTCTTTGTTGAACATTGCCTGTGAGTGGAGAAGTTTGTTCGCATAACAAACCACTGTTAAAGTGTACTTTTCCAGGGTTCTGAGTGGGGGCTTAAGCCAGATTTGAAAAGGTGGTGTTCAGCTATTAAATTTGAATCTGGTCCTTGTTAACTGCCATTCAGAGCCTGGCAGAGGTTATATGTATCAGATGACATTCAGTCTCACCCATGCTGCAACTCCCACCACATTACCCCTGGTAGAGATACAGTTGTGAGTGAAGAGGACTAATTGTCTAACTGTAGACAAAGTCCAACCCAAAGCTACATTGCAGGTCTCTTGACTCCCAGACTGGTGCCCAAGTTTATCCTGGCATAATCCTTCTCCATTCAGCACTCACAACTCAGAACAATTCAAGCAGTAAGGACAAGGTTTTAAAGGTGCTAAGTGTTTAAAGATCCATATAGGCACCCAGTGGGATTTTCCAGCCTCTGTTCCTCTTTAGGAGCCTAAATACCTTTAAGAATTCTGCAGCTAAAGAGCTCTTTCTGTCTGATCCTTCTTTTGCAGTGTTATCATACAATCACAGATGAGTAAATGTTTCATGATCAAGGCTAAAATCATAGGGACGGATCAGACAGACCCTGAAATACAGCTCTCCTCAGGGTGAAAAAGTCGTGACTCCTCTGTGTTAGAAAATGTTATGCTGTGGTTGTTTTCTATCCTTGGAGTAGTTGCTCCTGGGGCTGCGTAGAACCTTGCAGATATTCACAGGGCACAGGGAAAAGAGGTTTTATCTGCCACGTTTGCCGTGTCATCTGGTAATATTTTGAAGAGTCATCGTTCATTTATCAAGTCTCAACAGGCTACAGGAGAATGAAGTCTTTCTCCCTCTCACAGCACAGAGAGGAAGTACTGTCTGACCTTAACCTGAGCCTTGAAGTTAGACAGCCGAAGTTTTGCAGTTTATGTGTTATTTCAGACCCTGTTTGTCAACCAAAATGTTAGCCAATACTCTGAGCCCCCCAAAAGTCTATAAAACAATTAAAAATGGCAGGTAACTACAGATAATGATTCCCCTTTCAAACTGAAGGGTATTGCACTGAGAACACTAACATCTCCTTTTTTAATCCAAGTGTTAGGAAAGCCTGCATTATACCATAATGGTAATCACAACACTATTCAGCTCTCACACTGTGCCAAGATTTTATTGATCAGGACAGACTTGATCCCACATCCCTTGATGTCACTGGATTTTCAAAAGCTTTGAATCAGGCCTCCAGAGGCAGAAGAAGCATGTTCTTGCTGAGATGCACAAGGACATGTTTAAGGCAGAATAGAGAAGCCCATCATGCTTTCCCTGTGCTCTCCATGTCAGTTACCCAAGGCCAATGAACCAGCCAGCCTGGTACATCTTCTGCAATTTCTGCCACTGCCAATGTCATCTGGGGTGGGGCTTATTGAGGTATAACGCACATGCTCTCTCTAGTGGCTCTCCTGGGCCAGCTGCTTCCCAGTCTCTTCTGGCTTGCTCTCACTGGAGGTGTTCTGTAAGGTTTAGTCCTCATCTTTCAATGACAGGGTGCCCTTCTCCTCCAGGCTTTCCACCTTGCTCAGAGTGCAAAGTTACTTGCAAAACCCTTTAGGGAATCCTGCCTGATGTTCCGGATTGTTCACAGGTTGAAATCACATATACAACCCTATCAAACAGAAGCCCTTCTCCACAGCATCCTCAGAGCCGAAGCCAAGAACGGCTCCCTTACTAGGCATGGTAGGTGGTCGGCTAGTTCTTGGCTCAATGAGCACTGTGTGGGTGGAGTCATCTCAGTGCCAGTCTGAGGTTAGAGTACAGTAGTAACTACTGAAGTGTGGTATGCTTCAGAGACTTTGCTAGTTACAAATCGGTGCCAGGAAGGATTTTTTTCCCCCACGTCATGAATGGTACTGGCTTCTGGAGGTGGTGCTGTGAATGGGATGGTACACGTTCTGTTGAGCCCTTGAGACATTGGCCACAGCTAAGACTGGGGTACTTGACTGGGGGGCACTGATGCTTCTGCTGGTACTAGAAAACCAAGATGGTCCTGAGAGGGTCTTGATCTTTTACTCAGGGTCAAGCCAATCACCACATATGGGCTCAGGAAGGATATTTTTCCCTCTGGGTCAGATTGGCACAGACTCTGGTATTTTTGTTTCCTTCACAGCTTGGTATATGTCTCTCTTCCTAGAATCATCTGGGCATCTATTAACCAGGTACTTCTTTGCCACTGCCATGCCAGGCCAGGGCATTGGTTGTGCCCTTGTCTCTCCTACTTTTATCTATGACAGGTTATAGGGAGTATTTGGCATTTCAGGGTTTGTTCTTTGTAGTTGTGCATGCAGGTTTGAAGTGGTGATTTTGGGGTTTCTGTCAGTCAACAATTGCTGTGAAAACAGGGGACGGGTCTTGATGGCCCAGGAGCCCCTTCCAGCACTCTGTTCCTAATAGAAGAAGTATGAAGTTGTCACCCTGGCAGGACTTCCGGTGTCCTGCTAGTTCTCTGGCTTCTGGGGAAACCACATTGGGGAGCTGGGAACTCCAGTACATGGTCAGGATACTTTTCTCTCATTTCCTTGAAGTCTAGCCTCACCCCAGATAATGTCTGTCTTTTGACTTGCATATGACACCTGTCAGCATTCAGGTATGCCTAGGGAGTGGCAATATCAGATCCCCATTCTGTGTGCTGCTTCGTTTGTTTTTACTTTTTCTTGTAGATCACCCTAAGTATCTGCAAATGGGCCAGGTCTTGAGCTGATCTCAGGAGCTGTGAAGGTCAATCAATTTAGACTAGTTGAAGATCTGGTCCACAACTTCGGTTTAAGCATCCTTAATGGGAATGGCTGACTAGGGGTTGCAGGTTGGCTGCTAGCAGTTTGGTAAGCTCCTCCTAGCTGGGCCACTCTCCTCCCTATCAGAGCAGACAGAAGAGGTGCTGAGCTTCAGTATCACTCCTGCTGTCACTGCCCAACTGTTAGAGCCTGCCCCACCTCTCCAGAGGGAAAGGATAATCTTCCTCACACACAGGGGAGGTGTCCCAGGGGGCCACCACTGAAGGGATAAGCAGAAGTGAGTGAGAAAAGGAGTGCAGTATCCTGTCTCTGACCCTTGGAAGAAAATGACTTTATTTTAGGCATGTCATAAGCATATGTCTCAAGACCTGCCAGAGCTGGAAGCATGCACACAGACCCCTCCTGCAATCAGGGGTACTACTATCTGTGGGGGGTTGGGACAGTGCTGAGACAAAGGAGAAGGCAGCAGAACGTTAAAGGGAGCAAACTCCTTGCAGAGGGAAAAGCACAGGCATGTTATACCCTGCAGTGCAGTGCTGCTCGGCCCTGACTGTGCACCTGGGAGAAGAGGAGAGTGGGAACGGCCTCACACTGATATGCAGCATCTCAAGCTCACATTGTAGATGCATTTCTGTACTGTAGATTTGGCTCTCAGAGTTCTGGGCTCAGTGGCCCAGGTCCTTAGCTAGGTCTGAGGAGAGCAAAGGGAAGGAACAATTTGTGCTACTTCATGTCTTAGGTTGCCTGGGCTAGGTGAAGGCAGTCAAAAACCTCGAGGCTGAATTGATTCAATCTTTGCAGATTAGTTTAAGCTGCATAAATTGAACTGATAAACAAGTGACTAGACATTCATTTTTTATTCTGGAGATGCAGCCACTTGCCTGCAGCGACCTAGGCCAGAAGACAGGGGGTGCTAGGGCATGCCTCCCTGCTAGGCTGGAGCAGACAGCTTGAGCCAAGGCTAGCCCACCCACCCTGTGAGTGGGGAGTGCAGGGAAGGTGCAAGGCACCCTGGGATGCCAGGGGACTATGAGTTAGGTTGAATCTGGAGGGGATCTGGTGTTGATCTGCAGGAGGGACTCCTAATAATAATTAATTAAGAATGGAGGGGTGTTAGGCCTCTGCTGGTACTCCCAAGGTCAGGTTGTGGATGTAAAAGGGTGAACACCAGTAGGTATAGGCCTGCAGCCCAGTCCCACCTATGGTACATTAGTTAAGAACACACTAAACAAGATTAAGAAACAAACAACAAGACTATATTTAAGAAAAACAGATAACAGGAAATAACAGTATTGGTATATGAATTGGTATTGGATACAGTATTGGTATACGAATATGTACAGAATCGGATTTACAAAAACTAGAGAGCAATAAGTTTCTCTCGCTCCAAGGTGGCAACCTGCCACAAGCACCTTATAGCTGTCCCACCAGTGAAGGCTTACATTCCTTCCCCTGTGGAGGTACTCAGGCCTTCACAACCCCAGGGAGGGACTGACTACACACTACCAGCTGATTGTAGTGGGGAGAAGACTGGAAAAGTCTTCAACCCAAAATTGAGTAAACCAGGAGTCACAACTCGTCTTTCCAAGAATGATCTCCCATGGCCCTGACACTCTGTCTCTCTTCCTCTACACTCACGCTTTACACTATTAGTCACAACTTACTCATGCTCCATAACTCCAATAGACACGACCACAGTTATGCACACAGTCGCAGTCACCACTCGATTACACACACTCACACACCAAATGTAACACATGCACACCAAAGCACCCACTCATGCTGGTTTTATACAAACCACCTCACACCACCTGTCAGTCACCCAGCTGCAAATCACCAAGCAGAACCATATGTCCATTAGTTTTCAATCATTCCTTTGACCATTCAGGTGTCCAGTTACCTCAGGTGAGGTCTTCTGAAGTGGTAACATTTCATGCCAGAACCTGGTTATATAATTAGTAGTAACTGCTTGTGCCCCTTGCTGGTCAGTAGGTCATAGCATCATAAAGGTCAGAAATTTAAAGACTCCAGAGACTTCTAACCTCTAACCATCCTACGCATGGGTGGACAAAGCCAGGAGTCACTTCTAACATGCGGACAGAAGTTCAGTAAACTGATTTAACCTAAATCTATTGAGTCTGATACTAGGTTTATCTTCCAGGTTTATCTTAAACTAGTTTTGGCCATTTTGGAAGTGCTTTATGTGCACCGAACATCTGTTGTGTTACAGATTTGAACCAGTTTCCAGTTACTTATACTGGTTTATGTATCATTTCTGTCCCTAGCCCTGATGTTTAGGGCACACTAGGGGGCTTCCTTCAAGAATATATAGCAGCAGGGGACTGCAAGTTTTCATTTGGGACACTGTAGCTAAGTACCTGTATCTCATCACTGGCCCCACAACTGATTGCAGGGAGTTGCTTTACTTTCCTGTTCCTTCCCCCCACTGAGACAATGCTCCTGTGTCTCCTGATGCAAGCCTTAGGCCTATGTGGTCCTAATGCTGTAGCATAGGATGACTGCAGATGTTGTGCAGGGACCTGGGGTATGTATAGGGGATGAGCACTCACCAGCCCCGATACGACTCCCTGAACAGCTTCTGCAACCCACTGTTGTACAATAGAAGTGTCTGTCAAGTACAGTATCCTTGCCTTTACTCTCTTATGCCCTGGATATGAGTCTAGGAGCATTATAAACTGGTCTGTGGTCCAGCAAAGCACTCAAGCCTGTGTGTAACCATAAGCACAGGATGATAATACCCAGCTGTCACATAGCATATCGTATGAATAGAGCCTCAAGCACTTCACAAAGAAGTCAGTATTGTTGACTGTATTTTGTCAATGGGGAAACAGATCCAGAGAGGTGATGTGACTCACCTAGAGACATCCAGCATCCTAGTTTAGAGCTAAGGACAAAACCTAGCTCTCCTGAGCCCCAGTCCAGTGCATGTTCCATTACTACCCACAACCTCTTCACTCCATGAGTACCACAAGGGCCTTGAAAAGTTGTTTCTCCTTGGGCAAAAGAGATAATTGTTAGCAAGTTCCCTGTTCAAGGGATTCAAGATACTCTGTTGTCCACTGTAGTGAAAGTCACCCTGCGCTGAATGCCAGTAAACCATTTATGTCACACTTAAGACCCAAAATGAGAACCCCCTGCACAGAGTAGAATGCACCTTTTGGGTTGGATTTTCCCCACCTGCCTCTCCCATCAAGCACCAGCAAAGAGTCTGGAGCATCCTGCTTTTCCCCTACAACAACTTTATTAAACACAACAGACCCAACATACATCAGCCTCAACAACTTTTAGTTTTCTATTTTAAGAGCATTGTGGTGAAGAAGCACATTATGTTGTGTAGCCACATGCCAAGACATGGGCCCAGACTTACACACCTTTGCAACATGATAAGAAGAATATTATTACTCTACCCATGGTCTGACCAGATAAGCTATTTTGGGCGGGCAGCCTGTAGGGGGTTTTTTTTAACACTTCTTTTTCAGTATGTAGCACTCATAACTCCTGATGCCCACATTGCAAAATAAAATGGAGGGAATAGGAAAGGACCATGCTTATTCAGAACCTGACCACCAGCCTCCGCCAGCCAGTGAGGAGTATGTTGTACCAGGTAATGCTTTGCTGCACCATGAGGAGTATGCTGTACCAGGTACTAGTAATGATGTAGCCTGAGGGAAAGGGAACTTATTGTAGTCTCATGGTTAACTAGAATTTTTAGCAGAAGAAAGAGACAATTATAATTCTTTAATACATAAAAAGAGCTTAAGTGATCAAATCTATGTCATTTATAGGAATGTCTGGTTTGGACTAAACTGGTCTTTACTCTGAAAAATTAAGAGTTGTATTATTTTTCTCACATTTTACATTAAAGCCATGAAAGATAAAAGCACTTGAAAATAATTCACAGCTCATATAGAACCCATCCTAAATATTATAACTGTTCATTATAAATATATGGTAGGTTTATACTTTAGGTGTGTAATGTAATAGTTCTGTGTTCTCAGTTTTATTGTGTCAAAGTATTAACTGTGCATCTTTTTGCATCAATACCAATTTGCATCAATGCTCTGAGTTAAATAATACGACATTGTTCATAACATTTCTGTCATTTTAATGCAATACTCAATTCAGAGCACTGTCCAGTAAGGTGAATCCTGTGTTGATGACTGCTTTAACAGACACAAAGCTGGAGACAGAGCTTCCAAAATGTTTTAAATGACAGCCAGTTTGCATACTGGTTTAACCTGATTTTACATGAGCAAGGGATTAATCCCACACTTCAGACTTTACAGACTGTTGCGTGCTATACTAATAAAGGTAAGCAGGTTAGAGATTTCACTGATCAGTCAAAAAGAATTTGCTAAAGATGGTAGGTCAGGGAAACACAGGCTTTTTCACCTTTAATTCAGAGTGCTTTCCTCAGATTATTTTCTTTAGCTCAAATGATTTTATTTATGTATATATATATTTGTTTGTCTCAGCTCCTGAAAATACATTTGACAGGGGGATGATGCTATGTACTACAGTGGCTCAGGGTTTTAGTAATTGTTACTGAATTAAGCCTGACAGTCCCATGGCACCCTAGTTTCAGTCCTCCTTAGAAATATTCTGTTGGCAGACCTAAAGTTATCTACTGAACACAGTGCCTTGCATATCACTGGTATCATTATGCTCAAGGGGACTGTTGTTAAGATGCTGTTTTCTGTAAAACTAGAACATGGCATTTCTCTCTGAATACACCACAATTTTTATTCACTGAGAATTAAGGGGTTAAGGCAAGCCAGTTTCTGTACACAAGAGAGTGATGAGGTCAGTACCATGTCTGTCTGCCTTCAACTCCTCAGCTTGAAAGACCAGGCACCCATGTACAGCTAGCACAGCCTTAGGCACGAGTCCACAACAAGAGATGAACTTACGCCTCTAGCAAAGAAGCAAGAAGCCTATGCTTTCATTGCAGGGGGTCACACTCTTTAAAGAAGCATTTTCAGAGTTCATAACATATTTTTTCCTCTTGTTCTGAGTTACACACCCAGGAATGGAGTTTCCTGTAGCTAATACATATAACGAGGAATAAGACATTGTACTCTTAGCTCAACCAGGATTCCCATGTGAATGTGGGGAGGCTTGTTACTGCTATGTGACTGTTCCTCATCTGCACAGAGGGGATCCCAGTCCTACCTTGGTCTCACAAGGTTTGCTCACCTGGCCTTATTCATTATGTGCGCAGAGGCTCTTGTTTGGAAGAGATGAGGCCTAGTTTATGTTGTGTATGCTGTGCACTGAGGAGTATTGATCCATGTGAAATGATGAAAGCCCATCATCTTGTAATTCTTTCTGTGACCTCTTACATGCCCTCAAAGAGGTCCCCATTCCTCACACCTTGCCTGCTCTCCCAAACAGGTCATGGCTTAACCTGTATTTCAGCTCATTGCAACCTGGGAGCTTGTGCTCAGGGCTCCAAGTCTTGTTCACATAATGCTATGGTTGGAGAAGGTGGGGCACAGGCTCAGGGAGAGAAATCATTAGGGCTGTGCGAGGCTTTGGACCATGCTTCAGATCCGGAGAACATTTAGACACTTTGGACGCCAAAGCAGCATGTCTGAATTGAAGTGCTGGCTTCTTTAGGCTTGCTGAAGCGGTTCAGAGCTTCCGAACTGCTTCGGAAAAGCTTCAGAGCTGCTTCAGAGATCCGGCCATAGGGTGCAATTTGGCCGGATCTCATGGCCGGATCTCATGGCCTCAGCAGGGGCCACCACCCCTGCAGGTTTCAGCCCGTTGCTCCTTAACACACACAGGGTCATCTGTGTCATGAGTTTTCCCTGTCAGCATCTTGAGGTGGAGTTTCCCTCAAACCCCTGCACTTATCTCCTTGACACTTGGCAGGCTATGTGGCCTCAGCAGGGGCCACCCTCCCTGCAGTTTTCACCCCCCTGTGGTGTAACACATACACGAGACATGAGTTCTGCTTTAAAGAATTTGGGGTGCAGTTCCCCCCAAACCCCTGCACCGATCTTCTTGAAACCTGGCAGGCCTCATGCGCTCACCAGAGGCTTCCCCTCCTGCAAGTTTCATCCAAATCAGACAAAAAACACTAATGTTATAGGTATTTTATTGATTTCCATTATACCCTATGGTCAGATCTCCAAAGTGGCTCCAAAGCTTTGGAGCCGCTTCGGCCGAATTGAAGCGGGAAACCAATCCTGGCACCCGAAATGGCTGGATCTGAAGCTGAAATGAATAGTTGCCTATTCACACAGGCCTAGAAATCATCCAGTCCTTGATGCCATGGTTTTGGATGGAATTTGTTTGGAGATACTTTGCTGAGGCCTTCATTGGCAGGCAAGCATGCCGTAAGGCAGCACTGTCACAGTTGGCAGGTTGGGCTGGGCTGGGCTGGGCTAGACGGCTAGGACTGATAAACTGGAGACTCACAGCGCTACATCAGGGACCATGTCTCTTGGGATAGGGTCTGAAGAAATTCTTTCCCCAGTACAGTCAATGAGAGTATTGTCTGTCACTGGATTCAGGATGTCATGTGTCTGCCTCTGCCATGGACCTTCCCTTTCAAAGTCCAGGGTAATAATAGAACACAGGGGTTGCAAGGCATGAATAATGAGTGGGTGATATCCTACACCTCTCCTTCTGCCTCTGTGAAAGGGGACTCCTTGATGCCTCTGCTCAGCTGTGTTCTCAGACAAGGATTTAAGTAGGACTGAAATGGCATCCTGTCTAGCTCTGCCTGGTTGGTCTTGCCGCCTCACTGAAGTGAACACCCTTCAGACCCAGAGCTGCTAAAGGAGCCACTGTGGGATTGATGACCTGGCAAAATCACCATGCCAGGTAGCAGTGAGCTCAAACGTGCTATGCTACCCTCTACATGTTATCTCCTGAACCAGAAGCAGTGTATCCACTTATGTGTGGAGAAATGGGAGGGATAACTCAGGTCTGCTCCCAGCACCTCAGTACCACTCTTGAGTCATGTACTCTGCCTCTCTGCTGGTTGCTGGTGGGCCCCAGTGGGGTTAATTGGGCTGGGTATTTTTTTTACCGGTGGTGCTTGTATAGACATGTCCTAAGGAGGACTGTAGTGGGGTCTGTGCCTTGCACTGACCTTCTGCCTAGCTAGACTTTGCCCACAGGCAGTGTGCCTTTAATGTATTAAAAATACCCAGCCAAAGATGCATAGACACTTTCAGTTAAAGGAGCGCTATGAGTTTAGATCTCGCTACAGTGGCATGTGGGGGTGAATCTGCGTGTGGATGTGGAAACCAAGGCTTGATATAAGGCCCAGAGGAAATGAAGCAGGGCCTTCTATTGGCTTTCCTAGGCCTTGAAGCAGTCTGCAGGTCTCTGTGGTAAAGGGCACATTAGACTTCGTAAAAGCGGCAGTAGTGCTGGGAGGTGCAGCCAAGGGCCGGATATGAATGGGGGGCTAATTAATGGGAAGAGGCTGATACACAAGACTCTGGCTATCCAGAATGCTTTAGACCTGGACTAGTTTAATAGGTTCTGCTATACGGCAGGGCAGACCAAACCTTCACCTTTACAGACCAACCAAATGAGATTAACATATAGAGAAAGCACAAGTTTTCACAAACATGAAAGCTTGTGCTCTCTCTCTAAATATCTTAGTTTGCTGATAAAGGAGTAGGAACTTGGAGAGAGCCAGCAGGAGATACCAAGCTTGAATGAAGAACTAATTCAAGCCCTTCTCAATCATGGTGTAGCAGAACCTAGAGAGATAGTAGCCATGTCAGTCTGAAGTCAGTCAGGAGGCAGGGTAGATACATATCTATTTAGAAGAATATGTATTCTTCATTCAAGCTCGGTATCTCCTGCTGGCTCTCTCCAAGTTCCTGCCCAAAGCAATGCCCAAAATGCTCATACAAAGCATATTAACATTCATTTAAATATGAAAGCCTGGTAACTTGTCTGCAGCCTGAAGCACCCCTTTCCCAAGGGTCTTCCAGACATGCTAACTCAGTCTCTGGCTGAGGGGGGCCTGGGCTCACCTTGAGAGCCTCGGTTTTCTTGTTAGAGCCATCCACAGCAGGGTCCTCTCACCCCTGGGTGGGAAGGTTTCTTTTGGTGGCTCATTACCTGGGGTGCTGTACTGATGATTGGTTTGTTCTCACAGATGTCATCATCACAAGGCGTTTGAGAGACCGAGAGCTGCTCAGGAAAAGGAAAACAGAAGCCCAGGAGAAAGACACTATTCAGTGGGTCCTGGGGTAAATTGTTCTTACACAGCAGAGAGATTTTGTTTTAGAGATGCGGATGCCATGGATGAGCAGAAAATTACCCCTGGATGCTGAGGATTGCTGTGGGTTAGAGGGTAATTGGGACGATCTATACCCTGCAGGGGCATAAGGGGCTGGTATAAACCTTGTATGCATGTTGTGTCATGTACTCAGGCTTCTCCGGAAGCAGGGCAGGAAGAAAGGTTACTGCTTTTGCTCTTAATGTGCTTGTCTGCAGAGCTGAGCTTGGCAAGACAGCAGCAGGGAGAAAATGTGCTGCTTGTTTGGGCAGTAGCTATCCTCTCCATCCCAGCAGCACACCAGAGAGTCAATGTATTCCTCAGAGGGATGGCTGAGCCTGTTCAGGGCAGCTCTTGGGATTGTGTAGTTGATACACTGCTGGCCCTAGAGGCTAAACCTAATCCTATAGTCTAGGGCCAGTGCAACCCCGGATCACCCCTTGTGCTTGTCTTTCTGCCCTGGGGAACTGTGTCTTATCAGGCTTTGTGGCATCACATAAGCATCTTTACACATGCTCCGGGGATGGGAAGGGGTGCTTTAATTAAAGTGGGTCTTAGAAGCTGCTCTAATAAAAGCGCCCAACAGCGCCAAGTGTATTCAGCATCCCATGCTTCAAAATGGCAGTGGGGATGCTTTAACTAAAGCTTGCTCATGCGGGGACACTGAATACAGGAAACGCCAAGGTTGCTGGAGCGTGCTAATTAGCACACTCCAGCAGACTTGATTAATCAAGTCTGGTCCAACACACTGTAATTACAGCATCAAAGCAGATGTCCATCATGTCTACGGGCACCCATAGATTTGTGCCAGCAGGTTCATATGGCTTGGGAAGGTGGTTGTTTTGCATTGGGTAGCCTGGTGGGAGAGGACAGCTGTCAAAGGGACTCCACATGGGCTTGGGTGTCCTTAGACAGATTCTGTATCACAAGACAGCGCCTCTTCAGCCCTTGTACAAGCCCCTCGGCATCAGCTCAATCCCTGCACCTTGCCAGATCTGGCTCCTGAGAGATCCCAGCCCTCCAGACAGAGATCCTACAGCCCAGGTGGGCCCTAGAGAAGCATGTCCTATCCATCAGATCCTGGGCAACCACACTGAGCAAGTACCACACTGTAGGCAATAACATGCTTCACTCTCCTTGTCAAGCTCAGTTTTAATTTTTTTCACTTCCCGTTGGCCTTTGTAATTTTAGAGAGTCATGCAGGCAATGTGCATCCTGTGAGGCATGGGTTAGAGACAACTGCCACAAGGAAGCCCTTCCTTCTAGATCTCTGCTATCTAGATAACCGTGCTCCCTGCCAGCCAACAGAGAGCACTCTATTCTAGACCAACCTACAAGGACAGTTCCTGCCCCCATCCAGATCTCTGCTCTGTGCAGAGACCTTAGATCTCTTCCCAAAATGCACCCATCCCCTAAGCCAGAATCTTCCAAATATGCCGACATCTAGCACCCTCCTCCCCGTTACCTCCAGAGAAGTCTAACTGGTATCCATACCTACCTACATGCCAGCACTCACTGTGTCATCATTACAAACAACTTTCAGTACTACCTCTGTGTCTCTCTTGATATCCCTCTTTATTCAGCGCACATACCCTACTGGACTCTGGCCTCAAACTCAGTGTAGCCCTGTTTTTTCCCTTCACCAGTGTCTAGGGCATGGGGCATTGCCCATAAGCCATAGCTGTGTGACTTGTAAATATTGATACATATGTAAACTCATTACATATTTTGCATATTGTGTCATGCATGGAGTTGCATAGAGCTTGACGGAAAATTGTTCAGTGCCCTAAATAGAGTGTGATTTTATTTCACATGTTTATTTGACTTATATTTAGTAAATAAAACTGAACAAGTACCCCCACGTTAATTTTATGTCCGAATAGCTACAAGTATTTGAACTGAAATATTTGATTAGGACAAAAATTAAATACAGCATGCTTAATGTGGTTTAAATGTTATAGTCAAACAAATGCAAAGCTTTATGTGGAAAAAATTATTTTTATTGAAATACTTGTAAAAATGTAAAGACAATACACGATAGCATGTACTTCCTTTACATTATTTGTTTAAATTTAAGAAGAAAAATAAAGGCACTGAAAACTGTCGACACACTAATTTTAACATATCCAAAGAACTGTGCACAATATGCCATGCTTTGGTTTTGATTTGACCTGCACTGCCAATTAGATGAATTTATAACTTGATTTTTGGTTTGGACTATTATCTGAGTGCATTTACCCTCCTGTTTACAAATCAATAAAACATATATGTACCCTCTCACACACTTCCTAGGAATAATCACCAGAAAAACATTATAACTTTGAAACTGCCAAGCTTGCCTAATACGGTTTTGGCATCCATTCATGGTTACGAATGAATGTTATGAAACAATGAATTTTTAGAGATGGAAAATTTCCCACAGAAAAATAAATCACTGGATATTTTTCTGTTTTGGACAATTTTCCACCCCACATCTCTGCTAGCAGGTCAATCTAATCCTCATTCAAGGGATCTCACTATCCTGCCGAGCCCTGAACAGCCATTGCCCAGCATGCACTGGTGAGCGTAAGGATTCCTGGCATCGTATTTGCTATTCAGATGTAGTCGTCATGGCTCTAGGGAACTCCGTGACCCACCTGCTATCTGCTTCCATAGGCCGGGTGTCATCCACAGGCCATTATTGTCCCAAGTGGTACTTGCCCTCAAGCAACAGCAGCTTTGTCACACATACCATACAGAGACCACTGACTATGACCAATGGCTCAGACATGCAGGCCTGGACCTGGGCCTATATAACATGTCTGGCTGGTCTCTGTCTGTCCACTGGGGTTGGGCATCATTTCTGGTTGCTGTAATCATGTTAGCAACAACCCCATGAGAAGCTACTGTTGTTGATAGAGCTTGTGGGGGTAGAAGTGAACTATGCCTGATTTGCTGGTGTCACCATATTGGTAGGGCCATCCCAGGATAGTGCTGCTGGAGTAAGGAGAGTCTGATGCCTGCCTCACACTGAGGGTGCCCGGCAACACCCTCATTTCCTTCCATGCTTATAAGCTCTCCGTAAGATCACAGCATGTGTGTGTGAAATGCCCTCATGTTCTGACAGGGAGGAGAAAAACAAACGGCAAAGGAGGGGCCGAGGAGCTGGAAGAGGAAGGGGCCGACCACTTGTTATACAGCCGGAGCCTCAGCCGAAAGAGTCAGAGAATGAGCTGTCAGAGCAACCCCAGACCCCGCAAGAGCACCCTGTGATCACAGTCCAAGAGCTGCCCAGTGGCACCCCGCAGGAGGCAGCGGAGGGGATCTCAGCT
Organism: Caiman crocodilus; assembly: GCA_030014935.1. NCBI lineage: Eukaryota > Metazoa > Chordata > Crocodylia > Alligatoridae > Caiman > Caiman crocodilus. Next base: position 52,049,867 of record JAGPOW010003395.1, read on the forward strand.
GAGGGCGATTTGTTTGCAGCAGGTAAGTTTCTGGGGAGCCTGTAGGCTAATAGGCTTCAGCATGAGCACCCTTCCATAGCTATGTCCCTCAAGAGGAGAGGCACTGCTCAGGCAGTGGCCAGTCTTGGTGAATCGGCCTAAGGCTTTGGGCCATTGCTTCCCCCCAAGCTGCAGAGAGGAGCTTGTTTCTTCCGAACAACTGGCCCCTCTTACAGCCCTCCATTCACCATCTCCTGGAAGAGCGCAGAGACCGCTCACATACTGAGCAGGGCTGAGACCTGTGCATCTCTTCCTGATGCAAGTGGTTACATTCTGCTCTTATGCCATCCTCATCTCCATCAGTGGAGTTACACTAGCTTGGACCCTGTATCTAGTCAGAATCTGACCTGAGATCTCTGGGACTTAGGCACTCTCAGGGCCAGGCTAGTCCTGCCTCTTGCAAGATCCTACAGATAGCTCTCCTAAAGCTCTGTAGGGTTTGGAGACCCACTGGCTCATGGAACGAATACAAACAGGGAATTCACGTAGCCTTGAGGCATGGCAAATACTTGGGGCCGGTGTTTCAGAGGTGTTGCTCCCCTTTTGCTAGCACTGAATTTAGTAGAAAGGTGAGGGACGCAGTGTTTTATCAGGGCCCAGCTGACTTTCCTGGGATGTGTTTGGCTTCTGGGCTCTGCCGTGTGGCACTCACCACACTGAATAGTGTGTGGAGAGCACCCTGCAAACCAAGGGACTGGCCTTGCTGCCAGGGACCAGCTCCTGGCCTACCTGTGCGAGGCATACCACACCCCTTTTAAAATAGTGAGTCTGACTCGAACAAGATTATGAATCAGGCTCCATCACCACAGGATCACAGATCATGATTTAAATTTTTTTTTTGTATTTTACAGAGCAGAAAGAAGCACCCGGTTCAGCAGAAGGGGAAATACTAGAGGATTTGAACACTCCTCTGGAAAATGATTACCAGGATAATGAATACTGCCCCTCTGCTGTATTTTGAATTTTTCTTTTCTTCTTCTTCAACAGTTGCATCAGTTGAATTCCACACACTGGTACAATGATTTAGATCTGCTATTTCTGTGTAAGGAATAAAACCCCAAAGCTTGTGCTGTTACCCTCCTAACCTGCTGTTTTGCATTCATACAAATACTGGAGAAATCCTTTAATTTTCTTGAAAAATAATAAACTGCTAGAGCTCAATAATTATGTGCTAAGGAAAGTATCATATCTTCTTTTGATTCTCTTTCAAACTCATCTGGTATTCTGTATGAAACTCCTGTTTCCATGATGGTCCATAGTGTAGCAGCTTTCTGCCACAATTGCTTGCAGAATCAGGATCGTAGGCATCGGTCCGTGGCAGCACCGTGAAATGAACTGGTTATCCAGCCTCCCAGTCCCAGTAAATGTGTAACTGCAATTTTGCTTAATCTGAATCTCCCAGAGACACCTTGGCAAGATGGGCATATCTGGTTATGATGTAGGTGTTATTATAGTGCTGAAACCTGGACAACACAGGTGCCTCTTCGGGTTGAAGCCTTGAGCTGTATTTTTGCACAGTTTATTTGTATTGTCCTCTCTGGCCCCTGCTCTTCCTCAGACCAGGAGAATAATTGTGTTTCCCTTTCAACTTCTGCTTATCAGCAGTGCTGCCTTTATAACTCTGTTACATAAGCCCTGCAAATTAAAGAAACTTGGATATGGCTTTCTGGGTAAGCACAAAGGCTAGAGAAAGGACAAGGAATAATACATTTAAGGCATCCTGGAGGTAATGCAGTGTTTGTCATTTGTGGAAAAGCAGCATCCTTTAATCCAGGGGTGGGCAATTATTTCAGGCGGAGGGCCGCTTACTGAGTTTTGGCAAGCCTTTGAGGGCCACATGATAGGCTACCAGGGGCAGATAAATATTAATTTTCTAAATTTTTAAGAGGTCCTGTGGGCCAGATGGAATGACCTGATGGGTCACATGGCTGCACTTTGCCCACCTTTGCTTTAATCAATGAATGAATAAAAAAGGGGCAATGTGGTTGCTTTACTCTGACCAGTGCATTGTACTTGCAGGCTCATGTTTTCAAACATGGATACAACGGTGAGGGGCAGTCATAAAACTAGCCTGCTTCCAGAAGTGCTGAGCAAACCCACCTTAATTTTGTGGAAAATCTGAAAATTAGGCCTTTTAGGGCTTGTCCACACTGCAGCAGCAGCATGTCCTTTCAAGGATGGGTCCAAGCATGCTCTGGCTGCTCCAGTCCCCATCAGTGAGGCTGCTCTGGGCATGTCAGTGGCATACAAAGAAGGGTCTTCACCCTGGGCAGCAGCTGTACTGGCAGCAAGATTCTTGTACCCCTTCGAAGTTTGTACTTGGAACTGATATCCCAGTCACCTACCCTTAGATACTCCACTGGGATTTGCCCCAGCACCTGCTC
>JAGPOW010003395.1:52054179-52081942 GCA_030014935.1 Caiman crocodilus
TGGCATGGGGACAGTGATCCTTGGAGAGAGGTAGCTTCTGGACCCTGTAACAGGGAACCCTTGCCGTGTTACTGCAAAGCAACATGGCCCTTTAAGGGCAGGATCTTTGTAGCACAGGCAGCCAGGAGAGTGGGGTTAAGGAACAGCCCTGTTGAAAGGCCAGCTGCCATGGGAAGTCATTTGACTGGAAGAAGGTTCAGGCTTGAGCTAAATAAGACCTAGGCCTCAGCTGGCCAGGTTGGTTTTTTTTTTTAGCTCTGAGAGCCATGAATGAATAACAGGGCTCCTGAAGCTACAGTGGCACTGGAAGGAAGCAGCGCTGCATGCCTGGGAACAAGGGAGAGTTACTTGGAACACCGAGAGGCTCATTCATGCAGGCAAATGGCCTTCATTTTATGTTAAGCCTGCTGAGGGTTTGGTTGTCTGCTAGAGGGCTGAGATTTTTTTTATTTAAGTTGCCCCAGTAATTTAGCCTTGAGCCCTGTGGAGAGCAGGTTCAACGCTTACTCAGAAAGCCTGAAACTCAGATAGGGGCAGAGCTAGGGCTGGGGCCATGGTGTAGAAGGATGTCTCAGTCTCTTCTATTAGGTTTTTTTCCTTTGTCATTGTCTCCTCACCTGCCTGTCAATCTGGTTGGCCTGGGTTATGGTTACATGACCTGAAGCAGGTACAGGGGAAGTGAACCTAGTCTCTATTGTTTTAAGCACTGACTTCATGGCATGGCGGCAGGGGCTTGAGCCATGTCACACCCTTAGGTGACCGGGACGCTTTCTAAATTGGTTGGTTGTCATCAAACAACACCCGCCTTTGATTGGGCCTGAAAGGTGAGGTTAGAAAGGTTGTTTAAGGATCCCTTCATCTTGGAGTGGCATCTTGAAATGGACACACAATGAACTGCCTTCCTCCAGAGGAAGCTTAATCAGCCTCTGGATGATACTTGTGAATAACCTACCTGAAACTTACCTAGAAATATAGCTTACTATAATGTAGAAGCATAACAAAAGGCTACTAAGCTGTACTGTTTTCTCTGGGTTATTCTTTGACACTTCTCTAACCTGTACCCTTCCCTAAACCTACTCTCTTTAACCAATAAAGTGCTCCACTATAACAAACTCAGTAGTACTTGCTGGGAAAGGGATTGGGAATACCTTTATGTTCCCTATGCTCAGTTGACTAAGGGAGGCTACTTTCTGTGCTTCAGGCTTAAGGAAGCAGCCCAAGTTCTTGCAGTGGGTCAAGCATTTTCAAGGTTTACAATGCCTGTGGGCACAGGGCCCAAATACAGACCAGACCCCTGGGTGGTGGCAGTGGTTACCCCAGGCTTGTGGATGTGCTCCAGGAAGGGGTTGACCCGATGTGAAGTGTCCCAGGGGAGGCACTTGGGTGCAGTGAGGTGAGTGGCTCAGTGCAGGAGCACCCGCTACTGGGTGCCACCCACGTGGTGGGATCTCACAGCCTGCTGTCTAGAAGGCTTAATTTGGGAAAAGGAAATTGTAACTGAAAACCCTTCAGCAAACAAGGTTTTAATTTGGGTCAGCTGGATAGAGTAGCTAGCTAGAATGGCTGACTGGTATGAGCACATTGTCAAGTAAAGTAAGCTTTAGCAGTGCTCAAGCCACTAACCGAATGCACATCCACAAAAAGAGGGAAGTAGGCCGCGGCTCTCAATTGGCTAAAAGATGCCGCAGTGCTTCGCAAGCCTTAATTGGCTAAAAAATGCTGCAGTGCTACGCAAAGCTGCTTACACGTCACCCCCTATATTAAGATGACACATTGCCGAATCCGGTAGAGAGAGCTCCAGACGGCAATCCAGTCGTAAGGCTTCCTCCCCATCAGCGATCCTTGACGTAACCTCAGGCCTCCGCACGTTTGTGCAACGAACGGTAAACGCTTCTGTAACTGAGACGCTTCTGTAACCAAGACTAGCCGCACCTCGGTGCTGTAAGTAAATTCTCTTTCATTTATGATCCTTCCCGTTCAAGAATAAACTCCTCAGCTTACCATCAGCTGACGTAAGTTCTTCCACCGTAAGCTTTAGTACCTAACTAACTCTCGATGACTGCCGAATCTTCCGCAAAACCTCATGATTGCGGAACACACATGACCAGGGATGACCTGGTGAAGACATTGGAGGAGAGAGATATTCCAGTACCACAGGGTCAAAAGAAAAAGGGCTGGATTAGAGCCCTACAGGATGCTGATCAGGCAGAGCAGTCACCACTTCCTCTCTTCCCAGAGACTGAGGACCCTGAGGAGAAACCCCCCTCTCAACCCTTTGACTTGGAACTCCAGAAATACAAGCTGCATCTAAAAGCTCAGGAGGCACAGTGCAGGCATGGGGAGCACAAGCTCGAGCTAGAATTGCATAGGGTGGAGCTGGCAGAGAAAGTGGCACAGCACGAGCAGAGGCTAAAAAGGCCTGGTTCAGGTGTGTAGCTGAACAGTGTCAAAGTGAGCATGAACATGAGTTTGTAGTACAACTGAGGCAGCAAGAAAATGGTGCTGCAGCCGTTTCCCCCCAGCCACCGTCAGCTGCACCCCCCCAGCGTGAACACCTCAATCTTCACCCAGTTCAAAGGTAGAGAGAATCCAGTGGTGTTTCTGAGTAATTTTGAAAGTCAAGCGTGTTGATGGAACTTGGAAGGAGCAGAGTACACGTGATGTACTGCTGGGCTGGTAACAGGCAACATGGCTGTTATCCTGAACAGCCTGCCCCCAGAGCCAGTGAATGACTATATCGCCTTTAAAGATGCTGTGTTTCAAAGGTATAGGTCAAGGCCAGATTATTTCTGGAAAAAGTTCCATCATAATATCCTGCTGCCAGGACAATCATTACATTGAGTTGGCTCAATTGGAGGATTTGTATCATAAATGGAAGGAGGGAGCCAAAGTTAACACTATGGAGGTGATGGATGCACTCATGGTGCTGGATCAATTCTATTTTAGGTGACCCACAGAGATTATAGGCCTAGTCAGGGACCAGAACCCCAAAACTGCCAAGGTAGCTGCTGACATTGCTGAGCAATTGTTGCTAAACTGAGAGGGGCTAGACAGAAAGCCTCCCCACTTTGGGAAGGAACAGAGAGGCTTCCAAAAAGGGAGGAAGGGAGGGTCAGTCTCAAAGAAAAGAGGATGGGTCTCTCCCTGCAGTGCACAGGGCGGCCCTAGATTCAGTCAAGCCACCCAATCCAGAGAGGAAGGGTTGCTTCAGATGCAGAGAGTTTAGCCACTTCAAGTCCACCTGGCCAAAGACTGTCAACTGCACAACAGCTGTAAGCAGTGAGAAGGGAGCCCCAAGCCACTCTGAGGACCATACCTGTTGCTACAGGATTACAAACCCAGAAGAGGTGATGGCTACCCACCAGACTGAGATAACAGTAAGACGAAGAACCCTCATCAGGAAACTGGACACAGGGGCCAGCGTATCATTGATTACTGCCAACCTCGTTTTACCCTTGGATATAGTCCAGTGGAGGACCCTTATCATAGAAGGGGTGGGGAGCCAGCTGTTTGAGGTACCGGTTAGCCCATCTCCCCATAGAGTAGAGAGGCTTCAAGGTGTGCATGGAAATAGGAGTGTTGAAAGAGACTCTTGTCCCCATATTGGTTGGGAGGGATATTATGGATTTTGAAAGAGGCGTGGGGAAGTTGCATAGAACCCAGCTGCATTAATGTGGTGGCTCGCCAACAGAGCAGGAAGGTGAAGGCGGGAGGTGGGGGAACCTCCCAAGGCCAGGTAATGCCACTGGCTGCGGAGGCAGAGGGGATGAAAGGAAAACTCCTCATGGCTGTGACTGTCTGCCAGCTGCCAAAGAAACCAGTGACCTCAGGGTTAAGTCACGTAACAGCCCCCAGGAGGAGCCCAGTCAGTCCGTGGCAGAGGGGGTGGAGACTCTCAGGGAGCAATTAGAAAACATCGCCAAGGGGGAGGGTGTACCAGTGGCCGAAGCACTGTCGCTGGAACTCCCTGCTGATTGCCTGGCTGAGCAGGAAGAGTTCAAGCAGGAAGTTCTAGTGGACCCCAGCTTGGAGGAGCTCCTACACGCGGCCCAGGAGCAGGAGACTGAGTTCACCCCAGACAAGAGGGAACAGGTGGTCTGGGATAAGGGATTCCTGTATTGGTTATGGGTGCCTAGGAAGTATGCCAAGTACTGGGAGCCCTATTGCCAGCTCGTAGTACCTTGTAAGTGTCTCAGACGGCTGGAGCCGACTTGAGGACGATTGCAGATTACTCGGTCGTCAGGCGGGCTGGTGGATGGAGAGGTGGGACACAGCGTATTGGTTGTAAAAAATAACTTTTACTTTAACTTTACTTATGCCGCTGGTGGCCGAGACGCAGGTGGTAAGGTTGCTTACGTAGTTACAGGTAATGAGTTGCTTGTGTAGTTACAAGTAACTGGCAACAAAACGAGCCGGCGAGTTCTTAAACGGAAACGAGCGTGCAGGATGAAGGATACGCCGGGAACAGACGGTGACGGGGAGATGTTGGAGGATGGCCAGGCCGCCAGCTTCTCTCTGCCACGTGGCAAAGTTCTCCGTACCCTACCACGTGCTCAGAGCTCTCCGACTTGGGCAGAAGCTGCATGGATTTTTATATGTTTAGAGTAGCCAGTAACAGACTGCCAGGTGGGAATAGCTAATGAGGCAGAACGTACCAAATTTGAAAGTAACGGCAGCTATTCAGGGCAGTTCTATTGTGACGGGGCACTCAACTCATTTGGTTATGACAGTAAGTTCAGGCAACAATTTTTTCCTAATAATAATAATAAACCAGGGAAAAACCTTTCATCACCAAAATGTTAGAGATTGATCTCCCTCCTCAGCATCACCTACAAACTCTACGAATATCTTATCCCGCAACAAATTTCACCTTGGTAGATTCCAAATTTACATGAGACCAAGTGGATTTTAGACCAGTTCAATCCTGTGCAAGCTAACTACTAAACCTTACACAGCATATCAAAGATGGTTTCCAACAGAGGTTTATCACTGGTGCAGCATTTGTTGACATATCTGCTGCATAAGATACTATCCAACACCACATCACGATCCACAAACTGTACCTTATGACTGATGACTTGCATCTAAGCCAGACCACCAGGTGCATCTTGGACAACAGGCATGTCTACATGGAACTAAATGGCCAGAAAGCTGGACGGCACTCCTAAGAGAGCAGCTTACCACAAGGCAGTGTGTTCACCCCACTTTTATTTAACATCTACGTTAATGATCAGCTACTTCCTGAAGAACATCAGTTTTTCATCTATGCTGACAATATCTGCATTAACGCACAGAAGAAGAATTTTGAGGACACAGAGAAGATCCTGGAGGAGGCACTGAAATAGATGTCAGATTATTACCTAAATAATTATCTCAAATCCAAGCCTAGCAAAAGCCAAATCTGGACTTTCCACTTGGGGAATTGGAACATGGAATGACATCTGAATGTCACCTGGGGTGACCAGAGTCTCAAACATCAGAAACACCTGGTCCACTTAGGGGTAACACTGGACCATACACTTAGTTTCAAAAAGCACATATTAAATACCACAGCCAAGGTCAACACACAAAGCAACTTTCTGCATAAGCTCACAAATTCCAAGTGGGGGGTACATCCATCCACCCTATGCACTATTGCCTTAACACTTTGTTTCTCTGTGGCTGAATATGCCAGCATCATCTGGGGATGCTCAAGTCACAGTAAACATATTGACACTGCCCTAAATGATACATAGTTTCATAGTTTCATAGTTGGTAGATGCAGAATTGTAACAGCTACCTAAAACCCACCCCGGTTCTCTGCCTATATGGACTATCTGACATAGAGCCCCCTTACATCAGGAGGAAAGCAGCAGGCAACATTGATCGACAGGTACAAGAGTCAGACAACCACCACCCTTTTTATGGAGGACACTGTCATCTCCCATTGAGAAACAGCTTTTTGTTCCCTCCCATACCATTGACCACCTCACCAGAATCAGCTAGAACTATCCTCTGGCAAAAAGAATGGGAGAAACTAAGTGACAAAGCTGTTGAATGGGCCTGGTGAGGAATTACCCCCAGAGAGGAGTTAGCACCTGTTGACACTGGATTTTAGGAACCCAGCCCTTATACCTTTGTTCCTGGCAGGCACAACCCTCAGACTGACCACAACACCTGCCAGTTGATAATAGGTGAGTTTACTGATACAGAGTGATAACAAAAAAGCAACAATACAAACAATCAAGCAATTCTATATCTATCAATCCTAGGGCTGTTATCAGAGTCCAAGTACATCTGGTCAGGATGCAGACTCCACTCTGAGGCTCTTTCTCTTAGGTGTCAGCAGTCTGGAGATGGGATGCCAAGGCCCACAGGCTCCTTCCAGTGGGGTGCATGAGATGGGCTGGTGCAATCCCCTCTGTCCATGGGGATGGGGACCCCTCTCAGGGAGCAAAATGGGGAGGAACAGGGAGGGACACTTTGTTAATCTCAAGTCTCTGCTTTTGTATTCTCCTTCCCCCTTGATAACTCTTCATCTGTGGCTATCTCTAGTTGGCTGTCTCTCTGTGTCTCTGTGGCTACATGTCCATGTAGCCTTCTGGCCCTACTCCTAATATGGTCTGTTGCCCCAAAACTGGGACTTAGCCCCCCCTGCTCTCTGAGGCCTGGTTGGTGTCACTTATCTTGTGTTATGGGACAGTATGGTACATCCCTCTTTGGTTCCTAGGCTGTGTATCCTGGTTGTGTTAGACAACCTGTCTGCCTTGAAGGCTGTGATCTCGTGTAATGGCATGCCCCCCTCAATTCTCAGGCTGTGTCCATCCATTGTTGTGCTAGACAGTCCATCTGCTTTCCGAGTCATGATAAGCTGTGTGTGTGTCTCCCAAGCTCTTTAGAAATCCTTTTAACCCATGCTAATCATCTTGAACTCTTATAATGCATATTTCTATACCTATAAGCCAATTCCTAAAAAACAGGCCTTTAAATGACATTTTTTAAGCCAGTGGTATCTGGCTTCAACTACAAATGGCATACATAGCACACAGATTGAGAGTTGGTCTTGGCGGATGCAACTTTTTAATGAAATTACAGGGCTTCTATGCCACTGACCAATGTGTTTGTCAGGAGAAGATAACCATCTGAGATGCCCTGCAACACCACAATGCACTGCACAAGATTTGGCAACACTAACACCTGAAGCAGTGGCTTGTGCAGAATATTGGGAACAGACCACATAGAAAGGTTGGATTGGAGGCATGACAAAGAAGAGAGCTGGAGCCTAGAAGCCAGGCCTAGAACAGGGTCTTGGTTAAGGGACCAGCCAGAGTAGAGGGGCGGAAGCTGGGAAAACTAAAAACCCAACAAGAGAAGGAAGGCCTGAGGGTGCCTAGAGATGTAGAGGCAAGTGTCCCACCTGATGGGTGACTTAAAACACCTGCGAGGCATGGGGCATGGTGTAGGAGCAGACGGAGCCAGGCAACTAGCCTTAAGGCAAGCAAAATTGGGAGAGCTGACCACCAGAGAGGGGGGAGAACACCTTAAGCTCATCAGCTTCTGAGCGTAGCCTCCCTTTCAAGATGAGCAGGTGAGAAGGCAAGGGAAGACATTACGAGACAGGGCAGAAAGAGAGACTAGCAGGGATGAGGAGTCTGCAAGGGGCAGCATAATGGCTCTCAAACACCTAACCTGTTACATCCCCTAGAGCTGCAGGGCTTGGAAGAAAGGCCTTGCTGATTCATCTGTTTTGGGCAGTCAGCTACAGCTCCCTTTCACAGCCCCGTTCTCTGCTGTTGCTGAGTGTAGCACACAACTAGGACACTAGTGTGTGGGAGTAAGGACTTACTGGAGAGGAGCCTGCAGCTCCCTGGAGACAGAAAGCCAGGCAGAGGGAGAAGCCTGGCAGACTCCACAGAGGAACACACCCAATGCTCTGCTCCTCCCATGCCCATTGTCCTTTCAGCTGAGTCCCTCTTTTCACCTGGCCTTGTCAGCAGCAGCAAGCTCTGCCTCTGCAGGACATGCCTGTCTGCACAGCCAGAGAGCTCGGTGACCCTCCTGAAGATGAAACTGGCATAGCTCATGCACCATGCTCCTGGAGAGCACCCCCCCGCCATGCTGAGAAAAAGGTTCCTCTTGCCTAGCCTCTTTGTCTCAGACAAGGAGAGGGGTTGGGGGGATGGTTTGGCATTTCTGACTTATCACTGCAGGGTTAACTTTCACTTGGCTGTCTGGACTCTTTTGCATTCTGGTCCTGTTTAACCAGGGCAAATCTCCCTTTGGGGATACCCAGAAGCTCCTCACTGCTTGTGGTGAAGGTGTTGCCTGGACGGAGCCCCTGGAGTTCCAAGGTCCACCTTGGCTCTACCTCTGAGACAGTCTCCACTTCCTAGCCATAATACTGGCTGGGAGGATGTAGACACTTGGGGCCTAGGAGAGTTAGATGCTCCAGGTGCCAAGATGCCTTTGTAAATTTGACCTCATATCCCTGGGGCAGGAGTGGTTTCATGGCAGGCATATAGATTTTCTCTAGCATGGTGGGGCAGTAATCCTAGCCCTAAATTCTGGGTAGGACTGTACTGCAGCTCATCTTGTGATGGTGGACACTGTGGTTCTGCTTCAGTGCTGAGCTACTGGCTGCTGGGTTTGGCACAGGAGGCTGCATCACGGATGCTAACTGAGGAAACCAGCAGTCCTTGCCCCCGCACTGGGGCTGACACCAACATGCTAGGTCATGTGCACAGGATGCTAGATGTCCTTGGCTCCCCAGCTCAGGTGATGGTTCACTGACCTATGTCACCTTCCCATAAACCACTCCTAGCCTAAGAGTCTGCGTGGTCTAAAACCCCACTGGTCTGAGCATCAGTACACTCACTAGCTATTTCCACAACTTGGGAAATCCCCCCTGTATTTTCAGAGGCCCACTGTCCCTCAAGCACTTATCTCTTGGTAACACAGGTGTTCATGGCATTCAAAGGGAAAGAAACAGGGCTAGGGCACTTTGACAGCTCAAGACTCTCTTGGTTTTTACATGGATTTCTGGGTGAGAGGGCAAGTAGTCACACAGAGCACCTAACCAATGGCCCCAGTCCTCACTCCACAGAAGCTGACTTACCTCCTCTTCTGTGCTGGGCCTTGCTCCCACATCACTAGATTCAGCAGGAATGGGCCCTGGGGGTCACCAGTATCTTCCTCTGGACAAGATACTCACACAAATACAGGACATTGCTAGGAAAAACCTCAGTGACCTGGATTTGTCCCTTAGGTAACTCCACTAAAGCCAATGTAGTTTCCCACAGATAAAGTCCACGTATCTTGCTGGTAAGGGCTCCAAACTCAAGCAGTTAGCTTCCTTCTATGTTAAGTAGTTGCCTAGAAATCAAGATTGTACCCTGTCTCCTTGCAAACAAGTGAATAATTAAGCCTTGCTTATCAGAGGTGCACGCCACTCGTTGTTGGTTGCTCTCAGATGCACTTCTCCCAGAAGGAGTAAACAGAAGCTCTTTTGCAAGGGCTGTGCAAGCTGCTCTGTGCTTCCCAGGGCTCTGCCATCAGAATGGTGATGAGTCTTTCAACAGCTGGAAGGAGCTGAAGACTGGTCCAGGGAGGAGGCAGCTGGTGCTTCAACAGCAGTGAGCACTTAACATCTGTACTCTGCTGCTTCCCTTAACCTGAAACCTAAATTGCTCACATATCCCTGACAGTAACCATGGATGTTAATGAAGCCCTGATGAAAGGAAACTTTGGACTTTTGAGAGAACGAATTGAGTCTGGAGCTGATGTGAATACACGGGACAAGGAAGGCCGGACACCTTTAATTAACTGCTGTCTTCATGATGGTGAGAGCTGGGCTCTGGCAGCAGCCCGGTTGCTTCTGAGCTATGGAGCCAGAGTGGGCTCCTGGGACAGGAACCGAAGGAATGCACTCATTCATGCAGTGCTGTACCAGCGGGAAGGCTTGGTGAGGCTCTACTTGGATGCCCTGGACTACAATCTGAACCACACAGACCGTGATGGGTACACAGCACTCTGGTATGCTAGAGCCTTGGGTCATGTGGATATCCCCAAAATGATTGTCTTCTCCTTAAAGAGATATGGCCTGGAGTCTAAAAAGGATAGGCAGATGCTCCCAGTCCAGGCTTGCCAGGGCCACATGTCTTTTACCAACATGCTACAGAATAGTGGGAACAGCTCTCAGCAAATGAGCAGCAAAAGCCACCGTGGGACAGCTGGAGAGGGAGAAGGCCCTGCTGTGACAAGCAGATCCAGATGCTTGCCCTTCAAACCCCTGCCAAAAGACCTTTGGGAGAAGAGAAAGAAATTGCACAAGAGTCAAGGACCAAGCCAGCCCTCCAGACAGACCAGAGACTGTGGAGGCAAAGTAACTCTTAGTTTAATGCAAAAGCCAAATCTGACTCCTCACACTTCAACTAATGTCCCCTTTCAGGAAGCAGCCCAGCCCTCAGCAGCTCTTGACAAAGTGACATTGTCTACAGGTCAGCCACATAGCTTGCATGGGCAAAACTGGAGACAGGATCTTCAACATCTTGCTGAGCTTCTTCAAATTCAGCTCACTCCATCTTTCCGCCCCAAAGCCAAGCCCTTCCTAACCAAGAAAGACCACATTCCCCAGGATGCAGGCCATGGGGCTGAGCTAGCAGTGCTGCTGCACAGGAGGAGGATGAATCAAAGGCTGTCTTATGATGCTGGGAAGGATGTGTTAAAGAAGACTTCTGCCAGGCGGGGCAGCTCGTGGAGAAGGTGCAGTGTAGCTGCCATCCCTCTCACCTCCCTCCAAGGCTGGAAAAGACCAGTTTGCAGTGCAGGACAAGTAAGCATGGAAAGATCACCCAAAGCATTTTCCCAGGAAAAGAAAAAGGCTGAGCTTGTACAGCTAAAAGGATTGAGATCCTGGCAGAAGTGAACTTCACTGGGAGACACCAAACTGAGTCACAAAGGGAGGCACATGGGGTCTCTAGTGGGCAACTGGCGACCCTCTGGATCATGGTGTACATGTAAGAGATCTGGTCAGATGCCTGATAAATCCATTTGTGGCTGATAAGCCCAATTCAAGAGCAACACAGCTTGTCATAAGTTTCACAGATTCACATGTAGACTGAGTTCGAGTCCAAGTTTATAGCAGGCTGCTTTCTTTTTTCTTGCTTTGCTTATATCCTCTGGATCAAAGCCATTTTGTCTTGAGCTGCACCCAGTGCCAGATGTTCCTGCCAGATGGACAGGATTCTGTGAGTTTGTCCTAGCTTTCTATAGTGATGTTGAATGACTTCATATCATTTTTATACACACTGTGGTACTACCCTAGAGGGTGACCCCACTTTCTTGAGCTGTCTTGAATCTTGTTATACAAAATATTCTTGGGGATATAGTCTCTCTCCCATTTTCCTGACATGGCTGATCCATCACAACCTCCTCTGCTGCAAAGAAAGAACACACTTTGTTTCATAGGGTGCAATCAGATGCATATCACTGGCTTCATCTTGCTTAGAGACAGTTGGAAATTTTTTCAGCAAAGCAGTTTTTAAAAAAAATCCAAACAAACTGGTTTGTTGACTTAGAAGAGTTTTGTTCAAAACAGCTTGTGTTCAAGAAACTTGCTAAATCCATGGCAGCATGAACACCCCATGCCTCCTGAGGCTGCGGGGGGAATGGCAACCACCTGCAGGTAGCGGCGGCAAGGTTGTGGCGGCACTGAGCAGGGAGCTCCTACAGGCAGCTGCGCTGATGTCAGTGGGGGGGTTGGCAAGTGGTGACTGCCCATAGGTGCCACTGGCGGCAGTCAGTCTCAGGGGGTGCACGTGCACCCGCATGCACCCCTACGCATGGCCAATGCATGGCAGGATTGTGGCAAAACCTGGTTTGGATTCGTGGCAGGTCCCTCTGGGGGCCAGAGATGATAGACCTGGGGACTCCAGGAGTTCTCTGCAGCATTTCAGTGAAATTGACTTATTTGTTGATTTCATGGCTGCTCTTATCTGTGAAACAAACAAAAAAAGAAGTTTAAGAGGTCCTAGTTCAAGCCAAATTTCTGAACAGCTTGGTTTCAATCCAATTTGGACAGAAAACAAACTTAAAAAACGAAATTTCCTGGAAACCAAAGACCGTTGTTCAGGGCTGGATTAACCCTTTAGTGGGCCCCAGGCAAACAAACTCCTGCCCCCCTACTAAATACGGTATATTTTTGTTACATTTTCACTCAATAATTATAATATATAAAATAAGCACAACAGGGCCCCTTCTTCACTTAGAGTCCTAGGCATGTGCCTAGTTTGCCTATGCATTAGTCCAGCCCTGCCCTTGTTTTCAGTCAGATCTAATGCTTGTGCTTTTTTTGGTTCTCTTTTCATGTAGTTTTGTGTGCATAAGATTTCTAACATACACAGAAATGCATACAGCTCCATCTTCACTCCCTAATCTTAGATATTTCTGAGAGATAATTAGTTTTAAAGGGATTTGTGTCCTACTCCATAAACCTTAAGTCATTTTTAATCTGTAAACTTCTTGAGGGCCTAGCAAACCTCTGTGAAGATAACAAGAGCTGTTGCAGTGTCTTCATTGGGTCTGGATTCACTGTATGCTTAATAAGGGTGTGTGAAGTGGGCCCTATTCAATTCAGAGTGGGCCTGAATCAGGGACAGTGATTCAATTAACTGATTTTGATCACTGTCCCTAATTTGATTTGGCTGAATCCAAACCTGAAGATTTGATGCTGATCCAGAGAATCAGCAATTTGGAGTTAGACACAGCTTTAAATGTTTTTTCTACATGCTTCAAGGTACCAGTGTGACTTGTGAACACTGCTGGGAATGATGGAGCATTTCACAGGAGTGTGGAAGGGGGGCCCTCCATGTGCTCAGCGGCCACTTCTGGGTCTGCTGGGGAGTGTGCTGCTCTCTGCCCCATACCCCCTTGGCTTGGCAATTGGCTGTGGGGGGCCCGTGTGGCTCCCCAGACCCAGGAGGCACCAGTTGCTAAACCAGGGGAGGTACAGCCCCCACCCCGTGCGCTCCCCGGCAGACCCGGAAATGGACTGGAAGTGCTTCTGGTCCACTTCTGGGTCTGCTGCCCAGAATGCTGGGGAACCCCCCATGCTCCATGTGCCCCAGCATCACAGAACTCTCGAGCCACCTGCTACCTAGAAGTATATAGAAAAAACATTTAAAGCTGTGTCTATGTCCAAATTGCTGAATCTCTCCAAATTGATTTGGAGGGTTCCGATTTGATTAGAAGAGATTAAAGGGTCCTCTGATTCGATTTGGATTCAGAGATTCAGCTACCAAATCAGGCCGAATCTCTGCTGAATCAAATGAGGGACCAAAGCTGCGCACAGCCCTAGTACTTAGTGTTCTAATGGTCTCATTCAGTGCTACTAAATGATCAGTGCTACTAATTGATCATATTAATAAAGATTTTTTACTTTTGTTGGGCACTTTATATGCTCTGCACCAAGTGTAAATTGACTCTATTAATACACTGTAGTTGCCATTCTTAGTGTACAGTTCTAGAATTTCTGTAGCTATATGCAGGATAAAGTTGTATAAACTTTTTTAATTAAAGAAATTACACTTAAACTGTAGGCATTTTCTGTGTTTGCTTTTCTTTCCTTGCATTTTTTAACATACACTAATTGCATTGCTAATAACAAGAAACAAGGCTTTTTTTTCTTCCCCAAATCAAAGTTCCCGTGTCTGTACTCACAACTGATTTTCAAAAATGCTGAGCATTCATTAGCTCTCATTCATTAATGTCACTGTGGCCTAATACTTTGGAAAAATTAAGTTACTTATTTCAATGCCTGAATATGGGTGTAGAATCCTGACTTTATAGACACATCCTCAGTGGCCATGTCCATATCAGTTTGCTGCTGACCACCATGGAGAAACAAACCACACTCACTCAGTTCTGCATGTGGAAGCAACCAGAAGTGCCTACAAGCCAGGCAAGTAGGCAGTTTAGATGGCTTACAGAGGTCCTGAGTACATACTTGAGAAGCATTGCTCTCAGGCCCACCTTCAGCTTTCTACACAGCCTGATTTCTGGGTTTGAGTACATGAGGGAGCAAGCAAACAGGGCTTGGTGCTCAGTGGTGATCCTGGGCTCATCCAGGAGGCAGTAGGGACTTGGCCAAAGTCATGTAGGTGTCCAACTCCCAGGAAGTCCAACTGTGCATCTAACTTTTGTAAATCTTGGCTGGAACTAATAAATCCATTTGCTGTACAGGGAATTGGCTGAAAGTATTAATTTCATTTTCATTTAATAGATTTCATAGCAGAAAGTATTCATTTAACTCTGTTTTTCACATTCCAAATTCTTTTGCCAAATGGTACATATAGTATATTATATTTTAGGCTCCAACTTTGTGGGATCTGCATGGATTTTAAGTGCAGGATTGGGGGCTGAATGTTTGCAGCTAAATTGTGCAGCTCAAAGACCAGACAGCTTTAGAAAGTAGTAGGCAAATAGTTGAGTTGTCATAAAACCTTCCCTCTTAAGTGTTATCATAATGATTAACAATGATTTATGGTTTGGCTCTTGAATGGCCACCTCTTCAGTAGGTTTGCTAGACAACTGTAAATACTACTTGAGCCTGTTCATTGAAAAATGGATCTCATCTAGGCTTATTCTTATGTCATGACAAGATGCCTGTTGTTTTTCTTTTCAGAGAATTCCCATTAATGTAGCTGGAGAAAATACCTCCTCAAACAAGGATTATTTGCATATTAGCTCACCCAGAAAAAAAGAGACTGAAGTTGGTTATCAGATATACATTTTGGAATTTTCTGCTCATTAAAAGTACCTTTTTACAGTGAACAGCTTGGTATCAAATTAAAAAACAATCTATAGTCTTAGTAATCATATGCCTACAAAGTTGTAGATATGTGACACAAGCCCTTGAAATGGGTGACAAATGTACAAAAATGGTGCCCCTTCTTTTTGCAGAGCGTTGCTCCAAAATGTGCAGTTTGTATCCTTTTTAATGATAAAATCCATTATTCAGGATGTTTCCTCACTGCATGAATTAAATAAACCATTTTTTACAAAGCAGAATAAAGAAAATGGTGCAACCATACCCATCTGTCAGGCACCCTCAGGTATCAGTAGAGTGTGAACATTGGCCCCTTGCCAGAGATCTCTGCCCCTTGAACTAAGGGGAAAACTGTTTTCCTATGTGTCAGCTAGATAAATGGTAGCAAGATGGCAGGGGAATGCTGGTGATTAGTATCCTAAGTTCTGTTCTGGGCTTCCCAGGTATGTTCTAGTCGTTAGAACAAGGGTTGGTTAGCAGTAGGTCATTTAAAACAAACAGACTTAGCCCAAGCGCAAGCTCAAGCCCAATGCTGTCCTCATGGTAAAACTGGGGAACTGCGGCCTCGACAACCGTACAGTCCGACGGCTGAGGAACTGGTTGCATGGTCGGACCCAGAGTGCGATAGTTGATGGAACTGATTCAACATGGCACAAGGAGACCAGTGGCATCCCTCTAGGCTCCATACTTGGAGCCCATGACTGGATTCAGTTGTCAGTCTGGTCATTCTCAGAAGACCATGTCTTTCATGTGGGAGCTAACTTGCATTTTGACACCTTAGGAGACATGCCTCACCCCTGTAAGTGCCACCAGCGGGGAGGCCTGCCCTCACCACACCCCACTACGTCATCAGAGGAAGGGACCGCTGGCCTTCAGCGCCCTGCCCCCCTCAAGCCTCCCCCTGCTTGCCAGCTGTTGTATCCACTGGCAGTTTGAGGAGTCGTGCCCAGTGGCTGCCTTGCCATTGGCCCAGCCCATCATCCCACCATGAGGAGCAGCTGGCCATATCGCTGTGGGATGGGGGGCCCTGGCTGGGCGCCGGCCTGCTGCACACTGTAGGCCATGGTCACCAGATGCCGTTGCTGATGGGGAGCCCCACACTGAGCCTCCAGGCTCACCAGCCCTGGACATGTGGTAAGTCCTGCACTGGGGGAGGGCCCTCCTGCCCCAGCCCTGCCCCTGCCCCTAGCCTTTTCCTCCGCACCCTGCCTGGCCTGCCCACACCCCCCTGGCCCCAAGTTCCCCACCCCCTGCAGCACACAGGGGGGCAGGACACAGTTCCAAACTTTATTGATCAGCTCATGTCCCCATAGCTGGGCAGGAGTGCTGGAGTGGGAGGCTGTCCAGGATGTCACAGGCCTCTCACATGCTGAGGAAGACATTGATGCTGGTGCTGATGTCCTCCTCAGCAGTGAGGGGCAGGGACATGTAGCACTGCAACAGGTAGCCCTCCAGGCAACAGCAGAAGTTGCAGGGCACCCTGGGCTTATCCCCCTGCTCCACTGTGGCTCAGGGTCCCTAAACAGGAGCTCAGGTGCATTGGGAGCACCAGCAGGATCAGCAGCAGCAGGGTGTAGTGGCTCAGGCACCCTTCCACCTGCACAAACAGCTCATCGCACACTGCCCAGGCCACACACAGCAGGGGCACACTCAGGGTGCAGCAGTGCCATGGCAGGGGCTGGCCCTGTGGTGCCTCCCTGGAGAGGCCCTCTGCAGGGATGGTGGCAGTGGGTGTGTGGCCAGCCCTTTGCCCCATTTGTCCAGGAGCCCCACATGCCCCATGCCCAGGTGCCATGGACTGGGTGGTAGCACAGCAGAGTGGCTGGCCTGCAGGGAGAAAGGGAGAAAAGCAGGGTCTGGAGCTGCAACAGATGCTACCTGCAGCCTGGCCTGGCCCACCCTAGGGAGGGGGCAGGGAGGGCAGGCTGCTTGCGGCCAGCACCCAGCAGCATGCTGGTCCCAGGGGAGCAAGTGGGGCCAGGGGGCTTGGCCAGTGACAGCCTGGGCCCAGCCGTACCTGGACAGCTTACCATGGTCCCTGAGCACCCACACACAGCCGACCTTTTATCTGAAACTGGGCAGACAACACAAAAGGCTTGTCTCTTGCCTCCTCAGGGTCAACATCTGGACATAGGGGAGAGGCCACAGGGCCCTGTGGGAATGCCACCTTAGGGTTGCTGCCACCTGCCACCTGCCACTGTAGCCACCCAGATACACCAGCTGCACCAGCAACACACCAGGAACTGGACGCTCCTGCTCCTGCGGCTGGACATGGTGGTGGATAACTCAGTAGTCTGGGAGCAGGCACAGGAGGTGTGGGAGCTGGCCTGGTGGTGGGAAGATATCACCTGGGAGGCCGCCTATGAGGAAGCATGGGACCGGGTGCAGTGGTAGCACTGGGTCCAGCTGGAGGCCCTGGAACAGTGCCACAGAATTGAGCCACTCCACGAGCAACTGGCCAGCCAGAGTGGAGGCCAACTCTGGCCAACTCCCAGTGGAGGCCACATCCATGCCACCCCATGCCTGGCCCTGACCTCTGCCCCACAAGGCCCCGGGGTCCCATCAGCTGGCTTGCAGCAGCCCCCGACCTGGGCCTCAGGGAAAGGCCTCCACTGCCTCCAGCCCAAAGAATTCCCTGGCATTTGCTGAGGCCCCCAGACCCACAAGGGAACTGTCCACAGCCAGGATGCTGGCTGCCTGCCACCGGGCTCTGTGCCCTGGATGCCCCCACCCTGCAGCCCCCCACTCTGGGACTCAGACAAAGACTGAGACTTGTACGTAGTTTTTAGTTTGGGAAAAGTGTTTTTAGTAGCAAGTGGGGAGGATGGTAGAGGGGCTCTGTATGTTGGGGAGGGAGGAGAAAGAGGATTGTTTCTTGAGGGCGGAGGTGGGGGATTGGGTGGTGGGGGGGTGTTTTCATTGCAAATGTGCATGTCCTGGAGTGGTGCTGGGAGGGTGGGCAGGGGGTAGGGAGTGTGTGGATAGCAGGGCACGCTGGTGTCAGTGGGGATGACCAGGTGCATCTCCATGTCTGGGCACTCTGGATGGGGATGGAGCTGGAGCAACAGGCCTTCAAAGGTGGCCTGAGTGATCTGCAGCATGCCAACCTGCTGATCGCCATCTCATTCCCGCATCATGATTAATGGCCACCAGTCCTGGCTGGTGCAGCTGGCCCAGAGGCTCTGAGGATAGTGGGACAGGAGGGTGACAGCGGTCCCAGCGGTGGTGTCCTGGAGCCTGCGGTCACCATGGCTGGCAGTAGCAGCTGCTTGGCAGTGGGGGGTCTCAGAAGGCCATGTGCTAGTTGTCCAGGAGGCAGGTGGGGTGAGTGGGGGAGTTGGGTGGTGCAAGGTATCTGAGCACCAGGTGCTTGGAAAGGCGGTGGGTGAGCAGGACAGCTGCAGCAGCCCTGAGGAGCGGGGGACCTTGTCCCTGGGCATCAGGGCCAGGAGCTGGGGCAGCTAGGGCTGAGAAGTACAGCCGTGGCAGAAGGAGAGCTGGCACATGTTGCCTGTGTCTCCGTCATGCTGCTTCTCTGACACAGGAAGCACCTGCCCAGGGGTCACAGTGTGGAGGGCATGCTTTTAAGGTGACTGCTTTGGCAGCTGGCTCTGGCTTCAGCATGACTGCCAGCACTGGCAGCCATGTGGCCAGAGGCTGAAGCTCCCGCCAGTGGCCTCAGGGGCACATGGCAGGGATGGAGTAACTTGGGACTAAAGTTCGTTCCAGGTCCCAACACGTGTAGACACCTGCCAAAAAATGCTTAATGAGCATTTTCGTAATGCACATTAAATTTAAGTGTGCTTAAATTCATGTATAAATTTACGGTTGTATAAGGTTAGGTTGTAACTGATATCATATTTGGTGCCAACTGGACAAATCTGCTTTCTAAGCTGAACCAAAAAAGGCACAGAGCAATTGTGTACACATATTGCACATTCAGGGATCACTCCATTGCAATGCTGATCCTTGGCCACCAAAACAAACACCCCAGCATGTCTTGGGGGCAACTAGTGTCTATAGGATTCCTCAGGGCAATGAACAGTGCCTATTGGCTGGTTGGAAGTGGGTCAGGCTACCTTTGTGGACTGCTGATTTTGTGACCCAATTTGGGGTTACAGCCTACAGTTTGGAAACTACTGCTCTGCAGCCTTGGCTGATGAAGTCTTTCACAGGCTGTTTGGATGCCTGTGAGGAATTTTACAGCTACTAACTCAGCTGTTGCTGGACGGCTTTAGAGTGTGCTTTTGAGTGCTTCAAGGACCACTGAATGTCAGCGGCCGCTATGTGGCTCAAGTCATAATCTCTGCCTGTGTCCTGAATAACATTTCTGATGTGAAGGGCAACACTATTCCAGAGCCACAAGCAGTGGACCTAGAATGCGCCGCAGATCCCATGGGTTGCCATGGCAAGTGAGCAGCCTCTGGAGATCAACTATGAGCACTGCTTCTACTGGAGGCTCTGGCAAGCTATTTCACAAGACCCTGGCAGGAGGGGCAGAGCAGTGTCGTGGTGGAAGGGGATCTTGAAATGTGCATGTCCCTTGTATTATTACACTGTTGACATGTACTGAGGGTTGTGGGGTCTGTTTCCCTGAACCATTATGCTGTTCAATCTAGCAAATATTGTTTCCTGCTAAACTCTTGAAAGCTGCTGAAAGCTGCTGTGCTCACTATGCCAGTCCTGGTGATGGGGGGGAGAGCTGCAAGCTTTGGGATGGCATGTTGTGTACCATGGGTACTGGATTGGGTGTGGGTTGGGCTCCTGACCTGGAACAGAGCCCGGCAGGTGGGCCATTTGAGAAACTGGTGCTGTATTCCTTTTCAGTAGGGTGATGCCTGGTGGTTGGTGGGAAGATAGCTAGGTAGAGAAGTGGTTGTTGATAGTGAGTTTAAGAAGTGTTGGGGAGCGTGGAATGGAAGTGGGATGGGATCAATAGTATCTAGGCTGGCTGTGTACTATAGTCCGTGTGGGGTGGGAGGAGAGGAATGCTCCTGGCTTGGAACAAAGCCCAGGGGATGGTTGTTAGACAGGTGGTTGCTGATTTGGAAGACATGAAGCAAAGCCAGGCAGCTTTTTTCCTACCCAGATGAGCAAGGATAATCACAGGTCTCATTTAAAAGTGGTGTGACAGGACACTTGGGGTGTCTGCTACTTTGAGAGGTCAGGCAGCCTGAGAAGCCACTGGCAGGTGTGGGCCAGAGCTGACTGGGAGCTAGCTCGCCCAGGGAGCTGTCAGGTGAGGCTATGCCTGATGAAGTGAATCACCTGGTGCTGGAGGGAGTCACCTGGCTGCAGAGGAGGGCTGGGCTTAGAGCAGCTATAAGCCCAGGCCCTGAGAGAAACCAGGGAGTAAGAACTTGGACCCTGCTGAGTGAGCATCACCTCAGCAGGAGCACCGCGGCTCTGGAGCACCAGCACAGAGAGGACAGCTGAAGCAGCCTGGAGGGTTGGGTAGGAGCTAAGGAGGTTCCTAGGGACCCAGGGTGAGGCCCAGGTCAGCCCAGAGGCCTAGGCCAAGAGCCTAAGAGACAGTGGACCCAAGAGTGCACATGGGCTGGTAGGCTGGAGAACTGACCCCAGCACAATCTTGCAGGGTCAGGGCCCAGAGAAGGGCTGGAGGCTCGAGGCAGCCACAGCGGGAGACTGCTGGAACCAGAGAGGGGCCTGGAGCTCTCAGCTGGCCTGAGTCAGGGCCAGGAACTAGGAGAAGCCAAAAGTACAGGTCTGGCAACAGCCAGAAAGGTTGGGGGATCAGGGTCCTGCAGCCCAGAATTAAGATGGCCAAGCCAGGGCTGTCTGAAGAATATAATGGCCCCGGTGAGAATGTGGCAGAGATGATCCAGAGAATCTCACTGGCCTGGCAATGGGGCTGGGGCTCAGGGAGGGGCCGAAGGGCAGAGGCAGCCACAGCAGGAGACCACAGGAGCCAGAGAGGGACCATTGGCCCAAGGCAGGGCCAGGGCCTGGGATAGGTTATAGGTCCAGGTAGGGCCACTGCTAGAGAGGAATGGGTCAGAGAAACTGAGGCCCAGAATGTGAATGGCTGGGACAGGGTCATCAGGTGTAGACAAAGGTCCGAGACAGTGCCAAGACAAGGGATCCCAGAGACAGGAGAGCCAGGGCTAGAGGTAGCCTGAAAGAAGGGGAGAGCTGAGCCCAGAAGGGAGCTGCATGAGAGCCAGTGAGATCAGGGCTCAGAAAGAGAGAGAGCTAGGGCCAACGGACCCCAAAGAGGTGACATCAGAAAGAGCTTGCAGCCAGGGACCCATCCAGGGACCGAGGAGGAGTAGGACTCAATGGTCCAGAGGCCCAGAGTGGGGCGTAGAGAGAGTGACAATAGAAGGGGCCCAGAGGCCCAGGCAGGGTCTGGGGCAGACCAGGACTTGAAGGGTTCTGAAGCCCTAGAAGGGACTCAGACCGAGTGCAACTGGAAGAGTCCAGCAACCCCAGTGAGTGACCAGGAATAATGTAGTGGGACTGGAAGGGTCTAGCAGCTCAGTGAGGGGCTGGGAATAGTGAGGCCCACTGAGGGGCCACACGAGAGACCAAGGGGTCCAGCAGCCCAGAGAAGGGTCAAGAGTGAGACCAGGGGGGTTGGTAGCCTAGACAAGGACTGACCAAGAGGCTGAGAATCTGAGGACTCATGAAGGGGCCAAGTAAGGGACCAAGGGATTTGGCAGTCCAGAGGGAAGTTAGTGTGTGTGTGTGTGTGTGTGTGTGTGTGTGTGTGTGTGTGTGTGTGTGTGTGTGTGTTGTTTACTTGCTGAACGAGTAAGTAGTCACATCTACAAAGGTTCACACTGTGGTTACTCAGAAATCGGCTGAAAATGGCCAAGACTGGCCTCAGGATACATCACCACTGAAGCCAGGTCACTGCCAGTACCTTGCCTTGAACTGGTTCTTGGCCGAAACCATGCTAACTAAGCATGAGGTGGTCCATCTCCTACATTTTGAGTAACAAAACTTGGAGAATGTTTAATTCTTGGTTGACCACACGTATCCTTACATATATTTTCTGTACATATGCAGCTAATAGATTTACAAATATTATACATATAATTTGAATTACTGTAATCATGACTATTGGATATATATACAGCTAGTGGTTGGAGACCAACTTAACAACCTTTCCCACTAACTGAGATGGCTAATGTCTTTAATAAAGGTTGAGGCTTGTACCAGTTTTTGTTTGTTATGTTTTACAATTAGCTTCAGGTGATCTGAGGAATGTTTGAAGTCTTAGTTTTTGTCATATATTGGAAAAACCTGTAATTTGTTGCAAAAGTTCATTAGATGGCCCTATATTGATAGGAGTGAGATGTGAATTAAAAGTTAGTTGAACTTCTCAATGTTCCTTCATGATTCTTGTAACTCTGAATGGAACTCCATCTACTCCAATCATACCAGTCTCTGTTCTGTTCAGGCAATATATTCCCACTTGCAGTGGGCACATCTCTCTGTTTATGCTTACATCACTTAGGAGAGAATGAAAACACGCCTTCCCTTCCCCATGATATTAGTATTCTTGTTTACTTCCCTATTTTCCCTTTAAGATACACTCTGTTTGGCTTTCCCAGCAATTTTCATTTAAGTATTGTCACTGACCAGGTTAACCTTTTCCTCCTCCAGGGTTTTAATGGCAGAATGATAGATCTACTGAAGCCCATGTATTGTGTTTTTATTTATTACCCACTTGGGTTGATATTCAGGTTCTATAACTATTCAATTCACTAGTTAATTTAGCGTTGACAATCCATTGTTTATGTTTGCCTACATTTTCCCCAATTTGCTCATTTTATTTCCCATTGCTGCAGCTTTGTTAACTAAAATTTCAATATCCATGGGGTTTAAGGTCCCCAAGCTCAGTCCTGCTCCTCCCTAGACTGTGGCTAAGTGATCTTGTCTTTCTCTTTTGTTTTCCATCCTCCATCCTCCATCCCCCCCGCCCGCCCCCCCCCCCCCCCCCCCCCACAGCATGAAACCACCCTGAGCCAGGGATAGCCAAACAAAAAATAGAAATTGCTGTAGCTTTACCATCAATTTTAATTTGCAATGGATTTTCAGGGATTATTTTACTACAGGGTGCAGGATCTGGTGTTGTAGGTATTTGGATGCTGGTTGTAGAATGTGTAGTAATTTTGTATTTAGGAAACTAGCCTCCATGCAATTTGCCATGACTCTGTATGATTAAACTTTATTATTAAGGCGTGTGTATATAACATCTTCACTTGTACTAGAGAAAGCATGGAAGGGTACATCTAACCAAAAATAAAACTGTATTGCTGTGACTTGGACCACTGGGCACCCTGTATGGGAAAGGGATTGACTGCAGTAGTCATTGTCATTTATTGACAACCATGTATATGCATCTCTTTTTGCCCACCATAAAGGTCCAGTTTTCCAGTGTTTATAGAGATTTTTCCAAGTCATACTTCCTGATTTTTGTAATTGTGTTCTACTCCCTTCTGCTACTATCCAATCTCTGGGTTTGTGTTTTGTTATACTGGAGATCATTTGTATTCCATGTTTTCCATGCAGCAATGATCCACATTAACCACTGTAGAAAGCATTATTAACTTTGTTTTTACCTTTTGTGTCTGAAAAGAAACAAAACAGAACAAAACACTTCTCACTTGTTAGATGAGTTGTCTCCTCTCCATGCTTTCAGTTGTGATGACAGCACACAAAGGATATTGTATAATGTTTTCACGGGGAAGAAAGTGTTTTGTTGGTGGTGGGTCGGGTGGGTGGTGGATGGGATCTGTTTGTTGGGGAGGGGGGATCTGTTTGATGTGAAGGGAATAAAAATGTGCTCTTCTGAGATGTGTCTACAGTGTTCTGGCCCCACTGGCAGGTGTGCAGCTCTCCTAGGGCCTCAACAGGGGGTGGCTCATTGTCCCAAGTTTACTGTATGATGTGCAGCTACCAGTCCTTGCTGGCCTAGTGGGCCCAGAGCTGGCAGGGTTGGAGGCTCAGGAGAGTGATGGCAGCCCCAGTGGTGGCATCCTGGAGTCTGGAGCCTATTGTCAGCATCCCTGCTGAGGTTTGGCCAGGCAGATGGTGTTGAGGTGGCAGGTGCAAGGCTGTAGCCCTGGGATGGTGCACCATGGGCAGGCAGGTGGTGACTGAACGTGGGGGAGCCAGGAGGGACTAGATGGCTGTGGGCGAGTTGGTGGTTGGTGACACAGGCCAGCAGGGCCAGCACAGTAGTCAGCAGGAACACAGGACTCTTGGCAACTACAGCCAGAGCATGGCACTTCCTGGGCAGCAGAAGTGGGAGCAGATTGGAAACAAATCTGCTTCTGCTTTCCTGCACATGTAGAAATGTGCTTAGAACTGTTTACTCATGAGTAAACTGGTGCTGTATCAAATGCACATGTAGATGAACCCACAGGGATATAGACTGTGCCCAAACTATTGGGTAGTAGTTTGTTTATGAACTTCATTAATGTGTTGCACTAACTGACTTACCCACTTATCTGTTAAGATTGGGATTGCCATTCATCAGGAACTGGGGAAATCCAGGCCTCTGGCATTCACATGTCAGAGGCCAGTCATTGCCATGTGGAGACTTACTCCATGTGACACCAAGCTGGGGGGAGTAGTAGATATGCTAGACAATAGGGCTATGATTTAGAGTGACTTAGACAAATTGGAGGACTGGGCCAAAAGAAATCTCATGCAGTTCAACAAAGCCAAGTGTAAAGTCCTGCACTTAGGATGGGACAATCCCATGCACAAATACAGGCCAGGGTCTGACTGGCTGGGCAGCAGCTCTGCAGAAAAGGACCTGGGGGTTACAGTGGACAATAAGCTGAATTTAAGCCAGTAGTGTGCCCTTGTTGCAAAGAAGCCTGACAGCATACTGGGTTGCACTGGTAGGTGTGTTGCCAGTAGGTCAAGAGAGGTCATTATTCTCCTCTGTTCAGCACTGGTGAGGCCATATGTGGAGTACTATATTCAGTTTTGGGCCCCCTACTACAGAAAGGAAATGGACAAATTGGAGAGAGTCCAGTGGAGGGCAACAAAAATGGTGAAGGGGCTGGGGCACATGACTTACAAGAAAAGACTGAGGGAACTGGGCTTATTTAGTCTAGAGCAGAGAAGACTTAGAAGGGATTTAATAGCAGCTTTCAACTACTTAAAGGGGGTTTAAAAGAGGATGGAACTAGACTGTTGTCAGTGGTAGCAGCTGACAGAACAAGGAGAAACAATCTCAGCTTGCAACAAGGGAAGTTTAGGTTAGATATTAAGAAGAATTTTCTCACCAGGAGGGTAGTAAAACACTAGAACAGGTTACTCAGAGAGGTGCTAAAAGCTCCATCCTCGGAGGTTTTCAAAACCTGACTAGACAGAGCTTTGGCTGGAAAGATCTAGTTAGAGATGGTCCTGCTTTGAATAGGGGTTTGGATGAGATGATCTCCTTAGGTCCCTTCCAGCCATAACTTTCTATGATTCTGTGATAGCAGGTATGTGTACACACTTTTCCATCAATTTCACAATATGCTTAAATACCTTAGCATATGTTACTGGCTTTCCTTCACAGCAGAGAGAGAGGCTGCTAAATAGGTGGGGGTCCTGTGCAGCTGTCTCCTGGCAAGAGTGAGTGGGAGAGGAACCTTTGTCCCTGCTACCCCATCAGTGCACAGTCCCCACATGACAGCTCTGACTGGGATCTGACAGGGGGCCTGCCTCCTGCCCTACACCTCATATGGTTTCCCCTCTCCCCTGGTTAGTGTGCTCCTTCTGCCTCTGGCATCTCTGTGCTCTCAGGGATTGCATCATTTTGGGAAAGGGAGCTCTGGCAAGGGAGATTTTTTTATCCCAAGTACGTTGAACTGGCCCAGGGATGACAAAATGACTATAGGAAAGGAACAAAGATCCTGGTGCTGCGTGCTCTGAGGTCCTTAGCTCCAGGGTGGGAGAAAAGTGGTGCTGTGCATGACAGACTCTCATTCTTTGCCTTAGGCAGAAGTTGGCTCAAATCTATGCCAAAGCCTCACCCTGTCCTGCCCTACCCCAGAAGGGCAGGGGTAAGCTGGGATGACACAGCTACCAGACCAGTGTTTCATGTTGTTGCAGTGAAAAGGCAGGAAATATGCTGCAGGGCTTTTGGCTGAATTGAGAGGTCAATGGAACTAAGTGCCAGAGGGAGAAGTCATGAGTTCACACTTCCCCAAAGCAGTCCATATGCATTCATATGCAAACACATGTAACAAGAAGTCCCCTTTTTGCCTGCCCCCATACAATAAAGCCCCCTCTCCACATAGCAAAGGTTTCTTGCCTGCACTGTCAGCAAGTGTTGGGGTATTATCTTTCTTCTGCTTTTTCTTCCTTACTTGCTTCTTTTCTTTTCACTATAAGGATAAGGATATATAATTATTTAGGTATTCTATAAAATTGATGTTTATGAAATTAGATTTGATAAGGGCTTATATAGATACAGTATTGTGCATCTGTGTTTCTTTACATTGTATTTTGTATTATATTTATTGTATGTGCCATGGCATTTCACCTTTTATATGCTATATTTTATCATTTTAAACTTTGTAATGAATATATTTTATTTTTAGAAGTAAGTTGTGTCATGTAACAATATGGGGAAGGGCAGGAATCAAACCATGGTTTCTCTGTATGGGGCTGATTTTTTGAATGAATGATTGAGTGAGTAAGGACAGTGACTAACTACAATAATGAGTTAATGAGCAACAATTAACACTTAGGAAAGCACAGACTAACAAGAGGAAAGATTCAATACAGAGCGGGGAACTCCCTAAAACTTCATTGTACGTGCAACAATGTACCTGATTTGAGTCAATCAATGCCAGAGACCAACTCTTAAGAGTGAATTCTAGGAGTGTGTAAAATAGGCTGTATTTGATTCAGATTTGGATTCAGCCTGAATTGGGGACAGTGATTTGATTAGTTGATTCAGATCACTGTCCCAATTTGATTCAGCCAAATCCGAAGATGTGATGCTGATTTGGAGAATCAGCAATTCAGCCATAGACACAGCTTTATATCTTTTTTTCTACATACCTTGAGGTACCAGGCATAGCTTCTGAATGCTGCAATGGTGGGGTAGATGGAGGGTCCCAAAGGAGCATGGGGAGGCCCCCCGCATGCTCAGTTGCGAACCTGAAAGTGGACCAGAAGTACTTCCAGTTGACATCCGGGTCTGCCACCGAGTGTGCAGGGGCCCCCTTGTGCTCCCCCTGTGGTGATCCTTCAGTCACGCTAAGATATAATATGCATGTTGTCAGATCTGAATAGTTAAAAAGGTGCCTCGGCACAGCTGTGTTAGGCACATTGCGAGTCCCAGGTGCAGGGATTTTCCCTGCAAGGCGGGAAAAGTCCTTGGTGCAAGATCAGAGCCCGCCAAAAGTTTGCAGCTGCACCATCGAGTGCATGCTCATGATTGGCTTAGTGTAAATTATGCACACGTGGCGGTCCGCAATTGGCTCGCTGGCCGCATAAAAGGCTTGGGTGGTACCTGCCCAAATTGGAGGAGTGCTCGGATGTGCGTGGGGAGAGATCCCCACGTGTATTTCAGAGACACGGAAGAGGCCTGATCACCCACCTTCGACTCCCCGTCACGGTCGCCACAATGTATCCCATCCCCGCATGAGTGTGAGCATCGGTGTGCCTGTCTGCAGTTCTGTTTGTTTGTCTACGGATTGTGCCTACGCTGTCTACCTCGTGTATACAGCTTGTAAGTAAAGTTTTTTTGTTACATCCAATGCTGCCTCTTGTCCAACCAGTTCCTCTCTATAGGTGGCCCCATTCTGCTGGTGTTTCTCGGCCCCCACACATGTAATAGAAGCAGTGCACACACTACTGTAGGCCTTAAGTGATATGGCCTACAGTGATATGGTGTAGCATTTGCTTGACCAAAGTTCATAGATTCATAGATTGTGCAGTCGGAAGGGACCACAATGGACCATCGTGTCTGACCCC
>JAGPOW010003395.1:52108064-52121621 GCA_030014935.1 Caiman crocodilus
CTCCTTCCTCCCCTTCTTAAAGATGGGAACCACATTGGCCACCTTCCAGTCCTCCAGCACTTGTCCAGAGCTCCAAGAGAGCTCGTATAACCGAGCCAATGGCTCAGCAATCACCCCCGCCAGCTCCCTCAACACCCTTGGGTGCAGGTCATCCGGACCTGCCGACTAAAAGACATCCAGCCCTTCCAGAAGCCCATGCTCTATTATAGAGGATAACCTAACACCAAAGTGATGGGTGTGAGTGTAAAACAGTAAAAAATTCCTAAAATAGCTTCATCACACACTACTTTGATTGCAGTGACTCTTCTCTATAAAGCTGGGGTTTGTGTTTCAGGGCAAACTAGAATAGGACAGGGACAGTGATTGTGGATTGTATATAGAGGGTGATAGATGAAAATATTGAAATTTCTTGGGTAAAGTGGGAGCAGGCCTGGTAAAAAGACTGAACGTAGTCTGCATGTGGAGTGAAGGAAGTAAGATGCTGTATCTGAGTGAGAAATGGGAGTGTGAACTGAAGTCAAATCTTTGGCAAGGAAGCTGGCCTATGTAAGAGTGAATCTGGTCATTTGTAGCTAGAAAATGGGTTAAGTTTTCTGAGGGGGGGATATGTAGAAGTAGTATATCCCAGGGCTATGCTGTTGGTTTAGGTAGTCAGGGATATCAAGGTTGACTCCTGACTAACACGGAGTTTTGTGAATTGTTTTAAGTTGCTATTTTCTAATGGGTTTGTAAATATAAATAATCTATAGCACACACAAGAAATATATTAGAGGAACGTCATTTAGGTTGCAAGGTCAAGTACTGAAAAGTTAGGAAAGACAAGAATTAAGGTTGCCTCTGTAATTTTAATTCATCCCAACTTGTGTATCTGCATAATGAGGCAGCCTTTAGTTACACAGTCAGACAGCACACCCAGTTTCTCTCCCATGCACAGTGCTCACTTAATGTCCAATACTTTGTTTTCTTCTTACTGTACAGTGTATAGCCCTAGGTCTTATTTAGACCCTCTGTTTAAGCCCTGTGTTGATGTCACAATAATTCATTTCCTCCTGGTATTCCCCAGCTTCTTCCCCAGGAGGGGTGGGGAGAGGGCAGGGCAGAGCAGGCAGCAGTGCTGGAATGGGGGGATACAGAAAATTTTGGGGGAGTTCTTGCCTCCTCCCCCTGCCTCCCCCCATAGCCCCTCTTCCAGTGCTGTCACTGCCTGCCCCACCTTGCCTGGCCCAAGTACAGCTGCCTGGAAGAGGCTGGACCAGCCCTGGCCCCAAGCCCACAGCAGACAGCCTGCCCTTGCCCTGCATGCAGATCCAGGGGGCACATGCACCCCATGCCTTCCCCAGGAGCGCATGCAGGAGTGGGAGCCTCCCCCTGCATCCCCTGGATGAGCAGCCAGCTCTGTCCTGGGCCCTGCCTGGCCCCAGCTGGGCAGTGCCAGCCCCAGTCCCATTCCCTCCCTCACCATGGGGGCTTTGACTTGCACCCCCACGTTCCTTCCCCCAGAACAGGTTTGCCAATTGGACACTGCTCTCCATGCTGCATATCAGCAATCATATTGGTATCAGCTGATATGACTGGTCAATAATCAGCCACTGGTATCAGCCCAAAAAATCTTTATTGGTGCACCACAACTAATCACCCTTTCTCCTTTTTAATGGCCCTGAAAAAAAGGTTAAAATATTAGCCTTGGCTAAAAATTAGCAGAACAGAAGCTAATCAATCTAGCATTTCATCTGCAATTCTGCTGTCTGTTAGCTGTTCCTGGTAACGTAACTCCTATTTTACAGCCCTGCAGACTGGTTTTAACTCATTCCAGTGAAAGCTATATTTGTTTTTGCTTCAATGTTAAACTGTATAATACAGCCCTAGCCCCTAGCATGCTAGTAAAGCTTCTATTTTCTTTTTACCTGAAGAAAAATATGTGCTGTGTTACAATAGTAACCATCAATTCTCCTGGATCATAGTGTATGCATGAGAGCCACCCAGACCTTTAATACGCATGCCTGGGCAGGAATTTTTGGAAGAGTGGAAGCTGCCTAAACCTTCCATCCTCCCTGTAGGCCATTGAGACAGAATCCAAAGACCAGAGTCAGTTCAGATATCCAGTGCCTCCACAGCTGTAGGTGTATATGTGTCTGAGAATTGAACCCAAGTTGCCTGTGTGGTAGATAAGGAGTCTACCACTGAACCACAGGGGACTCCTACTGTGTTATATGGGATGATGAACCACACTATCTGCATCTCCCTTTTCAAAATCCTAGATTTGCCAATGCACAGGAAAAATGGTCTTCTTGAAATCCAGGTGCCCAGCCCCACCCACAACCCAGGCCTCTAGCAGACCTGATCAACCATAGGATGGAGAGTGCTCCATGAAGGTAGAAGCCTTAGGAAATTTTAATGCAAAGTTCTAGCAAATCCCAGTAGATCATGTGCAAACTGTTTTTCTGTTTGTTTTTTGAAAAGCTCATACCTTAGACAAGGTTAGATGGGATAGCACATCTCCAACACAAAGACCAACCCACGTGCAAACTTTCAACTCTTTCCTCCCGTGCATGGGATTGCTAAAAACATGTAAGAATACCCAAATTGTGCCAGGAACAGGCAATTATTTTGGGTGAAGGGCCACTTACTGAGTTTTGGCAAGCCATTGAGGACTGCATGACAGGAAGCCAGGGGCAGCTAAATATTAATTTTCTAAAGTTTTTAGGGGCCTGCAGGCCACACTTTGCCCACCTGTGCCTTATGCCATGATAAAAGCACTTAAAATGCAAGTGTCTACATGTTAAATCAGGGGAACTCATGCCAAGTGCTCTCTGAGTGTCTCAAAGTAATGCCACTTTGGGTGAGTAGTACCTCTTGGCCATGCTACCCAGCTCGTGTTGTGGTACCATCAGTCAGCTCCAACAAAGATAAAACAAGCAATTTGGGTCCTCCCATATCCCAGGATGCATCACTCCCAGCCCTCACCCTCTCCTACTCCATAAACAATCTACCCACCCTCCCACTGTCTACTGCCCAGGGGGTAATACTGGCAGGAGCAGCTCCACAGCAGCCACAAGCCCCAGACTAAGCAGGCAGTTTGCCTCTTTCCCTCCCAGTTAACTCTATTCTCCAGCATCTCATAAGAGCATGGAGGTCCAGCTGCTGGAAGTGGGGAGGTTTGCCTGGTGGGGGCATGGAACATGCTTCCCCCTCTCCCAGAAGCTCCATGCTCCCACTGTGCAAAACCCCCTCCCTGAAGCTATGGCTCCATGCTCCTAAGGGATTTTAGACCATAGAGTTACCAAGAGGGAGAGAGGAAAGCTCCATACTGCCACTGCACAATCTCCCCTCCTGGTAGCTCCATGCTTGAGCTTTCCCTTTGAACACAGTCATAGCTTCTCTGCAACACAGCCCTCTAACATCCCCTCACCCCAGGATGGATACATGGGGAGGTGTTGAGGGAAGCCACAGCCCCCATCAAGCTGATGAAGGGAGAGACAGCAGGGCTTGGGGAAAATGTGGTCAGGTGGTGTGGGACATTTTTAATTAAACACAAGTAACTGAGGTTAATTAAAGTTTCCCATTACTTTCACCTAGCTCTGGGCAAAAGGTGCACCCCTCTCCAGGAAGGACTGGGTACCTGGACCCAAGAACAGAGTGGGCTGGGATCGAGTCAATGGGTTTGTGGAGCCACCTGATGTAGGGCTAGCCAGCTGGGCCCAGCCAGCTGGGCCCAGTTCATGGGCTTTCTATACCATAGCCTTCCTACTCCCTCTTAGAGCTGAGATAAAACCCAAGGTTCTGGCTTCTAACTGTTAGGGCTGTGCAAAGCTTTAGTCACTGATTTGATTTGGCGGAGATTCAGCCCAATTTGGTAGCTGAAGTTCCGAATCCAAATTGAATCAAGAGACCCTTTAATCTCTCTGAATCAAATCAGAACCCTCTGAATCAATTCAGAGAGATTTGGAAAGATTCAACGATTCAGACATAGACACAGCTTTAAATGTTTTTTTCTATGTATCTTAAGGTACCAGATGGCTCATCAATGCTGCAATGATGGGGTGGATGGACCTTCCCATAGAAGCATAGGGTGGTCCCCAGCATGCTTGGCAGCTGACCTGAATATGGACCAGAAGCACTTTTGGCCCACTTCTGGGTCCGCCAGGGAGCACACTGGACACCCCCCCCCGCACCACCCTGGCTCTGCGACTGGTGCCTCCTGGGTCTGAGGTAGCACCCAGGGTCCCCCCACAGATGACCACCAAGCCAGAGGGTGTGGGGGGAGCATGCACTCCTTGGCGGATCCCGAAGTGGACCAGAAGTACTTCCTATCCACTTCTGAGTTTGCTGCCGAACATGCGGGGGGCGGGGAGCAATTCAGTTGTGGTGAGTGCAGGCCCTTGGTAGGATGGGGCCACAAGCACTATGAGCTACCTGAACCCTGGATGCTTAATAAAGGGGAAGGGCTGGCCATCTTGACCAAGCATCTCCCCAGTGCTCTGGGTGACCTTGCTTGCCTTCAGAATTCACCTCATTTTGTCTCTGCCTTTCCCCCAGTGGTCCAGGGTGGCCTGCCTCTGCTTCTTGGGGATGGGAGTTTTGGAATTAGAGGGGGACTTCTTTTTGGGCACACTCCCACTGGTGCCAGGCTGAGGAGGAACAAGGGCAAGGGAGTCCTTGTTTCACTTCCTTGCCCTGGCTGATCTGCCTTTGGCAGTGCTTGCAGGTAGCATACCTGGGATCATCTGCTACCTCAAAATGATCCCATACTACACTACCCAGTTGCATCTGGGTTGAGGGTGGGGATCCTGCCTTATCCCCCTCCTCACCAGGAAGAGGTGCAACAGGAGGAGCTGAACCATCTGCTCCCACAACCCCCGAAGTGCCTTCCAGAGAAGGAGACCTGCCTCTAGGGGAACTCTAAGAGGTGTGGAGAACAAACTCACATTTCCCCTTCTTCCCCAGAATTTCCTTCACTATGGCTCTCAGCTCCTCTGCTTCCAGATCCAGCTCTTCCTCTGGCATTGAAAACCTCACAGTGGGAACTGAAATTGGGGTGGAGAATGTTATGCTAGTGCTGGTTCGTGGTGTTAGTGGCGGTGGTGCAGGCACTGCTACACTTCCTTGCTCTCACTAGCAGCAAAAGACTCATCGCTGTCAGAAAAGAGGGTGCATCTAAGTTTGGGGTGGGGGGAACCTGCAGCTCTCCCTGTGCTCTCTTTCCCTCCCCTACCAGAAGACGTGGCACCTGCCTTTCCAGCATACTTCATAACGTTTGGTGTGCTGCAAAATGTGTGTGTGTGTAATACATGTTGTGCTTTCCTGCACAGTGATGACATACTGTCAGGGAAAACACAGATTTATTTTTGTGGGGGAAAAGAATCAAGACAGACTATCAAAAACAAATAAGAGGATTTTGGGAGAAGAATAAGTCTAAAGGAATGGAGA
Organism: Caiman crocodilus; assembly: GCA_030014935.1. Classification (NCBI taxonomy): domain Eukaryota; kingdom Metazoa; phylum Chordata; order Crocodylia; family Alligatoridae; genus Caiman; species Caiman crocodilus. The sequence continues at coordinate 52,113,492 of JAGPOW010003395.1, forward strand.
GGGATAACAATAGGGATGCAAGGGTAAGTAGGAAAGGATTGGATACAACTTACAAGAAGAGAGACTAGCAAGCAAACCAGAGCCTTTCAGACACTGCTGCTCCAAGAGAGTTCACAAAAAGCACAGATCACTTCAGACACAGATTTATATGTTGTTTCTACATCCCACCTCCAGATCACTGTGATTGGAAGGGAACTCAGAGAACGATCACAGCCACTGGCCAGCTATAGATGTCAATATCACAGCAGTTTTCCCCCTCCTCTCAGCCTTTTCCATATATAGAAGGTCACCCCACCCCCTCCCTCTTCTCAGTTTCTGTGTGCTGCAAGCCTTCCGAATCTCCAAATTCCTCTGAATTGATTTGAAGGCTTCTGATTCTATTTGGACCTTTTAATGGGTCTCTTGATTCAATCTGCATTCAGAGATTCAGCCACCGAATCAGGCTGAATCTCCTCCGAATCGAATCGGCTACTGAAGCTTCACCCAGCTGTAATCTGCTGCTAGATGAGGAAAAGTTTTTATTGCACGTGCTCAGTAACCTTTCATCATTGATTCCATGGTTAGATCTTCAATTGGTGTGAAGCCCTAGAATTCTGTTGAAGTCAGCAGGTCTGCATTGATTTACACTAGCTAAGGATTTGCTCCTGTAATTTTAAAAGTTCATGCATCCAAAACATGCATTTACAAGCCCAATTATGATAAGCTTTGGAAAGAGTCGTTCATTTTTAAATAGCAGCAGGAGTTTAAAAAAAGACTGTGTCTTACTTTTGGACATCCTGGATTTAGCGTTCTTTTGTTACTTCCTCAGATAATTCATATTCTAACTTCTTTTTGTTCTGGATATTTGTCTATCAAAGACTGCTCCATACTGTTAGGCATAGAGCAAAATCAGTGAATTTTTAAGTATATTTCTGTCCCTAAGTGGAGACCTGTTAAAATTGGTGTAGCCCACTGATTGGTATCTAATTTCCAGGAGGGTTCCATCAAATCAGCTCACATCCTGTCATAGCAAAGAAATAGGGAAATGACCCAAGGACACAGGCAAAATTATGTCTAAAAATATCAGCTGCTCAGCTCTTATTTCTTTCACCTGGCTTTGGCAGTTTTGCTTATTCAGGTTATATTTCTTTCAATGCAAATTTCAGATTTGCCAGATGCTAGTCCATTTTTCACAATTATTTAATCTAGCAATTACTTATTTCAGAATTGACAGCTGTTCTTGGTGAAATGTTCATCCTCAAAAACAGAATTTGTGGGAGTATGAGAAGAACAAGAATTCTGAGGCCAACACTTCCACCTTCAAACTTTCCTGTACAGCTCTCTTTTTTGCATTGAACTGGGCAGAAACACTGAATTAGGCTGGTCTTTTTTTCCCTTTGTGAAGGTTCTTTTGAAAATTAAAAAAAAGAAAAGAAAATGAATTGTAAATAAATCTATATATTTTAACAAAAATTATTATTTGTTTGGAAATCTATAGTAGAAGTGCATAATACACCATTTATTATTTTCCTATATGCAATAATTCTCATGTTATGTGAAATATTGCTCTTTTTATTTGGACCAAAAGATAAGTATGCTGTTCATTCTATAGGTCTGTCTAGAGACATGTCTGGCTCCTTTGGGTTTCATGTAAGTGATATAGGACTTTTCCCTATGACTGGAACATGGAGTGATGGTAATAAGTGGGTTTGCATATATAAGGCATCACTGCCTCTGTGTGTTTGGGGAGGGGGATGCAGAGAGGGGTGCGTTGTTCATCCACCAGCTGCATTGCCATGGTGTTTCATACACCTCTGTAGTAGGGCCCCATACTGCAGAGAGGGTGCACAAATCTAGTCCCAGGTATAGTAGGGCATCTTGCTCCTCAAATTGATGAGGTAGGTCACCTAAAAAACATTCACATTCTATCCTTACATGCAGTTCCATATGCTGCAAAGATGAAGATACTAAAATGCAGAGGAGATAAACAGTAGCGGCAAGACTCATCCGGCAAGGTAGATCTTAGATCAGTGATTAAAGGCCTCAGAGGGAAGAAAGAGGAGCCATGCCTGATATCTATGTCTCCAAGAACAAACTGCTGTACCTCCATGGAGGAGGGAGACAGCTCCTGCCAGCCACAGGACAGGGCACAAAGGCATTACTAGGGACACGAAAGAGAAGTACAAAGATGAGAGTAGGTGGAGGGGGTGGGGAGCAGAGTGTGAGGACTCTCACAGGAAGGATAAGGGGTTTGCCAGTAATGGAGAAAGCAAGAGAAAAGGAGGGAGGGGAGTTGGGAATGGAAGCAAAATAGGTAACTAATTATATATGGGACTTACCAGGTGGGCACCTAATACCTTGTGGACCTAATACCAGGTGGGCACCTAATACCTTGAATATGTGAGGCACCTAGCATTCTTAGTATATCCCAGCAGTTGGTCACATATGCCCCATGTGCATGAGGCATGCCAAGGCCATGGCAATTACTAACATTCACAAGGCAATGAAGTTCTTTACACCTTATAGCATTCACTAACAGCTGCTGTCTAACTCAGTGTTTCGCAAACTTCTGTTCTGGTGACACATTTGCCGGGCCTCTCCCATCCCGTGGTACACCAGCCAAATGCAGAGCAGGGGGTGGAGGGGAGGTGATGAGCGGCCAGCTGGGTATGGAAACATGGGGGGGATGTGCAAACGGCTGGGCATGAAGTAGGAGGTGGGGGTGGCGCAGCTGAACACAGCGTGCAGATGCAAATCACTGGCTGGAGTCCTGCCCCCCATCTGTCTGTCCACGGCAGCAGCATGCAGGGGGTGTGGCTCCAGTCCAAAATTCCACGGCATACCTGGACGTGCCTCATGGGTGCTGCAGCACACTGGTTGGGAAACACTGGTCTAACTGACCAGGTTTGTAAAGTGCATGCCACCCATTGGCATTTGTGGGCAGGTGGGTATTTATCACCCTGAAGGAATAAAATACCAAATAAACACCCACTGCCATGCCACTAAATTCCAGCCCAGTGTCCTAAAATTAAGTTTTTCAGTCCCTCACATTTATACCGAAACCTCTGGTCTACTTCCTTTCCCCAACTCTCTAGCTTGGGGTTTACAGTAGCCAGTTGGTGTGCCCACTGGTTCCTCTCAGTCATAGAGCTTCTCTTAGACTGCACAGGCTTTCCTTTTTATCCCCTGCTGCAGATTGAGCTTGACTTCTGACTGGTTAGGTGTGGTTTGCTTCAGGGCCCTAGTTTGCTAAGCAGGGTTTACACACCTCCCTTGCAGTGTCTGCCAGCCCAAGCATTCACTGGTCTTTGGATGTAAGTGGGAGTGAAGTGCCTTATCTGAACTGGCATTCACTAGGACTTTCCTGTTCAATTCTGTTACATCTTGTGGCTCCACTCTAGTGGGTAGGTTAGACTAGCCCAGGAGAGAAAGAGAGAGCACCATGCAGCTGACATGGCTGGAAACTTCATTGTTCTGAGAAGGGACGCAGACTAAATGCAAACAGTGCCAGAGGAAGAACACAGTGGGTGGGTCTACACAAGATGCTTTTCTGCTAAGTAACGTGGTTTACTGCACATTAAACATGCATGTCTACATGCGGACATGCTTACTGCACAGTAAACTTCACTACTCATGAGAAAATTTGCTACTTGCCAATGCAAGTAGCAAATTTACTTGTGAGTACTTACTGCACAGTAACACACATGTAGACGCCACTAGGGACCAGCCTGAGCTCAGCCCCAGGGCCCCAGGGCTGGGCCACCTCTTTGGTAGCTGCAGTCATAGGCCCTTTAAAAGCCTGCAGGCATTTTGAGCCCTAGGGCACAACACCAGAGAGCCTGGGGGGACTCTTGGCCTCTGCTGCCACTGCACAGGCCATGGGCTATCTGTGCCAGCCTACCTGCACCCTGGCCTGCAGTGCCGTGAGACTGCCAGGCCCATGTCATCCAGCTCTGCAAGCTGCTGCAGGTTCCTGCCAGGCCTGTCAGCCTACTAGCCCAGCTGCAGCCAGCTCCTAGTCATTGAGGCAAGCATCAGTTGCCCACAGCCAATCCCTACCAGCCTGTCCAGACCCTGTAGGTATTGCAGGGCATTGCCTTGCTATGTGGCCCCTAGTTCCAAGCTGTGCCCCTGTGCTGGGTGCTGAAGGCATGTGCCAGGCCTGGCAGCACAGGGACAGCCATACAGAGACCCAGAGAGCTGGCACAGGAGCCCCTATGGCCTTATTAACAACACCATACGCTGCCACCTGGGGCCCCAACTTGTCACATAAGGAGATTGGCAATCTTGTGGTACTGTAAGGGGAGGCAGAGGTACAGTGGCAGTTTGTGTGGGGCAGGGACTCCAATGCCTATGTCTGTGAGGGCCTGCCAGACCAGATGCAGGAGTGCAGGCACAATTGGTCAGTGTGGCAGTGCCACATAAAGGTCAAGGCCTTGTGGGCACAGTGGATTACCGTCACCAACCACAGCTGTCCACTGGGGAGTGTCCACAAGTCTATGCCCTTTATGCAGCAACTGGATGCCATTCTTGCACCCTGGGACCCAGGCTGAAGCCATGCTGTGTATAGCAGCATGGACAGCCTGCCTGAGCTCCCACTCTGGCCTGGCACCTGTGGTGATATGTTGCCAAGAGTGGGCCCCTCAGGGCACCAGCACCTTGTGCTGCTGAGCTCCCCAACCTCAGCCTCCACCAGCAGCTTGGGGAGCCTGGGGTAGTGCCTGCCCCTACAACTCTGCAGCCTCAGCCCCAGCCATGAGGCATGGCTGGCCATATCACTGCCAGCTGCTAGCAGTGTTAGCTCTTCCCGGGGGATGGGTGAGGGGGCTATGCAGGCACCTGCATACCATGCCTTGCCTCCCAATGAGCCCATTGGGACTTGCATGCCATCACCGCCAGCCAGGGGAAACTGGAACTACTGGGCACATCAGTTCTACCCACATGGCAAGCCCCTACCCCTGACCCCGACCCTCCCATCACTGACCCTACTCCTGGCCTGGGCTGGCCACATTCCCCTGACCCCTGGGTTCACCCCACCCCCACAACACACAGGGAAGTGGAAGACAGTGCAAAACTTTATTGAGTAGCCCAGCCCGTGCCCCTGCAGGTAGGAGGGCACAGGCCTCACACACTAAGGAACATGTTGATGCTGGTGGCAATGTCCTCCTTGGCTGTAGGCTACAGGGACATGTAGTGCAGTCATAGGTAGCCCTCCAGGCAGCAGCAGAGATTCCAGGGCAGCCTGGGCTTGCATCTCACACCATTGAAACTCAGGGGCTCCATGCCAGATGCTCAGGTTTGCCTAAGGTACCACGGCGACCATCAGCAGCAGGGCACAGTGGCTCAGGCACCCTTTGGCTTGTGCAAACAGCTCCTCATGCTGTGCCTAGGATATGCACAGCAGGGACACACTTAGGGCATAGGACCGGTGTAGAGGGGGGCTGGCCCCAAAACAGCTCCTTGTCCCAGTCATTTGGGAGCCCTATACCCCCTGAGCCCAGGCACAATGGGCTTGGTGGCAGCATAGGAGACCAGTGGGCCTGCAGGTGGAGAAGAGGGATAAGGGGGGGGTCTGAAGCCATGGCAATAGTTGCTGCCAGAAGCATGGCCTGTCCTGCCTTGGAAGGGAGTGGGGTAGGGAGGCTGCCTGTGGCCAGCACCCAGCAGCCTGCTGGCCCCTGGGGAGTGAGTGAGGATGGTGGGGCATGGCCAGCAGCTTCCTGGACCCAGGCTTGCCCAGACAGTTTACCATGATCCCTGGGCACCTGTGCATGCCTGACCTCTGATGCCTGATCACATGGCCCCTGCTACAGAGCATCTTATCTAAGAAATGTTGCAAACTCTCACAGAGAGCTTGTTTCTCATAGTTCTGCAGGCCCTGCAGCTTCACATAGAGGAGAGGCTACAACTGGCAGCCAGGATGTGGCCTCTGGGTCACTGCCATCCACAGCTGGGGCCGTGGGGGATGCACCAGCTCCACAAGAGGAGACCCAGGATAGGACCCTCCTCCTGGACTGACTGGTGACAGTCATGGATGATTGGCAGGTGGATGCATGAATGTGCTGAGTAGGAGACATTGCTCAGCAGGAGTTTTGAAGAGATGGGAGCTCAGGAAGGGTGGCTGTGCCTTAAGGAAATGATCCTTCAGGCATAGAGGGAGATGATCCCGATGCGAAGAAAAAGAGGGAAAGGGGCCAGAAAGCTTCCCTGGCTGACCAGAGAAGTCCAGAGCAGCCTACAGGCTAAAAGGGGAGCATATAAAAAGTGGAAACAGAGTGAGATTACCAAAGAGGAGTATACCTCCTCTTCTCTCTCTTGTAGGGAGGCAGTTAGACATGGGAAAGCTACCATGGAGCTGAGGATGGCATCCCAAGTTAAGGATAACAAGTAATTGTTTTTTAGATATATAGGAGTAAAAGGAAGGCCTAGGGTGGAATAGGACCCCTACTAATTGGGCAGAAGCAATTGGTGATGGACGGGGGGGGACAAGACTGAACTCCTCAATGAGTTCTTTGCCTCAGTGTTCCTAAGTGAGGGCCAAGACAAGTCTCTCACTGGGATTTTAGAGAGGCAGCAGCAGGGCACCAGACTACCATGCGTAGACCCTGAGATGGTGCAGAGTCACTTGGAGGAACTGGATGCGTTTAAGTCAGCAGGCCCGGATGAGCTCCATCTGAGGGTACTGAAGGCACTGGCTGATGTCATTGTGCAGCCACTGGCATGAATATTTGAACACTCGTGGCACACAGGCCAGGTCCTGAAGAATTGGAAAAGGGCCAATGTGGTCCCCATTTTCAAGAAGGGGAGGAAGGAGGACCTGAGCAACTATAGGCCAGTTAGTGTCACCTCCATCCTTGGCAAAGTCTTTGAAAAAATTATCAAGGCTCACATTTGCAAGAGCCCGGCAGGAAGAATTATGCTGAGGGGAAACCAGCACGGGTTTGTAGCAGGTAGATCATGCCTGACTAATCTAGTCTCTTTTTATGACCAGATTACAAAATGTCTGGGCGCAGGAGTAGAGGTTGATGTCGTTTACTTAGACTTCAGGAAGGCCTTCGATACGGTATCCCACACCATACTGGCGAACAAGTTAAGAGGCTGTGACTTGGATGACTACACGGCCCGGTGGGTGGTGAATTGGCTAGAGGGTCACACCCAGAGAGTCGTAGTGGATGGGTCGGTATCAACCTGGAAGGGTGTGGGCAGTGGAGTTCCGCAGGGCTCAGTCCTAGGACTGATACTCTTCAATGTCTTCATCAGCGACTTGGACGAGGGAGTGAAGTGTACTCTGTCCAAGTTTGTGGATGACAGAAAAATGTGGGGAGAATTGGACACGCCGGAGGGCAGGGAACAGCTACAAGCAGACCTGGACAGGTTGGGCAAATGGGCAGAAAACAACAGAATGCAATTCAACAAGGAGAAATGCAAAGTGCTGCACCTAGGAAGGAAAAATATCCAGCATACCCCCTGCCTAGGGAATGACTTGCTTGGTGGCACGGAAGTGGAAAGGGATCTTGGAGTCTTAAGTGGACTCGAAGATGAACATGAATCGTCAGTGTGACAAAGCCATCGGAAAAGCTAATGGCACTTTATTGTGCATCAGCAGATGCATGACGAACAGATCCAAGGAGGTGATACTTCCCCTCTATCAGGTGCTGGTCAGACCGCAGTTGGAGTACTGCGTGCAATTTTGGGCGCCGCACTTCAAGAGGGAATGGATAACCTGGAGAGGGTCCAGAGAAGGGCCACTTATGTGGTTAAGGGCTTGCAGGCCAAGCCCTATGAGGAAAGACTAGGGCACCTGGACCTCTTCAGCCTCCATGAGAGAAGGTTGAGAGGCTACCTTGTGACTGCCTATAAGTTCATCACGGGGGCACAGAAGGGAATTGGTGAGGTTTTGTTCACCAAGGCACCCCCAGAGGTTACAAGAAATAATGGCCACAAGCTAGCAGAGAGCAGATTTAGACTGGACACTAGGAAGAACTTCTTTACAGTTAAAGTGGCCAAAATCTGGAATGGGCTCCCAAGAGAGGTGGTGCTCTCCCCTACCGTGGGGGTCTTCAAGAGGAGGTTAGATAGACATCTAGCTGGGGTCATCTAGACCCAGCACTCTTTCCTGCCTATGCAGGGGGTTGGACTCGATGATCTATT
>JAGPOW010003395.1:52121721-52209469 GCA_030014935.1 Caiman crocodilus
CCTACTTGCCCTGGCCACTGGCTGCTGGAGAGGGAGCCACCTGTGCCAGGGAACCAGTGGTCACCATTGCCCATGGGCAAACCCCCTGCCTGTCAGACTTGCCATAGCATGTGCACACATGGGGGAATGGCCAAGGGCTGGGGTGCTGTGTGCCTGTCCCTGGGCTCTGCCCCCTAGGTACCCCATTTCACAGCCACCACCCCAGGAGGGTACACAGACAAACCACACTGTAAATAGTTTCCACAGGGAAGAGGGTGTTTTGTTGTTGGTGGGTGGGGTGGTTGGTAAAGGGTCTCTGATGTTGGGGAGGGAGCAGGGAGGAGAGGTCTGTTTGTTGTGAGGACAATAATTTGTTTTTCTGAGAACTATCTTCAGTGAGCATGGTGCTAGAAGTGGTCAGTGGAGCAGGACTCCATGAGCATCTGCCTAGGTGGGCTACAGTGGGGAGTGCAGGATGAGGTGGTTGGGCAGTGCTTCCCACAGCCAGTGACCTGGCCCCCGATGGCGGATATGCAGTGTGCCTGGGCCTTAGCTGGGTGGGCCTGCTGCTGTTGCTGTCACCGCTGGTGTTCCTGCTGCTAGGCATCCTCTGCCCCATGCAACTCCTGTGCCCAGGCCTCATGAAACAGCTCCCTCTGGGCCTTGAAGATGTTATGCAGCATGCAGGCTGTGACAGTGACATGGGGGACGTTGTCCTTGGCAATGATCAAGGCAGGCAGTGAGGGTGTGCCAGCGTCCCTTGAGGAAGCCGGAGGTGCACTTTACCAGGGTGCAGGTCTGTGGGGGCCGAGAAACGCTGGCGGAACGGGGCCGCCAATGGAGTGGAATTAGGTGCGGGAGGCATAGCGGTTGTAACAAAAAAACTTTACTTACATGCTGCGATACAGCGAGGTATGCAGTGTAGGCACACTCCGTAGACAAACAACAAAACGAAAACCGTAGACAAGCACACCGACGTTCACACTCACGCAGGGTATGGGGTACGTCATGGTAACTGCGACACGGAGTCGTTGGTGGTTGATCAGGCCCCTCTGTGGCTCCGAGGTACACGTGGGGATCTCTCCCTACACGCATCCGAGCACTCCCCCAATTTGGGCGGAAACCATCCAAGCCTTTTGTACGGCCAGCGAGCCAATTGCTGACTGCCACGTGTGCATAATTTACACTGAGCCAATCGAAAGCATTCACTGGATGGTGTAGCTGTAAGCTTTTGGTGGGAGTCGATTTTGCACCAAGGACTCTTTCCCGCCTTACAGGGGAAATCTTTGCACCAAGGACTCGCAATGTACTTAAATGCAGCTGTGCTGAGGCATCTCTTAACCATTTAGCTCTGACAAGGTCCAGCCCAGGCACTGGTTGAAGTGCGTGGTGGGGGCCCAACTCGCTGGTGTAGGGCCTCATAAGCCAGGGGAAAAGTGGGTGGGGGGTTCCCTAATGAGGAGGGGAGGGACAACCATGGCACCCAGCTGCAGGTCCAGCACTCCCCGGCACAAAGTGTCCACTCTGCACCATGGCTGGCAGGGTGGAGTTCCAAAAAATGATGGCATCATGGGCACTGCCCACCCAGCTGTCACTCCCATTGGTGAAAGTGCTATGGTGGTCAAAGATGGCCTGGAGCACAATGGAGTGAAAGCCCTGCCAACTGTCGTAGGGGCGGTCACCATGGGGTAGGGAGGTGACAGGGATGTGGGTCCTGTCCAGGACCCCGGAATGGTGCGGTGGGGCCAGGCAGGTGTTTTCTGAACATTGGCAAGTCAGCAGGGCTCAGATGGCTGTGGGCCAGTCAGTGGCCAGTGTGGTGGGCCAGCAGGGTCAGCACAGGAGCCAGTAGGAGCCCAGGATGCCAGGGGCAGGGGCTGGGATGGCAGAGGATATGGCACAAGAGCTGCCACGTGCTATCCCTGTGCTGTACATGCTGATCCTGGTCAGAAATGCTGCTGGCTGGGGGAGCAGGGTGCAGGGATGACTTTTAAAGATTGTCTCCAGCCCCAGGCAGCTGCGGCCAGAGCCTCCACTTCCCCCTGGTGATAGCAGAGTCCCATTGCAGGGAGCAAAGCTGTTCCCATATCCCTGCATTTGTAGATGCCTGTCTAGTAGCATTTAATTGTGAGTATTTACTTGTAAATAAATTGGTCCTACATCAAAAGCACATGTTAACATGCCCAGTTTCAGCATTTAAATAAACACTACCACGTATAATGCCAATCAAAGAATACAACACAAATTCTTTGAGAGAACAAGGTGCCTGACCTTTACTGATATTTGAGTATAGAAAGCTGTAAATTTGAAACACTTGAAGTTCATGTAAGTAACTAAACAACTGGGATTCTAAGGCCTCAAAGTATTCTGGCATTTATTGGTACTTGGATATTTAGTATATCAAGTGTGTGAGTACTTCTGTTAGCACTCACAGGCAAGTGTGTATGTAATAGGGAGGAAGGTAGCTGGCTGCTCTGGCATTCACTGGAAGCTGAGTGTGCAACACTACGGGAGTGAGATGCCTGAGGTCCACTGACATTCATTGACATTTTGGAGTCTAATGCCTTGAAGATGTAAGGTATCCAATTGCTACCAAATCTGCAGTTTCATATCAGAGGTCTTTCAGAGTCTTGGGTGAATTCCGTATGGTTGTAGTGGCTTGTTACTGTTCAGTTTATCAATATGTCCTGAAACTCCATCAATTGTCACCTCAGTTTGAGCCAGTTCTTCAGATTTATCAAAAAAGAATGAAGTGGTGTAGGCATCTCCCCAACGTTCTCTGTAGGAAAGATTAATTTAACTTCTTTGCTATGACTTTGTCTTCCCTCCATGCACCTTTTACACCCTGGTCACCTAAAGGTCCAGCTAACCCATCAGCAGTCTTTGAGTTTCTGATGTACTTAAAAAGTTCACTAGCAGCTTACAAATCTTTAGCAATATGTGCCTCAAAATATTTTGCTCAGCCTTATTGTGGTTTGACATTCAACTAACCAGAATTTCTGTCTGTCTATTTGAATGTGTGTCATTTGGATATGACTTGCATTGTCTGAATGATCTTTCTGCTCCTAATAGCCTCTGCCTGTGCTATTACACTATCCTGGCTTTCTTCTGGACTAACTGGGCATGACTACAGATGCATTAAGATGATTTTCCTAATGCATGTTAAATTTACTACCTCCACTGTGAGGTACTAAACCAGGGGTAGGCAATTATTTCAGTTGGAGGGCTGCTTAACATCTTTTGGTGAGTTATCAAGGGCTACCAGGGTAGCCCTGCCCCTTGACAGGTGCCCCACTCTCTGATTGCCAACTTGGGACCAGAAGTCCCACCCCTAACCCCTGACCTTTGCCACTGGATGTCCTTCCTCTTGCCCCCAGAAGTAATCCTTTTAGGAGAAGGGGGTTGCCATATTGGAACTAAAAAAACCCCAAATCATATACTAAAAATTAAACATGTATTATAACATATTTTAATTTTATTTAAAAAAAGTATTTTTGTCCTGATTTACATGTGTTTGAATAGTGTATACAGAAGTGATTACATAATAGGTAAAAATGAAGTCATGTTCTTGTAGTGTGTGTGTGTGTGTGTGTGTGTGTGTGTGTGTATGGTTTGTAGTTTCTAAAGGGGCATGGGAGGGTGTGGGATTTGTGGGGTATGAGGGTGGATGTAGGGTTTGTGGGTGTGGGCTGCCTGCCACATGCCCCACCCCCCATGGAGCAAGGCCCATGCTGATGCTGGCAGCAGCAGAAGCAGAAGCAGGCAGTGGACTCTCAGGGCACTCATGGCTTGGGCAGGCAGAGACCCCCCCAGTAACATGCGGCTCCAACTGAGTCCCAGGAGCTGTACTTGGTGGTGTGGAGCCAGCCAGGCCCAGTCCACTGATGCACACTTTCAGACTAGGCTGCTTCTGTGCCAATATGTAAGTACTGCTGGTGGGAGCCATGCATCATTGGGGTGGACCTGGCCAGCTCCATGCTTCCACGTGGGACTTCTAGCACTCCAGTGTGGAGCTGCATATGGAGGCATGGAACCAGCCTGGCCCAGCCTGACAGCACATACATCTGGCTTCAGTGCTGAGATCCACATGTGGTGGCACGGAGCCCACCTGGCCTGATAGCTTATGAACTGAGAGTTGTGAGGAGTCATGCACCAGTTTTAGTGCACATTAGCATAATCGTATCATTTTTTACATGACACTTTGATGCTCAGTAAAATAGGCTACTGAGCATTAAAGCTGGGTTGTGAATGGCAGCTTGCCCTCCCCCGCCATCCTGCTGCTGTAGAGGCAGTTAAGGATTGGACCCAAGCCTTGTGTACATGCCACAGAGGTTTACTTACCCTAAATTGAAGCAGTGTTTTAAAAACCCGCTGCTTCAATTTAGGGAGAATTAAACTGAAGTAAACCCCCGTGGTGTGTACAAGCAGCCAATATGTTTACTCTGAGCCTCTAATATGATACTTGTAAATGGTCTCTAGGCTTCCTGCAGGCATTTTACCTTAAACCCCTTACTATTGCTGGCATTCTCCTAAGAGCTCTTTTCTTTAGCTACATATTGTCTGCTGCGTGTAGTAGGCAAACTGAGTTATGCTAAAGGCTTTTTAGCCATAGTCTAGGCCTTCACAGAACTAAGCAACAAAATTGAACGGGGAGACATAAGTGCTGTGAATGGCCACTAGGCAAGCAAGGCACAATGGTTTCCCTACAAGAAATGTGAGAACTTCCCTACAAGAAGTTATAAAAGTGATAGACTTTCTCCTGGGGAAAAAGGAGCAACTTTGGCATTCTTGGCTGAACAATGGGGATTCCAATAACTAACATCCCACACACCCAGGAGAGGATCTGAGGCTGGTAACATTGAAGGTCACTTTTGTAACATCTGAAGAAACCGCTTGTCAGGTCATATTATGGAAAGGAAACTTGTAATAAAGACTAGGGATTGCTATTAAGGTTCACTCAATACCACATTAGATGAGTTGCCATGTCAATCCTTGGAGGGCTCTGGCAAAAAGAATCCTAATAGTAACACTGCGCTCTTTTACAAATATGCCCAGTTAGAGTAGGTAGTAGCTGGCACTTTTTAATTTTGCCCTTGCTTCATACAGAATCACAGAAAAGTAGGGCTAGAAAGGACATCCAAAGGTCAACCCCCTGTTTGAGGCAGAAACCATCGAAACCATCCTATATTATCCATACTCTAAACTCTTTGTAAAACTACTGTCAACCCTGACATAGCACAAGACCTAACAACTTAACCTGCCACAGGTAAAGCAGGAGAGCCACAGCAGCCAGCATCCTGCGCCTATAAAAGTGTTTTAATATAAGTGGCAGGTTCATGCCCCAGTGCAGCCGTATAGCCCTGTGATGGCCACGTGACCACTGCCTGACTCAGTCTATTACAGCCGTCCCTTAAGTGCTCACCTGCTATGTCTTTTTCTTACTAGAGGTTAAATAAGGAAGGCTGCTCAGAGGCCTTAGAGTGCACCTTACTCCACTTGCACTACCACTGGTTCCCTACCGGACCCTCAGCCACCTTGATTCAACCCTTAAGCTCAATAGACCTTCTCAAGTGGCCTGTGCCCCTGCAGGGCCCCTGTACCTTCAGGGGCACCCATAGCCTTAAGGGTGCAACACATGGCTCTGTTTCCTCCCCTACACCACACTCCAAGTCTCACAGGTATTCTCTCTTGTTGATGCTAACTATTTGTACACTCAGCCCCCTTGGGCCTTCAGACCCCCGGTCCCTTTCACAGTCTCCCTCTGAGCTCTTGGGCCCCTGGTCCTGAATGCAGCCTCTCCTCCAGGCCTCTTGGGTCCTCTAGTCTGGCTTAGCCCATTCTGTGCTTGTGGACCCTCTGGCCCAGTTCAGCCCTTCACTGGGCACATGGACTCTCTGGTCTGAGTCTCAGCCTTTTCCTAGGCACCTGGACCCCTACTGCACCCCATCTTCAGTCTGAGGGCTCCTCGGTCACCAGCTTTCTAAATAGGCCTTGAGTCTACCGCCACAGGACTCAAGGATAAAATACCAGTGTAATGTAAATAAACAAGAAGCAGCTCGGCCCTCTGACAGACACCTCAAACCCTTTTGGGGCTTAACATAAACAAAGGCCACTTGCTTGTAAACCCAGTCTTTCTTGGCCCAGGGAACTTGCCTCTCTTCCCAGGCCAGCAGACTTGCTTAGATAAACCCAAGTCCCTTCAGGAGCCCCATAGGCCTGGGAGAAACTGGTGGCCAGGGAGAAACTGCCTGGCCAGTGCCATCTCTAGGCTTGTGTAGCGCCAGCCTGAGCCCTCTTCCTGTTGGGTGAGTCCCTCATTAGCCCCTTTGCCTTCTGCAACCGGCTTCTCAGGTTACTTGCACCCTTAAAGGAGCAGGCACACCCCAGCTGAGTATGGGAGCTGCTTCCTTCTAGTCATTTGTAGTTCAGATTCATTGCACGAGGAGTGTCATTTTTACCTCCAGAACTAGTCTGGGCAACATCAACAAGAAAGGTTAAAAATAAGAGCTAATCCCAAAGGAATGATTCATTTGGCATTAGGATTTGCAGAAAGAGGCGGTGGGGATGAGAAGTTCAGGTAAAACAAAGAGAAGCAGAGTTTGTAGTAAGATATTGTGGTTTGTGATATCGGGACTGACAGTTTAACTGTTGCAAAATGAAAGTTTTGGGGGAAAAAACCCAACAAATTACTATAATCAAAGTTTTTGCAGTATCTATTGCAACTCAATAGTCATGCATGTTCTATGCAAAAGCAGGCTCTTGCCCATGAAAGCCGCTGAATGGATTCATACTAATTGCCACAGCACAGGACTGCAAAACATATTTCTTTAATTAAAAAAAAGTAAATGGAAATAAGACAATGGCTATCCCTTTAAAGTGTAACTTTGTACATGGAATTTAAATAATATTTATAGAAACAAAGTTTGAACAGAGAAGGCTAGAAGTTTAAGAGTTTCTACAGAGGTTTCAAATGTCAGTAAAACCAACCTTTGTAGCAAGGTCCAGCTAAAATGAAAATCTGAGTCTCAGCTGAAGAGTGAGAAGGGGTAATAGCTCTTTTAGGGGCTCCCTTTGGCTTCCTGCCTTTATTTTCTTACCTCAGATCTCTAAAGAAGGGATAATAATCCAAAGATTAATCTCTGAGCAGCAGAACCTTGGAACCAATGGTCAGTGATCAGGGAGACATTTTTTTCTACAAAGCTTTAAAAATCAAAGTAGACAAGGTCATTGCTGAGCTACTGAAAGTGTCGGCCTCATTCTTCATCACAGATGCTGCTGATCAGAAGCTTGTCCCAAAAATTCTCTTCTCTCGTAAGAAATATAAAGTAGCAAAGACTGAGGTCTCAGAAAAAGAGGAGTTGAAATAAACTGATCTTGTAAAAACCAGTAAATCTTCAGGCATGGTTAGTGGACATCCAAGCTTTCAGAAGGAGCTTAGCTGTGAAGTGGTTAAGCTCTTAACAAAAATTATTGCACTGTATTAAACACAGGATAGTGAATATTGGAGTGATGGTTTTAAAAAGCTCTATGGGTGATCTGAGGCATAGGCTAGGGATAGAAGTTACAACTGGTTTAAACCTGTATCAGAAGAGAAGCTCAGTGCACACACACCAGTTTTGAAATGGTTGAAACTGGTTTAAGATAAACCTAGTTGAATGTAGTATCAGACTTAACTGATTTGGGCCAAACCAGTTTATGAACCTTCCTGGTTCATGTTAAATCATAGTTCCTCAGCATGCTTTCCAGCCCTGGGCTGGGCTGTCTGCTCCAAAAAGCAGAGCTAGCCCCACCCATCTGCTCCCTAGTTGGAGCAATTAAAGCTGGCTGACAAGTGGGTGGGAAGAGCAAGCCTGGCTGGGGATGCTGCCCAGTCTACAAGGGGGCGGGGAAAGGGGGGGATAGCCCCCCAGGCAAACTCAAGCTAGGGTCTTGGGCCAGGGAGGAGGGTTAAACTCTGCTTCTCCTGTTCAAACATACTGCGGGCTGCAACTGTGAACTACAAAGTCCAGAGGCACCTGGAAACAGAAAGAGGAAGTGATGAGCCAACCTGCAGAGTCCTGGTGCTGTAATTCTAGAGTGCAAGTCCCAGAGAATTTGGGGGCAGCAGAAAGAGGAAGTAAACACAGAGCCAGAGATCCATGTTCTAGTGCCCCACCCCCTCCCTGCTTCTGGTCTGAGCCACTGCAGGCATGTGGCTGCATTTCATGAATCAAAGGTAAATGTCTATTCACTTCTGTTTCAATTTAATCTGTGCATTTTAGACTAATCTGCAACGACTGAATTGATTCAGCTTTGGGCTTTTTGACTGTCTGTCCTTAGCCATAGAGCTGTCAGCCTTATATCTGAACCTGCTAAATTGGAACAGATCACTAAAAATAGAATAACGAAGCACCTGAACAGTCACAGTTGCTGAGTTCTCAAGTTCTCACCAGCCTGGGATCTGCAAAAGAAAATAGTGTCTGGCACCATGCAGAGTTCTTGGAGAGTATCAACAGGGGAAGAAACAATCATCCGACATCACCTTTGCTGGCTGTTCCCTATACAAAAAACTGCTAAGGAAGATGAGTAATTCTAGGGTGAGGTGGCTGGACAAGATGTGAGCAAACAAAACAGTGTCAGCAAATGCAAATTGATGCCCATTGGAGAGGGAAGTTTAAACTATTTGTATACCTCCCAGGGGTGTGAAAATGTGAGCTTCAAGGTCTCTGCCCCTTTGACAGAGGCTGCATACATACAATCTCCATAGGAGGCAAATCTCCAAAATGGCATGAAACACTGCATCTCTTAAGAATGGGCTAGATTGTGTCTTTGACTGTAAGTATCATGATTGGTCATTAGCCATTATCTCTGACAATGGTAAGCAACTTGGCCAGGGCTCCTCATAATGCTATAGCCAGTGTCTGCCTTAGGTATAGACACGTTCTCATGCTGATGATACCAGTGTAGCTCTCCTGAAATGTTCTGCTCCACGCAGTAACATGGCTAACACTCTCCTTGAAAAACTAAATTGATAATAGTTATTCTGACAATGGCTGCAATCCCAAAGAGCTGTCAGAGTAACTGTTAAAAAACCTCATAAATAGGGCTTGGTTTAAATTATGGTCCCAGCTTACTAATATTGCGGCTTGATCTTGGCAGGGGCCACCCTTTTCACACCCAGATTGTGGTGCAACCCCTCACATGCCCTGTGATGATGGCTGCACGTCAGGTAATACATTCCTTAGCCAGCAGCAAAAGCCTAGCAGCCCAGGGGAAGGGGGAAGCAGTCACAAAAGGGATGGGGAGGAAAGAGCTTGGGGGTAGGTAGGGGAAGGGCTTTTTTGCTCCTTTGGGCAGGAAAACTGGGGCATTGGGATTGGGGGTGCCTATGGGCTGTCTTGGTAGATGATCCTGCCACTGGGTAGGAGAGGGGTTGATTGTTCCTCCACACATGTGTTCTCTTTCCCTGCCCCTAACCCATGGCACCCTAGTTTTCCCACCTGGAAGAGCAAACAGCTTCTTCCCTACCCAGTGCCAGGGTCATTTGCCAAAGCAGCGCCCAGGCACCCTCACTCTCCCATGCCCCAGTTTTCCATCCCAGAGAAGCAAACAGCCCCACCCCAAGCTTTCTCCTCCCCCTGTCCCTTTTGTGACTCCTTCCCCCTACTCTGGGCTCCTAGGCTTTTGCTGCTGGCTGGGGAATACTTTTTGCAGCCTGAAGCAGCCATCTGGTTGCAACAAAATGCCATGATATGGCGGCTTCCTGGGGAACTTCCCAGCAAGCAGCCATGTCATGGCATTTTGTTACATACTGCATTTTTCATAAGAATCACTTAGTTGTGATTTTCATGAAAAATGTGAAATTGCAATTTAAACCAGGCTCTGCTAATAAACTATCATTGCTCTTCACCGGTGTGTCACTGGAAACGTTGCTCAACGTTCTTATGCACACATACATGTCACAAGATATACTGGCGGTGGCAGCGGCAGCAGCAAATTACTACAGGCTTCAATTCCATTGAGGCCTTGGTAGCAGGGAGGCAGTTGGTCACCTACTGTGCTCTGAAGCATGCTATCCCTGTCTCTCCCTATTTGTCCCCTACTTTTGATTTTCTGAGAGAATAAAGACAAAGGGTGACATCTCAGCTTTACTGAAGTCAGTGGGATTTTTGCCACTGACTTCACCTGCCACTGCCAGGTTAGGGATATTTGACTTCAATGAGATCAGGATTTTGCCCCTTATAATTTCAGCAGCTGTACAGGCATCTGAGAATTTAACTCACAGCTCACTTTTAAGTGCCCCCTTAAGATCTCTCAATTCTTGTTGTTTTATGCACCCTCTCTTTCACCTGCCCCTGTACCTTGCTTTTCACACTGATCATGGACAAGAAGGTACCTTTTCAGTGATTGCTCTGGGAACTGACAACAATTTGCTTCTAGACATAAGCCCCTTTCTCACCCAGATGGCAAGATCAGCGGGTGAAATTTTCAAAGTAGTTTCAGCAGGTTAGACATGTGTCTCCTATTAGCGTGAATACGCTGCTTTGCAAATCTCTGCCATATGGTTATGAGACCTTTGGGGCGACCCCTTGGGGCAGGAGATGGTTTAAACCAGGCATGACCAAGCTGTGGCATGAGAGCAGCCTCTGCTTGTGGCACATGACAGATCAGGGAGGGGACAGGCAGTACAGTGGCAGATAGGGCAGGAAGTGGAAGGCAGAGCAGCATATGAATGATGGAGCAGAGTAGGTGGCAGAAAGCAGAACAGCAAATAGGGGTGTGTGAGGGTGCTCAGGAAGGATGCAGGGCTAATTTGTGATATGCCTGCCAAGAAAGATGGCCCTTGCTGGTCTAACCCTGGCAAATACTGGTGCAGACAGTTTTTCTGTGCAATAGGATCTGTTCCTGCCTAGCAGGTTAGGGAGAGAATCTTCTTCCTTTTCAGTTAGCAGCCTGGCTCAGGTATGTAGAAAAAGGGCAGATATCCTGGGTCTCTTTTTTCTTTTATGCAGCCATTTTCCAATAAACACATGACCAGGTCTCCCTGGACCAAAAGTAAATATTGTGTAAACACTGTTGTCACCTGCATACCATGTGTTTGCTAGCTCTGTTTTGTCCTGAAAATCAGCCACACTTGTAACTAAGCACTAGTATGGCTGTTCCTCAATCTGGGTACAAAATAGAGCTGTTCCATATTTTAAATAAGGACACACAACCCTGCTGGGCTACTTATTTCTCCCAGTCCCATGCCATCTCTTCCAAGGACACAGTCATCTAGGATGCTGCAGCACAGTCTGTCTCTCTAGAGTCAGCCCTTGCCAGAGTGCTGCCTCCATAAGCAGGTTTCTGATGCTGGTGGGGGTTTCCATGCTGGGTAACTGATTCTCAGTTAGTGATATGGAAACCTTGAAAGCTGATCTGGGTGTGATACTGTGATAAACATGCTTTCAGTCTGTTGCAGGGAGACTTCTGAAGTCATATGAACAGAGACTCAAGCCTAAGATTGCAAGGGACAAGACCAGAACCCATTAACTTGTGTTGCTGTGGTCCAGTGCATGGTACCTGGCAATATCCACATACTGACAGAGGGTCATTAGTCCTTCACCTGGCAGCTACTATGGCAGGCAAACCCTCAACAGCAGCTTGTATGTTAAGGGCTTGGGGTTTTTGGAAATAAAGGGACCCTGAATCAGAGAACAGAAGAAAGCACTCAGATGCCATGTTAATGGTTCACCTTATTTAGCACATATTCTGATAATTCTCTTAGTGATAGGCAACTGTCAATTCTTTGGATCATGTTGTACGCATAAGAGGTCTAGTCAGATGCTAGATGAATCCTCTTGTACAGAGTCCTGTGACCATTACACCAAGACCTTTGATGCATATGCCTAGGCAAGAGTATAGAGAAGTGGAGGCTGCCCAAGACCTGCCACCCTCTCTTTAGACCATTGGGACAGAATCCAAAGGCCGGAGTGAGTCCAGCTGTACAGCGCCTCATTAGTTGTAACTTCTGCTAGAGAGCAACAGATAAGAACTGCTGCTGACTGCTTAATACGGGGGTGGACAAAATACAGTCCACAGGCCAAATCAAGCCTGCCCACTGATTAAATCTGGCCCACAGCTGCCTCCGTGGGGCTCTACGCAAGGCTGAGTCCCATCCGCTCCTGCTTAAGGTAGCCTATGCATCTCTCTCACCTGAGCCTGTTGGATGGCCCTGGCCCTGGCCCTGGCCAGTACACACATCTTCCTGATGAGGCTGTTCCTGGTGTGGCTACAGCCACACAGGTATAGCTCAGCTCCCTCTGCCTCCAGTAACTGCTTCTCTGCCCCTGCTGCACCACTCAAGGTGTGGGGGGGAGCTGCAGCCAGATGGTTCCTGCCCCAGTGTGTGGGGCTTCAGCTTCCAGGTGCCTTTCACACATCCATCTGCCTGCAGGTGGCTGCTCATTGTGCCAGGCTGGCAGAGAGGGTGGCATGTGGTCAAGAGCTAGAGCTAGGGCCCCATATGCTGGGGCCAGAGCCACTTGGCTGCAGCTTCCCCCCTGCCTGGCTCAGTGGTGCAGAGGGGCAGGAGGAGGAGGAGCCACTGGATGCAGGTAGAGCTAAGCAGCACCTGAGCATCTGTAGCCACATTGGGAGCAGCCCCACTGGGAAACTGTGTGCACTGGCCAGAGCTGGGGCTGGGGTCAGGACAGGTGTGGGTGGGAGCTGGAATGGGGCTGGGAGCATGGTGCAGACCATAACTTCAACTCACTGCCTGGATGAGCTCTGCTGCATGCACTCCCTGCCCCATCCCTTGCCCCACTCCTGGCCAACTCCTAGGGTGTAGCACATGGGCAACCCCCCACACCCTCTGACCCCCAAACACACACACCCTGCACACCTACAACCCCCTACCCCTCCACCCCCCCCACACACAATAAACGAGTAAGGCTATTTTGAGCTATTATGCAATTGCCTCTATATCCACCACTCAAAAAATATAAAGCAGGGTGTCGCAGGGCACTAAGGTGCATGCTCCTTTAAGGGCTGAAACTGCTAGGGAGAGTGGCCTTTCATTCAGTCAGGAACCCCTCAGCTGCAAGTTACCATGGCAGCAGGAATGAGGGAATTAGCTGCACCTGCAGGCAGTCAGCTGACAGGAAGAGGCAGGGCCTGGGGCATATATATGCCCCAGGGCTAGATCTAAAGGATCAGCTCTTTGCTAGCAGCTAAGGAGGAAGCAGCTGCTCTAGAAGAAGTTTAGTGAAGGGGCTTGTCAGCCTTTCTCCTGCTTTTGGTAAGATTAAGGGACTTCAGGAGCTCACTAGACCCTGATCTACAAGGCATGTTGTCCTGGGGGAAGGGTGGTTCATGTAAAGGGGCTGAGCACACCCTGAACTGCTTGCATTATGTTAGGGTCTAGGCATTTATATTTTGATTTCTGTTTGTAAACTGGTAGATTGGGCTGAGGCTATTGGGGAAGGAGGAGGCCTTACTGGGGCGCCACTATGGTGTATGGACCCCAGCACCAGTGTAGGTGTAGAGAGAGACAAGGCTGCAGAGAACCCAGTGATAACCAGAGGATAAGTGAAGCTAAGGCTTTGGAGGGATGCTGTGTGAATGCCATCTGGGGCATGGTAAAAATGTGACTTGGAGCCATGCATCTAGCCTGTAAGGCTAAAGCCTCCCTGAGAGGCAACCACTCTTGTGCAGAGAAGTTGGAAGTCTGGGTCCAAGAACCCACAGGGTCCAGCAGGACTGTGCCCAACATAGTCTCCCTATTCATAATTAATACCAACAAGATGTGGTGGGGGAGAAAGAGGGTGCCCATTGGGCCAAATTGGCACGGTCAAGGTGCTCTAGGGGTCCCATGGCCATCCCCAAGGACCCCATTTCATTACACAGGGCAGAAACTTAATTTTTTATTTAAAAAAACCAAAAAAACAAAAAACCATGTTATAGTTATGGTAACCATCCATCCCTAATTAGGTGGGATAACCCTGGAATGGTATCATCAGGTCCTGGCATCATGGAGCAGCATGGTGCAGGAATCTGGGCTTCCCCTCGCAGACTGGCTGGGGCTGCTGGGAGTGGGATGTAGAGGGTGCCACATGCATGTATGCACTCACACAAATGCAGGTGGCTGGCAAGACAGCCAGGGAGGGTGGAGAGTGTTGGTTTGTTTTTGTTTTTGTTTTTGTTTTTTTCTTGCAGGTTAGCCTATGGGGGATGGAAGAGCTGTTGAGAGGGCAGGGGTGTACAGATTGAGGCCCCCATGGTGAGGGAGTGGGGCTGGGGGTGCTGCCTAGCCGGAGTAGTGTGTGGGGAGTGGGACAGAGCCACAAATAGCTCTTACAGGGAAGGATAGCTCCCTGCCACTGCATGCCCTGCCCCAGGAGAGGGAGACTGGGGGGGCACATTTGTGTGCAAGGTGGGGGCAGGGACAGATGCAGTCTGCTTGCTGTGGGTTCAAGGCTCTCCACCCTGCTGCCCTTCTCCCACCCCAGGAGCCCCATTCCACCATAGTGACATGCATACCCCTGCCTGTCTGGTAGCCACTGGGGCTGTGGCAGCATGGAGTTGTGCTGCCAGGTGGGTAGGGAGCATGAAGCTGATATGGAGCTCCCAGGGGAAGGCAGTAGGGCAGGCAGCCCAAGCCCACAGTGGGCAGCTTGCATCTTCCCCCAACCCTGCCCCACTTGGCCTCTTGCCACCTGGCCATTCCACTGAAGGGGGAGTAGTTGGGAGGCAATCTTGTATTTCACCTTTATATCTTAAAAAGGTGGTTGCCCTGGTTACAGTAGATGTTTGGTTGTGTGTGGGATCTTGTTGTTGTGTTTCTTGTTTTTTGTGGTCTTTTTAGTATGCAAGTTGTTCATATCTTCATATAAGTTAGCGACTAGAAGGGACCTTGTAGACCATTGGGTCCAGCCCCCCTGCTCAAGGCAGGACAGACTGCCGAGGTCAGATGATCCCAGCGAGGTGTGCATCCAGTCATCTTTTGAAGATCCCCAGGGAAGGTGATTGTACCACCTCTGGGGGGGGGGGGGTCTTTACAGTTCATGTGTCCAGTGTCTGGAATAGAAGATCATTTCAGATTAGGTATTAGGAAAAACTTCTATCAGTTTGTGACCATAATGCCTGGTTTTCCCCTGGGGTGCATTGATGAACAAGTGTTCCCCTAGCCCCTGTTGTTTGCCTCTTATTATACTTGAAGGGACTTAGTGGCAGCCTTTTAAGTCTTCTCCTCTTCAGGCTGAACAGTCCCATGTCTCCTCACATGATCTGTTCTTGATCTCTAATCATTCATGTGGGCCTCCTTTGGATTCTTTCCAGCTTGTTCACATCCTTCTTGAACACTGGTGAGGCAACAACTGTGGCATCCACACCGTATTCTAGCTAAGTAGAGTGGAAAGTGACATCCTTAGTCTTGTTTGTGATGCATTGGTTGATGCACGCTACAATGTTGTTCACTTTGCTGGCTATAGCATTACACTGGTGGCTCATGTTCACTTGATGGTCAATCATGACCCCCAGGTCTCTCTTGGTTGTGGTGCTGACAAATGTTGCACCACTAAGCCTGTAAGTATGTTGTGAGTTATTTCTCCCTAGATCGAGCACTTTACATTTCTTGGTGTTAAACATCTACTTGAGATCCATCCACTCTACAAGCCTGTCCAGGTCAGCAGGTATCCTCAGCCTGTTTTCCAGTGTGACCACACTTCCCCACAACTTTGTGTTGTCTGTGAGCTTTGCCAGTACGCTTTCCATGCTCATGTCCAAATTGTTGCTGAAACTGTTGAAAAGCGCTGGTCTGAGTACTGAGCCTTAAGGGGCACCACTGGCCACATTTTGTGATGTTGGCTCAGTTCTGTCTATTAACACACTCTGGGTCCAACCTTGGAGCCAGTTTCACAGTCACCGGATTGTTAAGTTGTTGAGGCCACAACATGCCAATGAGGATGTGGTGGGAGACCAAGTCGAAGGCCTTGTTGAAATCCAAACTTATGATGTTGACCTCATCTCCTTTTATCCAGGTGGCAAGTTTCCTGATCATAGAAGAAGATGAGGTTGGTCAGAGATGACCTGTCTGCAACAAAGCTATGTTGACTGTCTCTTGGAATACTGCTTTCTGTTAGTTTTAACAATGATTGATTCTTTGATTAAATTCTTCCAGGGATTAAGGTCAGACTGATCATCCTATAGTTCCCTGGTCTTCTCTTTCCTTTCTTGAAAATAGGCACCACATTGGCCCTCTTCCAGTCTTCTGGGACCTCACCTGACCATCATGAATTCTCAAATAGCTTTGTTGTCAGTCATGAGATGATGATATCCGCCAGTTCTTTCAGCATTAGGGTGTAGGTTCATCGGGTCCTGCTGACTTGTAGATATCCAGACTCCTTTAGGTATTCCCTCACATAATCTTAACTGACTTAGGTAGGTGATCACCCCCACATTGTCCATCCAGCTTTCTGTCCAGTAGGTTGAAGTCTTTTGTCTGGAATACCAATGCAAAGTATTCGTTTAGGAGTTCAGTTTTCTCCTGAGTATCAGTTGCCAGTTGTCCCATTGTGTTCAGCAGGGGTCCTAAGTTTTCCCATCCTCCTCTTTTTCAGCTTCTCCTGTACCTAAAGAAGGACTCTTATTGTCTTTGATTTCTGTTGCCAGTTTGTATTTGGTTTCTGCCTTACCTTTTCTAATCCAATCCCTACAAGTGCAGACAGTTCCTGCGGTTGTCATCATCCTCCTCCTTGCAGGTAATGCTCAGCCCCCATCTCTTATAGGTTTCTCTCTTTATATTCAGGGCAGCTATGATCTCCCTACTGAGCCTGGGGCATCTCCCAGTCCTTTTGCTAGCTTTCCTATGAACAGGAATGAACCTCCTTTTGTGCTCCAAGCTTCATATACTTGAGAAATAGCCACTGTTCTTGAACTCCTTGCCCTCATTCTCCACCAGCTGTTCACACCACTGGCTAGCAGATTATGCTTTAACAATCCTTAAGCACTATTAACCCTTAAATGTGAAATAGGAACATAGACAACTTGGTGTCCTAAAATCAGTCTAACTTTATTAGTACAATAAGTGTTATCTTAGCAGGCTCTATTTGGAGAAACACTTGGTACAATGATCTCACCCAATCCTAGATGTTACTTTGCTTCACAGAAAAGATGGCCAATCAGTTCCTGAAGCAAAGGGTGTGTTTATTGACTGGGATGATCCCAAAGGGTGTTGAAAGCTAGGTTCATGATGATGACACTTGCATTTCTTGCTTCTCCCTCTAGTGCTTTTCTTTAACTTGACTCCTTTGATTTCTTTCTTTTGGATTGGTCTCTTAACAAGTTGCTGACTGCAAATATTTTTATCCTGTTTAACATATTCCTTTTGTTCAACAGCCCCACTACAAGCACACCTCCTTAATTTGGCTTCTTTCCAGTGTCTTACTTTAAGCATTGTACATTGGTCTCCTTTATCATCTTTCATTAACATCCAATCACTCCATTCTTCTGACTCAGCTGGCTAGTGCCAAGTTCAGTTAAGAGTTTTGTTACTAGCTCAAAAAAACTACTATGGTGTTCTTTGGGGGGGAGGAGGGGGAGAAAAAACTTCTCGCAATGATAGAAAAAGGAAAAAAATGTGCAAGCAAACTGAAGGCTGCTTGAAATGAAAAGTTCTGGATAGCCTCATTGTTATCTGAACTTTAGGCTGAATCCAAAAGAATTTTAAGCAATGCTATAATTCACCACTGTATAAATAGGTGCAACTTTTTAAAGCCTTAATACGACAAGCTACCCTAACAATGGACCTCCTTTGTGCTCCAGGCTTCATATCCTTGAGGAATGGCTGCTATTCTTGGACTCCCTTCTTCATCAGATCATGGTCCTGCAGGGCCTTACCCACCAATCTCCTAAGCTTGAAGTTGGCTTTCCTGAAGTCAAGGACTTCTACCTTGCTGACTGATCTCCCTACCTCATGATGGATGGTGAAAGTGATATTTTTTGTCTCATGGTCACTGTCACCTAGGTTACCCTCAATCCTTGGGTTACTCACTAGATCATTCCCTTTGGCCAAAACCAAATCCAAGAAATGCCTTTCCTCTGGTTGGCCTAGACGCTTCTTGAGTCCAATAGAACTCCTCAATGCAAGTGAGGGCACTACGTGACTGCTCAGATCTACCTGAGTGCTCTTCCCATGAGATGTCTGGGTAATTTGAAGTCGCCCATAATGACCATGTTCTATGAATATGCAGCCTCTGACAATTCTCTGGATAATTCCAGATCAAGCTCTTTCACTTGGTTCAGAGACCTGCAATACAATTCTACTGCCAAGTCCCCCTTCTCCATGCCCTCCCTGTATCTTTTAACCCAGAGGGTCTTGAGTCACCCTTCTTTTATGCCTATCTCAGCTTGCAGGGATATGTACTACTCCTTCACATTAGAAAGCAACACCGCAACCCTTCTTCCCTATGTAAGGTGTAGCCATCTATACTTGTGGTCCAATCATGGGTGTAGTCCCATTAGATCTACCTTATCCCAGTAAGGTTGTATTTCTTACTGGTTACCAGAAGGGCCAGTTCTTCCTGCTTGTTCCCCATGCTTCTTGCACTTGTGTACAGGCATACAAGCCTACCACTAGAGCTCCTCAACATCCTGTCTCTCTGAGAAGAGTCTGGTCCTTTGGCTGCCCCCCCCCCCCCTTTTTTCATTCTTCTGGAGAAGAGCCTGGAAGAGGTCATATCTCCTGCTTGTGGGCCTTGATGGTACATGAGTTGCTCATATCAGCCTGGAGCTCCCTTATGTGGGCTCTAGCTGGGTGGAGGCTGGAACCATGGTTCCAATCTGGCTGGAAGCCTCAGTGGTACTGTGGGGGCTGGAGCAGGAATCCATGGGGTACAGTGTGTCCCCTACCATTGTACAGGTGCTAGTCTGTGCTACTACCATGTACTTGAGTTTCCTCAGGCTCATCACCTAGCACCTTGTACTCCTCCTGCATGTCCTTCCATGCAAACTCCCAGGCTAACTTGCATGCCAGGCACAGTAGCACACCTGTTTGCATGCTCTGTTCATGTTTCTCTGGTTGCACAGCTCTCTGGGGCGGGGTTGGGCTAAGTAGGAGCCAAGGTGGGACTTTCCCTTCCTTGGCTGTGCTTGGCTACAGTGTCTCACCCGCCGCAGGTTTTGCATACCTCCTTCTCACTGGGGGGTTGGTGTCCTTTGAGGGTCTTTGGCTCTTAGGCACAATGAGGCCCATGAATCTCTTCTGAGAGCAGGTCCCAAACATTTAGGGGGCATAGTTGTATGTGCACACGTGCCACTAAGAGCACATTTCTTGGAACCACTCCCTCTCTGACCTCAGTGTACTTGTGCTCAAAGGAAATCTACCTAACACCATTTTTGAAGGTGAAATAAGGTAAACTAAAAATTCATAAGGTCGCCAGACATGGGGGGAAAACTAAGGTTTAAAACATTGATATCAGTTTTTTTTTGGCACATTAATGAACTTGTAGATGCCCCCAATGTAATGTGCAGTAGCAAAAGCACACTTTTTAATACAGGCAGTCCTCAACTTTACATGTTTTGAGTTAACGTTTTGCACTTACCCTGTCCTATAAATTGACACCCTTTTTCAACTTTTATTACATCAGTTTTTGACTTGCATTGGATCAAGGGTTGTGACAGCATGCCACTGAGCAAGTTTGTGGTGTTGCTCATCTCCCTGGAAAACATCTATCCAAACTTCCTTAGACACTGGCTTTTTAAAAAAAAAAAAAGCAGACAAGACTCCAGAAACCTGCAGTCCAGGCTCCAGCCAAGAGTCCTTCAAAATATCCAGGGAAGTTGCCCCAATATAAATACGTTAGTGTAGCTATATTACTCATCTATAATTTGATTGAATACAAAATTCTGGGGTAGTTTTGGTGAAAACAGGGTATCAGGCCCTGGTTCAGGATAAATCCCTCATTTAGTCTTATGAGAGAATTAGTTCTGAGTTGCAACACACAATGTTTAGACTTAATGTAGTTTTTAGGAACCAGTTGTAAGTCCAAGGATTATTTAGTACCTCACATTAGAGGTACAGGCAAATATGCATTGGGCTGCCCTAATACACAGTAATGAAAGCACATGGGGTGGGTTTTGTTTTTTTGGTTTTTTGTTTTTTTTTTTCCTTTGGTGGTACTTAACATGCGGTAGCCTATTTTTGCTATTCATTAGCATGTTGGCACAGTTTTTGACTTGATACTTTAATACACAGTAAAATAGGCCACTGCACATTTGTTTTTAATTAAGTCCTGAACTATTTCAACACGGGAAAGATGATGATGATGATGACCCTCCTCCCTCTTTTGAGCCTTGATCTTTCAGTAATCAGCTTCTTTTCTTCTGTTAACTGGGTGTATCTACATATGCCCCTACAGCACTGTCACTTAGTAGTTCCTCTTGGAAGTACTAAATGACAATGCAGTAACAACTTGTACTACACCTTGCCAGTGGCTCTCGGTTATCTTTAGCTCCTGAGTTAGCACAGCAACACACTATCTACTGAGGGAGTGCATCACTATGGCGATATAGCTGCAGCATCATGGTTTGTACCTGCTGCCACTACCTTGCTCTAGCTCATTATTATGGCAATATGTAGATTGTAAGGCTGAAAGGGGCATCAGAAGATCACTGGATCTAGCCCTTTGCTCCAAGCAGGTGATCCCAGAAAAGTGACAGTCTAGTTTCCTCTTGAAGATTGGAAGGAGCTTATTCCAATCGCCTATCCAGGCAGAGGTGGTGCACAGTCTAGACAGCCTGACTGTGAAGACATTTTCTTTCTGATGTTGAGCCTGAATTGGTCTTCTAGGAGTTTGTGGCCATTACTTCTGGTTTTCCCCCTAGCGTGCCCTGGTAAACAGTTGCTCACCAAGTCCCTGATGTATTCCCCTAGTGTAGCAGTAAGCTAATACCAGGTCCCCCGCAGGCTGAAGAGTCCTAGATCCCTCAACCTTTTCTCATGTGGCTTGTCGTGTAAGATTCTGATTGTACAAGTAGCTCTTCTTTGGGCTTTAACAAGGATGTGGACAAGCTTGATTGTGTGGTGCCTAGAACTGGACACGCTACACCAACTGCAGTCTTACCAGTGCTGAGTAGAATGGAAGAAACACCTCCTTAGTTTTGCTGGAGATGCATCAGTTGACACATGCCAGAGTATTATTTGCCTTATTGGCTACAGCATCACATTGCTGGCTCATTCATATTGTGATCTATAATTACCCCCAGGACCATTTCATTTGTGGTGCTAGTCAGTTTGGTGCTACAAGTCTGTAGGTGTGTTGGGGGGGGTGCTTGGCCCAAGGTGGAGCACTTTACATTTCTTAACATTGAACTTTATCAGTTTCCAATTCGCCTGACTTGCTAGCCTATCTCCAAATGTGACCATGCTTCCCTATAGCTTGGTGTCCATCCATGAACTTGGCCAGTGAGCTCTTCTCTCCTCCCTCCCCCCCCCCCCCATCCAAATAATTAATAAAGATTAAAAATGTACTGGACTGAGCATCAACTCCTACTGGATACCTGCTGCCCACTTCTCACCAGGATGACAAGGGTCCATTCACTATGACTCTGGGCTCTATCCTGCAGTCAGTTTCTCACCCACTTGACTGTCTCATAGTTAAGCTCACAATCCTCCAATTTTTTCACAAAGATATTGTGGAATACTAGATCAAAGGCCTTTTGGAATTCAAGATATACTCTGTCACCCTGCTGCCATGTCCACATGGCAAATTACCTGGTCATAGAAGGAGATGAGGTTGGTAGATGAGACCTGCCCACGATGAAACTATGCTGGCTGTTATACAGAATCTTAACTCCTGCAAGTCTATTTGGAATAAGCTCCTTGTAGCCGCCAGGCATCGAACATCTTACCTCGGGCCTCTTTGCCCTGAGGATTTGTGGGTGTCCAGCTAGCCATCTCAGGAAGCCTTGGGACAGGTCTCTTTCTGCACCTGAGTTCACCCCTTTCTCTCCTGCCATGACTTTGTTCTTCCAGTGGGTGGAGCTTCCCTCTGGGCTGCTGTCCCTTTTGGTTACCTGTAGTTGAGATCTTCTGCGAGGCTCCTCCACCCCTTCCACCTCACCCTTACCCTGCCCGGTGGTTTCAGATGTTCTTGCTGCTGCTTTCTCCGGCCACCACCAACGGGGAATGGCTTTCCTCCCCGCCTACTCCCATACCACAGCCCCTTCGTATCCAGGAAACGCAAACAAAGGAACGCTCTAACAACTTAAATGCTACTATTCCCCTAACGGGGTCTTAGCCCCCCACGTTGAGCTGCTACCCACAACTCCGCTCGCTAGCCCTTGCCTCCCTGGCCAGCTGCCCACTGCTCCTTATCTTGTTCCCCGGGGAGAGACCCCCTTTCTGTGCTCTCCCTGTTGTAGATCCTCTTTTCCAGCTCCAACCAGTCTGGCCGTTCTCTCTCCAAGCAGCCCCGATGTTCCTCTCTCCCACCTGGGTCTGTTTCGGGATGCAGTCCTCCCTCTGGGCCTTCTCCGATCCATGAGTCCTTCCATGTGCCTGTGGCTCGCTCCCCGCTTTTCCCCGGCTCACCCGTCCTGGGTACGCTGCTCTCCAGCCTCCGTCTCCCTTGGGAACACCCGCAGCCTCCGGACAGCTCGTCGGTTGCTGGTCCTGCTGCTCGGTGTCCTCCGGGTTTGCTCTCTCGCCTGGAGCACGTGTTGGCAGCTGGCTCCGGCAAGCTGCGCCTCCCAGGCTTGATCTCCTGTTCAGAGCCTGCTCCGCCACTCCAGCCACTTCTGCTGCGGCCTCCGCCCGGCAGCCACGTGCTCCCCCCTCTCCTGGCTGTGGCGGCTTCTTCTTTTATCCTCTTCACCCGGTGCCTCGGGCTGATGTCACCTGCCAACCACAGGTGTTTCAGGCGGTTGTTCCTGCCGCGTGTGGGGC
The DNA here is from genome assembly GCA_030014935.1 of Caiman crocodilus. Lineage (NCBI taxonomy): Eukaryota > Metazoa > Chordata > Crocodylia > Alligatoridae > Caiman > Caiman crocodilus. Next base: position 52,144,604 of record JAGPOW010003395.1, read on the forward strand.
TCTTTGGCGATCCTATGGCGAGTAACTACCATTTTCCTTTCCTTCTGCCGCTCACGTCTGCCTCCGCGGCTCCTTTGGGGAGCTTCAGAGTGCCCCCAGGGCTTTTCCCCCTGTGACACTCCTCAATTACCATTTCTAGGATTTTTCTTAGGATGGAAGTTAGGCTGATTGGCCTATAGTTACCCGGGTCCTTGGCACAGCTTACTCTGTGTGTGTGTGTGTGTGTGTGTGTGTGTGTGTGTGTGTGTGTGTGTGTGTGTGTGTGTGTGTGTGTGTGTGTTTAATAAATATCACACTCTCAAATAGGCTCCTTCATCCATAAGAGAGTTAGCCATGTTTTACTGGTTTGATTGATCTTCCACAGCCTTTGAAGAGGAACAGTGCAATCAAGTATTAGAATTTAAATATGACTACTGTTTTATATTGAAGCTGACTCATGATAGAGCAGACTTTTAAAGCCAGAATCCTTCTGATTGAGCAGACAGTGGCCTTTTCTGTCCTGGAAGAATTATTCCTATTCCCAAATGTCTGGGTCTAATCCTGCAGCAATCATTGAAAGTGATAAGTACCCTGCAAAATTAGGCTCAAGACTTTTTTTTCCCCCCTCTCTCTCTCTCTCTCATTTCTCTGTTGGTATGCATAAACTAACCAAAGTCCTGCTTCATTCTTGAGTTCTTCTCTTCTCCTATTTGCTTTTTTCTTAATGCTTTTTTTTTTTTTTTTTTGTCTCATTCTAAATTAGGTATCGTATATGTCCATCTGGGTTATCTGAAACATTGATTGTGGCAAGTTGTTATGTTACCTAGAACAAAAGCAACAGTCCCTTTGCATATATGTCAAAACTACAACTGGCTGAATGGTGGCAGGGGTCTGGAACTACAAAAAAAAAGCCTTTGGGACTGAAGTGCCTTTCTAGATCTGGGTCAAAAGCTGATTTGTGAATATAGTCATGAATCGCAGCTACACCCAAAGTTCCTTATATTCATTTTTTCAAAAGCATTAGTTATCTTATTAGGCAGCGGAAACACTATCCGAAGACTTCAGTGAGTGGCCACCTGAACAACAAATGTTCAGAGTGAGCAGTTTGGGAACAATCTATTGGTCAAAAATTGCTTTGCCCAATCTCTCTTTTGAATGCACAGGAAAAACATATGTGGAAACCAAGATCTATTTAGTTTCCACTAAATGGAAACTAAAATCCATTTGACAACAACTCACTAATCAAAAGTTGGGACTAACTGCCTAACGGCTCAAACAACTTAAGTCACTTTAATTTTTAGTTAAATGATATCAGGGCAACATTTTCAAAAGTGGTAGGGGGCCAGGTGGATGGATCTAGGATTTTGAAAAGCGGGGTGCAGATGGTATGGTACATCATAAACAAACAAACAAAAAATGCAAAATGTTTTTTTTTACTGTTAAACAGAAACGATAAGCTTAAGTAACATGCTAAATGTCTAGCCCTATATTAAAAACAGATAAAACTTTATTAGAATGTTTGCTAGATTATACGTAGTTTAAAAAAACCCCCAAAAGCTAGACAAAAGAAGTCAAAAGACATTGCTTCCTTAGTCCTGTAGCCCCTATAGTTAAGCATACATTTCTTATTCTAATCTGTAAAGCAAAATCTAGCCTTCTTGACAATGCCTTTAATGCTTCACTGTAAGCTATTTCTACCCCAAGTTAATATTTCCACCGCAAACTAAGGTTTTTAGCTAGAGTTAAAAACAGTCTGCAGGGCTGTGAAATAGATAGACATTGCCAGGAATGGCTAACAGACAGCAAAACTACGGAGGGGAAAGCATATTTTTGAATAGCAGAACATCAAAACCATTTAAAAGGAGATTTGGCCATTAGAGTATATGAAGTGAAGAGAGATTAATAGGAATCACATGGTTATAATGAGCCATGAAATCAGTTGAGTCTTTCTGTGCTGCCTGACTAGAAATGCCTTCCCAAGCAGTTGGTTTTAAAGTTTGGGTGAAGCAGACATTAAAAGTAGGTGCAACCGCACCACTGTGCCCCCCCCCCCCCCCTGCACCTGCCATCCACCCATGGACATTTAAATCCTTAAAGATGCAGATAGGTGCATGGTGGAACTTTCAAAAGTGCCTAAGAGCCCAAACACCATGAAATACCCATAAAAATCTGGCCCTTTCACTTCTAAGTCACTGAGGCATGTCTGAAAAATGTAACCTTTGTGTTATAACACAAGTCTTGAAAAATCACATTTTTGTAATGAATCTGTCAAATATAAGAACAAAACAAAATAGGATTTAGTATTTTGAGAAGAATATTCCTAAATACACACTTATCCTAGCTAATATCCAGGCATCATCAGGAATATTCTCAGCAAGAAAAATAAGATTTGGTCTTCAGACTGTACCCACATCTCACAGCAACATCTTCCTGGAACAGGATCTCGGCTATGTAGGATTTGTCTAAAGCAGTTAAAAGAAAATTATTTCTGTTGTGTTTGGTGAGTGACAACATAATCCTCTCTCAGGAGTATTCTTCTGTACTCTTTTTCCATTGTCCAGGTGTAAATTTTGGCCTCAGTCATCACTTGCCATTTTTGTTGAGTTTTATAAACGTAAAGCCCAAATCTGAAAAGCAGCCTATCTAGGGACCTCACCTGGGCATTGTAAAGTGTAGGAAATTCTTATATAACACCTAAGAAATCTGGAACTATTATATTGAAATTAGAGGACAGGTGTATGAGATCTGCCGAATAAAAGAGATAAGAATGAGCATTTTCTTTGTCAGCATGTTATTTGTCTAAACACTGTACTACTTCATTGTTTCATTTGCACTTCATTGCTCTCCTTCAGACTCTCTTAGAAAACCTTGATAGTGGTTATGCTGCTGGGGAGGTGGGACTTATTAAACAGACTAATATTGACTCCTTATTTCCTTGTACTCCTCCATCTGCCTTTTATCTGTCTCGGATTGTATAGTGAGGTTTTCTTGGGGGGATCCATTCTGGAGATCCCTGCGAATGGTGAAATCTGTGAATACTGACAGGGCTCCCCATCAGACCCCACAGCCACCCCTTCTCCCTACCACCAGAAGCTGGAAGCGCGGGGCTTCCCTGCAGCACCTAGGGACTGACCATTGCTGCCCGGGGGGGAGAAGGTGCTGCCACTGCTGCCTCCCTCCCCATCTCCGGTGCTTGCTCTCCACCCACTTAGCTCTGCTTTCCCTCTCCATCCACCTGGCTCGGCTCGGCTCTCCTCTGCCCTCCCCCACCCCACACAGTGCTCTGTACCTGCTTGTGCAGAGAGAGGAACTCGGTGCAGTGCCAGAAGGAGCCATGGTAGCACTCGCCCCAACCCAGCCCATTGGTGTGGTGCACCACAAATATTTGAATCCGTGAATAGCGAGGGTTTCCTGTGTATAACATTATTTAAGGGGGAAGGGGTGCAGATTCTGCTGGTTTATGACCTATGCTTTATTATGATGAAGGGTATTGTGCTGCTTGGTGGCCTTTGCCTCAGCAGAGGGCATAAGCCACGGCATCTACCTGACCCCCAGTCCTCCTTTTGGATTTTAAATGCGTAGAGGAAAAATCTAAATGTGCAGCACTGGATTTATTTGAAAATTCTCTGCTCTATACATTCATTGCAGAAATTACAACTTGAGTAACACCTGCAGATCTGGGAACATGTGTAGCATAGACACGCGCATCTCCTTGGGTATCCTTCATTTGGATTTTTTTTTCTTTTTTTCCACTCAGAAGTGAGAAATTGTTGTTTGAGACCCCCCCCCCCAGATTTTGAGTCCCACAGCATGTCATGTGCAGGAGACTCTGACATATTACTATCTTCACCTTTTATATTTTGGTATTGCCAAAATACCAGTACCTGTTGTGTTTAAGATATTGGGGGGACCGAAAAACACAAGTCTCTTGTAAGCAAGCTTTTGCATCCAAATTCAGCATTCTAATTTTGTTCACTTTAGAGATGTGGGGCAGAAAATTTGCTGCAGAAAACTTTTCACAACAGAAAACTTCCCAGTGCTTTATTTTTCTGTGGGAAATTTTCCTTTTCTAAAAATGCATTGTTTCATAAAATTAATTGGTAACAATTAATGGATGACAATGCAATATTAGGCAAGTTTGGTATTGTCAAAGTTGTAATTAATGCTTTTCAGGTGATTATCCCTAGGAAGTGTGTGAGAGAGGAGGGTAAATACAACAAAACACAAACATACTGTTTACAGACCATTCACATAATAATCCAAACCAAAAATCAAGTTATGAATTCACCTAATTGCCTGTGTAGGTCAAATCAAAACCAAGGCTAAAATTATTATTTCGTTTCAGACTGCAAGTAAAATTAAAACTAAAACTTTTTTTAATTAACCTTTGTTTCACTACCAGTTCAGCAAATACACAGAGCAGTGTCTTTTTGAATTGAGAAAGTTGGAAGTGTTTGCATAAAATGTTAGTTTTTTAGTGCTTTTGATTTTAAGTAGTTATAATAATAATAATAATAATAATAATAATAATAATAATAATAATAATAATAATACCTAAACCAGAAGAAAAAAAGTGTGTGGTATCATTATAGTGAAGATCAAGGAAGGAAGCAAGAAAGTTGGTAGATGTAAATATTGCAGGCAGGAGTATGCTAACAACACGAGAATGAAGAAACATTTAACATATAGAAAGAGTACAAGCCGTATTACAGAAAGCTAATACAATGAAGTGGTAGAACAATATCATCCAAGAGAAGTCTACTTTAGGAATCCTATGTAAGTAAACAAATTAATATTAAATATACAGTATAGACTAGCATCTATATTGTTTTAACACATTACAATTTTAAAAGTTGTTAATGCAACTCAGGGCTATTTATTTAAAATATTTGTATTCTACTTTTCTGCCTGCACTAAGCACCCGAAGTGGCTCAGGCTTAACAATATATATTTTTAAGTTACATAACACATTGATAATTAACTATTTCAACCCAGAACGAGCGTAGTCCTTTGGCTGATGACAGAGGCCAGACTATTCTTTCCTTTGGCTCTGCAGTTCCAGAGCAACTGAGCAGCAAGTTGAGTAGCAGAGTGTTCTTTCTGGCAGAGAGGGGAGAAGCAAGCTCCCGGCCTTCTCCTTCTGATGGATGAAGCCAGACTAGAATAGGCTAAAATAAAAAATGATTACCCCCTTTTGTTCCAGGAACTTGGTAGCTCAAGTGAAATAGTAGGTTTGCAAAAAATGGAAAATGAAATGGTTGAGCTGCCAGGTCTGGAGGAAAAAGAAGCAGGATCCTCAATTTCAAGATCGTCACTAGATATGTGATCCACTATGAGTAGCTGTTCAAGACAGTCAAATTTTTTATCAAGCTATGTGGACAAAATGTCAAATGAAGATCAAGAAAAAGCAGATGAGACCTAAGCACAAGATATATTTGCAGGTGGTACACCTCTTTCCATAACTGAAAATCAATACTGGAAGGAACGTTACAAACTAATTTGCCCATCATATAAGTTACTGTCATGTTACTGCTTATTATTACATTCTCTCCTAGATGGAGAGTATGACAGAGTTCAAATAATGGTCATTCAAATGATTGGTCATGAAGAATCGCTGACTCTGATGTCAGATGGATGGACTGGTATACGAAGAAATCCTTTATTGAACATTGTTAGCAACATCTGAGCAGTTCGTGACAGGGTGCTGTCCTTGGCTGCATTTTTTTTTTAAAATAGGCTGCTGACTCTGCCCCTGTCAAGTTTTGCTGCATTTTCCTCCCCTGGGGATCAGCTTTTGCCCCTTTACTCACCTGCCGTGACTTTGTTACTTGGTTCTTAAAAAGGAAGGAGGCTGACCCACAGGTTCCCAGCCAAGCCCCAGGCTCACCACCTGTAGGATCATGAGCTGTTGCCTTAAGGGCAAAATGTACACTTCTACCTCCCCTTGACATGCCCTGTGCCTTGCAGCTGTTTTATAATTTTCTCTTTATGTTGGGGTCTCAGCTGCTGTAGGCTTACCCAGTCTTTCCCTAGGTAGGCCTGTCAGTCAAGAGCCTACCAAGCAGGGCTTGACCCTGAGGCTCTAGCTCTCTGGCTCGGGCTCAAAGCCCTCCATTCCATGCTGCCCATGACACCAGGCCTACTGGCCCTTCTACATGGTGCCCCTGTGGCACCAGACCAGAGGGGGCTGACACCCCAATAGCTTTGCCCCTCTTTCTGTAGTTAGGTTGGTTTGCCCAAGCCCACCCACTAGGACCTGCCTTCAAGGCTCCTAGCTTCCCTTCAAGCAACTCTGGGCTCATGGCCCTAGTGCAGCAGGGCTTCTGGAGCCTTCTATCATGATACCCCTCAGTGCTAATGAGGCCCCCTCCTCCCCTACAGCCTCAGCCACAAACCACCGCCACTTAACATTTAAACATAAACTATAGGCCCCTATGGCCATATAATGAAACTAAAAAAAATAAGAGGGGCAAAGTGCCTGCTGACGTGTGATCATGCTTCTGTTCAACAGCCTGGCATATTCTTCCCAAGGAGGCTGCCACAGCTGCTCCACAGTTATCAGCAGCCTCCTTCTCTGCTGCCTTCTTAGCCTTCTCGGCTTGAGGTTTATATGGTTCTGGCCCTCCCCTTCCTGTCACCTGACCAGCCGGCAGGACTTGATCCTTAACCCCTCGTCGACTGGCCAGCTGCACCGGGAAGGTTCTGGGTTTAAAGGGCCCATCCTGCTTCCCGGTAACAGGGCTAGGGTTCCCCGTTACACGACTGCTACCAAATCTTCTTGTCGTACAGGTGACTACATAGCCAAATTACTGATTGAAGACATTGAAAGTGCAGGTCCCTCCAGGGTTCAAGCCCTTGTAACTAATAATGTGAGTAACATGAAAGCTGCATGGCAAATATTAAAGGCAAAGTATCTTCATTTTATAGTATTTGGCTGTCTTGCTCATGGACTGAATCTTCTGGCAAAGGACATAGTAAGTGTGAATATAATGAAGACAATATTGTAAGACTGCACAGCGACTGTGAAGGTATTCAACAATCGTTGTGTTGCTAATCAGACTTTGAAGAAATTACAGAAAGAGCAGCAGGGGAAGGAAAGTGCACTTTTATTGCCAAGAGAAACTAAATGAGGCTCAGATACAAAGTGTTTACATAGTTTGCTGCATACAAAGAACTGTTTGCAGTGTGCTTTGATAAATTGAGGTGTGCTTCGAGTCAGGTAAATTATAATGGACCATAAGGTCACTGTCTATGTAGAGCCTTTTATTCTTAGTGTCCAATATGCTGATGATAGTTTGTCCTCAGGCTTATCTGTTGAAGAAAAATTCTTGCATCTCACACATTTTGTATATCACTTCAACACTACCAAAACTTGTACTGTTAATTCCTCCAGTCATTAAAAAGCAGTAACTTGTGCCAGTGGCGTACGTGTTTGTACATATATGCCTGTATGTATACATACACTTGTGTTCTACCCAGCCAGTGCTGGGAGTGAGGCAGGGGCACTGGAGAAGAATATATAATCATGAAAATAGAAACTAGGTAAGGAAGAGGCACTTGAAAGTGGAACAAGCCTAAGAAGTAGATAGCTTTAGCCTTTCTGTTACGTTTGGCTCAAATTCAGCATGGCAGCTGGGCTAAGCTCACAGGCTTACTTATAACCAGTAAGAGGATGTGGGCATCATCAGCATGAAGCGGACACTCCTTTATTGGTGCCAATGCCCTCCAAAAGCCTGGGGACTCCCAGGGGGGTTGAGTGTAATGATACGAATAGACAATTTTTTTTCATTCAATGGCTAAGCCAAAAAAATGATTTTTTTTTCCCTTTTGGCTTAATCTTAAACAAAAATGTATCAGTTTTCATGCTGAAACAAATGTCTGAAAAAAAATTCATTTTGGATCAAAAGTAAAGTTTTATTCGACTCCCTAAATCCTTGCATTTCATTTCTGGATGTGTTATTTTACTCTTTTTTTTTTTTTTTTTTCAAACTGAATGGTCAGTACTTAAATGAAAAGTTGGAACATTTCACTTAGAAAATATTGATGCAAAATGTTTCAACTTTTCAGAATTCCTGTGGCCGTCCCCCTCCTCTCGACCCACTTTTTTTCTTCATCCAAAAACCTATTTTTAAATTCAGGAAAAAATGATGATCGGTGTCATTTGCCCAAAACAGTATTTTTTTTTTTTTTTTAGTGGCTAAATGATTCGTCTGGAAAGAAATGGTCCATCTTTAAAGCTGTGCGTGGCTGGTCCCCTTACAGATAGTGGTCGTTGCTCACAGGCCACAGTGTAATATAATACATGGTTAAGCCCAATGCCTGAGTGAAACCTAGACTCATACATGCTAAGGCAGGGTGGGAAAAATGCGGCCTGGGGCCGGATGTGGCCTGCCAGGCCATTCTATCCAGACCATGGGGCCCCTAAAAAATTTAGAAAATTAATATTAATCTGCCCTGGGCTGCCTGTCACGCAGCCCTCAATGGCTTGCCGAAATTCGGTAAGCAGCCCTCTGCCCAAAATAATTGCTTGCCCCTGTGCTGAGGCCATGATGCTCATCCAGGATAGAGAATTACAGCCTTTGGCTCCTGTGTCCATCCCATCATGACAGTTATAACAGGTTCGTTAGACATCTAATCTTGATTTCGGTGTTCTTAACCATATGAAATCTGCCACGTTTCCAGGTTAGTTGTTCCAGTGGTTAACTACCCTCATTTCAAAATAAGATTAATTGCTAATCTAGTGTCAGTTTTCAGCCCTGGTATCTCATTATGTCCTTTTTCTGATGAATTAAAGGGGCCTTTGCTATCAGAAATTTTCTCCACATTCAGTCACTTAGCGATTCTCAATCTGCTCTTTATTATGCTAACTAGATCAAACTTTTTTAGTGTTTCACAGAGACACTTCACATCATTCTTGTGACTCATCTTCAAAACCTTTCCAAAGGGTGAACATCTGACCTGAACACAGTACAGTACCTGATAACCATCTCACTGTATACAGAGTTAACTTTCCATTCCCGCTGTTATTTGATATTCCCTTGCACATATAGCTAACGTATGAATTTGCTCTCTGAGCCATGACATTACACTGAGAGCTCTGGTTCAGCTGGTTTCCACCAGGACCCCTGAGTCCTTTCCAAAATATAGTCTACCATCTAACTGTCACCTACGTTCCTATTTCCTAGATATATGATCCTGTGTTTTATGTAAAGATATACATTTTAAACGTTCTTAACTTACTAAGTCATCCAAACAGATCTATAGCAGGAGTGATCAAGAGCCACATCATCTGGCCAACTGAGCTTCTTGCAGGTTTGGAAATTTGGCGGCAGCAGCATTAACTGCTGTTCCCAGGGCTGGATGAGATGGGTCCTCCTGCTCCATAGAACTGTTATTACTTTTTTTGCCACTCTGTCAAGTTTCGTATCCTTTACAAAACTTTACATCTGTAACATTTACAGATATATAAATGACTATTTTTTTCTACATTATTGATAAAGATATGGAATAGCTTTAGGCCATGAATAACTCCCTGTTAGGACTCCCACTGGGCAGATTCCCTTATGATGTATCAGTCAGCCAGTTTTTAATTCTCTAATGTGTACTACACAGAATTTGCACAATGATCATCAGTCATCTAAACAGTCTGAACTGGAAGAAGTCATTAGGCACTTCTCCAGGAGTGGGAACATGTTTTCCCAAAGGACAAACAGCAGTGGCACATATTTGTACTGCTTCTAGTTGTCCCTAGGGAATGCCCTTGCATGCACACTCTGGAGCACAGCAATTTGCCCTGGGTGGGGTAGTGGAGCCTGGGCCAGCACCTAGGCTGGCCTCAGCAGCCTTACATGAGGTTTTGGGGCCTCGCAGGGCTTCAGTGGCAGTGATCTGGCAACAAGAGCATTACTGTAGCCAGACAGGCTCTGGCTTCATCCAGCATGCACGCTGTCACCACATGTGCCATCCCACTTTTTTCTGGCATGGGTTTTTTTTGCACCAGGACCTCCCAGTGTTGAGAAACCCACCATACTGCAAATTAGCAGCGTGGCAAATGCCTGTATATGTGGTGCATGCAGTCTGCAGCACCACAGACGAGTCTGCGGCACCACATACTGCATCTGTGCACTCATCTGGATGTACCCATCCAAGCCATTTTACTGCTGACATTTCCCTTTGCTGTGTCTACTTTCTGCCTTTGACAGTATCATAGAAACACAGAGAAGTAGGGCTGGAAAGGACCTCCAGGTGTAATTTAGTTCAGTTCTCTGCTGGAGGCAGGATAATCTCTATCCAAACCATCCTATAAAAATCCATAATGTAACCTCTCAGTAAAACTACATAGTCAACCCTGACACAACACAAGATATAACACCCTAGCCTGGCACCAGTATCCCAGCTTTCACAATAGCTCTTCAGTTTAAATAAAGGTGAATTAGATTTCCTTGAACTCATGTGTGATCTTCTCATGTTGCAGCATGTTATGTGGAAGCATAGATATGAGGCCCAGGAGAGGCAGGGATCAGCAGAACTTGGGCACAGCCCCCTTTTAGCTATCCAAAGAGCTACCCATAGTAGCTGTGTTGGAACCCACAGAAAAAGAAGCACTTCTAGACCTCGTCGGAGTAACACATAGGATCCGGTTCAAGAGCTATCTTTTTGTGAGCCACTCTGTAATACTGCCCATAAAATAACCACACTCGACTTTCTAGAGGGAAGGAGTAAGCCAAAAGAGTCCACCAAGCCAATATACAACTTTAAGAAGGGAAATTACACAAAAATGAGAAAGTTACAAAAAGTTTAAAGGAGCAATAAAAAAAGTAAAAGGCCTGCTGGCAACTTGGAAGCTGTTTGAAAATACCATATTAAAAGTGCATACCACAAATCAAAAAGGGTACTGAGCAGACCAGTAAAACCCCCGAATGGTTTTAATAGCAAGTTAAGGAAGCTGTAACAGGTGCCCACATGGTGCTCCCTGTGGTCTGGCCCACCTGCTATCTCTCTCTGGCCCCACCTTATCTCCAGTTTCTTTCCTGCCATACCTTTGCTGTTATCCTTTGATTTGTTTAGGATGTGTTCCCTGAGGTCGGGAGTAGCCCTGCTTCTGGTTCCTATGCCAAATGGTTCTATCTTTGCAGCCAAATCCAACCCAGACTCAGAAAGGCCTCTTGAGCAAGACTAAGACTGGCTGATGGCACAGAGGAAACAGTGAAACACACTGCCCTTGTGTACAGGACTGGCTTGTACATTGGCAGCTTATACATACAGCAGGACAACATGAAGCCACGTTGCCCAGGGAGCTGCCTAGGTAGGGAACTGGTGCCCCAGGACACAGTTCTGTCTGTACTTCCCCCCCCCCCCCCAACTGGTAGTAGCCTACTATATCTCCTTGCAGCAGGAGAATTCAGACCCTACCCTAACAGTAGAAAATTTTTTTCTATATCCTTCTTGTTTTTTGGCTACCCAATAATTTCTTTTATATTCTGTTTTTATTTATATATGGTATTTTTCACAAGCCCTTGTTCCATATGTTGTTTAGTTCTCATGTCCCTGCTACTTTCTCAGGGACCTGAGGAAATGTACTGTGATACCTCAAAGGTTCTCTAAGTCTATGCCAACCATGTAACTGGTCCAATAAAAGATATCATCCATCACGTTCACATCCCCCACCAATTCTTCCATCTTAGTCAAGACAAGATCCAAGACAACAACTGCAGTTAATAGGAGACAGTTAAAACTAACAAGACTTGAAAAGTCATATTTTATGCAAGGTGTAGCTTACTTCTGGTATTCACTGCCTCAGAAGGTGATAGAGGCAGATATTTTGTCCTGCCACTGGAGGAGACAAAATACTGGGCTAGATGGATCACTGATCTGACCCAGAATGGCACTTTTTATGGTCTTATGTCCTTATTGTGTTAGGGTGGGGTTTGAATTCTCCTGCTGCAAGATGCATCAGGCTACTACCAGTTGGGGGAGTACGGACAGAACTGTGTCCTGGGGCACCAGTTCCCTACCTAGGCAGCTCCCCAGGCAACGTGGCTTCATGATGTCCTGCTGTATGTGTAAGCTGCCAATGTACAGGCCAGTCCTGTGCGCATGGACAGTGTATTTCACTATTTACTTTGTGCTATCAGCCAGTCTCAGTCTTGCTCAAGACTCTTCTCTGAGTTCAGCCAGGGGAACAGAAAACCCTTCTCTGGAAGAGGCATTTATGAAAACAACAAGGATGTGATTTTTAAAGAGGGCAAGCAGAAATCACAATGCTTTTAAAATAGGCTCCATTTTTATAGAAACTCAAATTAACGGTTGTTTGGACACTTAAGCAAACCGTGAGATGGCGGATGAAATCCTGTCCCCCATGAAACTGTTGAGCATTGACATTGACACGGTTGGATCAAGACTTCTCCTTCTGTCCTGCCTTTGAACACAATCTTTGGGACTTCTGGCCCCAAGGAGACAAAAAACAGGGTTACATTTTCCCTCCTACTCTGTGATGGAGCAGAGGGGGGCATGCAAATGAAGTTCCTCCACTCTGAATTCTCTTGCACAGTTGAGCCTTCTGTGCACCGCTTGGGTGGTTAGCATTTTGTCTGTATCAGTGTTTGTGCTGGATCTCTGCTGCCCTGCCTAGTCTACATAACTCCCACACTTGCCTCTTCATTGTCCTAGGCTATTAAAATATCAATAACCCTAGTATGGGTACATGCTGAAACTCATCTCTACCAGATTAATTAAGTCATAACCAATGTCAAGAACCATTGAAGCAGAGCACAAACATTAGATTCCAGATGATATTAGGTGAAATAGCTGGACAGATTGAAAGAAACAGCTATGGAACCTCATAAGGCCTGTATAAGTTAATGAACTGCTATATCCTTAGCAGATCTCACACAAAAATGGGATCAACTCATCCATTCATCTGTTGAGAGAGCTTTCCAGCCTTCATCACTCTGGCAGCTCCCAAATAATTAAAGTAACAATAGCAAATACAAAAATATGGTTGTTCTTCCTTGCCCCTAGAGGAGAAATTGAAAGGAAGTAGGGCCTTTTTGTTAATGAGTCAGGTTTTTTTTGGACGAAGCTGACTTGGTATTTGAACATGTGTGTAGTTTAATGTGTATGTGGATGAAGATTCGGAGGGCAAGAATGTCTTTAGAGGGAAGGAAATATGAGGAGGAAGAGATGAAGAGAGGTGACTAAAAATAAGTGATTCTGTATGTGTGTATCTTACGGAAGAGCTCCTAAGGGACAGCTAACGTGAAGAGAAGGATTTTGTGTTTGGTTTTGACCCTGGTGAAGCCTCTGACCCTTTTGCATCTATGTGGCGATGAGTTCAATACTGTTAGTCCAACTTATGGACAGGTTGGGCTCCAGGACTCACAAGCCCCACTCCTTGGGGACCTCCCTGTGCTAGTGGGACACAATTCATGTAGAAATTTTTGCCACTGGGACAAATGACTCCCTCAGGGAGCTGGAAGCCATCTCGTATCACTTGGACTATCAAGTCAGAAGCTTTGACATTGATGCTGCGGTGAGTTGGAGATGCAGAAATGTGTGCAAGGGGGAACCAGGGTGGAGTGCCCAGGTGACTGAAATGAGGCTGTGGAATCTGGATACCTGAAATGGGGCTACTGCATTTTCAGAAAAATCACAGAATCATAGAAAAGTAGGCCTGAAAGGGACCTCTGGCACTCAGCTCCTCCAACGCCTTGATCAAGGCAGGATCATTCCTACCCAAATCATCCTGTACAAGGGTTTGTCTATCACAATGGAGGTCAGCCTTTTTGGCAGGCATATCACACATTAGCGTTGCACCCTACCTGAGTGCCATTACAAACCCTTCCTTTTACTGGATATGCTCAGTTTTCTTCTACATGCCCAAGCTTCTGCTGTGCCTTCTATTTCCTTCCCTGTTCTCCCTGTCTGATTCAATACTCTGTTTTCTACTTCCTGCCCTATCTGCCACTGTACTGGCTGTCCATTCCCTAATCTGCTGCGTGCCACACATATAGGCAATCCCATGCTGTTGTGCAGGTTGGCCACAGCTGGTCTAATCTATCGCTAAAACTACACAAACAACCCTCTTGCACAACTAACAGGTACAATGCCCAAAAACATAAAAACATCCTAACTTGCCACAGATAAAAACAGAGAGATGAGGGCACTGTCAATGCCTTGCCACTGCAAGGAAAGGTGGTAATTTATCAAAATATACACAAGGGATCCAAAGAAGATGAAACCATAACTCTCAGCCATGGAGGAAGGCAAAATACCCCACAGTACATGCCAATCTGATCACTGGTTAAATTTCTTCTTTATCCCAAATGTGGCAATCAGTCTGCTGGACAGAGAAGAAAGACTTTAGACCCAAGAACCTCTGATTTTTTTCATTCCCAGTTAGAGCATCAGCAAATCCCATGCAAAATCCTGAGCTGTAGCAACAGCCAATACTTTTGAGGGAAAAAAAAATTAAAAAAAGCAAAAACAAGCTCCATGCTCCCTCAAACCTTAATTCTTGTAGCAACAGGAGTGGGGGAAGCTTCATTCCTAGCCTCATGTGGAAACCAGCAAAGCCCAGAAGCATCAAAAAACATCAAACAATTTCCACTATCTTCTGCAATACAGGGGCTTTACTAGAGAGCTAGAACTCCATTCTCCGTAATCCTAACCCCTCTCCAAATTTATCCCAGAGCTTTTAGTCTTCTTCATAACTAAGCCAGTTGTGAAACTCTGCTTCAGTCTCTTGCTGCTGCACCAAGCACAACACCATTTTCCTGTGCCAGTTGGGATGTTCCTAAGGCAGACAATTTCAACAGCACACACTTCAGTCTGTCTCTAGAGTTCCAGGCTCCCAATCTTCCTTTTCCAGATATCTGTCTCCTCTGCCCATCAAAACAAAAATGCAGGGATCAACACCCCCATTTCCCCTATGACCAGGTTGTCACCTATCCTCTGCAGTGCTGCTCCACCTTTTGGCCTCCTGAAAGTGCCTGCTAAAGGAAGGAGGGGCTATGATCGTGAAGTCTGAAAAGGGACCTCCCCGGGAAAGGATCAGCTTATGATCCTAAGCTGGAGGTGGGGGACAGCTTTCATGCTGAGAGTGTGCATGAACAGCTGTTAGCATAGAAGCCATCTTCACAGAAGAAATGAAGAGAAAGCAAGAAAGCCAGGCAGGGTGATGGTAGCAGTGGGGAAGAAAGAAAGGGATAAGAGGGAGGGAAGGGGTGAGAGGTCTAAGCCACCTCATTCACAGTGAAACCTCACCTCTGGAAAGCAACAGGAGAGTAGGATCAGCAAAATACTCCAGCTCCTGAGGGGGACAACTGTGGGAGACAGGGGAGTGGATGCCTGGATGGCCAAGAGCAGTTGCTATTCAGCCAAGTTTCATGCATCAGACTGAAGGAGCATTCAGACCTCTGCCAGCTGGGGATGGGTGGCAGGGAGCAGTAGCTTGTTTGCTGCACATGCTGGGGGACCAAACTGTCAACTAGCACATACTGTAGCTTTACTGCTTTATTCTGTGCCAGAGGTGGGGGGCAGGAAAAGAATATTAGAACGATGGCCCTCATAGATCTATGGGTTCCCCTACAGACTGATAGGAGGGCTGAAACCTGGTCGAATGGATGTGGCTGGTACTTGTGGGGAAAATGCTTGGGTGGCCAGCTTGAAAGCATTTTGTGGTTTTGGGAGCTAGCCAATCAGAGAGCAAAACCAGTACCATATGACTTACGAGACCACCTACATAGTGCAGAGGGCAAATAATGAATAATGAGATCACAGAGCAACGGATGCTATAACAGGAGCTTTGTTCAGAAACGAATGTTTGCATAGGTGGATGCTGCTAACTTGTGTACAAAATAGAATGGGTTACAATAGGAATTAGCTTTTCATGGGAAATTATAGAAACAAGTTCAGTTTTCATAATCTTTCTGTAAAATTTTCTTTGCTCAGTTTCCCCCACACGCTATGCTGTCCTGCCCTCCCCTTATTTTCTCTCTCTCCCCATTTTATGAAATAAATTATAACAAATTGAAAACTTTTAAAGTTCCAGTAGGCTTTTTTGTTTACATTTTTTTAAAACCTAATATTTTTATTTAGAAAACCAATGTAATCTTTCCCCAGAAGTACTTGTTTCCAATGAAAAGTGTAGTGTGGTGCCAGTACACAATTAGGCAGTATTCAATTCTTTCCCACCTATTATGGGCATATGTGGACTTAAATGCCTAAGTGTGATTCCATTCCACCTTGCTTGAATTTCTAAAAAAATGTTAATGCAATTTTTGTCCTTGTACAGATGTTCAGTTTTTCTTGGGAGAGATGCTGCTTTACCAGGAGAAACCACAAGTGTACAGATATTCAGGCTCTTTCTCCCAGAGTGAAAACAGCCACTCCAAAAGAAAAATAACCTAGGAACAACCAGGGTTACATCCCTCACAGGAGAGTTTCTCCTGGAAGAGTGTATGTCTGTACATGCTGTGGCTTCTCTCAGAAGAGAACATAGTCCTCCAGCATCCCTGCTTTCTCCCCACACCCACCTAAGGAGACAGTGGGTGCACCTACATGAGATATTTACTGTGGAGCTGCCTAATTAGCACTGCAGTAAAGTCTCAACATCTACACATGCGGCCCTATTACGCCGGAGGAAACTAATTAGCTCTGTTGCAGGTTAGTACTAGTAAATACAAATACTATCCTGCAGTGGAGTTCTTGCATGCACAGGAATGAACATGTAGATGATGATGGGACTGGCTGGGGCACAAGGATGCTTCAATTATGCTAGATGCCTACCAGCTAGTCCTGCACAGGAGTACCCTCATGCCCCAGCCAGCCCGTTTATAGCACACTGAGCTGTGTTGGAGCAGACTCCAGTTGGCAGGCTGACATCCCTTGCCAGCTGGGGCTGCTCTACCCTGGCTTAACATTCTGTATTCCCAGGCACACATTTAAATATGGCACCCAGGAGCAATAAACTCAGGGGAGATATACACCAGAGTTTATTGTTTCATGCAAATAACATGTGTAGATACACTCAGTGTGTCACTCACTGCATTTGGCTGCTCCAGCAAGGATCAGAACTTGCCCTCTTCACAATCTCCATATCATACTTCAGGGAAATGCAGACTGACCATGGGCAGTCTGGATCAGCCAATCAGGGCTACCCTATGTACTGCTGCCATATGTTGCTAGGCAGACTAAGGGAGCCTGAATAACATGTTAAGATGTGTGCACAAATGTTCTTTCTGGCTGCACAGTGTCAGCACTGCAAACTCACTCTTTAGGGCCTGTAAGAGGGCCTTCACATGGCTTTGGGTAAGTTTTTCTACCAGAACAAACCTGGGAGAATTTTCTCAGATTATTTCAATGTGTGTATGCAGCCTTTGTGTTTTCTTCCTCCTTACTGTTTTTATGTGACCTAGTCTCATGAATAAGATGAAGGTACATAACAAAATGAGTTGTAATATGGATTTTCAGGGGCTTGAGCAGGGTGGAATAGAAATGCACTTCACTTGCCTAAGTGCACTTAGCTGCCAAATACATGAAACAGAATCTGGTCCTTATGGTATATAAATATGGCCTCTATTGGTATGTACAATTAATTATTACCAAGGACTATGAACCCCAGGGACTGACAATATCATTTTACTGCAAATTGGATTGCTAGTGGAAACTTTCTTTAAAGTCAGAGAGAGTTCTATCTATGCTGCTGAGCTTTTGAATTATCCTAGCTTCACACTATACTAAAGAGCAGGCTTATAAACATCACCATCTGCTTGCTGATGATTCACAGACAATGGAAGGGTTGAATTGCCCCACAAATTTTACACTGCAAATAGTTTACTCAACTCTGACCAGAGTTGTCATTTGCCACTTGCTGGCGCTCATTGTCCCTCACCTTCCAAAGCTTGCTTTCCTTATACCCAGGCCTCTTAACTTACCTGCTTTATGGGCTTCCATCTTTTCATAGCTGGGAGGATAATGGACCTCTAACTTATCTTTTGCTACGGAAACAGGTAGCAAGCAGATTCATTAATGGTGCCTGTAACAAGGATCCCTTGCCCCAATACTGGAAAGTGGCATGGGCCCTTTAAAGGCAGGGTATTTGTAGCATAGGCACAGGCAGCTGGCAGAGCAGGGGTTAAGGAACAGCTCTGTAGTCAAGTCAATTGACATAGAAGGCACATGACCACAAGGGGGCAGGACTTGAGTGAAATATAAGCCAGGGACAGAGCCAGGGCAGTCAGTCTGTCCATGCAAGTTACAGGGGAAGGAGATTCTGGTACAGGGAGGCTAAAGGGGACTGCCTGGCTGAGAGGAGAGTTCTTAAGACCTGAAAACTAGATGCCTACAGGGAAGTAGGGCTCAGTATTGGAGACAGCCTGGTGGTTCAGACTGGGAGTGAATGTATATGTTAAGACCCAGCATGGGAGGTAGTTTTCTGTTGTAGCCACAGGGGTTTTTGCATTATGTAAAATGGTGGTTTGTGTAGACTGTTAGGGGTGGTTTTTGCATGTTCCATTAGTGCCCTAGGGGCATGTAATTACCTTGAACACTGCTAGGGGAAGCTTCCAGAGCTGAGGGAAAGGGAGATCTTGGGGGCCATAGGGCCCAGAGCCCAGATACAGGCAGAGTTTGGGGGCTGCAAGGCCCAGAGCCTAGGTAGGGATAGAGTTTGGGGCTGGGGCCCAGAAGCCAGGGGCTTGGCTAAGGAACCAGCCAGAGCAGAGGGGCAGAAGCCAGGAAGACTGAAGCCCTAACAAGAGAATAAAAGCCTGAGATGGTCTGGTGATGTAGGGACTCAAAACACCTGCAAGGCATGGGGCATGGTGTAGGGGAAGTCAAAGCCACGCAGTAAGGCAAGCAAGGGTGAGAGAGTCGACCACTAAAAAAGAAAGAGCACCTTAGGTTTGCCAATTTCAGAGGGCAGCCTCCCTTTCATGAAGTTTCCATCAAGTCGTAACAGGTAAGAAGGCAACGTGAGACCTTGAGAGACAGTACAGAGATAGAGAGCCTAGAAAGGATTGGGGATGGGGGGAGGGGGGCTGTAGGGGGCATCACGATGGCCCTCAAGCACCTAACCTGTTACTGTGCCCCACACAACCAGTCCCACTGTCTCTTCTTGGGAAGGAACAGCACAGGTGTACACAGAAAGGCAGGTTTAATCTCACTTTTCTTTCATGAAGGCCCAAGTTAACATGACACACCAACTGCTGAAACTTGCTTAGCCTGACGAAAGGTTTTTGAACTTGAAAGCTTGCTGAATAACTATTCTCCAACCATTTGGGTTGGTCTAATAAAAGATATCAAATTCACCCAAGGAATCTTGTCTGCCTATGTCCTTAGAACAACACAGCTACAACCTACACCCCTGCAAGTTAACATGAAACACTCTATACTCTCCAAGCACTCTGCAGGCATTTAATGTACCAATGCAGAAGATGCAATATGCATCTGGTAATTATATGTCACACCCTATGTTCTTAGAACTCACTAGTACCACTCTGGGGTGCAGTAGAATAAACATGTGTCTATGAAAATGCTATCTCGTGCAGAGGTTGTTGCACTCAAAGCACCTTCCTCTGCATCAGGAAATGGGAACCCTTATGCCCCTGAAGACAGCATCTTTTAGCCTAGGGGCTATCAATTAAACCAGTGCAAAAGGGAGTGCAGGAAGCTGCTATCAGATCAGATTTTTCTACTCTGTTACACTACCAGCAGCATTTCTGCCCACTTAGCATAGGAGTAAGTGGTCCCACAAGCAGCATGGAAATCAGGGGTGTTACAGCCTGTGCCCTGACAGCTGCCATGACACCATCTGTGGACCACCCTAGTCCTGCCCCTGTCCAGGTCCTCCATATAACTCCCCATTTTTATCTTTCCTGCCATGCCTTGATGTTCTTTTTCTGCTGAATGGGAGGCTGCCCCTGAGTCCTGCAGTAGACTCCCTGGTGCCTAGTAGACTCACTCAGTCTATGGTCTCTGGCCTCTCTGTCTGCTACCAGAACCTTGCTTGCTTTTCTGCTGGTGGCTCACCTACCTAGTCAAAACTACTCAGGCCCTGCTGACAAAACTCAACCTTGGCATTCAACTCATGACCCTAGTCGCCCAAACTCAAGCCTTAAGGGCCACAATTGTGGCCTCCATCCTCCCTTATAACCACATCTATGCCTCATGGGTATCACTCAATTGTCCGTCACTGTCCTGTACAGGCTCCAGCCATTTTGGTTTCAAGTCATAGGCCTCTAGCCTGAGCCTACACGCTCTGGCTTAGCTTCTTGGTCTTAGCTTCTCTCTTTCTTGGGGCTCAGGTTCTAGCCTTCTCAGTTACAGCCTGACCCAGACCTCTTTTCCTCTCTCTCTCTGTATATAGCGCCTGGGTAGGGTCAAACCTGGAGTTCCTCTCTGGTGCCCTTTCATGGCCTCCTAACCACCTCTACAGCCACAACCAGGTCTCCATTATTTACTGTCTCTGTCCCAGCAAAACAAAAGACACAACCTGTCCAGGTATTCACAAAACAAAGAACAATCTGAACTCAAAATCACCCCCATCCTGGGCAAACTTAAAACAAGAAAGAGACTTCTCTGCCTGCATGCCAGGGCTCCCCTTACCACCACTCTAGGCTCCACAGCAGCATGCCTGGGAGGTCTTCATCTTTCACTAGCCAGGGCTAAAGTGAGCTTGCAGGCCTGAGGGCAAGTCTCTTTTACTTTCTTCCCTTCCAGCCAGTCCATCCTATCATACAGTGTGAAACCAGTGCTCTTTCATTGGTCCATTCAGTCCTGCTTGGTTTCAGTGATTGCTGAAGCCCTTGCTCCACTTCCTGTACAGAACCAAATTAAGATGTTTTGGGGCCCTGGACAAGAAAATAATTGGCCCTCCCTTTCACCACAAAATCTGGTGGGGAGGGGGGTTATTAGAGAAATATATCTCTATATATAGAGGTTTCTATATATAAAGTTATATGTATCTACATTCCTAGTCACACACCAAAAGGGCAAACCATAAACCTGTCACAAAATTCCCACCCATGCACCTATACAAAGGCCTGAGGGCCACCCAAATCCATTATAATATATGCACCCATGCACCTACATACAAGTCTGCTGGCCTCTCAGACCAGACACCACAGTCCCTTCATCCCCACCCTGATGACAGGTTCACAAACTCAGATCATCCATTGTACATGTTGCTGTTGCTCCAGCTCCAGCTGGAGGACTCACTGCTGCTGTTGCTGTCACTGTGACTGTCCTTAGATCCAGTCATCACTGTCACAGTCCATTTCCCTGCTGTGTGGGGGTTGGAAGATCTCTTTGCCAGGTGGCTTTGGCCGTGTCCTCACTGTCCTCTGCTACTGTTCTCTGGTAGTAGGTCTGGAATTTGCTCAGAGCCATTTTAACACAGTCTACCACCTCTACATCCTTGTGCTTGTACATCAGGAGGTTCCTGGCTTTCCCCAGGGTGCTCCTGATGCAGGATGTCAGGTGGTCAAAATGGGTCAATGGGCTTCCCTGGTGTTTGGAGAGGTGTCTGTACAGCACTGCCTCTCTGTTCAGCCAACTGACCCCAGTCACTGCTTCACAGAACCACTTAACCATTTTCCACACCTCCTTGGCGTAGACACAGAGCCAAAGGAGGTGGTTGATCTCAGTGGCTCTGTGGCAGGTAGTCCTCAGGCAACTGGGTCTCCCCAGCTGTCCCTTTCTATGCCTCTGAGCCCTCACAGGCAGGGTTTGGTGGACTGTCAGCCAGTTCAGACTGCTGTGATCTTTGTGCAGGCCTTTGAGGCAGATGCATTCCCTGGTAGGCATCACCTGGGAGCAGGTCCATGGGCAACATGATGTCTCTTAGTCTGTCTCCTAGGCCTTTTTGTGGTTGGCCATTCTATAGGCTGTACAAACTGCTTAACTGGTTCAGGATTTTGTAGAACCATGGCAGACCCATGACCCATAGTCTTCCATTGGGTGGGGTGAGCACCCCCAAGTATCTCAGGAGGTGCCCTTCAAAATATCTCATTAGACAGGTGGTATTGGATTCTATGCCCATCACCAGCTTGCAGATCTGGTTCATGTACTTGGTCTACAGGAAAAGGAGTATGTCTGGCATGCCCCTGTCCCCAGCTCTCTTGTCCTTATGCAAGGTCGCCATGGAAGAGGGGAAGCCCAGTGCAGTTTATAGAAGCACCGGTAGTAATACTGCCTTCACAGGCACGACCCCCACCCCCTTGGAGAGGCAGCACATGTGCCACAGTCCCAGATTCTGTTTTACCTTCACTTCCATCTTCTCCCACACTGTCCTGCTACTCAGCTTGGGGTTGAACTCCATCCCAAGGATCTTGACCTCATGGGGGAAAGAGACCCCTAGAGACCCCAAGTCCCCAAGCTTACCCACGGTCAGGCAGGTGCTCTTGCCCACATTGAGTTTGGCCCCCGATGCTACCTCATACACTTGCATGTCCCACAAGGCTGTCCCCAGCAACCTCTTGCTTAGGCACAGGATGTTCAGGTCATCCATCTAGGCCAGGATCTTTGCCTCTCGGTTGCTGCTGCCTGGAATGTGGACTCTGTGGATCCCAGGGTCCTGCTTTGGGTACTTGGCCAGGGGTTCGATGGCACAGATGAATAGGATTAGGGAGAGTGGGCATCCCTACCGGACCTCTGACTCTACTGTGATCAGTGCTCAGGAACCCACTGACCTGCACCTCACTGCTCACGTCTATGTACAGGGTCCTGATCCAACTAATGAAGGGCGGGGGGATTCCCATCTGCTCCAGGATCTTGAACAGGAACCAGTGGGCTACTCTGTCATAGGCCTTCTCAGGACAGTGACACTCTGCCCTCTTTCCCTCTCCAGTTGGAGTGTGTCTCTTAGTTGCAGCAGGGCTTGACTGGTCCTCATGGATTTGAGTACTTAGGATGGATCTGAATCACTCATCCACAGCAGCTTGTAGTTGAAGTTCAAGAGGGTGATAGGCCTCCAGTTCTTCAACTCCTCCCTCAGACTCTTTTTGTATAGGAGGGTCATAAAGTCCCAGTCCATCCCCATATCCAGCTGGCCCTCCTGCAGGCACTCTTGAAAGAGCTCCAGCAGGTCTGGGCCCACCAGGTCCCTGCAGGTCAGGTAACACTCTTTTGGCAGGCCATCTGACCCAGCAGTCTTACCATTCTTGAAACTCTGGATGGTCCTCTCAAGTTTCCTCAGCATCCAGTCCTCCTCCAGCTGCTGCTGCTTCTCCTCCCTGAGGGTCTGGGTGAGGTTTCACAGGCACAGCTGCATGGCCTCTGGGTTCACCAGCCTCTCGGCATAGAGCTCCTGGTAGAAGGTGTGGTGGACCAGTAGGGGGTGCTCCTGTGCTGAGCCACCCACCTCATTGCACTTGACCACCTTCCAGGCTCTGAGTGCCTCCCTGGGGGTGCCTCACATCTGGCTGACCCTCTTCCTGGAGCACACCCATTAGCCTGGGGGTAGAACTGCCAGCACCCAGAGATGGGCTTGATTCTGGCTCTGCGCCGCCTGGGAAACACAGGCCTAGTAACCCGCGAGGGTACTTGACTGACTTCAAGAACTTGGGGTGCTTCCCTCAGTCGAAAGCACAAGTAGTGGTCTCCCTTAGTCAGCTGAACAAAGGGGACCCCAAAGCATAATCTAGTCCCACTCCCAATATGTCGTAGGTACAAAGAAGAACTTTATTGGTTACAAGGAGTAGGTTTGGAATAGGGTACAGAGTTGAATAGTATCAGAGAAATCCCATAGAGCAAAAAGGGTGGCTGGAATAGCCTTTGATCATGCATCTGAGTTACTGCAAGCTATAGATCTAGTTAGATCTCAGGTAGCTTACTCACATATCATCCAGAGGCAGGTGGAGATTCCCTGTGGAGGCAAGCAGTTCCTTGATCATGAATTTTGAGAGAGAGAGCAAGTTTCAGATGGTTCAGCTCCTCTCTCTGACTTTTCCTCATGGCTGCTGCCTCCTCCTCCTGAACAGTCCTTAACTTATATAGCCCTTATGACCATTTACCTGGTCCAATGGAGGCCAGCTCTTGTTGGCTGTCAGTCAACCAATTTGAAATGCACCACTAGTTGCTGGGCAGACTGGCAGTCTCTAGCCCACCAGGGAGCCCAAGCCCCTCATCCAGGTATGTGACACCAGTCACGTAGGCAGAGGGAGAGGGAGCAGGTTTCCCCCCTCCCTCAGGAATGTATCCAGCTCAAGTTACCTAAAGAGATAGGGTAAGGTGTGTATCCTCTGCTGGGCCCAAATTGTCACAGAACAGAGTTTTTGGGGAGAAGCAGAGGTGGCCTTCTGCCACAGAAGGTAGCCACTGTTGCTAGTATGTTGTCCTTTGACTGGTCTCCATCCCTCAGGCATGTCATGGCCTCCTCCTTGCTCTTCTTCAGCCTAGATAAGTAAGCAGACTACTCCTTCTCCTCTTCCACCCAGGGGGCCCTGGCCTGGAAAAACTTTCTCCTGGCCTCCTCCTGGTACTAGGCACCAAGCTGTGCCTTCACCTCCCACATGGCCTTCCTCATGTCCCAGCCCGCTGCCGACTGCCTGAGCAGGTCCTGCAACTTACAGTTCAGGAACTCGTGCCACTTCCAGTGGAAGAGAGCCTGGCACTTGCCTGCTCACTGGAAAAAAACCCTCTCTTCACATTCGCCCCCTAACACTCAGTCTGGTTCTGGTATAGGCCCGGAAGGTCCTCCAGCCCACGTAGCACTCTGTAGTTGCGCCTAGTCTGCTCCTCTTCCAGGAGGCTGGTGTTCAGCTTCTATACTCCTATGCCCCTTTCCAGCTGTCCCCCCAGCTTGGCCCAGAAGGTGAGGAGGCAGTTGTCCAAGAAGCAAATGGGTGTGCAGCGGGTCTTGAAGAATAATTATTCCTAATCGGCAATAGTGTCTGCCCCCGGCTTCTTGGAGGAGTTCTGGGCCAGGGCCATGCTGGCCTGTGCATTAATCTGCCTATTCTTGTATTGTTTTTGTTTGCATTCCCCTCACTCTGAGCTACAAAGACATTACTTATAAAGGGCCCCGCACAGGCCCTGCTTGTCCTCCAGTCTTCTCCTGGTAACAAGGTAAAGGTTCCCTGTTATATGAGTCAGGCTCAGGATGGCATTGATGAGTGATCCAGTTTTGGGTACAGCTCGACTCCATCCACATCGCATGCTCAGATATTATGTGTACAACTTAGCCGTCATTGCTTGGTGGTAGAAAATAGCTGGAGCTTGAATTGATTCCTCTCTGCTTCATAGAGTTCCTGCGTGGGCACATAAAGATAGGAAGTTAGCACTGCATGGCTCATTGTGACATGTTGCATGAATGACGCGTGCTCCTGGAGGCTGGGGGGGGCACAGCTACTGCCCACAGGTGGTGGCAGTGGTGGTGGCAGTGGGGAGCTCCCACAGGCAGCCGCAGCAGTATCAGTGGCAGGGGGAGCAGCGACTGGCAGTGTCGACAGTGCGTCTCTCAGGGGGTGCACTGCCAATCTCAGGGAGTGCACGAGCACCTGTGTGCACCCCCTATGCGTCACCAATGACATGCTGGTAGCATGTGATGCACTACATCTTGGGCTGCACCATCATCTCTAAACACATATATGCATATGAGGCTTCCTTGACATCATATTAAATACAGTCTCATGGGGCTACCCCTTTCTGTGATAGAAAGGATGAGAGGAATCATTGGACAGCTTGGACTCTTGCTCATACCCCTTTTACTGTTTCTCCAGCTGTGCCATGGTGACACAGATCCCAGTGGTGGGAACAAACTTCCCTGCCCAGTCCTGCTCTGCTGCAGCACACCCTGCCCACTGGGCCATGAAGGACCCAGGGGGAAAGCCACAGGGTAGAGAGCCTTGAGCCTGCACTCCCCTGCCCCCATAAGCTCCACTCTGGCCATGCTACTATGGGAGAGGGGGAGCTAGGCTCCATGCTCCACTCTGCTGTAGCAGCTGCTGCCTCCTGTGGGTAACAGCCAGGGCTTGGGTGCTGCTCTGGGGGTCAGCCCTGGCAGCTGGGTGCCCCCTCCAGCAGGGCTGGGAGCAGGAGGCTGTGGGTGGGGAGTGAGAGGCACTGGCAGGGCCCAGGGGGCTGTGGGTGGGGAGTGAGGGACCTGGACCTGTATCCTGGTAAGCAAAGGGGGCAAGGGGAGCTCTGATTTTCCATGATAAAAAACCCCAAATCAAATACCAGAATGTATAGGTACGTAGAATTTATTATAGTGATTGAGGCACTGGTAGTTGCTTTAAAGTGGTGAATATATCAATAAAACCTTGTGTTCAATTGAGACCTATATATATAGTGGCATTTCATTTTAATCACAGATTTTGGGGTTTTTAATCAGAGAATTTATGATTTTTAAGCAGAGAAAACCAGGTCATTATCACCCAGCCCCCTTAATGCTGTTCCTTCCAAACTCACTTCCATCAATTTGTACCCTGAACAGGGGCTTTTCAGCCTGAATTGGCCATTTCACTATTGAAACCTTGTCTGTCAAGTCCCAGTTGTTATGTGGAAGCTCTAAATAATGGAATTAAAATGTAAAGGAGAGAAGGGAACTCACTACCGTGAGTTCACACCCTTGTGGTCAGGTCAGTAATGGGTAAGTGGCAACCATGACTCTGGGGGTCATATTCACTGCTGGTGTAATTCAGTGTGGCTCCAGTAGATTCAGCAGGGTGACGGTGTCTTACTCCAATGCAGGATCAGTTCCTGAATTTTCACATATGTTAGTTTAAATTGCAAGTAAATGGCAGCCTATATCAAATCTATTGTGCATCCTGCTTTAACAACAATTCCTGGACACAAGCACAGAAGCTATGGTAGAAGGAATGTAATGGGTCACTTTTATATGGCCATAAACCAGAGAAATGAGGCCAAGGATGCCTTTGCCTCAGCAAGAAAACTGTTTTTTATCTCAGGAAACCTTTTCCTGGCATCTGCCAGCACCCAGCTATCAAAGTCAGAGTAGAAAAACATTCCAGAGAAATGCTAGGCATGGCAAGAGGGCAGGTTTTATCTCGCCAGCTAGTCCTTGTTTCAGCTTCATGATTTGTTTGCTTCCACTTTTCTCCTTGCAAACCCTTGGCTGTGATAACAGATGCCCCACTCAAAGCACCACACTGCATTAACACTTTAAGTAGGTATTGTCCATGGTTCTCCTGTTCTTGTCTCCACTTGGATGCGCTGAGTTTTGCAGAGCCTTTAAGCAGTTAAGTGTACATTCAAGCTTCCTTGTCATAACACTTAAGGGGAGGAATTTCATTAGTGGCATTGGACACTGATGCTGGAAGAGACAAGCTCCCTGAGTTTGCTCATGCAGCAGCATTTAGCAGTCAATGAAGCATGCAGATCTCTGGAACTTCTGCTTTCCACTTTACCTCTTGACTCAGATGCAAAGGACCTGGTGCTCAGCCCAGTGAGCTGGGCTAGAGACAGAAGTTACATATAAACTAGTTTAAGTGATCAGAAACTGGTTTAAACCTGTAGCAGAACAGAAGCTCAGTGTACAGAAATCAGTTTCAAAATGGCTGAAACTGGTTTAAGATAAACCTGGTTGAATGTCACGTCAGACTGAACTGATTTGGATTAAACCAGTATATGAAACTTTTGTCCCACACCCCTTCCTGGTCAGGGGTGACTGGTGCCTCCTGAGTCTGGGGGCAGGGCACAGTTTGTGAGCAGGACGAGGAAGTGAACACACAACCAGAAGAAGAAAAGGAAATGAACACACAAGCAGACAGCAGAGCTCTAATGCCTCCCAGCTTCTGGCTGGAGACACTGCGGGCATGTGGGTATATTTCCTGAATCAGAAGTAAATGTCTGTCACTTCTGTTTCAATTTAAACTGTGCAGTTTAGACTAACCTGCAAAAACTGAACTGATTAAGCCTTGGGCTTTTTGATTGCCTCTACTTAACCTCTTTTGGAGCACAATGCATGTCACAGATTCTTCCAAGCCTGTTCCCAGCAAAGGCTGCTACAAAATAGCAACTGAGATTGTCCATGTGGAGATACTTTTCCAATGTTCTTGTTAATGAATGAAGAAAAATTACCTCCAAAGAGACAGTTATTCTCAAACCACCAGATTCAACTTCCACTGAAGTCAGTGGAAAGACTTCCATGGTCTGGTCCAGGCCACTGACTCTTGTATCTACAGGATAGGATGATGGAAATACGGCAAGCCTGTGGGTAACTGTGCACAGCTGTAGTTATCAATGTTAATTCCAAAGGGCTCCGTCTGTTTGCTAACTCCCCTTCTTTCTGCAGGGTGCATTCTCCCAAAGATGGGAAAGAAACTGGAAAACTGCAAAAGAAAGAAAGCCAAAACTGGGAAACTAACTTATTTCTCATATAATGTTTATCCCACAACACTTTTTTGGTCAGGCCACAGGTGGGCTCACTTAGTGTTGCAGGAAAAAGACATGAAACTGACACTGACTGAAGCTGGTGGAACCTGCCAGCTGTTTCCAAAGGTGCAATCAAGTATGTAGGAACCATGGAAAGGCAGTGTGCCTTAAAAGACTTCACCCAGGCAGTCATGGTGAGGGGACCTTTTCATGTCCTAGGTACAAGGCAATGAATATATCCCATAGACAGTAGGAATAGAGAATATTTCTGACTTGTCTAGGCTTATTTATCACCATGATCCTTTCCGTGTTTTCTGATACCAAGGTAGCAGGCAGATGGGTATTTTTTTTAAAGGCCTAGAAGACACAGAACAGTAGATAGTTCTAAAATGCTTTCACTTCAATATTTGTTACCCCCAACAGAAGTCACTTCATTTGTTGGTTGTCTGACTGGCCCCCTACCTGCAACTGGAGCAACAGAGCCTCAGAAATCTTTCAGCAAACAAATCCTTCCTCATTACAGACTGTTTGAGCATAGCTGCTTTTATGAAACTTGAAAGGCAGGCTGCTCAAAAGTGCTGCCCATACATGTTTACTGAGGACTCCAGCTTCCCTCTTCAGACTAAAACAGGTACTTTTTGTCTGGTCTGTCTAAACAAGTACAGCTGAGGAGCAAATGTTACAAAATTCCATAGGTTTCAGTCATGCTAACTTTGGGTGACTGACATGAATTTGTGCAGGACTCTCATAAACCTTAGTTAAGCAGTGCCATCTGCTTGCATATCATGTTTGTGTGTTTCATGAGATGCTGCCATTTTCTTTAAGCTGAGGTTTGGCTTCAGCCCTCTCTTTTTAATTAAACACATCTGCTGTCTATGAAAAGAACAGGGAACTTTTCACTGGAATCAAAAGGTAGAGTTGCCAGGCTAGGCAGCATCCATCTAAGTCAGAGGAGGGCAATTATTTGGGATTAAAGGCCACATAGGGAGTTTTGCTGACCTGGCCCATAACAACTCATCAACTCCCCCCCTCACCACAACAACTCACTGAAATCAAATCCCTGCGGGTCTGTGGGTGGGCAGGGAGCTACGTTCAGGAGTGGGAGGGACAGGAGAGGCTGGGATCACATGCCCATCCCCTGTGGGTTGTGAGGTGTCTGTGAGGGTATGTGTGCATGTGTGTGTCTGTCTGGGATGGGAAGGGTTGCCTGGTTGCTAGGTCTTGGGCTGCACTACTTCACACTGCACTACTCTGGGTGAGCAGCTTCAGCTGGCCTGTTGCCCTAATACTCAGGGGTCTGGCTCCAGCTCCATAGAAGGTGATTGGGAGCTGAAGCTGGACCCCCACTGCTGCGACAAAAGTCACCTGGCTGAAGCTGCTTACCCACCCACCTGGAATGGCACGGCATGGTACAACATGGCATGGCAGGGGCAGGAGCAGCTTCGAGTGAGCTGTTCTTGGTGCAGCTGCAGCTGCAGCTGGCTAGGTGCTTCTCTGTGCCTTCTGCTTCCAGCAGCAGTTCCTCCTTCCACTCCTGCCACTCCAAGCTGCACCAGTCCCAGCAAGTACATGGGGCTCTGGCTCCAGATCCACCAGAAGGCAGGTGGGAGCTGAAGCTAGAGTCCCGTGCACTGGGGTAGGAGCTGCCTGACTAAAGTTGCTCACCCAGAATGGCACGGTGCGGTGCAGCACAGCAGGGGCAAGACCAGAAGCTGGAGCTGCCGCTGGACCAGAGGTGCAGAGCAGTACCTAGCTACAGTCACACCAGGAACAGCCCCCTCCAGAAGCTAGGTGAAGCTGGGGTCCCAAATCCCCATTATGTCTTGCTGAACCATTAAGTACACTGAGAGGATTGATGAGACCCACTTCCATGTAGTGATCCGTGGTACATCTCTGGCCAAGAGCTCCCAAATCCACAAAAATGCCAAAGTGCACCAAGATAAAGATACGGACACCATTTTTGTCATATGAAAGAAGAAGTGAACTGAATCTTATGACCATCAGATTCTTTGGAAGTCGGTTCCAATTCATGTAAAGCATAGCTGCATCACAATGGAAAGTGGAGTGATCTTTTCAAATGCTCCACGTAGAAAACCTCCATGGTTTGGCTAGGGGCAGACATTACACATAAACTTGTTTAAATGATCAGAAACTAGTTTAAACTTGTAACAGAACATAAGTACAGTGCACATAAACCAGTTTCAAAATGACTGAAACTGGTTTAAGATAAACCTGGTTGCAAATAATATCAAATTTAACTGATTTGGGTCAAACCAGTTTATGTCCCAGACCCTTTCCTGATTTAAGTTTAAATCAGAGTCCCCCAGCATTCCAGATGATTTACAGCCCTGAACTGGGCTGGGCTGTGCTCTCTGCTCCAGAGAACAGGGTTAGCCCTGGCCTTCTGCTCGAGACTGCAGACACAGCAGTATCTGCCTGGCTTCCCCCTCCCCCTCCCCCTCCCCCTCCCCACCCTTGCTGCTTGCTGTTCAAACAGGGTTCCACTCCTCCCTCCCATCTCCCACAGCACAGGCCCGAAACCACAGACCATAGGCATGTGGTAGTCTAGGTAATGCTGAGAGGTGTCTGTGTGCGTGTGTCTCCAAGTTCACTGGGGCAGGCAGACAGAACAGTGTCCACTTAGGGCTTTCTGGAGCTAATCAAGAGGCCAGATGGTAATGTCCCTCCATTGCTTCCTTGGAAAATCTGTTTAAGAAGACCTGGAACTAATGAGAGAGACTTTTGTTTGTTGATGGGCTGATAAACGCTGTGTTGTCAGCTCCCTGCTGGCTTCCTCACCTGTCAAGCTTGAAGGCAGTATGAAGAAGCAGGGAGAGGGAGATTGAAAAGCTCAGTATCATCAACAGATGCAAGCACTGCACACACTCCCTTTACCTCAGAGTGCTAGCCTGGGTCTGGGGTCTGGCAATACTCCCATCCTTTGAGCAGTGAGCAGTGGAAAGCCTGGGAAGGTGCAGGCAGGGTTGGGGCTTACAACCCTCCCTAATCAGAGCATCCTGCCAGGCTCTGGCCATGTTGCCCCCACCCCCTCAGCTCAGCATTGGAGAAGGGAAGGGAGGGGTTCTTTAGCATCCACTGGCTCCTAGCCTGAGCCAGTACAGGCATGTGCCTGCATTTCCTCAGTCCAGAGGGAATGTCTGTACAGTGGCAAATAGTTTAACTTAGACAAGTTAGACTAACCTGCAAAGGTTGAATCAATTAAGGCTCAGGCTTTTTGAATATCTGTCCCTAGACTTTGTGTCAAAAATAACAAATAAGCATATTTTATAGGCATCAGATTCTACATAGCAGGGTCCTTGTTTATATAAATGCAATTGAAAACTTCAGTAAGCTGGTTTCCTGCATATACGGTAAAGCACCTAACACAATCCAATGTGCTGTGAAAATAATAAGTAATAAGACCAACATAGTTTTACATAGATGGAGTAATACTTATTCATATGCTTGTATGTGTGAGAGAGACAAATCTGGGCTGAGCAATACTTATTGTATGATAAGCTCTTCTGGAACTGTTATAGTCCATGGGATTGTATTGCATCAGGCTTAAATTTGGCCTACTATTTTGTAATCATCTCTGTCTCTGAGGAAAGGAGCCATCGTAGGTGGTATATACAGTTCACAAGAAAGTTAAAAATTACAGTTATATTTCAGTTTGAAAATAGCAGAGATATCGTCTTCCCTCTGAGCATGAGGTTACAGGAGGGCTGTCCTAACGCTTCTGAGAAATATATTTAATGCCTGGGTCCTGGTGAGTGTGGCAGGGCACTTGGGGTGCCTGCAAAGCTGCTGGCAGGTATGGGCCAGGGCTGATTGTTAGCTAAGCCAGAGAGCCTCAGGTAAGGCTAAGTCTGATGGAGGGAGTCGCCTGTCTCAGGAGGAGGGCTAGACAGAGAGCAGATATAAACCCAGGCCCTGAGAGAAGCCAGCAGCAAGATCTTGAAGCCTGCTGAGCGAACATCACATCAGTGGGATGACTGCAGCTCCAGAAAGATGGCATGGAGAGTAATACCTACAGCAGTCAGGAGGTTTGGGTAGGAGCTAAGGGGCTGGATGAGGTTTCTGGGGCTGGGCCAGGCTGGGGTCTGGGTGAGCCCAGACAAAGGGGATCAGAGTGTGGAGCCTGTTATGGGGTCCTGGCAGCCCAGTGAGCACGGCTGTGTGCAAGAGACCTGTTGAAGGGCCCCAGAGAGTAGCCCCATGACTGAGTGGGGTCTGACAGGCTGGATGACTGATCCAGATGGACTCATGCACCCTGTTAACAGGGCCATGGCCCAGAGCCTAGGGAGTGGCCGAAAGCAAGAGGCAGCCAAATCAGGAAGCTGCCAGAGCCAGAGAGGGACCCAGAGCTCTCAACTGGCCCGAGGCAGGGCTCAAGCCTAGGACAGGTCGAAGGTCCAGGTAGGGCTACTTCCAGAGGCAGGGGGTGGAGAAACTAAAGCCCACAATGAGGATGGCTGTTATAGGGCCATCAGAAATGAGTGGAGAGAGGAGGGGCCTAGAAGGGGTGGGACCCAGAGGGGGTGGGGGCCCACAAGGGAGTGGGGTCCAGAAAGGCCCAAAAGAGAGAAGGCCTTTCTGGACCCCAGAGAGAGGGAGTCAAAAGGGCCTAGGAAGAGACCAAGGGGCCTGGCAGTCCATGGAGGGGTTGTGTGAGAGACCAAGGGGTCTGAGGGCTTAGGCTGGCCCAGGGAGGCCAAAGGGTCTTAAGGGCCAGAGAAGAGTTGTACGAGAGACAGAAAAAGAACATCAGTGAGGGTGCCATCTGCGAGGCTTGGAGCGTGGTGTAGGGGTGAAACAGAGCCATGCAATTAGCCTATAAGGCCTTGACCATAAACCTGGTGGCCATTACAATAAGACTAGGGCAGCCTCCCAGATTGAATGCAACTAATTACATCAAGATATGAAGGGTGAGAAGGGCAATCTACCCATAGAACAGGATAAAAATACCTTTCTTTTTTGTCTCCAGGGGCTTTACAACCACCCCCAGAGATGGTACCTTACCACAATGAGGCCATTCACTTCTGCACTTTCACATTTTGTTTTTACCTTCTTCATAATAAGGTTCTTGGTAATTTTATTTTATTTTTAAAAAGGGTCCATCTATGGTTTTTTTGGCCTTGCATGAGGTGGCTGAGTGATGAAAGAAATGGACTGTGAATCCACTGTGCTCTGTGTACATGGGTTGAAATACTCAGTATGATTCATATATTCATACAAGTTAGGGACTGGAAGGGATCTCAGAGATCATCAGGTTCACCCCTGCTGCTCAAGACAGCAAAGACTGCTGGGGTAAGATGACCCACGAAAGTGTGTGTTCAGTCGTTTTTTGAAGATCCCCAGGGAAGGTGATTATACCACCTCTGGGGGGAGTCTAGTCTAGGCTCTGGACACACAAACCATAAAAGGGTTTTTCTTAATGTCTGATCTGAAGTGATCCTTTATCAATTTGTGACCATAATTGCTAGTGTTCCCCTGTGGTGCTTTAGTTTCATAGTGTCATAGTAGCTAGGGTCAGGAGGGACCTGAACAGATCATCTAGCCTGACCCCCTGCCACAGGCAGGAATGAATGCTGGGTTCACAAGACCCCACCCTAACTGTAAAATATTGCCTTCTGATCTCTAACCTAAACCTATTCTTCATCAGCTTATTACCATTGTTTCTTGTCACCCCAGGTGGTTCTGGGGAGAATAGGGCTCTTCCTGTTTGCTAATGATCTCCACTGATGAGCTTGTAGGCAGCCACCAGGTTCCCCCTCAGCCGCCTCTTGCTGAGGCTGAACAGGTTCAGGTCCCTCAGTCTCTCCTCATAGGTCCTGTCCTGCTGCCTTCTCACCAAGCGAGTGGATTGCTCTCCTCTGAACCCTTTCCAGGCTGGCCACATCCCTTTTGAAGTGCGGTGCCCAGTAGTGGACACAGCACTCCAATTGCAGCCTGACCAAAGTCACATAGAGGGGGAGTACCACTTCTCTGGACCGGCTTGAGATGTACCTTTGGATGCATGACAAGGCATGGCTGACCTTGCTGGCTGCAGTCTGGCATTGGTGGCTCATGTCCATCTTGGAGTCAATAATGACTCCAAGATCCCTTTCCACGTCTGTGCATTCAAGAGGGGAACTCCCCAGCCTGTATGTGTGCTGTGGATTCCTTCTTCCAAGGTATAGCACCCTGCATTTATCTCTGTTGAACCCCATCCTATTCTCATCTGCCCACTTTTGTAGTCTGTCTACATCTAGTTGCAGCCTCTATCCCTTCAAGTGTGTTCACCTCGCCCCACATCTTAGTGTCATCAGCAAACTTGGATAATGTGCTTTCAACCCCCTCGTCCAAGTTGCTGATGAAGATGTTAAACAGTGCAGGCCCGAGGACCAAGCCCTGGGGTGACCCCACTGCTCACATCTCACCAAGCTGAGTACAACCCGTCCACCACTACTCTCTGGGTGTGCCCCATCAGCCAGTTTTTTACCCATCCAACTGTGCAGGCATCAATGCCACCGTTGCTTAATTTATTAATGAGAATGGGGTGAGAGACAGTGTCAAAGGCCTTCCTAAAGTCTAGAAAGACTACATCCATGGCGACACCATCATCCAAGGACTTAGTTACCTGGTCATAAAAGGCAATCAGTTTGGTCAGGCAGGACCTGCCTTTGATGAACCCATGCCTGTTGCCCCTGAGCATTATCTCCCCTGCAGGCCCTCCACAGATCTGCTCCTTGATGATTTTCTCCAAGATCTTCCCAAGGACCGAGGTGAGGCTTACAGACCTATAGTTACTTGGCTCCTCCTTCCTCCCTTTCTTAAAAATGGGGACCACATTAGCTGGTTTCCAATCCCCTGGCACCTGGCCAGATGACCATGAATGCTCTTATAGCTGGGCCAAGGGCTCAGCGTTGACCCCTGCCAGCTCCCTTAACACCCTGGGATGGAGAGCATCTGGACCTGCAGATTTAAAAATGTCTAGCCCTTCCAGAAGATCCCTAACTACATCTGTGCTGACCCAAGGCCTGACAGAGCTATCCCAGAGATTGTCCCTACCTCTGGTAGGAGGGATGTCCCAGTCCCTGTTCAAGAAAACAGAGGCAAAGAAACTGTTAAAAATATTGGCTTTCTCATCTGGTGAATTGGTGAGGTAGAAGGGATACTAGCATAATTAAGGGTGGGTGATCAAGGCACCATCAACTTGGAAGAAGCACAAAAATGGCAGTTGACTAAGCCTCTGCTGCTGCCATCCAGAGCACAAGAATCTGCTTGTTTTGACTTTTTGGGAAGGGGTAACCAAGATGGCATCTCAAGTCCTTTGGTGGAGCTGTGTAGGTGCAATCCCAACTCCACAAAAATGCACAGGTGTTTTGCACTGATATCAGAACCACAATTTCACCCACACCAGAGAAGTAAGAATTATTTGGATGAGTAATGGATGCAGAACATAGATGACAGAAGTGGAGCAATCACATGGGGTTATTTAGTCCGTCACTTTGTGTGGTGGGGGATGGGCAGTGTGTAAGTTATATCCATTATTTCAAGGGTGTGCTTTTTGATTGGTAATCCCTATCAGGATAAGTGTGACCTGCAGGCAAGCTGTGCTACACTAACAAACAGTTGTTTTTTCTATGCATTTCTAGTAGAATGGGGTTCTCTTTGATTGGATATTCAAGACTTGTTTGTAAGTGACTTCAGGGTTTTCTGTAGTGCAAGTTTAGTTTTGTTCTCTCTCTCTCAGCTTGGGCCAATTTGGGAAACATCCAGTTCATTACATTTTTCTAATTAATTTAAGGAATTCTGTAGGAATGCACAACTTCGGTGTTATGTTACCAGGGCTCAACTCTCTCAGGTCCTATTGGCTTCTTGGGGACATAAAGGTTTTCAGCACACCTGGAAACCAGGCCATTGGCTTCTCAGCTATGTATGTAGTGTTGTAAACTTGCCTAGGAGCATTGGGCAGGCACCGCCTTCCTCCGAGTAACTCTGAACTAACCTGTGCAGGAGGTGTGTGACAGCCATATATGATGGACTAGTGGTTTGGCCTGTCAGGACAGCTCCTATTTCCTGGGTAATCATTCAACATGGAAATTAGAAATAATCAAAAGTCTGTTGACAGGAGGCAAAAGAGATTAGTTCTCACAGTTGGTATGACATGTAGAAAACACAGTTGTGGACTGGGAAAAACAGGGAAGAGAATTTTATTTGGAAGGACAATTGGAAAACAGAAGTTTTGTCCCACAATAAATTCCATTATTCCCAAATTTCCCTTTGTTCCCAACTATGACATTTTTTAAATTTAGCATGGAATGAAAATTCCAAATTTTATTCCACCAAACCAAAATAATCTAATTGAAACACTTTTTTCTGAGACTATCAAATTGTTATTATATAATAAAATATTGCATAATATGTAAATGTGGTAGAACATTAGAATAATTTCAAAGTTAAAAGAATGAAATAAAGTTGAAACAAAGTATCCCATTTCAATTTAAATAATGTAATAATGTCTTCAATTGACAAAAAATGAAATCAACACATTCCTGTGAGACTTTAATTTCAACTTTAGTTTCAACAAAACAGTATCTTCTGACAGAAAAATGTAACGTCCAAAATTTTTGAACGACCTATATTGGGCAGGTACTTTGACAGTGGATGCAAAAGACAGATTTTTTCTGCAAAGAACTTGAAAGTTTGCCTTGTGTAAATGAACTTGTCCTTAACATGCCTGCTGTCTTAAATGCAGTTATTGTAATGAAAAACACGCTGTACACTGCCAAGAAGAAAAAGAATTTTGTCATGTATGGAAACTTGCAGGGAAATCCACTCATTGTATTCCTCAGAGTTAAAAAGTTCACGTATTGTTCATCAGATAAAAGGTATAAATAGTACATAGGAAATGTACAAACAATGCCTTGCAAATAGCATTCCACTAATTAGAAAAGAGGAGTATTAATGCTGTCATTATCTCAGGACAAAGAGTGAGCTATTGGAGTAAGTTATGTACAGCAAAGAAATCTGACTTTCTTGTAGGCTGGGCATTCTTTTGTTTGATGTCATGACAAAAAACATACAGCGAATAATCCTTATAGAATAGCTGCTGTGGATCTCCAGCCCAAGAGTGCTTTCCTGCCCATCACTCTGAATGGGATGAATGAATTTCAGGGCCTTCCCTTAATCCTTCAGGTAGTGTATTGCCTACAGCTTCTGGCTGCGGCAGCTGGGAGTGGGTGACATTTCCTTTCAGGTTATGATAGGTGTGGAGCTCTCACACACGCACAGTTGCTCTTTCCTTGGCTCAGGTGAAACTGCTGTACAAAAAATGCCATGAACAGCTCTGAGGGAAGCAGCAGTTCACCACCCAGCACACAGAGCAGTTTTCTGTAGACACTGGTGGGCCAGGTAAGCTTTCCAAATATCAATTCCCATCATCCTTCACTGTGAACAAACTTCATGCTAAGGGTATGCACTAGGCAAATGTAAAATTCCTTTCTCTTCACTGCAGCTCTTGGCATACAATGTGGACATTTAAGAGCCAGAGTGTATGGCTGGACCAAGTAACTTGGTGTTTGGAAGCAGCCTAGCAAATGGAGCCTGCAAACACAAACAAGGCACCAGGATCCTGAAAAGCTTTTACCACACAGTCACAAACATTCAATAGCCTTTACAAACAGGTTCAATGCGTGACTTGCCTCCATGCAATGACTTCTGTCCTGTACACAGTCATCCCTCAGGTCTAACAAAAGGAAATGGGTTTTGAATCTAGACCCAAAAGTTTCACCCTGTAGACCAAACCTGGGAAGCAGACCATGTAGATGTTCCAATGCCCTACATAAAGGCACGGTGCACATATGCTCCATTTCTGATGAGCTTCACTGTGCTGCAGCTCTGTCATCTTGAATGCAGGTATTTCATACAGATGCCACTGCACCTGTGGAAACTCTCAGGGTAGTGGCTTCGATGTCTTTAATAGGGCCGCTGCAAGCAAGCCACTGGTCGTGAGGAAACTTGCAATGCTAACTGAGGTCCTGAGAAAGGACAAGACTTGCCCACTGTCACCTATCTGGTTAGTAACAGAGTTGCATGTGGAGACAAACCCCTGAGTCCCAGTCCAGTACTCTATTCAGTGAACCACACTGCCTGCCAGGAGTCTTTACCTGGTTGTACCGTGATACACATGGGGTGTGTCTGGTGCTCAGGGAATATATTGCTGGCACATGATGTCCTTCTATTGCTCCATTAGCTGTGCAGTCTCACTGTAAATCTGGCAGTAAGAAATGCAAGCAGAATGGAAAACAAAACCAAAGAACTTTGGGTGTCCTACTAGAGCTAGCACATTTGAAAGCTGCACTCCCATTCACTTCTGAAGCAGTTCTCTTACAAACCATTTTTGTTCCAGGACCCATTTGTAAACATTGCTGGCGAGTCCCGATCCAGTGCTTCTCACTCTCCCCACTGCCAGGCTCCAGCCCCCTAGTATGAAAAAACCATGGTTTCCCATGTTTTTCTTCTTTAAAACATAATCCATTTTCAAAGTTTATATATTCTTGTGACCCATTTTTGGGTTGCGACCCATAGGTTGAGAAATACTGTTCTAGAGTATGCACCAATTTGTGATGACATCAGGGATCAGGACAGAAGTTACACACAAACAGGTTTAAGTGATCAGAAACTGGTTTAAACCTGTAACAGAACATAAGTTCAGTGCACATAAGCCAGTTTCAAACTTGGTTGAATGCAGTATCAAACTTAACTGACTGAGCTCAAACCAGTTTATGGAACTTCTGCCCCAGACCTCTTCCTGATTTATGTTAAACCAAAGTCCCCCAGCATCCTGGCATGCTCCGCAGCCCTGGGCTTTGCTGTTTCTGCTCCATATTTCCCCATCCCTCTGGCATCTGGCAGAGGGGGCAGGGAAGGAGCTTATTCTGCTGCTTGCCCCACCCAGGAAGCAATCGGTGGAGGTGGCAGTCTGGGCTGGCAGACCCTGGCTCCAGTCCCCTGGGGGCAGAGAGGGTGGAGTGGGGAATAAATGCATTCCC
The DNA here is from genome assembly GCA_030014935.1 of Caiman crocodilus. NCBI lineage: Eukaryota > Metazoa > Chordata > Crocodylia > Alligatoridae > Caiman > Caiman crocodilus. The sequence continues at coordinate 52,183,960 of JAGPOW010003395.1, forward strand.
TTCCCCCTTTGCCTCAGGGGGCCATGCCAGCTGGAGTCTGGCCATGCCCCCACACCTGCCACTGCAACAGGGAGAGGGGAGTGCCAGGTAGACCCCGGCTCAGGTTCATGCTGGTGGGACAGGTTTAGTTCAGGTTTAATTTCCCCCTCCCTGGCCAGTTCATTTGAGGCTACTATTGAGATTGGCCTCACGCCCTGCCACCCCGAAGCACAGCTTCCCTGCAACTGAGGGAATGCTGTAACATCCCCCAGCTTCTGGCCTGAGCCATTGCAGGCATGTGCCTGCATTTCTGAAGTTAAAAGTGAATATCTATGCACTTGCAAATTGGTTTAATCTATGCAGGTTAGACTAGCCTGCAAAGATTGGAAAGATACTTCCTTTTCTTTAGGCAGAATCCTTCTAAGAATCAGTTACCCAATACTTGTCTCTCCTTCTGTGCTTGGTGTTCATTATAGGTAATGAAAATAGGAAGTGTGGTGTGGAAGAAAAAGGTTATTGTGGGATTGCTGTAGGAGGCCTGCACACCCAGGAAGTCTTAAACATACTGAAAGGATGGGTGAGCAAGAAGCCATAACCTCATACTCAGAAATTCAGCCCAAGGCCAGGCTGCACAGCTCATGGTATTGAGCTAAGCAGTCTGCAGAGAACATAGCCTTGAGTGGCTGCATCTACATGAGATGTTGACTGCAAAGTTGCTACTGCACAGTCATTTAGTACTTGTTTATACAAGTACTAAATGACTGCACAGTAACCTGAGTTACTGAGCAGTCACACTAAGGAATGACTTTTTCGTGATGGTGACTAAGCAGTAGCTTATGACTACTGTGCAGTCAGCATCTCATGGAGCTTGTGGCCAGGGAAGAAAGCCAGATGGTGTGATTAAGGAATTGGTTATCAATGACAACATCAGTAGTTTCCCAGCACTTCCCTACAGAAAATCAACTGAAATCATGGAATCACAGAAAACTAGGATTGGAAGGACCTTCAGGAGGTCATCTAGTCCAACCCACTGCTCAAAGCAGGACCGCCTCAACTACAGCATTCCAGCCAAGACTTTTTTCGAGTCAGGCCTTAAACAGCTACAAGGATGGAGATTCCACCACCTCTCCGGGTAACCTGTTTCAGTGCTTCACCACCCTCCTAGTAGGAGGGTTTTTTCCTAACATCCAAATGAAACTTCCTATGCCACAACTTGAGACCATTGCTCCTTGTTCTGTCATCTGCCGCCACTGAGAACAGTCTAGCTCCATCTTCTTTGGAACCCCCCTTCAGGTAGTTGAAGGTTCCTATCCAATCCCCCCTCAGTCTTCTTTTTTCCAGGGTAAATAAGCTCAGTTCCCTCAGCCTCTCCTCAAAAGTCATGTGCCCTAGCACCTTAACCATTTTCATTGCTCTCCGTTGGACTTTCTCCAACTTGTCCACATCCTTTTGGTAGTGGGGGGCCCAAACTGGATACAGTGCTCCAAATGTGGCTTCACCAGTGCAGTAGAGAGGAGAATAATTACTCCCCTCAATCTGTTGGCAATGCTCTCACGAATGCAGCCCAGCATGCTTCTTAGCCTTCTTGGCAACAAGGACACACTGTTGACTCATCCACTGTAACCCCCAGGCTGTTTTCTTCAGAGCTGCTGTTTAGCTAGTTGGTTCCAAACCTGTAGTGGTGCAGGAGATTCTTCCATCCTAAGTGAAGGACTTTGCACTTGTCCTTCATGAGATTTCTTATGGCCCAATCCTCCAATTTGTCTAGGTGTTTCTGAATACTAGTCCTATCCTTCAGTGTATCTACTACTCCTCCCAGCTTGATGTCATCTGCAAACTTGCTGAGGATGCAAGCCATCCCACTTTCCAGATTGTTAATGAAGATATTGACTGTAAAAGGCCCCAGGACCAACCTTTGGGGCACCCCATTTGATACTGGCTGCCAACTAGAGATTGAGCCATTGATTACTACGTGTTGAATCTGATGATCCAGCCAGCTTTTTATCTACCTTCAGTCCATTCATCCAACCCATGCTTCCTTAACTTGCTTGCTTAAATGACAGGATCAAGAAAAAGATTTGACAAACACATGTCTCTGCTTTAGAAAGAACCATTTTGTGAGTATTTTTCCGTCACGAGTTAGTAATGTTTGGTAGAGAAGAGAAACTTTTGTTGAAAGCTTCTAGTTAGCTCTGAGGTTATCTGACTGGAAGCTACAAGAATCTTGGAGATAGCAATTTTTTTCTTTTCCCAAGTTGGATTGAAAAGTTGAAATTTCAAAGGTTTTTATTCAGTTTTTTTGGATTGTAAAATATAAGTAGGTCAGTCAATATATTTTTGGTTTTTTTCTTGTTTTACTCTAAGTAAATTTATATTAAAAAGAATCTTTTCTGATTTTAAAAAGGGAACTTTTCATTTAAAAAAAATCATAAAAAGATGTCTCAACAATCTCAAGCTACCTTTTTAAGTTTTGTTGAAGTGAGAAATCCATTCCTGGAAACTCTTTCTGTCAAGCTGTAATTTTTTAATTAAAAAATTCCCATTATCAATTGTTATCTAGTTGCTAAGACTTATAATAGTAATATCCACCCACCTGACTGGCCACACAGAGTCTATCAGGCCAGCCCAAGAAGTACAAACAGGCCTCCTAATTATGTATACAACAGGCGTTAAGCGCTGTCTCGCTCCTGAATTTTATAACTGCCTCAACTCCTCAGTCTTTAATTCCTGACTCCTGGTTTAAGACCCATGACTTGTTTGGGGCCTCTTGGATTAAACCCACTGCTCTTGCCCCCAGCCCTCACCACTGTACTGTACTGCCTCCATCCACCTCTTCATTAGATTGGGACAGTTTTTTGAAAATGCCTCTTACCAAAAATGCCATTTGGCAGCTCTGGCTGCCTTATAGATGGGCCCTCCAAAACTACTAGACACATCTATGAAATACTCATAGTGTTTTTGAGCAACATATCTGTATGAAGAAAATCATTCTTGCATTGATTGCCCTCAAAACAAAATGTAGCTACACAATAAAATGAGCTGAACCCGAGATACAACTCAAGCTGCGTTCAAACAGGGCTAACATGGAGGTTTTTTTCCTATAAAACCACCTTAAACATTTCACCAATGAGAAAACTTTGCAAAGGTTTGCCTTGCACATATTTTCCTCCTGCACACATATTACTTGTATTACCAAATCCTTTAAATCAAGAAAAAAATCACAAAATTGAAGTTTGCTATCTAAACTTGGTAGCTAATAGCTGTTTTAGTGCAAAGAGCTCAAAGCACAGGAAGTTTTGAACACATGAAATTGCGCATGTGAGTAACTGAAAGTGAAACAGAAATGAGACAAGAAAGTAAAGCAAAAGCTCTTTTAGATTGGTCTGAGTAAGCAAGAAACAACGCAGTTCTCAGGAAAACCCTGTTCAGCGTGAGATGATGGTGGGCACTGATAGTGACCTCATGCATCAAACTAATCCCATTATACAACACTTTTGAATGATTAAATATAACTGTGACCGGGTTAGCACTTTAAGACTTGATGGACTCATAATGGATGGCCAACATCAAGAGCAAGGCACTGTATTCATTCATACTTAGTGGTCTGTGAGACATTTTGTACCATAGCTGCAAGCCACAGCCTCAGAGAATTGTTATACTAGGTTTTTGGCATTATACACAAAAAATGGTGGCAACTGCTTGGTCAAATACAACTCAACATTTTGTTTTAGTCAATGTTAACACCTGAGGATTCAGAAGAAATAACAGGTCTCAAAACACCCTACATCTGGGACCATCACACACCACTTTGGGGTCGACTTCCCACTATCCTGTAACTTAAGGGGGTTGGTCCAGTTTACAGTGAGTTCAGTGGGAGCTCAGTCAGTCCCTATATGGACTCTTGTAATTCTCCAGCATCACTTTTGTTTCAGCAGGGCTGAACTTCCAGCAACTTCCTGTCCTTCTCATTCTAAAATGGCAAAATGTCCCATTGGTTTGACAAAAGTCGTTATGGTACCTGGATCCCCATGGCTTAGGTATTTCAAAGACGGTCAAACTAGGCAAATATCATCAAAGAATGCTGTTTCACTAGTCTTATAGTCATTAGAATTATATGTACATACTTTTCAGATTCATAAAATAAATCTAGCCTTCTTGAACATCTTAACAGTTCATCCAACTCTTCATTAAAAGTTATTTCATGTCTGAGTTAATCTTCACCGCAGTTAACACTCCTGGCTAGAATTAAAAAACAGTCTTTGGGGCTAGGAAATAGGTGTTCCATTACCAGGAGCCACTAGCAGACAGCAGAATGGCAGAAAACAAGATAGCTTAATTAATGGACTATCAAGACCACTACAAAGGAGAGTGTGTTGTTAATATTTGTGCAATAAAGCATTTAGAAGGAACCAGGTAGAGTATAATGAGCCATGAAATTGATTGATTCCCTCATTGCAGCCAGAATAGAAATGCTGCTGCCACTGTCAGGCAGTTTTTAAATTTTGGGTGAACTGGGAATCAAAGGTGGGGGGGGGGGGGAACTGCACCACTGCACCTTCCCTCCCCAGTTCTACTTCTGTATGGGGGCATTTATGCTTTTGCAAAACTGCAGCTAAAATCCCTGACATTGGTTCAGCAGCTGTCGCTTTAATTAACATGTTTATTACACAGTTGTCTGGTATGCTGTGCAAGTTCAGAGGGTGTTTCAGTGTAAAAAACCAGTTTGATCAAATGCCTGTAGCAGAGCCCAGCGTTCCGTATCGCTGCACATACAAAGAGGCAGTCAGACGTAGCTAAGTACACAAGAAAGTGTATCCCACATTTCAGCAGCTGAAGCCAGTGGGTAACAGAAAAATGTAGGTGCAGCTATTTTGCCCTACAACTCTTACTACTTAAGTCTGTGAAGTGTGCCCATCCCAGTCTTTCTGAAACCAGTCAGTACATGCATTTGTCAGGAGAACCTAGCATGGCTTTCACTCTCCTTTGTCAATATGCCCCAGTTAAAAACTGAAAGAATAAAATATAGTTTTAAAACATATACATGATTTTTGGAAGGGCTCAAAAAGTGAATGCACGTAGATCATGTTGCACATAAGCAGGAGATTGGTTTGGATGACTTTCTCAGGTCCCTTCTAGTCTTTTTTTCTTATGATTCAGCATTGTGATTCCATACAGGCTACTTTAAAAAGTTAGTAGTTTATGTTTCCATTCTGTAAGATGAAATACATGAGCTGGGATAACAGTACAGTGCAACTATAGTCTCTGCAATATGCGGTTAAATTGCAGAGAAACAGTCTGCATATCTCACTGTAGCTTTTGAGAAAGAGGCTAAGCAAGTCTCGATGACACTGATATATTTTGCTAATGTGATGTGAGCTGAGGATCTGGCTCATTAGTTTCCAAAACCAAATTGGCCAAACAGCAAAAAGATAGGGGCTTAATTTTTTTTAACTGAATAGAAAATGTAGGGATGCCAAATTTATTCTTGGAGGGCGGATCTTCTGTTTTTCTGAAAATCTCAAGATGGGCACCCAAATTCATGGTCAGCTAGTTTGTCTAACTGATAGCTATGTAACTTGAGTTGGGTTCAGAAAAGCAGCACGAGCACTTTCTGGCTTGGCCATTATCACTGCTAGCAACAAAACATTAGAATCAGAACTTAATTAGAAATTGTGTTAGAAATGTGTGTGCTAGACAAGAACCCAGTTTCTTTCCTCAGTGCTATCCTGGCTCAGGAGGATGATTACTGTAGAATTGTTTTCCTCCACTATTTTTCCTTGTTCTTTTATGCTTCACCTTCACCCTGGACCTCCAGTATCACAGGTGTTGCCCCTGACTGGTGGTCTGTGGCTGGAATGCTTGGTTTAAATAGAAACACACCTGTTTATTTCACTAGCAAGGGGGAATGAACATAGTGTCTCTAGCTTGTTCTCAGTCAAAGGTTCTTTCTCACATCACATCATTATCCAGAGGTCCTAGAAAGATCTTGTATGAAGCCATTTAATTCTGTTGCATTGAATTGGAGAGTGGGGGAGGGAGTGGGGGGAGGATGGACGCACACCCTGATGTTGGTTTGGGGCATCCTGCCTCCATTTACAATTTCCCTGCCACCTACAGCTTTTTCAAAAACTTTAAACTTCATTTATTCACCTTGTTAGATATTTTAAAAAGAATCAAGTGCCTCAAGCTACCCGCTGAGAAATCACTCATTCCTTATTGCCTTTTTGGATCATAGGGGAACTGGACAGTATCTCCAGATGGCATCTTTTGGTGGCACTGAGCAAGCACAGCAGTTGTCCTAGAGGCTCCTGTGCCTTCCCCACTCCGTGACTGGAGGACAGCAGCCTGGCTGGGTGTCTTAATGCTGTGTTAATCTCAACTGCTCTTTCATTCAGTCCCCTAGAGACATCTCTGTATTCCATAACCCAGAGACTGACAGATTGCCAGCGTGAGCCTGGCACTACTGTTGCAGCTCTTCCACCTACCTCTTCCTCCCTTGTGTGATCCTGAGCAGAGCTGGCCAAAAACTGCAGGTTTTTATTGCATGGGGAAATACTGTTTTTTTAAACTTTTTCATTTTGCTTCCAAAATATGGGTTTGGTCCAAATCAGAAAAGCTTGTAAAACTTTTAGCTTCTTTTTCAACCTTGGAGAACTCAAACAACAGCAGAATCTTCCAGTGCCTGAAGAAGGGTGTTTGTACCCAAAAGCTCGCAAAGAACTTTTTTCCAACTACTTAGTTCGTCTAATAAAATATATCACATGAACCCAAGGAACCTTGCTTGCCTATGTCCTTAGACCAACATGGCTACAACCAAAAACCCTGTAAAAATGTCCAAATGTTCCAGACATCTCTGAAAACTAGAAGTTGTATAGACATCACAGTTGTTCCATTTTTGCCATTTCCACAGCTCCTAAGAAGCCATGCCATACAGACTGCTCTAGACTTATAAGACTTATAAGCCTTAGGACTCCAAGAGTTATAAGCCTTAGGACTCCAAGCCAGGGCTCCCCAGTTCCCTGCCAGGTGTTTAGTCCAGGCTCCTACGGTTTTTGAGTTCCCCATTTCATGGTAGAGAGCTTGGAACCAGTGTACATTGGAATATTGGGGCCCCCCCACCCTGGATTCAGTTGGAGTTCATTGAACCTGAAAGCTGGCTAGCACTACAGATGAAAGGGACTTGGGGGTCATGACTGACCACAAGATGAGCATGAGCCATCAATGCAACGCTGCGACTAGTAAAGCAAGCAAAACGCTGGCTTGCATCCATAGATATTTCTCAAGCAAATTCCAGGACGTCACTCTCCCATTGTACTTGACCTTGGTGAGGCCGCAGCTGGAGTACTGCATCCAGTTTTGGGCTCCACAATTCAGAAAGGATGTGAAGCTTGAAAGAGTCGAGGAGAGCCATACGCATGATCAGAGGTCAGGAAAACAGACCTTATGATGAGAGGCTGAGAGCTCTGGGACTCTTCAGCCTGGCACAGGCTCAGGGGTGCTCCAGTGGCCACCTATAAGTTTATCAGGGGTGCTCACCAGGATCTGGGGGAATGTCTGCTCACCAGAGCGCCCCAAAGGATGACAAGGTAAAATGGTCACAAACTCCTCCATGACCATTTCAGTCTGGACATAAGGAAGAACTTCTTTACTGTCTGAGCTCCCAAGGTCTGGAATAGACTGCTGCTGGAGGCAGTTCAAGCACCTACTTTGAACACCTTCAAGAGACATCTGGATGTTTATCTTGCTGGGATCCTCTGACCCCTGCTGAATTCCTGCCCCGGGGCAGGGAGCCGGACTCGTAGATCTTCCCAGGTCCCTTCCAGCCAGCCCTAGTGTCTATGAAATCTATGAGCCCAACATATTTAAAACAAAGTGTTCTTGGAAGATGCCAGTTCTGTGACCCTGAAATGTTTTGTTTGAAAAGAGCACACCTACCCACAAGAGACGGCTCCTTGGAGATGGAGGAGGCTCCCCACAGGTTCTACCTCAGACATCTGAGCCCCTAGGCAAGGCAGGAGCTCCAACCTACCCCCATGCTTAGTGCTGCCTATTAGGCAGGTCTAGGTAGTATCTTGCTCTGTGTTCAAGTCCTTTGGATCATCCTAATGATACATTTAATCTCCTAGTGCACAGTCTGGGAAACCAAGGTGCCTAACTTTGGATCTGGAATTCTGTTCTGGAGGCCTGGGGCCTAGAAGTTAGACATCGTGATGCCTATGTCCATAGGCACTGAGTACATGGGGGCCCAAGGGCCTTGGCCCCCTCAGGAAGAGGGTAGGGTGACCACCTGTCCCTAACCAGGCAGGACGGGGATGATCCCAAAATGGGAATATCAAGTCTAGTGCTGCATGACTCTGGGACACCATTTTTCTCAGATTACCAGCATCATGCAGGGATCCGGGTTTTCCATTCACCAATGCAAAGCACAAGAAATGGCAGGTTTCTTCTTGCAGGCTGGCAGAGTTCTAGCTTGCAAGGAGCTGCAGGGAGTGGGATGCAGAAAGTGCCACATGCATGTGGCCAGGAATACAGCCCCAAGCATTGGCAGAGAGCAGCTCTTCCAGCTACCTGCAGGTAAATCTATGGTGGGAGTAGACTGAGGTCCCCATAGTGAAGGCGGGAGTGGGACAGAGGCTGGGCCTGGGGGTGATGCCCAGCCAGCGTGGTGCATGAGAGCTGGGATGATGAACGGGACAGAGCCACACAGGGGTGATGTGTAGGGGGTGCACATGGGTACATGTGCAGCCCCTGAGTGTGGCAGTGCACCCCCTACAAAAAGGTGCTGCTGACAGCAGGCAGTTGCCGCTCACCACTCTGCTGCCGACCACCAGGAGTGTCTGTGGGCAGTCTGAGATCCCCACTATCGATGCTGCTGGCAATGTCTGCAGGTGGTTGCTGACCCCTGGTTGGCATTTGCTTCCCCACCGCCAATAGTGTTGGCAGTGTCTGCAGGAGCTCTCCCACTTACCACTGCCACGCTCCCGCCACCATTGCACCCCCCACAGCTGCCAGGGGCATGCCTCATTCATGGAGCCACGAGCGGTTCTATGGGGGAAGGGGGGCAGGGCAGCTCCTTGCTGCTGCCTGTGCTCTGGGGAGGGGGACATGTGGGGGCACATATCCCCCAGATTTGTGCATGGAATAGGGGCGAATGTGGACTACCCACTGTGGGCTTGGGGCTTCCTGCCCTGCTGCCCTCTCCCCGGGAACCCTGCATTGGCTATGCCACCATGGAGAGGCACCTCCTGCCCACCTGATAGCAGTGGAGGTGGCAGTGCAGAGTTGTGCCCCCCGCTGCTCCTGGGTGGGCAGGGGGTGTCTCACCATGGTATGGCCAGTGCAGGACTCCTGGGGGGAAAGCAGCAGGGTGAGGAGCCTTGAGCCTGCAGCGGACAGCCTGCATCCACCCCTGCGCAGGTGCTACATGGCTATCTTAGGCCCGCCCACCAAAGATTAAAGTCGGCACCTATGCCTATGTCTTTAATTGGCTCTATCCCAAAGTCCTTTATAAAAAGGGACATTGTGAAAAAAATAAGTGTAAGTGGCAGCACACAATCTCTGGATGTTTTTTAAGAGCAGATCAGCCATAAACCTGACGAGCAGGGAGTTGGACAAGATAGACTCTTTCTTGAGGTCCCCTCTGGTCCTACTTTTCTATAATTCTAATAGGTGCCTGGCCTCATAAGTCAAGACTTATTAGTCCAGTGAGTGCTTTTGGCAAAAGGAAAAGCATAGTCCAAGTGCCATTATAATGTCTACCTGCCCATGGGCAAATCCAGGATTATGGTGAAGCAGGTATAGTCACACATGCAGTGAAGAGAATATCTCTAGTGCATGCAATCAAAAGGTGCACCACCCTTGCTGTGATCCTGGATGCCAGTGAGCTCTGAGGTCACCAGCTGATCAGTGTGGGGTCTGGCCAGAATCCTTACTTTTGCACGGTTCTGGAGCCAGAGGTTGAGCACTGCTGCCACTTGCCTTTGCCCTCCCTGCCCACCCACACCCCAAATTCAGCAGCAGGACAAAAGAGGGGATGAGTGGTAATGATACTCAGCCCCTGCTTTCAGTCAGATTTGCATTAAACTTCCTCAGCCATGTTTTTGTGCTGTCCAGCTGCCCCTCTCCATTCAAAACCAAGATATTCTCCAAAGTACAAAAGGCAGGGTAGATACACACCCCTATGGCATTTATACACATGCTCCAGGAGTGGGGGAGGGCACTTTAATTACAGATTAACTCTGAGAACCTCTCTAATTAAAGCATCGATAGCATCGTGTGTATCAGCATCCTCACACTGAAAAATGGCAGCAGGGGCGCTTTAGCTAAAGCTCATTGAATGAGCTCTAGTTAAAGGAACCCTGTGGCCATTTTTCGGTGTAAGGCCACCGATACATGTAACACTGAAGTCTGCTGGGGCATGGTGATTACCAAGCTCAAGCAGACTCTATTACACATGGAATTACAGCACATCAGAGCAGTCTCACTGCACGTGTATAGGTGCCCCTATAGACTAAATAAGATATACAGAGGGTGCATCTACACAAGACATTTACTGTGCAGTCGACTAATTAAATGTACAGTAAACATCTCAGCATCTACATATGAGCCCCTATTAGAGTGCATGAAACTAACAAATTCTGCAACCAAGGAGTCTTGTAAAATATAACTACAACCCTACTGCAGAGGGGGGGTTTGTGCGCAGCAGTACATGTGAAGACGCTGCCCTGGCTGACTGGGGCACAGGGTGCTTCTGCACAGGGCTAGCCAGCAGATAGCCCCAGCACAGAAGCACCTTCGTGCCTCAGCCAGCCCCCTCCACAGCCTGTAAGGCCTACTCAGAGCACTCCTGGGCTTGCAGGCTGACCCAGAAAAAAAACTGCACCTAGTTCCACCCATTTGTTTATGAAAATGAGAGTAAAATGGATCCAAAGAAAATAAAAACCCAACCCATTTTTCCTCCTTCTCAACCTTCCTTGCTTACCTTGGTTTCCAGCACACTGCCTCTTGTTCAAGGTGTATTTACTCAGGAATTGACTGTTCAGAGTTGGGATGGAGAGCCATTGTCTAAGATGAGACCAGCTCCCATTACAAAATTCATGTTTGTCTTGCCAGGCTTGCAGCTGGGGAGATGGATTCCTTTGTTTTCTTTTATCCAGCTGCGAAGACTCAAGAGTGATGGAAACAAAATGACTGACTAATGTGTGTAATACTTTGACAAAAAGTCATCCAAAAAGATTGGGAAGATATTCTTGTTAGGACAGAACTTTCAAGTACAGATTGACATAAGAGATTATTTCAGGGGCAGCATTGCTAGACGTGGGTTGGGGTGGAGGTTTTGGAAGCCTCATGTATAAAAGATTGTGCATTTTTGTCCCAAGCTAGACTCCAAACCAGTGGTATACAAATATTGCTGAAGTTTCTGGAAATAAGGGGTGCTACGTTTTACAAGACAATCCTGACTCTTGTGTTGGTTAGGTAGGGTTAGAGGGATTTTGTTGGCATAACGTTCATTAGGTCATTCTCAGAGGCTTTCCTTCAAGATAGGGCATTTCTAGAAATTTGAACTAGGTTAGATTTCATACAAATCACTATCAGGGATAGTTTAGGATTGATTAAACCAGTTCCTGTTACAAGAAGCCTGTCATAAGATTATGTACAAACCCATACTTGATTACTCACTCGAGGTTTTTAGGGTTAGTGTGTGTTGGATTCATTGTTTTTTTTTTACTTGGAAATCTGAACTGACATGAGGACACCTCATACATAACCAATGCTTTTTAGATGCTGTTTTCATTAATTTGATGAAAAGCTGTAGGTACCCTGACAATAAAACTGTGCTGCATTTTAAGGGAGGATCCAAATTTAAACTATAGCAGAAATAATCTCACCACCTACAAATTCTACTGGGACAAAATTCCATCCTCTAATCTTGACGTTCTTTTGTCAACAGCATGAATATATAGAAAATTGGACTTTGCCACCATTATTTGCATCCATTCTTCTATAAATGACAGCTTTAGATGAATATGAATAAAAGAATACAACCCAGAGGTTGTCAATTGTGTGAAAGTATTCCTTCTTTACAATGTGGGTGGTCCACTTGGCAGTTGCTATCGTTTCAGTATATACTGGTACAGAAAAGGATTAGAAGTACGTGCAAATGCAAAGAAGTCTAATTGCATGGTGTTTTGAAACCCTAGTGGCCACATGATTCATATGTACCTTAGCTGTGCTTAATGCACTTATTTCACTAATTGGTAGCAGAGTAAGAAATAAAATGCACAAATATTCTTGCTACTTTTACTGGAAATGTAGTTGTTATTTAAACCCAGATCAATACTCCCATTTCACAGGTGGAGAAACAAGGCCAAATTTCCATAATTCAGGCCCCAAAATTCCAAGTGCTCACTGACTTGGGATGAACATAAGAAGTGCCATACTGGGTTGGAACAATGGTCCATCTAGCCCACTACCCTGTCTCCAACAGTGGCAGGAGTAGATGCCTTAGGGAGAGCACTGCATTAGGTTTATCTAGAGTGATCTATCCCCTGTTCATACCCTTCCTGGCATCTACTATCATTGGTTTCAAGATGCCAGAGGAAGCATCTCTGACTTCTGTTTAATAGCTGTTAATGGTTCTATCATTCATGAATTTGTCTAGCTTCTTTTTGAACCCGGCTGTACTATGCATCTCTACAATTTCTTGTGGCAATGAGTTCCACAAGTTAACTGCTCATTGCATAAAAAATACTTTCTCTTGATAGGTTTAAACCTGTCTCTTATTAGGTTCAGCAAAGCCCCCCTAGCCTAAGTATTCTGGGACCTGCTAAACAATAGTTCCCTATTCACTTTGTCTATGCCTTCACGATTTCATAGACCTCTCTCTTATTCCCCCTGGCCTTCTCTTTTTCAAACTGATGAGCCCTAGTCTTTTTAGTCGCTCTTGGTATGGCAACTGCTCCATATCCTTGATCATTTTGGTTGCCCCTCTTGGTAGCTTTTGTAATTCTACTCTATCCTTTTTTGAGATAAAATTGCACACAATATTCAGCTACACACATGGAAGGCACACCATCGATTTATAGTGGCATGATGTCATCTTCTGTTCTGTTTTCAATTCCCCTCTTAATGATACCCAATATTTTACTGGATTGTTTTGGGTTTTTTTGGTCTCTTCTGCAAATTTAATAGATAGGTTTAAGAGCACTATCTACAGTGACTCCAGTGTTTCTTTCCTGAGTCGCAGAGGCTAGTTCAGAACCTAGCCTTGTATTTGAGGTTACATTTCTCTGTTTGCCTTGCAGTTGTTCATCTGCCATTTTTTTCCGTGATTCATTTAGTTCAGCAGAACCTTTCTGTAGCTCCTCTCCAGCAGCTTGGGATTTGACTATCCAGAATAATTTAGTATAAATTGGTGAACTTAAATATTTTACAGTGCATTCTGTGACAGTTCCTGTCACTCTTGGCCCACTCTTCCCTTTCCCCAATTCACCTGCAGGCATTGCTGTTAGAATTAATCAGGAAGGCTGTTATATTTCTATAGCAGGAAGGAACCTGATGACATTGTCTCCCTGGACCCCAAGGAATTATGGTGCTTACTTGCTATCTGGCTATCTTATCTCTACTGTGACATATACCCAGGTCAGTCCGTGATTCCAGCTTTTTCTGGGTCTCAGTCCAACTAGGTTTGTGGTCCTCATGTGCTCTACTCTTTCACCCAACCTATCAATCACCTTCTTAACTCAGCCCCTACAGGGTCTAGAAGCCAGAGCCCCTAGTTTGGCAAGGCCACAGCAGCAGGCCCTCAGGCTCCAGACACCCAGCTTGGCTTCTAGGCTTAGAGATTTTATGTCTACACCTTTCAGCATATTCCTTCTACTGGAGTGTAACTTTCAGGATGTCAAGCTATGCAGCCTCCTTATTGTCCCCAATAGCCACTCCTGGGGTACATCTACACGTGCTATTAAAGCGATTCAATAAACTCTGGCGCAGTTTGTGTTGGAGTGTATTGTTCCTGGGTAAGCTGTTTGCATATGCGCCCAGGACTGCAGCATGTTGAGCTGGGGTGGAGCAGCTCTGGCTGCCAGGGAGCTCTGGGGGGTTAGCTGGCGGTCTGGGGCTGCTCCAACTCAATTCAATGTGCTGTGAAGGGGCTGGTTGGAGCACAAGATTGTTTTAGTGTTGGGCTAGCTTGCAAGCAGTCCTTGCACGGAAGCATCCTTGTGTCCCACCCAGTCCCATCAGCATCTACACGTGTTGCAGTGGGGTAAATAACTGCCATAGGATAGTCCTTGAATTTGGCAGTACTATCCTGCAGCAGAGTTAATTAGTTTACTCTGTCCTAATAGTACTGCATGTGTAGATGGTGATGTTTTTACTGTGGAGCTAATTAGGCAACTCCTCAGTAAATGTCTCGTGTAGACATGTCCCTGGTCCACCAGATGTCAGTCAAACAGAAATTATAAGTTAAATTCATCCCTCGCTCTGGGTGAACAGACAGCCTGTAATTTGCAGCTTTGCCCCTTTGAGTTTACTAAGAAAGCAAAAATTCTAACTTAAGCTGATTCCCCCTCTGGGTAGAAAGACACAGTCTGTAATATGAAGCTTTGCCTGCTAGAGGAGTGAGCTGAAGGAACAAATACTTCTCTCCTGGTTATGAAGGATTGCTCACACTCTGACTAGGGACAGACATTACACATAAACGGGTTTAAGTGATCAGAAACTGGTTTAAATCGGTAACAAAACTCAGTGCACATAAACCAGTTTCAAAATGGCCAAAACTGGTTTGAGATAAACCTGCCTGAATGGAGCATCAGACTTAACTGATTTGGCTCAAACAGGTTTATGTAATGTCTGTCCCAGACCTCTTGCTGGTTCAGCTTAAATCAAAGTTCCCCAGCATCCCCACATGCTCTCTGGGCTGGGCTCTCTGCTCCAGTCTCGCCCCTCTGCTCCCCAGCCAAAGTAGGGACAGGCAGGAGAGAGGTTTAATGCCCCGCTCCCTATTTCACTGGCAGGGACCTGAGCTGGATCTGCTGGGCGCTCCCTCCTTGCTGTTGCAGCAGGAGGGGGCTTATTCCACCACACGCTGCCCTGAGCACAGACCGAGAGGTGGTTGTGGCTGTACAGACCCTCTGCGGTGCCCTGGGGGCGGAGGGGGGAATAGCCCCGCTCCTTGTTCTTCCCCAGGTGCCCTGCCTGGAGCAGCAAAGGGGGAGTGATCATGATGAGGGCAGCATAAGCTTCGTCCCGGCTGCCCCGCTGCTGCGGCAGTGAGGGAGGAGTGCGGGCTGGAAGTGGGGAATTACACCGCTCTCTAACCAGCTCAGCCCTGACTGGCCAGCCCACCCAGCACACTTCCCTGCAACGGAGGGCATGCTCTAACACAGGCCAGGTGCCAGGGGTGCAAGTGCAGGCATGTATCTACATTGCCTCAGTCCAGGTCAAATGTCTGTCCTCTTACAAAGCAATTCAACATAAGCAGGTTAGACTGTCCTGCAAAGGTTGAATCGATTCAGTCTCTGACTTTTTGAATGTCTGTCTGAAGCCTCTGTGGTCAGATGAACACAAATACAGTATCACAGAAGGCTTTCCCCACCTGGGTCTACTCACTTGCCATCACAGTCTTCCCTCAATCTAGTGGGGAGCAATTCATCTTCTCCTGCCATCTGGGCCTCAGTGCCCTCTTTCTTCTGGCCTAAGCTTTCAGGCTACTGGCATCCCATAAGGGCTGAGCCTTAATGGGGCCGCACCAGTTTTCCAGGCTTTTCTGCCCCTTCTCAATAACAGGAATTTGACTCCCTATTACATCCCCCATTTCCAGGAGATTGATGAAAACGTTGAACAAAATTGGGCCCAGCATGGATCTCTGCAGGATCCCACTTCTGATGTCCCTCCATCTTGAAAAGTGACCATTTAGCTCCCCTCTTTACTTCCAATCGTTAATGAGTGCTTGATCCACAAAAAAACCCTTCTCCCCCACATCCCATGGCAACTCAGTTTTTTTCAAAATCATTGGTGAGGCACCTTTCCAGAAGCTTTGTGAAAATACAAATATATTATGTTAACAGCATCCCCCTTGTCCACATTTCTTAATACCCTCAAAGATCTCCAGCAGATTGGTGAGGCAGAGCCTGGAGTATGTTACATCCCAGTGCCAACACTTCTGCAGTGTCACCTTTAAGTTTGTAGAATTGTTGGGTGAATGTCATCCAGTCCTGGTGGCTTATTAGTATTTCAGTTATCAATTTGTTCCAAACGTTTTTCTGTTGTCACTTCAATGTGATACAGCTCCTCAGACTTATCTTCTAAGAAGGATTGATTTGGTGTTGGAATTCCCTCAGTATTTTCTGCAAAAAAAAAGATCAAAAACAAACCAACCAACCAAATCAATGAAAATATTTTACTTAGCTCCTCTGCTATGGCCAGAGGTATAACATGGCAGATAGGTTCTCAGGGCTTTGGGATGCATAGGGGCAGTGGTGACTTCCAGCTGCTGCTGCTGTGTCACTAGCATGATAATGCAGCTGTGGCAGCAGATGTTAGTTTTGTGCCTTTCCAGCTCAGTCAGTGCCTAGTACTACTGGCTATGGCTCTATCATCCTTTTACATATAATGCCATTCTTCCACCTGTATGTCCTACCCTGTCATTCCTCTGTAGATTGTAACCTTGTATAACAGTATCCCATTGACTATCACCCTTCCATCAGGTATGTGTGATGCCTATTAAGTCAAACCAGTATTTAATAGCAACATTCTAGCTCGCCCATCTTATTTTTTAGGTTTCTGGCATTTGTGTAGAAGCACTTTTGTCCTTTCCCAGTTGCCTGTTACTTCTCATGTTATTTGATTGGGACACCAAATGTTCTGACTTATCCTCACCATTATCTACAGTTATATTTCCTACTCCTCTTCTATCCTGTTCAAGAGGGCTGTAACAGGATGGTCTGGCCCTTTACAATGAAACAATCAGCCCTATTGAGGAAGCCCAGCCATGGGTCATCTAGGGAGTCCTCTCATAGGGCAGGAGGGATTGAGTTTTCTTGTTTATTTGTTCATGTGTTTGATGCTCAAAGGCTGTATTTTAAGTGAAGGGGGTTGAGGAGCTCATCAGGGAGTCGAACCTGCCTTCAGAGCCCAGCAGGCTAGGCAGTCTACTTATAGGTGATAAAAATGCAAACAGCCTCAGCCAGAAACTGAAATGGATACCAAACCCTTGCTCAAGTAGGTGAGTATGACTGGGTATGATGTGCTTCAATACAACCAAATTCAAACTGATCCATCCAGGAACAAAATTGGACACATATCTGGAAAAATGCAACCTTAAAAAACACCAAGCAGTCCTGGTGAGAACCAACTAAAGGTTCCTGGTGTGAAACTCTTGCCTCATGTGATCCTCAGATATAAGCAGGAAACACAGAAAAGGAGTAGAAACTTGGGTATCTCCTTTGTGCATGGCACTGGCAAGATCATTACTGGATAGCATGTTCAATTCTGATATCCATGCTGCAAAAAAGATGGAGAAAGTTTGGAAAGGATCCACAGGAGAATTACAAGAATAGTTTGAAAAATATGAAACCTGCCCTTTGGTGAGACTCTTAAACCTAAACCTCATTTTTAAGGTTGATGTGTGTGTTGTTATTTATTTATACTTCTGTTACACCTAGGAGCCCATCATGACATGGGCGACTGGTTCCACCTTAGACAGGGGGGCACATGGCCCCTCAGCAACAGTCAACCAGTCAGGTCCTGCCATGGCCAATCTCACTGGCTCTAAGGAGGGGGGGTTCCCCTCGCGGCAAAACTTACTGACTGGTGAGCAGTTGTACTGCTCCTGAAAGCAGCTGCAGCGCTTTGAGAAGCAGCCATGGCCTACATCGGCACTCCCACTCCCTGGCTGGTGCTCACAGTGAGGGGGAACTCGTTTCATAGTAGCTAGGGTCAGGAGGGACCTGAAGAGATCGTCTAGCCTGACCCTCTCCCACAGGCAGGAATGAAAGCTGGGTTCACAAGACCCCAGACAGGTGATCATCTAACCTCTTTTTGAATGCCAAAGTAGGGAGGGGTGAGGACCACTTCCCTAGGAAGTTGGTTCCAGATTTTGGCCACCCTAACTAAAATATTGCCTCCTGATCTCTAACCTAAACCTATTCTCCATCAGCTTATTACCATGGTTTCTCGTCACCCCAGGTGGTTCTGGGGAGAAAAGGGCTCTTCCTATTTGCTAATGATCTCCCCTGATGAGTTTGCAGGCAGCCACCAGGTCCCCTCCTCTTGCTGAGGCTGAACAGGTTCAGGTCCCTCAGTCTCTCCTTGTAGGGCCTGTCCTGCTGCCCTCTCACCAAGCGGGTGGGTGGCTCTCCTCTGAACTCTCTCCAGGCTGGCCACATCCCTTTTGAAGTGTGGCACTCAGTACTGGACACAGTACTCCAATTGCAGCCTGACCAATCTCATGTAGAGAGGGAGTATCACTTCTCTGGACTGGCTTGAGATGCATCTTTGGATGCATGACAAGGTATAGCTGGCCTTGGTGGCTGCGGTCTGGCATTGGCGGCTCATGTTCATCTTGGAGTCAATAATGACTCCAAGATCTCTTTCCATCTCTGTGCTTTCCAAGAAGGGAACTCCCCAGCCTGCATGTATGCTGTGGATTCCTTCTCCCAAGGTGCAGCACCCTGCATTTGTCTACATTGAACCCCATTCTATTCATCTGCCCCCTTTTGTAGTCTGTCTAAATCTAGTTGCAGCCTCTCTCTCCCTTCAAGTGTGTCCACCTCACCCCACATCTTAGTGTCATCAGCAAACTTGGACAGTGTCTTAGTGTCATCAGCAAACTTGGACAGTGTGCTTTCAACCCCCTCCTCCAAGTCGCCCCTGCCTGCATCACATGTCGCCACTGTGTCACCACTGCATGTGTTGCCACTGCATCATGGACAAAGACCTCTTTGAGCTAAGTTCTGAACTGTAAAAGAAACAGCTTAGTGGGGATAGACTAAGAAGCCCAGAGAAACTACGAGACTTCATTGATCTATGTGGCAGGCAATGGTATCAGCACACCAGCAACCTGTTACTGAATTTGTGTTGATAGTGTGGCAAAGGATTGTTTTATGAGGAGAGATTTGAAAGAGAGCAATCAAGAAGGAATAGAATGAGGGCCGATCAATTGAAAGATGAACAGGCAAGTGCCCAGAAAATCATTGTGCTTATCTTCCTCCTTTGAGGTGGGTCTCACACATCTCATCTTATTTCAGCATCATGGATTTAGATAGTTTAGAGCACAGCTGTCTAGCTGGTGGCCTGCAGCCTGCGAGGAGTTAAGTCGTCCCTGGGTTGTCTTTGCTGCTACTCCCCTCATTGCTCTGGTTATACCAACAACTGCTGGGTTTCTCTCCCTCCTGTGACTTTCACTTGCCTGCCTTGACTCAGTGCAGGGCGATGCAGCTTGGGGAGCTGAAGGTGCAGCTGAAAGTGTTTCTTTCAGGAGGAGAAATTGATGATGGAAGCAGGTGTTCCTTTCATGTAATTATATTTCCAACCCCCCCCCCCAATATATTTCAAGAACAGAAATGCATGTTTCTAAGCTTCTTAGAATCAACCAATGCTCAGCTCCAAAAAAGCTCTCTCTTTCAGCTTTTTCTCAGGGCTATGTTACTAGTGCTTCTTTTTGCGGGATGCATTTGTTTCACTGCCGTTTACTTGCCGCCCACAGACTCACACAGCTGTAACAGAGGCCCCTAATGCCTGTTACATAAATGGGGCGGCAGGGCCATATGCCTGCAAAATCTGCAGACAGCTGACCTGATGCAAACTGTGAGCTGCAGCAGAGCTGACAGGGCTGTTCCAGGCTTGAAAGAGCTGCAGCAGAGCCTGACCGGTTGATGATCCTAGCGGAAACCCCCTGTGCTTTCTGTGTGCAAACAAGGTATGTGTTTGGAAGGTGGGGGGGTGCAGAGCCAAGGACTATATAAGCCTAGTTACTGAGCTTAAGACTCAGTGGGTGCATCTACATAAGACACTTGATGTAGCCTAATAATACTTCAGTAGCGTGCAGGGCAAAAACCATGCTAATATGGTAGTAAGCATTACAAAAAAACTGTATTGTGCTACTGTGCAGTAACTGTAGTTGCTGTGTATTTAGTTAATACTTCATTTAGCAAGTACTAAACTAAAAGTACAGTAACTATTGCATGTTAATGAACTTGCATGGCCCATGCTAGGCTCAGGGAAGGAGCTCTGTGGGACTAGAGAGAGAAATACTAACAAAATGTTTTTATTTTGGTTTCTGAGTTTGTGTTTGCCACAAGGCAAGGGGTGGTTTTGAAGGGAAGTAGGGGGAATACTGTGGGTGTCTGGGAAAGGTGCTGCAAGCTCTGTTACTTGTTTCAGGGGAGAATGAAAAAAATAATTAAAGAATAGGTCCTTAGCAGTGATCTTGTGTCCTATTGCAGCTGCCTGTAGAAGACACAAGATGGCGCTGCTAGCTAAGACCATGGACATAGTGGATTGGTTTAGTGTTTGGACAAATTAAAGTTGAAGGTAAACTTCAAGGTGGAGGGAAGTTGAACAAGGGATAGCAACCTACAGCTTGTCCGTCATATCCAGCCCACAGAGCCACTGGATCTCATCTGTGGACCTGTGACTTTGGCTCGGGCTTCAGTGGGGAGAAGTGGCAGCAGTGGTGGACAGATCCTAGCGGTTGCCCATCTATGACGTGAGCTTGGTCATTCTGAAAGGGTTGCTGACCACTGGGCTCGAATGTTAATGCATGAGAAGCATTGCGGAAGCTGCAAGGGGAGTTGGGAGACCACAGAGAGATGCCTGCAAGTGAATGGTTGAGCTCAAGGCAGGCCAGCGTATGTGAAAAACCAGGGTTTGTGGTGGGCCACTGCATACGAGTGGATTACTTGACGTGCAGCAGGCTTATTGGGACAGTGAGCAGTGGCCCTATGGAAGCTTACCAGAGATCTGGCTGTGGGGATGGGGTGGAGGTGCTGGCCTGGATAATGGGGCACAGGGGCTCGTTTGGGGTGGGGCAGCTAGGGGTGGGGGGGCTGGCCAGCAGCATGCCATTGGGTGCCTGGTCTACCATGGGTCACTGGGGCTAGCATGCCCCGCTGTGGGTCACTGGGGCTGGGCTGCCCCCTGTGCAGCTCTTAGGCTGTCCTGACCAACCTCAGATTACTTGAGCCAAACCTACCAATCGTGGGTCATTCATTTCATTCCTACTGCCCATGGGTTACTCGAGCTGATCCAGCTACTTGCGGGTCATTTGTTCTGACCTTACTATCCACAGATTATTGGGGCCAGCATGCTCCACTCAAGCCACTGTGGCCTGGCCCCTCTCCCCGGCCCCTCCTATGGTTCACTGGGGCCTGCCCATACTGGGTACAGCTCATGGGCCATGCCAGCCACACTTGGGACACTGGGGCCTGTGTGGCCCACTGTGGGGCAATGGGGCTATTCTGGCCTACAATGGATAACTAGGCCTGGCCTGGCCCACTGCAGCTCAAACAGCCGCTCCTGACCTGCTATGCATCAGTTGCACTGGTCCAACCCGATGCAGCTTGCTCGGTGTCTCTGAACCTACCATGCACCATTCAGGTCTTTCTAGTCTGCCATGGGTCACTTGGGCCAGCCCAACCTGCCACAGGATACTTGGAGTGGCCCAGTAACCTGTGTGACTTTTGGGATGACCCTATTGTCTGCACAGCACTCGTTACTACCTGACCACCCGTAGGTGACTCAAGCCAACCTGACCTACCATGAGTCACTCAGGCTGGCCCATCCTGCTGCACCTTATTCAGGCCTGCCCAACCTGCTGGGGAACAGAGGGAGGGAAGGATGCATAGAGGAAGTACACTTATGTCTCTGACAGTGGTGCCACTGAAAGGGCTTCAGTGACCTCAGTGTATACTTCAGGGAGAAAGGACTCCTGGGAAGAGACAACATCCAACTCACGCAGAGAGGTAAGCCCCTGTTCTTGGCCAGGATGGCCGATCTTCTAGATAGGGCTTTAAATTAAGATTGTTGGTGGATGGGGAACCACAGACTGGAGTGTGCCTGGGGACTGACACGCAAGAAAGCTCCATAGATGGGGCCACTAGAAAAGCCACTCGCATGGGAGCTGAGGAAGTAGTTTCCATCAGCGTGACAGGAAGTTGAGGGCCTCAGAAAGAGGACTCGGGTGCCTGTACACTAATGGCAGGAGCATGGGGAACAAGCAAGAACAGCTAGCCCTCCTACTCTCCAGTGGGCATTCTGATCTAGTAGGGAATATGGAGACCTGGTATGACTCCTCACACAATTGGAAAGTAGCCATAGACAGCTATGCCCTTCAAAGAAGGAACTGAGTAGGGAAGAAAGGTGGTGGTGTGGCTCTCTATGTGAAGGAGCAGTACACCTCCTTGGAGGCCGAAGTCTGCCTCCAAGGAAGAATAACTTGAAACCCTCTGGGTCAAACTGCGGGGGTGGTGAGGGGGTGGCAAGAGAGATCTAACTGTAGGTGTATACTACAGACCATCAAACCAAGGGGAAGAACCAATCTAGAGTTTGCCCAAGAACTGACAGAGAGGCTGCATGTGCATGGGACATGGTCATCATGGGAGACTTCAATTACTCAGACATCTCTTGGGAAGAATGCTTGGCCAAGTCAGATCAGTTGTGTTATTTTCTGAACTGCATTGAAGGGCTTTTTTTTTTTTTTACTTGGAAGTTGCAAGGGCCAACCGGAGGTAACACTCTTCTAGACTTGGTCCTGGCCAAAGGAGATGACCTGATGACTGACTTAAACATAGAAGGCAGCCTGGGTAGCACCCATGAAACCATCGTGTTCACCATCCGTTGTAAGGCAGACAAACCAGATAGCAAGGTTGATGTTTTGGACTTCAAAAATGCAAATTTCTACAAACTCAGATCACTGGTAGGGGAAGTGCTGCAGGATCAGGGACTGAAGGCAAAAGGAGTACCTGAACACTGGTCATTCCTTAAGGACACGATCCTTGAAGCACAATGGAAGTCCATTCCTACACAGAGGAAATGTAGCAAAAGGGCTGGGAAGCTCTCCTAGCTAAACGGGGAAATCATAGTCCTCTTAAGAAAGAAGAAAGAGGTATACAAACAATGGAAGTTTGGGGCATGCCCTAAGGAGGCCTATACAATAATTGCCTGCACTTGTAGGTTACTTGAGCTGATCCTACCACTTGCAGGTCACTTTCTGACCTACCATCTGCAGGTATCTTAGGGCTACCCAACCCAAAATGGGTCACTGGGACCTGCCTAACTTGCCTTGGGTCACTGGGGCCAAGTTGTTCCCTATGGAGCAGAATTCCAGAATTCATTCTAACCCTACCACTTGCAAGTGACTGAGGCCTGCCTGACTCCACACAGGACACTGGGTTCCACCTGATCTGCTGTGGGTCACTGAAACCCACCTGATGCACCGCAGGTCACTGGGGCCCTACTACCCACTCTGGGTCACTGGGGTCTTTCAGATCTGCTATAGGACACTGGGGCTAGCTCAACATGCCATGCATTTCTTAGGATGGTGTGACCCATTCCATGGCTTTTGGGCTAACATGACCACAGGCACATTGGGGTCAGCCCCACCCATAGCATGACATGTTATGCTGGATCTGGCCCAACGCACTGCACAATACTGGGGTTGGCCTGACCTGCTGAGCAACACTGGGGTTGGCCCCAACCTTCCACATGACACTGGGACCCTTTTGCCCTCTGTAGGGGTTACTTGAGCCAACCCTACCAATTCCTTCCAACCTAACCACCCTCAGGTCAGTTGAGTTAACAGCCCAAGGGTCAGTTAAGGCAATCAACCTTGGCTCTTTCAGGCCAATCTGACTACCCATGGGTCCATCAGGCTGACCTGACCACGCGTGGACCACCCAAGCCAACCCAGTAACCTGTGGTTCATCCAGTCCAGCCTGACCACCTGTGGGTCACAGGGACTGACCCAATCACCCATAGATGGTTGGGTCCATAAGACCTGCTGGTGGTTGGGTTGGTCCCTGTGACCCACAGGTGGTCAGGTCAACCTGGCTTAGCTACAAAAAGCACATCTTAAATACCAAAGTCAAGGTCAACGCGTGAAACAACATTCTACATAAGCTCACAAATTCCAAATGGGAATGCTCAAGTTACAGTAAATATATTGACACAACGTAAATGATATAACCAGAATTATAACAGGCTGCCTAAAACCCACCCCAGTTCCCTGCCTATATGCACTATTTGGCAGAGCACCCCCTTACGTTGGGAGAAAAGTAGGCGACATTGACTAGCGCAGACAAGAGTCAGACAACTGCCACTCACTGTATGGACATCAACCAGCGCTCCACTGTCTCTTAGCAAGAAACAGCTTTCTGTCCTCTACCATACCATTGATCACATTACCAGAATCAGCCAGAACTACGCTTTGGCAAAAAGAATGGGAGAAACTAGGCAATAAAACTGTTGAATGGAGCCAGTGAGGAATTGCCTCTAGTGAGGAGTTAGCATCCAGCTCCAGTTACAAATGGCACATATGTAAAGCCTGAACACATTGAGAGAGGGTCTTAGCAGATGCAAGTCTCATGGAATCATGGGGCCTCTACATGACAAATACCATGCGTTTGTCAGGAGAAGCAAACCATGGATCATCTCCAGAGATGCTTGGCCCATAGCACCACCCCACAAGATTTAGCAACAGCAATACCAGAAGCAGTATCTTGTGCAGAATATTGGGAGCTGGCCATATAGAAAGGTTGGATTGAAGACACAATAAAGAAGAAGGCTGACCCATCAGTCATTGGGACAGTTCCTCTTTCTGACTCGCACTTCCCTGCAAGCTATAAGCTCCTTACTTATAGTTTCCAGGGCATCTCGGGTATCAGCTAGTCATTCACCTGCAGCCATCCATCTCAGTCACTTCTCTCCTGGCTGCCTACAGGGCCAAAATGACCACCTGGCCTCAGGCACTGGTCTTATAAGCCTCTACAAGCCCCACCCCTTCTTGTCAGGTGGCTCTCCAGCCACCCACCAAGGCTTCCACTTAGGCCTGATTGCCTCCAGGGCATCTTATGGCTGCTACTCTGTAGCAGTACCCATGCTGCCCAAACAGGGCTCTGCCCTACTGTCCTATTGTTTAGCTCAGGGGTGTCCAACCTTTTTGAATGTGGGGCCAGATCATGAACTTTTTATCACCCAGTGGGCTGGCGAGCCATATTCAAAGACCTCACAGGAAGCGGTGTCACATCAGGAAGTGATGTCGTGCGACCTTTGACACCAATGAAGTTGCAGGAAGTGACAATGAAACCAGTCTAACCAGTTCAAAACTCGCCTTCGATAGCATCCACCTCTGCCACTGTTTGGGACAGGATACTGAGCTAGATGGACCATTGGGTCCAAGCATGGCACTTTTTATGCTCTTATGTTCTTTGGTTGAGCTTCCAAACTATGGCTGAGATTTGCAAAAAGGGGTAGATAGGCATGTTACAAAGTTGTCATAAAAGATTTGGAGCCCTCTAAATCCCATTCATTT
>JAGPOW010003395.1:52210283-52241315 GCA_030014935.1 Caiman crocodilus
TACAAAGTTGTCATAAAAGATTTGGAGCCCTCTAAATCCCATTCATTTTAATGGAAGTTGGCCTTTTGATTCAGCTTTGAAAATCTCAGCCCAAGGTGCTAACCTAATAAATCAAAATATATTTTGCATTTCTATGCAGTGCATCTATGTGGGGCTCTACAAGCTTTTTACAAACATTAAATGAACCTTAAGATATCCCTGCTTTTCAGAAGAAATGTGGTGGTGAGGACATTCTGGGAACATCTCTCACTCTCTGTGTGTGATCTGCTTCTACTATCCTTGGATAACACTAGAAGGGCCCTTACTGCCTCATTTCCAGTTCAGAGCAGGTAAAAGTGTAAGTGGGTAGGAAGGGCTTGTTTTTTGGCAGCAGGTTTGAATGGCTTGAAGCTAGTGAAGAGATACCCACAATTAGTCACTGACCAGAGTGGGAACACAGTTGTCCTTACTTATTAACATGGCTCCAAGGCCCAGCACTGTCTCTGCCTACATGTTGTTCTCATGTCCTCTTCCTTTCCTAAATCTGATGAGAGTAGAGGATTCCCATCTTGTCTCCTGGACTGCCGTCACCGGATAGCTGTCCTGGTTCTAAGGTTGTGCTTCTGACTCTTTTGTGACCTCTTTTAGGATGCACACTTGGAACTCTGGCTTTTTCTTTCTGCCCATTTTGCTGAATTGTGATTATTCCCACGCTGCATGAATTTAGTTCAGTGGCTATGATTCTGCTTTCTCATACAGAGGCAATGACTGTCACAAAGTATGGCATATTGTAGTAGGATAAAAACATTTTGAAGGCCACACAGAAAGCAATAAGCAGTTTTTACTCACATGAGCTTACCAGGTATCAACCACCTGCTACTTGGGTTCCTGACAGGTACAGACACAAGTTTATTAGCACGTTGTTCCAGAGTGAGTCTCTGTGCCATAGCCTACATCAGGTCTCAGATCTAGGGAGCCTGACCCCTCCACAGCCCTAGGCTGGTCATGTTATACCAATCTGCTGGCCGGTGCAGACCCGGCCGGGCTCCTCCCATCCCCAGAAGCATGTGGGAAGCCAGCTTCAGCAGCATACCGCTTTTCCTGGCCAGTGCTGACCCGGCTGGGTTCATCCCATCTGGAGCAGCACGAGGCTAAAGCTGGCTTCTCACAAGCTGCTGGGGATGGGAGGAGCCCAGCCAGGTTGGCACTGGCCAGCAGAAGCAGCGGTGGAGCCGTGTACTGCTCTGGACTGACCGGTGCAGGCAGGGGAAAAATGCAGCTGAGCCCCTGCTGCTCCAGCCGGGCTCGTTCCGTCCTGAGTAGCACATGGCTCTGCCGCCGCTTCTGGCCACTGCAGACCCAGCCAAGCTCCTCTCATCCACAGCACCTTGTGGGAAGCTGACTTCAGCTGCATGCCACTTTTCCTGGCCGGTGCTGACCCAGCTGGGTCCATCCCATCCGGAGCAGCATACAGCTGAAGTGGCTTCCCACATGCTGCTGGGGACGGGGGGAGCCTGGCCAGGTCTGCACTGGCCAGCAAAAGTGGCAGCAGAGCCGTGTGCCACTTGGGACGGGACGAGCCTGGCCGGAGCTGCAGGGGCTCAGCTGCATTTTCCCCCTGCCTGTACCGGTCAGTCCCGAGCGGCACATGGCTCCACTCACTTAACCACCCTTGGGTTATCTGTGCTAACCCCATTACCCATGTACCCACAAGTGCCTGAGGGTCACCTGGGCTGACCCAACCTTCCACAGATTTCCTGCACCAACTTGACCACCCGTGGATCTCCCAGATTGACCCAACAGCCTATGGATCAGCCAGGCTGACCCAACCACCTGTGAGTCACACTGACTGGCCTGACCACCCACAGGCCTATTTGGATTAAAAAAGGCCATGGGCCTTATCCCACTAAAAACTGGGAGCCGCCACTGGTTGGGCAGCCAGAGCCATTAAAATCCAATAAATTATGTGGAACAAACCATAAGAAAACAGGGTGTGCATGTGCAAGGTCATAGGGCCAAAACAAATGCTTCCTTGGGGGACCCTGAGCTGAGCATGCCAGATAGCGCCCACCCGACCACCCACAGGCCTCAGAAGCTGACCCAATGACCTGTGTGTCAACCCCAACATATATGGGTCAGTCAGGCCAATCTGACCATCCACAAAACACCCTGGCCAACCCAACCACCTGCATGTAACTCATGCTGACTTGATCAGCTACAGGTCAATCTAGCTGGCTCAACCACCCATGCGTCACCAGGGCCGAGCTGACCACCTGCGAGTCATTCAAACCAACCCAACCACCTGCAGGTCAATTGGTCTGATATGACCAATCACATGCCGCCTAACCACTTGTGTCTCACAAGAGGTTACATGAGAACCTGTGGGTCACCCAGGCTGACTTGACCACCCATGGATCACTCAGGCCTACCAGAGCACATGCAGGTCAGTCAGGCCAACCCAACCTACTATAGGTCAGTTAGATGAATCCAACCATCTGTGTGCCACCTGGGCCAACCTGACCACTCCCAGATCATCCAGGCTGACCCAACTGCCTGCAGGTACCTGGACCAATTCAACCACATTCACACCTTTGGGTCCTCCAGGCAGACCTGACCATCTGTGAGTCAGCCAGGCCAACCTGATCACCCATGAGTCACCCAGGCAGACTGGACCAACTGTAGGTTAGTTAGGCTGACCCAACCACCTGCAGGTCACTCAGACCAACCAGACAACCCACAGATCACCCAGGCCAACGTGACCACCTGGATGCCTCATAGGCCAACTCAAAAACCTGCAGGTCAGTTGGGCCAACCTGACCACCTGTGGGACACCTGGGATGACTCGACCACCTCGTTATCCCCTGGGTCAACCCAACCTCCCATGGGTCAGTTGGGCCACCCAACTACCCCTGGGTCTCCCAGGTCAACCCAACCACCAACAGGTCAGTTCACCAACCCTACCATTCATGGGTCAGTTGGGCCAACAGGACGATGAGTAGATCACCCACATTGATCCAACCACCTGCAGGTTGCCTGGGCCTACCCGACCACTCAAGGGTCCCCAAGGCTGGCCCAACCACCTGCAGATCACCCAGGCTGACATGACCATGCACAAGTCAGTCAAGTCAACCTGATCACCATGGGTAACCCAGGCCACCTTGAACACCTGCATGTCAGCTAGGATGACCCAAGTACCCATGGGTCACCCAGGCCAACCTGAATACCAGCAGGTCAGTTGGTTTGACCCAACCACCTGTGAGTCAGCCAGGTCTACCTGACCACCTGCGTGTCATTTAGGCCAGACTGACCACCCTCAGATCAGACAGGCTAACCTGATCATGTATGGGTAACCTGGGCCAACCTAAGCCTAAGGTCAGTTGGGCTGACCCAACTACCAGTGGGTCACCCAGACTGACTTGGGCACGCTCAGGACTCCTGTACAGAACCAACAACCTGTGGGGCACTTGGGCCAATCTGACCACCCATGGGACATTTGGGATGACCTGAAGACCTGTGGCTCACCCAGGCTGACTCAACAAACCATGAGCTACCTAAGTGGTCTGGACCAACTGCAGGTCAGTCAGGTCAACCTAACCATCTACCCACAGGCCATCCAAGCTAACCTGACCACCTGCAGGTCACTTGGGCCAACATGACCACCTGGATGTCCTCTAAGTCAACCCAAAAACCCATGGGTCAGCCAAGCTGATCCAACTATATGTAGGTCAGACAGACCAACTCAAGTACCCAAAGGTTGGGTGGGCTGACCCAAACACTGGCAGGTCAGTTGGGCCAACCTGACCTCCCGTGGGTCAGTTGGGCTGATCCAACCACTCACAGATCCCCTGAGTCAACCTGGCTACACATGGGTTAATCAGACCAAGCCTACCACCCACTGGTTAGCTGAGCCAATCTGACTATTCACAGGACAGTCAGGCTGACTCAACCACCTATGGGTTTCCAAGGCCAACCCAACTACTCGTGGATCTCAAAGGCTAACCCGGCCACCCATGAGTCACCCTGGTGGACTGGGCCACCCATAGATCAGTCAGGCTGAAACAACTACCCACAGGTCAGTTGGCCTGTCCTGACCACCCATGGGGCACCCGGGCTGGCCCAAACAGCTGGATGGCCCCCAGATCAACCCAAAAGCCCTCACGTCAGTTGAGCCTGTGGGTCACAAAGCACAGAGAAGCTGGGTGAACTTGAATACCATCAGGTCAGTTGGGTCAACCCAACCTCCTGTGAATTAGTTGGGCCAACCTGATCACTCACAGGTCTTCTGGGACAACCCAACCACCAATGAATCATGTGGAATAATCCAACCACCCAAAGGTCATCCAGGCCGATGAGACCACCAGCAGATTTCAAAGGCCAGCTTGACCACCTGTGAGTTACCCAGGTCAACATGAACACCTCTGAGTCATTTGAGCTGACCTGACCATCCATGGGTCACCCAGGCTAATTCAACAACCTGTGGGTGAGTCTAGCTGGCCCAACCACCCACAGGCCTATTTGTTCCTTGTCAGGGTGTGGGCCAAGGCCCACCATGTTACTTAGTGGCCCCCACTGATTAGGGACCAATGAGAGAGGAACAACTGATTTTGTGGGACAACTAATGACAAAAGGGAACCAATCACCCACAGGTCACATGGGCTGACCTGAAAACCAGTGAGTCAACAACTGCAGTTGAGTTGGGTAAACTTGACCTCCCATGGGTCAGTTGCACAAACCTTGCCATCTGCAGGTCACCTGGACCAGCCCAACCACAGGTGGGTCACCTGGGCTGATGAGACCAACCGTGGGTCACCTGTACCACCCTGACCACCTGCAGATCAAATGAGTTGACATGAGAACCCTCAAATCACCCAGACTAACCTGAGCACCCACAGGTTATTTGGGCTGACCAATCTACTTCAGGTCACCCAGGCCAACCTGACCACACATGTCACCTGTACTGACAAGACCACCCACAAGTCACCCATGTTGACCACCCACAAGTCAACCAGCTGTCAGACCAACCTGACCATCCATGAGTCACCTGGGTAGACTGGACCACAACCACTCAGTCAGGCTGACCCAACCACCTGCAGGTGAGCCAAGCAGACTTTAGGACACCTGGGCCAACCTAACCATCTGGATGTCCCCTGGACCAACCCAAAAACCTGCCGGTCAGTTAAGCCAATATGACCACCTGAAGATCACTCATGGTGGCCCCAGTAACTGTGGTTCACCTGGGCTGACCTGACTTCCAGCGGATCAGTTAAGCCACCTTGACCTCCTACAGTTCACCCAGGTTGGCCCAGCTGACCTGACAACCCATGGGTCACCCAAGCTGACGTGACCACCTGTTGGCCGCTTGGGCCAACCCAACTAACCATGGGTCATCCAGGCTGATCTGACCCACCCGTAGGTAACATGGGCTGACCTGCTCATGTGATGGCGAAATAGACTACCTCACCCACTGTATGGTCAACCGGGCTGATCTGACCATCCTGCAGGTCATTTGGGCCCACCCAAACATGCAAGGTGCAGTCCCACCAATGCAAACTCCCACTGGTCAGTTGCACAGACCCAACCATCTGTGGGTCATCTGGGCTGACCTGACAATCTGTAGGTCTCATGGGTCAATGCAACAACTTGCTTGTCAACTGGGCCGATTCAACCACCTGCTGGTCGCCTGGGCCAGCCCAACCACCAGCTGGTCACCAGGGACAAACCAATCTCCCACAGGACAGTCAGGCCAAACCAACCACCTGCTGGTCAGTCAGGCTAAGCCAGCCTCCTGTGGAACACACAGACTCCACTTGCAGATCCACTTGCATTTCACATGGGTCAAACCAGCCACCCTCAGGTCATTCAAGCTCTTTATAAACTCTGGTAATGCATTAATGTAGTGAAATGTGTTGTGGGCATTAAATACCTCCACATCTTTGATTTTAATTTTCTGTTAAATCACTCTACTACTGCCACTTTCACTTCACTATTCACCACAAAATGGTGAATATTATAACAGTTCGCTTAAAGGCTTATTTAAAATTTCTTTTCCCTGATCAGTCTGTAATTTTTGAGGTACACAGCCCTCTGTAAAAATAGTTTTAAAGGCCCAAGCTACTTCACCATCCAACTTGTCTTTTAAACCCATGGCCCAGGCACGCTTTTATACTATATCTATCACTGTTAAGATATAATTAACTCCACCGTTGTTTTTGGAAAACTACTGTGTATCCAGCAAATCTGCCTGCCAGTGCGCATCAATGTCTGAAACAACAAGTCTTGTTTCTTTTAAAACATCTTCTCACCAACTTGTGTAGGGTATAAGTATCCTGATCTGAAAGTCAGGCAGTTATCCTGCTTTTGTTCAGAACCTTATTCTGTCTTTTGGCACCTTCGAAAAGCGAGTTCATCCCACCAAAACTCTCAGCTTCTCCAGGAGAGTAATACATTTCCTTTAACAAAGCTCCCTGTGTAGACATGTCTGACAACCACGGTGCCCGCTCCACCCCCACCCACATGGTACATTCAAGCACCTGAGAACAAATTTAAACTACGGTAAAACAAGGTATATTAAGCAGGTAACAAAATACAATGTTAACAATGGTCTTCAGCCTTGTCTTCAACAGTTGTTCAAAACCAGGTCATGCAAAAACCCTTTTCTGAACAGGGGTGGGCTACATTTTTATTTGAAAACAGTCCACCGTACAGACCTGCTTGGTGACCTCCATGGGTTCTTAGCCCTGCATGGTGACCTCCACAGGCTCAAAGCCCTGGCTGGCAACCATTGTCTTTGGACAAAACTGTTGCATCAGTCTTAGGTCTCAAATTCCTCTCTTTCGGACATGAAGACAAACAGCTCATGCAAAAGACCTTTACTTTCAGCACGGTGCCAATGTGCAGGTTTTGGAAGTCCTCTGTAAAGGAATCATCTACCTGCGAAAAGATTGTACTTAGCACAGACCCAGATAGTTACAAGAAAAAAACAGCCCCACAAAAAATAATCTAAATTGGTTACCTCAGGAGAGCCCCTTGAGACAGGATTGTCTAACACCTCCATGCTCTCCATAGGTAGGTCTGTTATGGGCTGCTCAGTTTCTGTCACGGTCCCTGGTCCTGTTTCAGGAGTCTTGGGATCCAACTCACATTCCTGAATCTCACTCATATCTACCCCTGCCTACCTTAACGTGGTCTCAGACAAACAGAGGGCCTGCCTGGGAAAGTAGATAGACCAGGTGGGCTTACAGCCTAGGCCCCACCCTTCTATTCCCTCCGATTGGTGCGGTGCCATTCTTGGTGAGGTCTGTGGCCTCTGAAACCTCCTACCATATGGTTGAGGATGGTGGGGCAGGGTGTTAGACGGGTCACACCCCTCACTACCTGATAGGTGACACCTGTGCCTGGTGGGCTAGGGTGGTGCCATGCAGCATGTGGCGTGGGGGGGGGGATTTGGGGCTGTTGGGCTACCCTTCTGATGTCACGTACCATGTGATGGGGTGGGGAATACTGGAGCCAGCATTGCAGTCTGGGGCTTGATAGGTCATGACTGTACCATGTGGTCTAGGACTGGTCTTGCAGCATAAGGGGTGGGCTTTGGGTTCTGAATGGGCTGTCCTTCTGATGTCACTGACCATGTGATGGTGGTGTCATGCACCATGTGGTGGGGTCAGGGGCGGGCTTTTGGTGGCATACATTATGTGACTAGGGGCAGAGGCAGGTTTCTGATGTCGTGTCATGTGACCAGAGGTTGGGGGCACTGTTTGTGATGTCACATGTCATGTGACTGGGGAGTGGGGATAAGGTTTGTGATGTCATGCAACATATGCCTGGGGGTAGTGACTGAGTTTCTGATGTCACATGTCATATGACAGGGAGCGGGGTTTGTGATGTTACATGTCATGCAACCAGGGATGTGGTTTGTGATGTCACTCACCATATATGAGGAAAACAGGGTGGGGTTTGTGATGTCAAAGGCTATGTGATGGGGTGGGACTTCCAGTTCCTAAGATAGCAAGATAGCCACCTGTCAAGTTGACAAGTGGGTGTTCCTAAATACTACTGCCCAGTATGCTGTTAGCCTTCTTGCCAACAAGGGCACACTGCTGCCTCATATTCAGCTTATTGTCTGCTATAACCCCCAGGTCCTTTTCTGCAGAGCTGTTGCCCAGCCAGTCAGCCCCCAGCCTGTACTGATCCATGGAATTGTTTTGTCTTAATTGCAGGACTTTGCATTTGTCCATGTTGAACCTCACGAGATTGCTTTTGGCCCAATCCTGCAATTTGTCTAGGTCACTCTGAATCCTAGCACCAACCTTAAGTGTATCTACTACTGCCCCCCACCTTGGTGTCATTTGCAAACTTGCTGAGGGTGCACTCTGTGTCATCTTCCACGTCGTTGACGGAGACATTGAACAAAATAGGCCCCAAGACTGACTTCTGAAGCACTCCACTTGATACTGCCTGCCAGCTAGAAATTGAGCCATTGATTACTACTCTCTGTGCCTGATGTTCCAGCCAGTTTTCTATCCATTCATCCAGCCCATACTTCCTTAGCTTGCATCCACTCGTCTCCCCACATCCACGGAGCCAGTCATCTCATCATAAATAGTAATCATTCAGGCATGAACAACCTAATGAATCCCCTTGCCCCTGGTGAATCCATGCTGATTGGTCCTAATCACCCTTTTTTTCATCCAAGTGCTTAGAAATGGATAAGGATCTGCTCCATGGTTTTTCCAGGGACTGAGGTGAGGCTGACTAGTGTTAGTTCCCTGAATCCTCCTTCTTCCCTTTCTTAAATATGGGCACTATGTTTGTTCTTTTTCAATTGTTCGGGACCTCTGCTGATTGCCATGAGTTTTCAAAGATGATGGCCAGTGGCTCTGCAACCACATCAACCAACTCCCTCAGCTTCCTTGGGTGCATCCCATTCGGCCCCATGGACTTGTACACATCCAGTTTTTCTAAGCAGTCCCTATCCTGTGTTTGTATCACTGAGAACTGCTCAGCTCCTCCCCAGCCTGTGGTGCCCAGTATAGTAGTCTGGGAGCTGACCTTGCCTGTGAATCCTGAGACAAAAAAGGCATTGAGCTCTTCAGCCTTTTCTGCATCCTGTCACAAGGTTGCCTCCCCCAATTCTGTAAGGGACTCACACTTTCCCTGATCTTCCTCTTGCTACTGATATATTTGTAGAAACCTTTCTTGTTACCCTTTACATCCCTTGCTAGCTGCAACTTCAATTGCACTTTCGCTTTACTGACTTCATCCCTGCATGCCCAAGCAATGCTTGACCAAAGCCCTGCTAGGCCAAGGTGGTCTTCTGCTATACTTGTTATTCATCCTGCACATCGGGATGGTTTGTTCCTACACACTCAGTAAGGCTTCTTTAAAGTACAGCCAGCTCTCCTGGACTCTTCTTCCCCTCATTCTGGCTTCTCAGGCGATCCTGCCCATGAGTTCCCTGAGTGAGTCAAAGTCTGCTTTTCTGAAGTCCAGGGTTCTCACCCTGCTGCTCTCCATCCTTCCTTCCTTTCCTCAGGACCCTGTACTCTAACATTTTGTGGTCACTGCTGTCCAAGTTGCCAATCCACTACTACATTCTCCACCAATTCTTCCCTGTTAGTAAGCAGCAGGTCAAGAAGAGCATGGCCCCTAGTTAACTGCTCTAGCACTTGCATCAGGAAGTTGCCCTCAGCCCTCTCCAAAAACTTCCTGGATTGCCTGTGCACTGCTGTACTGCCCTCCCAGCAGATGTCAGTGTGGTTGAAGTCCCCCATGAGAACCAGAGCCTGCAATCAGGAAAATTCCTCTAGCTGTTTGAAGAAAGCCTCCTCCACCACTTCCTCCTGGTCTGGTGGTCTATAGCAGACCCCCAGTATGACATCACCTTGTTGCTTTCCCCTTGACCCTAACCCAGAGACTTTCATACTGGAGCTCTGAGCAATCATATGGCTCTTTTACATAAAGTGCAACTCTTCCTCCTCTTCTCCCCTGCCTGTCCTTCCCAAACAGTTTGTACCCATCCGTGACAGTGATCCAGTCATGCAAGCTATCCTATGAAGTCTTTGCTATTCCGATCACATCATAGTTCCTGTGACTGTGCAAGGACTTTCATTTCTTCCTCCTTGTTTCCCAGGCTCCACACATTTTTGGACAGGCACCTGAGGTAATGAGTTGATTGCTGTGATTTCTCAGAAAGTATGAAAGTACCTCCCCTGTTGCCTCCTCTTGCTTGTTCTTTCTCCAGGTCTCCTGCTTCCCCCTTACCTCAGGGCTTTGGTCTCTACCCTGTGACAAACCTAGTTTAAAAACCTTCTCACGAGAGTAGCAAGCCTGACTGTGAAGACACTCTTCCCTCTCTTCGTCAGATGGATCCCATCTCCAGAGCCGGCCCACAATTTTTTGAGGCCTCTTGCAAGTCATGGCTTTGGGGCCCCTGACGCAAAGAAGGCATTGGCAGCAGCGGGCAGCGGGGGGGAGGGGGAAGCACAGAGGTGGATTAAGGTGTATTAGGGCCCTGGGCAATCACAAAATTAGAGCCCCCCCCAAATGGGTGCTGGGCTTTGGGGAAAGAGGGGCCCTTTCCCCTCCTAGTGCTGCCAGGGGAGGCTGGGTGGACCCTGCTGGGCTGTGGGGCACATGCCTGCCACTTCTCCCTGTTCCTCATCCCTGCTATGGCCAAATGTACACATACACATGGCAGACAAGGTTCTTTGGGTAAATCTGATATCTTTTATTAGACTAACTGAATAGTTGGAAACATTTTTCTAGCAAGCTTTCAGGTTTAAAAACCCTTGTTCAGGTTGCAGAAGCATCTGCAGTTGGTGTGTGCTCTTCCTGGATAGAACAAATAGTAAAGAAGCCAGAGGCTGGTCTGCATGCAAGCCAGTAAATGAAAATGTAAATTGAGGAGTCAGTGGGTGAGAGTCAGTGGGTTTCATGGAATCAATCCTTAAATCGCTTGTTACTGAAAGAATGAGTTTTGTCTAAGACACTACAGACTTTTTATGAAAACTTAAACATAGACCACCTTCACAGTAACACCCTCCTAGCCACCATGGATGTTACCAGTTTATATACCAACATCCTACCCCAGGACGGCATCCAAGCCTGCCTTACATACCTACAAGAGCAAGATGACAACTCTGACTACAGACCCAAAGATATTACTGAAATTATATACTTCATCATCACACACAACAATTTCACTTTTAATAACCAACACTTCCTCCATACCATGGGTACAGCTGTGGGCATCAAAATGGCCACACAGTATGCCAAACTTTTTATGAAGCTCCAGGAAAGACTGCACCATCAAACCCTTGTTATATTTAAGATATATCGATAACATCTTCATCATTTGGACTGAAAACCAGCAATCTCTGATCACCCATTTCTTCCTCTTGGTGGCAGTGGTCTCAATCCTCCTAACTTTGGGGAGGCCTGGCTGGGCCTGTTCTGCTGCCAGACTGTAATCCTTCTTCTTTGTTGCTATGTCTCTATATCTGTTCTCTGGGCAAACCGCTGCAGGTGGGGATGAAGAAAGCCAGAGGTCACAAGCTTCTGGCTCCCACTGTGCTGGGAGTCCATGGTCCTCTTCCTTCTCCAGCACTGCCTCTGGCAGTCCTTTCTCCGCAGCCCTAAAGGTCTCCTTAAGTACTGAATTGATGTATTCCTCATGGCTGGGAATGCTTCAGAGCTTCCCCACATTCTGCTCTAGCTCTTACCTGCTCTCTGAAGGATATTCCCTGCAGGCAGCGCTCACATCACAAGCACACCCTCACCTGGCTGTCACTGGAAGGAAACTACAAGCTGCAATCCCCACAGCACCAATCCAGGAGCTGGGTGGAAGCCTTCATAGTGAGCAGTCCTGCCTGGTGCACACAAGATAAGCTGGCAGTGGTCCTGGCACTGCAACATGCTTTCTGGGTCTCTTAAATCTGCCACCTACCTCTTTCTGCCCCTTTCCTCAAGCAGACCTTCCCTAGCACTGTCCCTTGTAGACTGACTTGTTCATTGTTCCTTGGTCCTGAAAGGGTCCCTTTTCCCTGCTAACCTGCAAAAAGTAGATTAGCAGGGAAAAGGGAATGGCACACCACTTCTGCAATATACTACTCACCCAAGTAGGCTGGCCAAATGATTTGTATGGTCTTTCAAAAATGCCTTGCTCTCTATGGAAGAAGAGGCAGAGTCAATCCAGCAGAAGCTGGTCTGCTTTTTTCCTTGCATACCAGAATGCAGTACATGTTACAACGAATGAGATGCCAGAAATGCTGTTTTTAGATCAGAATCTCAGGTTACAATTGAACTTGTTCAAACTGGACTTGCAGCAGTGTGTCTGAAATTGCCAAATAATTCAGGCCATGACAAGAGGAACACGCATCCCTCAGCAACTACATATGAGCCAAAAGGTATTGGCTTCTGATTACTGAGGATTTAAGGAATGGCAGCTTGGGGTTGGGAGTGCACAAACAGGTCCTTTATCCTGTGCGGTGCAAGTGGCACCTAATATTGTTTGGATCCACTACATTGACCAACTACAAGCTACAGGTACAACTGCCAAGTAACATGGCAACAACAGTTGGATCTCCATCTGTTGTTGGGCCATCAGTTTTGCAACCTACAGTGACTACCACTAATGCTACAACAGACATCAGTAAAGTTGACTGGCCAGGAGCTAATAACATTAAGCTACCTACATCCAACAAGGGGATGTCTGAATCCCCAGCCACTGGCCCCTCCAGTCAAGGTGGCAGAATATGCCAATGATTTGACTATTTTTGTGAGCAGTGAGGGTGACATCCAGTCCCTGATTGACTGTCAATGAGCCTGTGAGTGTGCCTCCTCAGCCTGTTTCAAGTGGGCCAGAAGAGACACATTTCTGCTGGGTACCCAAACTGATGCTTGGGCCCCAGACCGGCTTGGAGGCATGCCCTGGTGCCAGGATGGCTTTAACGCTGTGGGAACTTTTCCTAGGCTTGAAAATCCATCTTGCCAAGCAATAAGAAGGCCTCAGTGAGGCCCAACTATAGAAGTGGTCCAACTATAGTGGTGCCACTGGCACTGGCACCTGCCCAGCCTCCCTTACCATGGCTGAGTCTTGGCAGCTGCTACTCTGTGGCCCAGAAAGACTCTACAAGCTGCTCATGAACTTCTTTTGGAACAGGCACCATTGGCTCCAGCTGGCTGTCCTGTGCCTGCCCACTAACCAGGGAGGTCAGGGCTTAATCAGCTTGGGGATCAGAGTGGCTGCCCTTCACTGAACCTTGTTCCTGGAAGCTTCATTGCTTCTTCAGTCTGGTCACACACCAGCAAGCTGACCCAATTCTGACTCCAGTTGGTCTGGCTGGGGCTTGGCCAGAGCCGTGGCCAAATGGCTGGACAGTGGCAATGTGTAGGGGGTGCACAGGAGGCACATGCACTCCCTGAGAGCGCCGGTGCACCCCTGACTGGCCGCACTTGCCACTTAGGCGACGGGCACAGGCGGGAGCACTGGTGCCCCTTTGTGAGCACAAGCCAGGGAGCAGTGCTCCAGGAAGCGGCAGCAGCAATTGATCAGCTGCCTTGTGAAAGGCAGTGGGGGGACACCCCCCTCTCCCCCAGTTGATGAGATTGGCCACAGCGGGACTTCCCCCCCCCGGCCAGCAAGATTGGCTGCCCCCTGTCACTG
Source organism: Caiman crocodilus (assembly GCA_030014935.1). Taxonomy (NCBI): domain Eukaryota; kingdom Metazoa; phylum Chordata; order Crocodylia; family Alligatoridae; genus Caiman; species Caiman crocodilus. The sequence goes on from JAGPOW010003395.1 coordinate 52,223,926, forward strand.
ACTGGTCACTGGCGGGGCATGTGCTCCTCCGAATTAAGGTGACACCAGTTGCCCACATGGCTGGATTTGCACTCTATCCATTTTGCTTCACATTTCTTGGCTAAAGTGAAAGCTGCCCTCTGCACATGTGCTTACCACCCTGGAAGATCTGGAAGGTCACCTCCACACACAACAAGCCATCCCCAATGACAGCTGCTAGACAGGTTCCCTCCCCACCCTGTCACTGCGTAGCTCTCCGGCTCTGGACAGCAGTGAGCGGCAGGCCCGGCATTCTGCTGTCCCTACCCGTGCCCAAGGAGAACACTGGTAGGCTTTGCCTTGAGATCATGTCTGGGAAGGCACTGTACACATGAACAGTCAAAGAGCATCATGCCTGCCTGTGTCCTTGTTGCCTGCCCTGACAACTTGATGGCAGCAACTAGTGGCAGCAATGTGGGAGCAAGCATTGGCAGCCTGGTGCACTCTGAACAAGCTACGCAGCACCCAGAGAACTGAGGAACTCCTGTGACAGCTGTTGCAAAGGACCCTGGCCACAGGCATGTTTGCATAGACTGGGTGTTGGCAGTGGCAGCCTGCCCTTTTGGCAAGGAGGAGGTGGAAAAAATTCTTCCACAGATTCCTGGCCTGCCCCTGGCTGCAGCTGCTCTTTGCTGCCCTCAGCACCCGGTTTGGCGCGCTGGACTTGGTGTACTTCATCTTGATCTTGTACTAAGCAGCCAAGGAGCGCACGACCTGCCTGACCAATTTCCTGGTAGGCCAGGCCAAGACAGCAACTCTGTAAAGCTGCAAAAACTGACTCACAGGCGCCAGCTCCAGCGATGCCCTGCAACAGTCTTGCTTCCTGATCTGGGTGTGTCACACCTGAATTCGGACACTTCACCTTGGACGCTGTCAAGGAAAGGGTCCTCTGCGAGGTGGCAGGCAGACAGTTGGTCAGACACGAGTAACCCTCCCAGGGACATGGGCATGAACAGCACGCACCCCTGGGGGCTGGGGAGCAGGGTGAGCTCCTGCAGGTGTGGTGGGAAGCGGGGAGGTCCCACGGGTGTCAAGCACCAACCACCCACCAGTGACCACCCACAAACCAGTGGCGATCGAGGACATGCCAGCGGCGCTGTGGGCAGCAGGGAGGAGCGGGGGCGAGCAGCGACCAGCAAACTCCAGCGCTCTTTGCAGGGGGTGCACCGCCAGGCTCGAGGCGTCGCCAGTGGGCGTGGGGGAGGAGGTTTTAACCTCCCGTGACACGGTGCTCTTGTGTTGTTGACAAGTGTTTCACATTCATTCCCGTGGAGGGGGGGCACGCACGTTTACACAGTCACGGCTTTTAATAGCTGTGTAAAAAAGGTCATGCCACACCGCGCCGCGGAGGCCTGGCGCCGCGACCGCGCTGCAGTGGCCCGGCTGGGGGCGGGGCTGTGGGTCGGAAGCCCCGCCCCTGCGGCCCCGCTGGCTCCTCGGCGCAGCTGCCGCTTCCTCCCCGGCGCTGGCGGAAGCGCTGTGCCAGCAAGCGGCGGCGGCGGTGCCGGGCGGGCCATGGCGGATGGGTCGCGCTCGCTGGGCGGGAGCCGCGGGGGCAGCCCGGCCGCCAGCCCGTCGCTGGGGGGCAGGAGCCGCCCACCGCCGCCGTCGCCGGGCCACAGCTTCAGGCGGGTGACGCTGACCAAGCCCACGTTCTGCCACTGTTGCACCGACTTCATCTGGGGGCTGGCGGGATATCAGTGCGAGGGTAAGGGGCTGCCTCGCCGCCTCCTCCCGTCCCCTCTGGGCCCGGGCCCGGTGCCCCGCGCCCTGCAGCCGCCTCCCCTCGGGCTGGCGCCGCGGAGACCTGCGAGGGGCCGGGCAGCCGGTCCCGGCTCGGTTGAAACCCTGGCTTTGGGGCCGTTTCCTGTGCGTGTTACAGCGCGCTCTCTGACGACGTGTCTTGCATTTGAAGTGCTCGAGGGCTGCTTTTGGATGACTTGCACCAGTTAACACTGGGGGAGGGGGAGGGGGAGGGCATCTCGGGAGAAAGCACGGATCCCTGTCGGGCTGCCTTGGGTGGGGGCGTGGGACGCCACTGCAACATGGCAGTAGTCCCTGCCTCTCCTATCTGTGACTGGAGGGGGAGGGGTGTCTGCCACTGCCCCGAGTCTCTCTGCTGCCTTTCAGCAGGCACCTGGGAGGTTTTCAGTATGGGAGGTCAAGTGTCCAGGTTGTAGCCCTATTGGTCTAGAACGGGCGGGCAATTATTTTGGGCAGAGTCCGTTTCCTGAGTTTTGGCAAGCCATTGAGGGCAGCCTGACAAGCAGCCAGGGGCAGGTAAATCCTTGTTTTCTAGATTTTTTTAGCGGCCCCACGGGCTGAATAGAATGGTCTGGCAGGCCGCATCTTGCCCACCCCTGGTCTAGAGGTAAAGGCAATCAGGAGTTGTAGTAGAGATGATATTTTTATTAGACCAACAAGATTTTTGCCAAAAAACCCTGTAAACTGTCTGCCTGGAAGAGTTTTCCATCTATAGACTCTTCATATTCCATAAGATTTCACAGAACTTTCATTTCTACCCAGGAGAACTTCTTTACAGTCTTTTCTGCACTGCCTGATGAAGGGAGTTTGTGCCCGAAAGCTTGCAATTAAAGGGTTGGGGGTTTTTTTGCAGAAAATCTTGTTGGTCAAGTAAAAGATACCATCTCTACCACAAGTCCTGATTGTCACTGCGTGAGATGCGCTTCTGCTTCCTTCTGCCTGATGCGGCATTGCTCTTATTCAGGCAGGGGAAGGGGGTGAGGGGAAGGTACGTCTGGGCCTGCAGTAGCCTTGTTAGTATGATGTAGTTGAGGGAGGGAATGATTTGTGTTTTCTTAAGAAGGTGTGTGAGAGGAAGGGAGAGATTCTCCAAAGAAATGTCCCAAATTTTGTGGTACTGCCACTGTACGTACTCACACGTACTCAGAACTTTACAGCTATTTTTCTGTGAATGATATGGAACTTGTGTGTGGCTTGAGAAAAACCAAACAAAATACTCAAGAAGAACAGCTCCTCATTCATTTTTAAGCAGTTCAGGACCAGTACTTCTTCACTGTAGGTAGGCAATAAAGTTGATAATGGAGTTTATTTTAACGCAGTACATTTCAATATTTTTATTAGTTATGTATATTTTATATGTTTTTCTGTCATGAGCCGATTCTTTCAAAAGGTGTGGTTTTTTTTTTTTGGTTTTTGGAAACTCATTTTGGTCCTCTTATTCTTTACGGTCTCTCCTGGTCACTGGCAACTATTCTTAACCTCAGCAAAGAAGGCTTTGTGATAATAGACTGTGCAGGTACCTGCATGCATGTGCTGTCTCCCTCCACTCTCCTTTTATTAAGGCAAACTGAACTTAAAATCTTGGCTCTGGTTTGTTACCTTGTGCTTTTGTGGGAGAAACAGTTGACATGTATATTCTTTTGGGGGTGAGCCCCTGTTTTGTATGGTCTCAGCGGAGAGTTTAGATTCTTATCTCATTATTTGAACTAGCTTTTATTAATCTTTATGTCCCTCAGCAGGTTAATTGCTTTGTTTTGTCCCTCTTGATCTCTTCAACCCATCTTTCCTCTCAGCAGTGCCGTATCATCCTCCTCCTTTGTATGTAAAGAAATGTAGTTGACCCTGTAAGTTTGGAGTAAGGCAAAAGGTAGGACAGGGTGGCACCTCATAGATTAAATGAATGAAGCTGCGTGCATATGTTCAAATGATCTAGGAGAACTGTCCAAGATTTGTTCTCCTAGTAGAAAAACTAACCCAGAGTTGAACTGGCATTTGAATGCTGAGCCCTTGAAGAGCAGGGATCTTGCAGGGCTAACTTCATCCAGAAGACCCCTGGGTTTACTTCTCAATGTGCTCTGCAGGTTCCATCAGTCTGCCTGGAGACAGACTGCTTATGTCTCCCTGCAGCTCAGTGTGGGTTTATCTTGTGAATAATGTTTGCGTACTTAACAGTGTTAACACTGCATGGCACCCTGTGACAACCTTGAGAGGATCTCAAGACACCCCAAGCTGCCACAGGACCTTGATTGATAATCAGTGGTCTGTAACGTGCCACTTTGCCCTCCCTTCTACCTTTGTATTTAAAATACTTTATTTTTTTCTGTTTAATACCCCTGCTCTCTCTAAGTCCATTCATATTCTACCTAGCCAGTTGCTGTAGCCTAGGAAAGTTTATGCCTTTCTGAACAGGCAGTCTTTAAGGTGCGACCCTGTCCTAGCTTCCTTTGTTTGACAGATGTTTTGTGGTAAGCTTAGACAAAAATGCAATTTTCTCAAAAAAAAAAAAAGAAAAAAAAAAGCAGGCCTTGGTTAAAAATGGTTTACTCTCACTAATTAAAATACCTTGTTGGGCATTATGGTATAAAGGAAGGGCTGTGTTTCTGTCTTTGCATGATGAAGGAGAATTTTGTGGGATTGAAAATTTTAATTGCCTGCAAGTTGTGCACTACAGTGTCAGTTAAGACGTATTGAAATAAGAGTATGTTTAAAATGACACTAAGATATTAAAAAAAAATATCCTTTTCTATGAAAAATATAACAAACGCGTTTAGTCTCACTGATGGTCCTTTTTAAAACCCCTCCCTCCTTTCCATGCCCCCCCAAGTTTCCTAGACTTTAAATTTGAACTTGTCTCGGCAAAGTCTCATACTAATAGGGGACTGATTTCTGTTGCTGTTGTTAAGGTAGCACAATCTTCAACAATACTTCTCCTTAGAATTATAAATAGGGACCTACTCAAATCATGATTTTTGGGATTTTTGTGGAAACTACAAAAATGGTGGTTTCTACAGTTCTTTGTGGAATTACCAGGGGTGGGGAAAAGTTACTGTGGTGGTGGAGGCTGCACACACACACCATGACCCCCTAGATCCCCATCAGACTCTGAGAGGAAGGGGCAGGGGGATACCATGGGACCACCAAAATTTACCAGAAAGAGAGCCTGGACCAGGCCAACACACGGCACCACCCTGCTGCCTCCTAAGCACTCTTGTTGGTCTGGCTGGGTTGCATGTGGTTGATGACTTCAGCCTCGTGCAATGCCGTGGGAAATTTGGAAGGCACGGATGGTGCCGAAGAACTGGAGGCAAAGAAACCCAGCACTGGGCAGCTAGAGCCTGAGTGTGGGGAGGAGACACCAAGTGGCATTCTAGTCGGAGGGAGGGCATCCCGATAGTGGGGCCCTACCAGGATAGGGAAGGGAGCAGGCAGGGTTCCTCCTCTCACTTTTTTTGTTGTGTTTTTTTTTTCCCCCTTGATTTCCCTTGGTTTTGATTAAGGACAGTAAGGGTTGTCAATTGCTCATTGTGGTTTTCTTTTTTTGGAAGAGGTTCTCAGTTTTGCCTTAGTTTCTTGGGGTTTGTTTTAAGGGGTTTTTTCCATCCATCTTCCTTGCTAATTTCCTTCCCCACCCCCTCCCTCTGTTAATAAGAAGAAACTTTTTTTATAAATGATTTTCCTGCAGTTCTACATTACTCGCTCTGGCAAACACTCGCAATAGGTATTTAATTTGAGTAACAATTGCATTAAGGGCTTCATGACTGTGATCTAAGTTGTTTACTTTTTCAGTATTTGTAGTAAGAGCATCCTTGTGCTGCTATATCCACATACCTTTTTCCACATCCCTATTTATTCTTATTCAGGGTTAGATCTGCCTCTTTTTGTATTCTGTAGAAAAACTTCCATTGACTGAAGTGGCTGCTGAATGTGACCCTCAGTTTCTGTGACAAAGTAGTTTTACCATGGCTCTTTCTCTGATTAAACTACTTTCTGGGCCCTGCATGTTTGTTTCTTTATACCAGAAAAAAGTTATATCACAGTATATCACAGTTATCACAGGCCATTATTGTATTGAATCCAGTACTTTACATTGAATAAAGTGTATGTTGTGGAAGGGCTCTTAATTTTAAAGACATAAAGAGACAGAGAGTCCACCACTTTGCTTGACGGGTTTGTTTTTTTTTCCCATTGGTTAATTGTTATTAACATAGAGGCCTAATTTCTAATGTGAATTTGTCTGGCTTCAGCTTGTGGTCCTCATCAAGTTGTCTTCTGCTTATTAAAGGAGTTAGGTGTTTTGTTTTGGTTCTTTTGGGAGGGGAGGCTTGAAGTTGGTATATTTTCCTTGCTATGAGATTTAGTGTACTGTATTCAAGTCTTTTCTGTCTTTTTGATCACCTAAATAGATTGAATTTTTTAAGTCTTATTGTAGAAAAAATTTTCTAGTCCTTGAATAATTTTGATTGCCCTTTTCTGTACTTTATCACAACTTTCAACTTTTTGAAATGTTGACAACCTAATTGTCCATAGTATTATGGCAATAGTTTGAATTACTAATGGTGTATGCAGAGGTAATCAGCTCTCTTTTCTTACTCACTTTAGCCATTTCTACCACATTATTGCAGTGGGAGCTTCCCATTGTTTGGGCATATCCTGTTTTCTTTGTGTACCCTTGTTTTGGTTGTATTGAAATGTATTTTGATTGAATGGGCCCAGGTACCAACTGAACCATATTAGTCTATGACTTCTCTGTTTCCCTCATTATTTACCACTGTCCCAATTTTTGTGTCATCTGTGAAATTTTAAATTTGAAAATTTTATTTTCAGGTCATTGATTAAAATGTTATATAGCAATCCTTGGGAACTGTGCTAAACACTCTCGCATTTTAATGATGATTAACCATTTTTGCATTTGGCTGTATTTGTTACCTAGCAGCAAAGCTCATCTAGATAGTCGTTCTCAGTGTTGAGTCTTCTGTCTCTCCGTTTGGTTGTTTGTTTTTATACAACTGTCTACTCAATGCCCTGCATTAGTTCACAGAATGGTTACCCTCTCATTTTAAATCTCTTCTGTAAATCCACTTTTCTCAACGTATAGAAACTAAGGCTGTGGGGCAGAGCTGTACTGCTACCCAGCATGTCCACAGGTGGCGGAAGGACCTTCAGGGAAAATTAGCTGTAAAATAAGCAGGGGTAACTAATGAATAAGCAGTTGTGAACTAAGCAGTGGCAGCACCACCAGGATGTGGTGAGGACAGGAAAAGGTAAGGTTACCCTCCTGAAAACCCACATATATCCTTTAACAGTGCTGTTATATAATGAGTACAGCTTGCTGCTATAATATGCCTGCCTAGCTATTAGTCTCCAAGTCCTCAGTGGCAGAGCAGGTGGAATAAGATGTTAGAATCTCAACAGCTGTGACAGAGGATGAAAGTTGCAGCAGAACAAGATCGCTAGTTGTCTCGGTCTCTTGGCTCTTGACAGAACCAGATACAATGGCAATGTGGAAGCTAATGTGCAGCAGCTTCTCCACAATAAAAGAAGACACGTGCAGACATCTTCAATACCAGCACATTCCTCGAGCCCTTTGGCTACCAGTTAATGGCAACAGAAGCAGGATTGTAAAGTGTGAAAGCTAGTCATGAACTGGCATGAAAGTGATGAGTACAAGAAAGTTGGTTAGCACTTGGATAAGATAGGAGTGAGATTTGGCATGCAAAATTGATTTCAACTCATAGGAGACTCACCCAGTTGAGGAAGAATCTGCTATAGGGATCTCAGTTAGGGGTGTGCTGACAGATTTTTGGGGCTAATACTGATAGCCGATTTTTAAGGAGGTGTATCGGCCAATATTGATCTGGTTTCTGATAACAGCCCAGCAGCTTGGAGAGCTGCATGCAGCTGTTAAGTCTGGTGTGGTGGAAGGGAAAGGGCGTGGGGGGGCTGATTAAGGCCCCTGCAGTGAGGGAGGAGTGGGACTGGGGCAAGCGCTGTCTGGGCAGGGTGGGTGCAGGACGGAGCTGCAGCTTGTCTGGGGACATAGGTGGGGATGGCTCCTGCTGCTGCATGCCATTGGTTCAGTGCTCGCCTGCTTGTCCAGCAGCTCCCGCCACTCATCTGAGCAGGGGTGGGGTGTGTATCCCCCGGATCTGCATGGGGTGGGAAGAGCCCTGTGCAGCCCTGCCCTCAGGCCACCCTGCCCCACTCTGTGCAGATCCAGGGGCACATGTCCCTCTTATGCCTTCCTGGATGAGCAGTGGGAGTTGCCGGAGGAGTGGGCGAGTGCCAGGCCAGTGGCTCCTTGTTAAGTGGTGTGCCGCAGCTCTGCCCTGCTTCTGCCTTAGCTTGGCAGTGCTTGCCCCAGCCTCTGTTGCTGCTCCTTACTGTCTCCTCACTGCCATACTGTACTCCTCTCCAACCTGCCAGGCTGTGTTCCTTGCTGTGTGCTGTGCTGAGGCTGCAGGCATGCACAGGCATTTATCCACCAAATTATTGGCCACATTAAGCCGATTTCTGATGCAATAAATTGTCTTTATATCAGTGCTGATCTGATATCGGACCAGTGTAATAGTGCACCTCTAATGTCAGTACTTGGAAACTTCATGACAACAACAGGAGGTAGAAAAGCAGAATCAGTAGAAACAATGTTGTGGACCAAGTAAAAAATACAGGGCCACCCACCCCACCCCAGCACAAGTCTGAGCTGCAGTAGAGTGTTGATCCCAGATAGACTTCATCAACTATCTTTGTATATGTAATTAAGACAATCATCCTTGACTGCGTGAAATTATTGAAGAGGCAGAGGAGAAAGTAAGGTGGAAACAGTTCTTGTCATTAAGAGCTGTCCTTTGGTCATCACAACAGCAGCTGTAGTGGAAGAGGATATTTCCCAATGGCAAAGCTGGTAGAAGAAGAAGACAATAACCAAGCTGGGCAATCTCCAGGCAATAATGTGTTTTCCCACCACAGTATGCTGCTTCAGTGCTTGCTTGGAGATTCAACCTGAAAGCAGGTTGCTGTTGTGCACCACCAGTTACTACAAAAATTGTGTGGAAAAAACTTTCAATCTTAAGGATTGGAAGTTGGAACTACGTACAATGACCCCAGATATATCTGACGACCTTCAGACCATTGGTGACTGACACAAAGCTGCAGTCATTGATGTAGAATTGCTGAGACTGAATGTCGATACTGTCACTCTACAAGAGACCAGACTACCAGGCAGTGGCTGCCTGAAAGAGAAGAACTACACCTTTTTCTGGCATGGTAAACAGCACAAAGAAATCAGAGAGCATGGTTTTGGCTTTACAGTAAAATAATAAACTGCTGCTTTCAGTAGAATCCCTAAACAAAGTCTCTGAAAGATTAACGGTGCTTCAAGTCACTACTGTCTCTGATCCTGTCAATCTTTTATATGCACATAATATAGTGTGATAAAATCTCCAACTTCACTTTTCTGGAATGGGCCAAGATACCCAGTATGTTCGTGCTCCTAAGGTGCATGCATCCGTTCGTTAGGACGCATGAATCATATGAGCGATGGCCAGATCCCCAAGGACATTCCCTACAGTGAGCTGGCCACTGGCAAACATCAACATGGTGTGGCAGGGCACTGGGTGTGCCTGCCACTTCAAGGCCCTGGAGCTGGCAGCCTCCAGGTGCTTGATGAGGGCAGACATTTTGGGAGCCATATAAAAACAGGCAGTTTGGCTGCTGGAGGCGAGGCAGCAACATCGCCTGGCAGGAGAGCTGCTGGCAGAACAAACCTGGAGGTATGGGGGAGCTGTAAGGGGATGGAAGGAGGCTCCTGGTCCTGAGCATGACCTGAAAACTGCACCCTGCCGGGAGTGGGTGGCCTGGTGGGGCTCTGTGGCACGGGAGCCCCCAGGAAATGCCAGGCCAGTTACCACCCCGGTGGAAGGCAAGACGGGGCACCTTAACCCCTTGCCTCCACCGCCGGGTGGGTTAACCCTGAGAATTGGAGGATCCAGAGGGGGACCTGAGAATGAGTGAGGGGCTAGAGACCCAACCTGACCAGGCGAGTACCCTCGACCAGCCCAAGCTGGGGCCAGGACCCAGAGGGGGGTCAGAAGGGCCAGGGGGCCCACCGCAAGGGACGCCCAAGAGCTGGAGGCCTGGGGTCCTGACTGTCTTAGAGATGAGCCAGGGCAAGTTGCCGAAGGTCCGGGAGAGACCACACCCGAAAGAGGAAGATGTTTTCGGGGGGGGCTAGGTAGCCCGGATGACGGCGGAGAGACCGCCTGATTGAGTGGATTACGGACAGTGGGCGCAGTATGGGGGCCGGGGACTAGAACATCGAGATGCCATCTGCGAGGCTTGGGCTGCGGTATGGGGATGGAAGGAGCCGCAGATAGCGCTCCCTGGCATCGGGGCACAAAATGGGCAGCCTCCCACTTACGGAAGATCTTGTAATGAACCAATTAAGATCAAGTCATGGCAGGAGAGAATAGGCGAGCGGGTGGCCCAAGGACAAAGGGGTGGGCCATGAAGTGTGGCCCCGAGGAGGCCCCCTGTCACACATGGGCAGCTGAAACTCTGTTTTGTTGATGTCTGCAAGAAAAACCTTCATGAACTGTGCATTGATGGCCAGCGCTGGGAATAATTCTCTTGGGACTGCTGCAAGTAAAAAGTTGCTGTGAAGCAGGACCCACGTCACTTTGAGGTAGAGAAGAGGTGGGAGAAGCAGGCAAGACAAGATGGTACTCTGCATGCCAGCACAAGCTCAACTAAGTTTGTATGCCCAGCACATCAGACTCTTCAGCCACTCAAGAAGCTGTGGTGGTATCTGGTATCCTACGTAAGGTGCAATCTCCATGATCGCCCAAGACTAACGGCTGCCAATGATGATAAAAACTAAACAGATAAGTCATTTTCATGCTTATTAAGTACTGTGTGTATAAGCTGCCCAGATGTACAGAGAGGAGGAGGAGGATGGAGGGAAATATATAGTAAATATATATAAATTCTTAAAACTATAGGCTAACAAAAAAAATGTCTATTTTTATGTTGTACTACTTTGGCTTGTCTTTAGGGGTTTTTTTTCCCTTTTTTAAGATTGTGTTTCTAGAGAAGGGGTCAACAACCCGTGGGCATAACCTGTGAACTATGGCTTCAGTGGTATTTGGAAGCAGGGGACTCTCCTTGCACCATGCTGTAGTCAGCCATCTGGGCTTCTGGTGGAGGGAGCAAGGCTGCAGTGAGGTAGCATGGGCTCCAAGGGAGTGGGGTTTTAATTGTGCTGTGCCACAACTGAGAAGCAATGGGGTCCCTAATGCCTACCCGCCTCCTAACCAAGCCTGGGTTCTTCTGGCCCCCCCCCGGCTGGAAAACAGTGCTGACCCCTGTTTGAGAAGGAAGGGCATTTTATTTTGTGTCTGGAAACATGTAACCGATTTAGGTGTACAGTGTAACTAACAAGTTGTATTCTTCTGGAAGTGTAAACCTCCTTCAATACAGTGTCACCTCAATATCTCTGTGGTGTAGAACTATGCTAGTTTATTAACATTTCAGTTACAAGAACAATGCTACCAACTTTCAGTTGCCTAATAGATCATACATTTCTTCTGAGTTTCACGTTTAGTTTTTATTTAACAGCTTGGGTTTTTTTTGAGTGAAAGAATTTCTTTCTTCTGGAACTTGGTCTGAATGATTCATTTTTCCTAAATAACACTCGATAGTTAAACATACCACTTGCTAGCTTTACGTAAAAACACCTTTTCGCATTGAAAACAACAGAAGCAGAGAGAGAACTTTGTCTTAAGGCCGCCATAGCTTTATTTAGTCCCAAAAGAGTTTATGTGAAGTAGATTATGAAAGACGTACTGAATTTCCTGCATAGTTGGTTGGTTGAATAAATCTTAAATGGTTTGGAACTTGAAATTTATACCCTTCCTTAATTCAAATTACAAGAGGAAAAGATATTCCCAAATAGTTCCCCGAAGGGTTGCTTTTATTCTGAAATATGCATACCTTGTTCAGAAATAGCTTAATTGACTTCTGAAGTGGATTATGGTAAACTTGGAGTAAGGAATTTTTACTCTGGAATAAGGGCATCCATACAGGGAACTGATCAGGAATTGCTGTTCTGGAATTGCTCTTTATCTATGTAAACTTCTAAACATGAAAAAAAAAGACTGAATACTCTGAGGGAGGGAGAGAGACAAGCCATCAACAAGGAATGCAGTTTGATGCTTTATTTTATAAACATTCAGGAAAGTAGGCTTTTCTAGGAAAGCTACTTTCCAGAAAGGTTTTAAGCTTTTGATAGTTAAATAACAGCACCTCTATAAACTGAGATGCAACGTAATAGTGAGCAGAAAGACCTGAAAAACCCATCTGTGACATGTTTAGTGACAAGTATATTTCAGAACCCAGGGCTTCTAATGGTTTTACCAAAGCATAGCTTTAAAAAGAAAAAAATGAGAGAGAGAGAGACTCTAGTAGAATCTTGCCTGTGCATCAGCTGTCACTGGTACCAATTTCAGGTCACCTGTAGTAGAGGATTGCATTGGTATACATTTTTTTTCTCCTGAAAAATCCCTTTTTATAAACAGAGTTGGAGACTTAAGTCTTTTTGTCAAAGGAGGCTCTGAAGCAGGGATAAACAATGTTTTGGCATGTAGTTTCTGTTGCTATCCCAGACAGAAGCAGGAGGAGTAAAAGTGACTAAGGTTAGTACAGTAAGAGGAAGAGAAATATTACAAGTATGAGTAAGATAAAATAGTATATGCCAAAGGTGGGTTCAGGAAAATAAAACATTGAGATGCAGGCCCTTGGTACATGTTACATTTAAGGTGCAATTAAGATGTAATTGTGCCATAAATACTAGTAGTGCCACATGCACAGCCAGTTTATGGCACTAACATGGTGAAGCAGCCTGAATGTTGCACAAAATATGTGGAATGTTTTGTGGTTTATTTTTATGATGCCATAAATTGAACATACAGTAGTCTCATCCCAGTATCGACAATCAGCTGATTGTCAACATTGACATGGACTTGGAGGCTGGCATCAGAACAGGTTCTGTCCTATTTGATCCTTCCTGATATGGACAGTCCTGCTCTGGATGCCATAAATGGGGAGCAGATTGCAAGGTTCCTGTGGGACGGAAGCAGAGGGCCTTCCCCTGCCAGGAATCCCCATGCCAGCAGCCTCTTTTATTTTTTTCTGTAGTCCCCACAGGACTGAGGCAAGGCACTCAAAGATGGTGGATGGTGGAGAGCTGGGCTGTATGTGGTTTTTCGACATCCTGAAGCATGGGGACCCGTGGGTGGGATAGAGACTCTAGGATGCCAAGGTTCCAATGCCCCAGGACATCTAAAAACCGTGCCTCCAGCTGGATGGTCCTGAGACCCCCATATCTGGAACCAGCTCTGGCCTTGGGCTGCCTTGAGTCTAGGTCACAGCCACTCCCTGCTTGATCTGCAGGATTAGACTGGAAGAAGCTCTGCAGTGTTGCAGTTGGGATCCTGCCAAGAATAGTTATCATGGTAGGAGACTTAGTGTTTGTGATGGCGCATACTATTCTTCCGATCCCAATTGCATGACTGTTTTTAACATCCACTAATGGCTACGTGAGGTTGGTTGTGTTTTGTGAAAGCAGAAAATGTGCTTTTACGTAATTACTGTATTTACCTGAAATGGTTGTTTACAAGAGAGAAATTGGTCTTAAAATCATAGTGTATATATGCTTGTATACAGAATACAGTATGTATGTATTGGAATGTTTATGAAGAAATCTTACTTGCACACACAAGCAAATTAAATGATTCATGTTTTGGTGTCTGTCACTGACTTGAGTAACTGTAGTTTACACTATTAATATGATGAAAAGGAGTTAACCAGTGCCTCAGTCCTACTTGTAGCTGATTCCTGTCAAACTTCCCCAGTGAAATGCTGTTTTTTTTCCAAAAATAGACCTACACAGAAAGGTAAAATTTCTCTTCAGAACATGTAAGCATCTTGGTGTCCTTCCTGGTTATTTTGTCCTCTTTTTTTATTTGTTATTTATATTTTTTTTATTCTGTTTCTTTCTATTATTTCTTTACTCCAGAAATCCTTGGCTTTTGTTGAATAAAAGGGACTGACGCTTCCTATAATGATCATTAATATCTTTTTTTTTTATGGGTAGGAACCAAGGATTTCTTTACCCTGAAAACAAGATCTTTAGTCTCAGGGGTGCAAGTGACAATGGAAATATTCCCTTCTTGTTCAGCCATGACAACAAATGTAACTTGTATTTGAAAATTATTTTCCTATGAACTGTCTTCAAATTCTTTGGTCTGAATCTAATTTTCAGCATATTATGGCTTTTAGAATGTGTACGCATGTGTGCATGTGCGCGCGCGCGCACACAGACGTGCTAAAAATGAATACTTAGATCACCTTTACATTACAAAAGTGGTGAGATGTTAAAGAGAATGTTAAACTACTAGAAGAGGGATTACTGTATTTACTCAAATACAAGATTACTTTGCATTCATGACAAAACCCCTAATTATTAGATTCTAGAACATAACAAACGTAAAAGTTATAGCAAATTTATACATGTCTAGAATCTAATTCTTGAGGCAGGGGAGAGGATGTCATCTTTAACTTTGTCCCTGGCCCACTACTGTAGTGGGGCAAGCAGGAGCAGGCAGTGGAGTAGTCAGGTGCCCTACCCCTGCCTATTGCTGTGTGTCCCTCCCACCCCTCTCCTTTAATGCAGTTGCCCCTGTGGCTGTCTGCCCTTGCCCCCAAGGTGCATAATCTTGTATCTTACACACTGCCACTTTCCCCAGTTTCCCTCCTGCCCTCCTCTCCTCCCCAGTGCTTGCCTCCCTGACACTTGCCTTCCTTCTCCCTGCCACTGCTTACTTCCTTGTTATGGCTCGTGCCCAGGGCAGGAAGCCCAGAGCACCTAGTCTCTGGCCCATCCTGGTCATGTAGTGGCTGTTGTGATAGTGGCAGCTCTGGTCCCAGACTTGGAGCCAAGGCAAAAGTTGCAACCACCTCTGTGGGGCCAGAGGCAGAACATGCTCCATGCTCTGTGCCCTGGGCTGGAGCAGGGGCTCATTCAGAGTTGGTGATGTGACAGGAAGGTAAGTAGTGGTGAGGGAGGATGGCAGGGGGTAGAGGCCGTGGAGGGGCAGTTGGGGGCTGTGGCTTCAGCTCCAACTCCAGGTCTGGAGCCTGAGCTGCTGTCCCCCCTGCTCCTCTGAATCAAAGACTGTGTAACTTCTCCCCCGACTCCCATGTTGAAGTAGGGAGGGGTGGAACCTTGTTTTGGGTTTGAGTAAATATGGGCTAACTTTTGGAGGGAGGAAGTATTGTGATGCACTCCAATTCATTTTTGGACAGATTACTTTCATGGTCATTTAACTTTCTTGTCGCAATTAGAAAATATATTACGTATTTTACCTTTTGTTGTTTCTTTCCCATGTAATCTATTGCAGGCAATGCAGCTGGAGTGGGATGGGGGGTGTTTTGTTTTGTCTTGTTCTTTTGGAAAGTGAATGACTTTGCCAATTCCTTTTTCTTTTCAACTACTATACCATTTCTCTGTCTGTTCCCCTGCAAGTTTTGTGAACTTCAGTCCTACATTTTCCTTCTTCATCCTGATTTGCAAGGATAATTGCACACAGTATATAATCAGCCACTTTTTTCTGTTGGATATTGTGGAGTTGTGTTGTTTTTGATTTTTTTTCCATCCAGATCATCCCTGATACAGAGTTTAAGAATTAAAAATGTAGGTAGTGAAAAGGAAAGATTGTTTTAGCTTTCAGTAACTGAATAGTGATTTGTGTTGGGTCGTGTGTTAAATGTTTACCTGATATACAGAACTGTCAGATGTCTGTGTTAATATTTAATAAATTAAGGCTTAAATGTTACTTTTGTAAAGTCATAATGCTATAGCAGCTACTGTATTTATGATCAGCTAGTTTCCATTCTACTCTTCCTCCTAACCACATTGAGATTTTTATGCTTAGTGTTTTTTTCTGTTTGCAAGTAAAAGGAGAGTACAGGAAAATTAATTATTCCAATGACTAAAAACACATTTGTTACCCTTTTTCAAAAGGGTGGGGTTAGAAAGCTGAATTTTTTATTGTAGGATTCCTCACTGAAAGATTAGTACACAACCTTATTTTCAAAGAAATCACTTTTGATTCATTTACTTGTGATTTAAATCACACTGAGTAGATGGACTAGTTTTTGTGCTATGCTAAATAAGAGATCATCTAAAAAGCACCTCCTCTAGTCCTCCCTGACGGAAAGGTGCCAGTAGCTTTTAAAATCATTGTTGTTTTAGAATATAGGATACTTGTAATTGTGGAGGCAGTTCATGCAGTGTTCTGGTCGATGGTAGCAGTTCTCTGGCTTAAAACTTGTAGACAAACAGAACTGCAGTGGTTCCAAGAAAAATAACACACTGAAATATTTCATTAAGGAAATGTACATTTGTCCCAGCTGTAGCCCCTACGTGTTCTTGGCTGTAACATTTCAAAATGCTTCAGGCTCCATGTGCCAGGAATGCTAGAGCAGGCTATAGCCACGTAAGTCTCCACTCCTCCTTTCCCCTCACAGGGATGGGTGGTTAAAGGGAGCGGAGAGTCGGAGGTAATTGTGGGGGCAGGTGCCCAGCCACCAGGTGTCTGACAGTTTGGCTCCAATCCCTTTTACCTCTTCTTTCCTTGGAGTGGAGTAGTAAAGACAAGTGGGGCTGTGGTGCCCAGCTCTGGTGGTGGCAGGAATCCCAGAAGTCATCAGGTGTCTGGTGGTGGGAAAAGGGGAAGGAACAGGGCAGATGAGCCCTTCTCATGGTCCCAGTAGCTGGTGTGAGAGTCCCAGCAGGGATGTGACAGCTCTCTGGGACCCAGTGACTGGATCATAGGCAGATTGTCCATCTGCTTTTGCCTCCATCCCCCATGCAGGAGTAACCAAAAATAAAAGGTTCTAAAATAGTATTTAATTTAAAGAACTATATTGGAGTGTTTCATTCCCTTTTGGAATGTTTCAAGGTGATTGTATATTTGTACAGGTGGCCCTTTGAAATATGTTTAGTGTCTGAGACCTGTCATGTCTGTTTACACCCGTAGAGCAAACTTCTTTGTCTGCTCAGATTTCTAAGTTGCCTTTTGAATGGAAGAGCTTGGATTGTTGTTTAATGTCCCAGTGTAGCTGAAGATAAAAATCTCATACGGGGCCTGTATCTGGCCTGTTTTTACATCTTGTACTGGAGATCTGTCTAAATTTGTCTTGGGAGTCTGTAACTACATATATATCTGTTTTCCCTAGAAGAAAATCTTTCTCTGAAGTATGAATTCAAGAAAAATATCTTGATATTTCTTGCACATCCAGAAGTATAAAGCTTCCTGCAATCTGGAGAGGAAAGTTTAAAAACAAAAACCCAAACAAACAAGAAACAAACCCAAAAAACATATTTGAATCTTGGATCAAGTATGATTCAGATACCTGGGTGATTTCCAATGTAGACAGAAAATGAATCAGAGTTCAGCCCCAAATTCTCTCCTTAACCTTTCTTCTTAAGAGTTCCCAGCAATTATTCATTTACTCCATTTGAACAGGGTTATATGCCTAGATTCCAAAAA
>JAGPOW010003395.1:52521498-52557536 GCA_030014935.1 Caiman crocodilus
ATGAAATGGTATAATTTCTATTTAACAGTTTAAACTCTTATATCCCTAACAGAAACAAGTAGAAAGGGACATCTCAACAGAGGGAGAGAGAAGAATTGGTATGAGACAGGGGCATCTCAACTATAAATATGGGGACCCTGAGACTTGCTACTTGTAGTGACTTTAAGGAGTGTCAATGCACTTAACAAATTGCGGCTGTTATTCTGGGTGGATTCACTGAGTTGGGTGGATTGCTAAACAGTCCAACTAGCGTACTATCTTAAAGACAAAAAACCTTTCTGAGCTTCACTGCCGAACATGAATTCAAGTAATTCTTTCTCTATCACACCCAGGGTAGACTCGATTTAAATTAATGTGATTTAAATCATTGGTCAGGAAGCCTCAATTTAAACATTGTGTTCTACAAAAGTGCATTCTTGTTGTTTGATATTTTTTATTAAGTTAACTTCTTGAAACTGCACTTTTAGAGAAAGGTAAGGACTTGGCTGTGTGTACACAAACTTGCAGAGAGACAATAGGGCTAATGGGTGGGTGATCAGATCTGTTATCTCTCATGGGTGGGGAGCCAGAGGAAAAGTAAGGGTAAATTGGACCCCTGCTAAACCATATGGGTCAACTGACAACCAATGCCCAGGAAAAAGCCAACCTGTTGAACAGGTATTTTGCATCGGTTTTTCACTAGCTCCAAAGGGCAGCCCTGCTCAATACAGTATGGGATGGCCAGGGCTAGGGAGAACTATTACCCTTCATCAATGTTAACCATGTGAAGGAACACTCTGAGAGATTGGACACCTTCAAGTCAGCTGGCCCAGACAGTTTACACCCCAGGGTACTTAAGGAGCTGGCAAACACCATACCTCAGACACTGGCATGGATCTTTGAGAACTTGTGGCCCTCAGGTGAAATGCCTGAGGATTGGAAGAAGGCCAGCGTGGTACCTATCTTCAAGAAAGGGAGGAAAGTAGATCCAGGGAACTACAGGCCCATCAACCTGACCTCCATCCCTAGGAAGATCTTGGAGAAAATAATCGAAGAGACCATTCTTGACAAACTGGCTGAAGGCAACTTCTTGAGGTATAGCCATCACAGGTTTGTTGCGGGTAAGTCTTGCCTGACCAATCTCATCTCCTACGACCAGGTGACATATCACCTAGACAAGGGAGAAGAGATTGATGTCATATATCTTGACTTTAAAAAAGCTTTTAATTTGGCATCCCACAATCATCTTATAGAAAATCTGGCCAGACATGGCCTCAGCTACATCATAATCTGTTGGCTGGGAAATTGGCTTTGAGGTCAGATCCAGAGAGTGGTAGTCATTGTGGTGACCACTCATGGTGGTGGGCTGTGACCAGTAGGGTCCCCCAAGGCTCCGTTCTTAGGCCTATCCTTTTCAACACCTTCATTAATGATGTGGATATTGGTGTCAGGAGCAGACTGGCCAAGTTCACGGATGACACCGAACTTTGGGGTAAAGCATCCACACTGAGGACAGGATGGTGATCCAGGCTGACCTTGACAGGCTTGGAAATGGGCAGATGAAAACCTAGTGGCCTTTAACTCCGAAAAATGCAAGGTACTCCACCTTGGGAAGAAAAACCCACAGCATGTTTATAGGCTCAGCAGTGCTACACTTGCTAGCACCACAGCCGAAAGGGACTTGGGGGGGGGGGGGGTCATGACTGACCACAAGATAAATATGAGCCACCAATGTGATGTTGCAGCCAGCAAAGTAAGCAAAACTCTGGTTTGCAACCATAGATGCTTCTTTAGCAAATCCGCTGCTGTACTTGGCCTTGGTAAAGCTGCAGCTGGAGTACTGTATCCAGTTCTGGGCTCCACAATTTAAAAAGGATGTGGAGAGCCATGTGCATGATCAGAGGGCAGGAAAACAGGCCTTATGATGAGAAACTGAGAGCTATGGGACTCTTCAGCCTGGAAAAGCACAGGCTCAGGGGGCACCTGGTGGCTGCCTACAAGTATATGAGGGGTGTACGTCAGGATATGGGGGAATGCCTGTTCTCCAGAGCGCCCCATGGGATGACAAGGTCAAACAGTCACAAAGTTCTCCAAGACCGTTTTAGGCTGGACATAAGGAAAAACTTCTTTACAGTCCAAGCCCCCAAGACCTGGAACAGACTACTGCCAGAGGTGGTGCAAGCACTTACTCTGGATTCCTTTAAGAGTCAACTGGATGTTTATTTTGCTGGGATCTTATGACCCCAGCTGACTTCCTGCCCCTGGGGCAGAGGGCTGGACTCAATGATCTTCCGAGGTCCCTTCCAGCCCTAGTGTCTATGAAATCGATGAAATCTCCATATACTGCTATTAACAAGGATGTTATCTCGAGACAGCAAACTGTCCCTATGCCTGAAGAAGGGTGTTTGTGCCCCAAAGCTTGCAAAGAACAATTTTTCCAACTATTTAATTGGTCTAATAAAAAGTAACACATCTATCCAAAGAACAGTATCACATCTATCCAAAGAATATTGTCTGCCTATGATCTCTGGAGACACAAATCAACAGTTTGAGAACCGAAACTAGGCTTCACAGAGATGCTTACTGGGGTCTTCTAGACAGCATGGAGAGTCCCATTGGGTAGAATGGTTTTCTTTAATCTTTACTAAACTATAGAGGAGCCTCTGGGAACACTATAACATTAGGCCCCTAATATAGTCCATGGCCTGTTATGACTGATTTATAAAACTTCTAAAAAGGTTACATGAATATATTGTCTCAAATAGTATATAATTAGAAGTTGTAATCCCCACTCCATAATGATATCTTCGAACTTTAACATATCTTAAATTAAAACTATTTTATGTTTCTTTTTTTTTTAAAGCATCTTCACAACAAAATAAAAATAAGATTAAATTAAAAAAAAAAATCTGATTTAAGTAAAAAATCTGAACTTTTTGTAGCTTATTTTTATCCACCCTGGTTACACCCAGGCTCCAGGAACCTCTTAGAGCATAGAGACCCAAGCAGGCTAAACATCAAGAGTGACAGCAGGGTCCTACAGGAGGGCCGTGATCTCCTGAAGGCCCTCTACCCATGCCAAGTCCGGCCCAAGGCACCCTCAAATTCTCACCCGCCATGGCTTTGATGATAAGTATATAAGGGAGGCTGCCTTTATACTGCCCTGGGCACAGTGTATTGGGACATCTGTCCCCGTGATCTCTCAACCCCATCAGGGTGTCTCCCTGTGTGCTGGGTGCCTTCCAGGCACCCTGGCCTTAGGGCCTCGTGTGTGTACCCAACGTTGGTGTGTACAACTACGTGCCTTCTATGAAAATGCCCCTCCTGGGCTTTCTATGACAATGCCCCTCCTAAGCTGTCTCCGAGCCCTCTCCTGGGGCTTCTTACTCAATCGTGTCCCCTCTCTAGGGACTTCTCATAGCGAGCCACTGGTCTTGTGGGCCCACCGCACAGCTACCCTCTTCTCAGGCCGGGTGTACCATGCTGCTATCCCCTTTTCAACCAGGGGACCACCACAGCACTTGCCCTTCTCGAGGAGGCGCTCTGCTGCTAACCCGTCTCTCCCAGGGTTCACCGCAGCAGCCAGCCTCTGGCCGGGGTCTATTGCCATGCTAGCCTCCAACCTGGCTCACCATACCCGTCCTGGGCTTCTCAATCTGCTGCCTTCTAGGGCTTCTCACATATTGCCCCTTGTGGGCTTCTCAAATGCTGCCCCCTGCTATGGCTTCTCACAACGTGTCGCCCCTCATGGGCTTCTCCATGCATCTCAAAATGCTGCCCCTCGTCTGGGCTTCTCAATAATACTGCCCCTTCTAGGGCCTCTCGATAGCTGCCCCTCTCGAGCCTGGGGTCTCCTCACCCCGTATTGCTGCGCCCTCTCTGGCACTGAATTGCGCCTTCCCGGGCGCCAGGGCCCCACACCGTGTGGGTCCCTATGAAGCCTCCTCCTTCCCCTACAGCCTCACCCAAACCTCCGGTGTAATCCAAACTACCAAACCAAAATGCAAGCCTCCCAGCTATAACTAAACATCAGACACCTGGCCCTGACAATGCCAGCCTCCTGGCTATGCTTCCGCATCTTTGCTCCAGCCTCTGGAGCTCTCGTGAGCTGCACTCACATTTCTGTCTGCTGGAGCTCCTGCCCCTCCGGCTAATGGCAGGGAACTGCCAGCCTGACTCTGGCTCTGGGGTTTATGAGGGCCAAGCCCTGCCCCTCAGGGTCAGCTGACCCTCATTAGTTGCCTCAGCAGCCCTCAGCTGTGCTCCTATCCAACTGCTGGGCTTTCCTCCAGCAGCCTTCTCACTCAAGGAGTGGTGCAGCGAGGTGCACCATGACAACTAGTGTAGATGTCACCTGAAAGAATACTTCCAAAGCCTGGACGGAACCACATCTGACAACCTTCCTTCTGCAACAGATAAAACACACAACAAAAAAATCTGACTGGACACCTTCTATCAGACATAACCATACACTGAACTATTAAATCAACTGTTTCAAGGAAAGGCTAGCAGTGAATTCCTCAGCAAAAGCCAGGACCACCACAACCTCTCTCCCTCAGAGAGAAATGCCATACAGTCCCTATACTACCTACCAGCAAAACAGTAATCAAGCCAAAAGACAGACAAAGGAGGAGCTATTGTCTTCACAGTTGACGATGACTATCTCAATAAGGCCAACAGACAATTCTCTCACACCAGCTATTATAAAGAACTTGAGGAGGACCCCTACACCACTACCTGCCCTGGAACTGGAAAATATTATCAAATCCATCCCACATGAGCTTTTACTAATCTTTTACTTTCCTACCCCAAGAACATTTTATATGCTCCCAAAGATCCACAAAGAAGGTAACTCTGCCATACCTCTCATATCCACTGTGGTACCCTCACTAAAGAGCTATCAGGCTTGATAGAAACCATCCTGAAACCATTTGTTACTCAAGGAGGAAGTTTTCTACAAGACATAACAGACTTTCTCAACAAGATACAGAACATGAATCACCTCCATAAAGACCATACATGCAGCCATGGATATCACCAACTAATACCCTAACATCTCAGACTATGCAGGCACAGCTGCCTGCCTGAAAAACTTAGAAGAACACAGACTACACTCAGATTTGCCATGTTACCCACAACAAATTCACTTTCAACAATCAACACTTCTTGCAAATCCTGGCACATCTATGGGCACAAAGATGGCCTCTCTATATTCCAACCTCCTCATGAGCCATCTGGAGGTGGGATTTTTTGGAAACTGCACCATCAAACCTTCATTTTACTTACAAAACATAGGTGATATTTTAATCATCTATGCTGAACACCTGGACTCTCTTATTGACTTCTACCACAAGTTTAAAAATGAATCACCTCTTAAACAAATTCTCTCTGCAATATTCCTGTATTCCTACATTGAACTTCAACTTTCTAGATACCACATTCCACATTCAGGATGGCACCCTCCAAACCCCTTTATACAAAAATCCCACAGACTACCATAATTGCATACACAAAAACAACAAACATCCCAAGCACACCAAAAAAGCTGTAGTCTACAACCAGGCCCTCACATACTATCACATCTACTCTTACAAGAGCAATCAAGACAGCTACCTTGTAAATCTGAAATCTACCTTTACACGACAAGGACACTCCAGCAGAGAAACAGACTGTATCTTTGAAAATACTACTCAAATACCCAACAGTAACCTGCTATAATGCAAAAAAACCGCTCAAACCCTGTGACTGCAAACCTCTTGTGGTCACATATAATGTCACCTGATGAGAAGAAACATTGAATAGTTACATCTCGATAAATTTTTCTCACGGTCTGATCTTTTCCCAGATCCCTCTTCCCAGCCACATCCTCAGCTTCTTGGCATTCAAACAACCCCTTAATCTTGCCCAATTTATCATCAGAAAACTGCTACAACAACCAG
The DNA here is from genome assembly GCA_030014935.1 of Caiman crocodilus. Classification (NCBI taxonomy): domain Eukaryota; kingdom Metazoa; phylum Chordata; order Crocodylia; family Alligatoridae; genus Caiman; species Caiman crocodilus. Next base: position 52,527,417 of record JAGPOW010003395.1, read on the forward strand.
CAGCACTCCCCACAGTGAACCCAACAGCATCCATGATTTCTACGTATGGATATCCCAAAATGTGGCATTTTATCTAGTGCGCCAAATGCCCTCATGGAAACTAGGTGGGTGAAAGTAGATTTAAAATATACATCTGAATGAACAATCACAAGAAAAAAGATTTAGGACAGAGGTACACAAACCCTTTTCACAGAATGACTTTCTGATCTCACTATCCTTATGCTCAAGGGAAATTTACAAAACACTTTTAAAAGCTGAGTCTGGGGGAAAAAACTCACAAGCTGACTGAACACTAAGAATCAAAGACTGAACAATGAACACTGATATTGACTTCATGGCATATTATATTCTACATGACTACAAATCAACTTTCTTCAGGTGATAAAGACCATCTTCCCTTTTGAAAGGTCTTGATCTTCCACTTATCTCAGTATCTTTTCTATTGTGTTCGTCTTCTATCTTTCTTTTCTTCTTCTGGGGTATGCCAATGCTCCTGCTGGGACTTAAAACCAGAGGTTCCTGGTCTTCCCGCTCTTGCCAGGGCACAGGCTGCCACCATGAGAAACCCCACCACTGTGGCCAGAGTCCCTGGCTCTGGTCACAATGAAGGGGCTTCTTCCCATGTTGCTGTCGGAAGCTTCATCACTGTAGCCAGAGCCACAGATGTGGCTGAGGTGGCGGAGTTTCTTCTCACACTACTGCTCAGGTTTAAATCCTGCAGCCATCCCCTCTGCCTTGCTCTCTATGTCGTCCAAGACCAGGTGTTTCTGGCCCAGCGAAGGTGAGGGGAACAGTGCCTGCTCCACTCCTCCCAATCCCAAAGGGAGCGGAGCAGCAGAGAAAGACTCCCCAGACCAGGTTCTGGGAAACATCCTCCTCCAATCCACTGTCAGTCTCTGGGAGTGGAATAGAAGGAGTACTAGGGCAAAGCCCGCAGTCCCTTCCCCAAGTCCAGCTGTGCCCAGCTTGCTAAGGGGCTGGAGGCTGTGTCTCACTGCTCCCCAAGGAAGAGCCTCCCTGAGCCTGGTTCCCCACCAGTAGCTGCTTCCTGCCCCCTGCCCCCACTCCACTGCACAACTGAGTGATAGTGGGGGGGAGGGTGTGAGAGTGGGAGAGAGCCAAGGAAAGCCAGAAGGGGACAACCACACTCCATGCACTCAGATCCTGGTGCCTGGTGTCAAGCAGAGGGGCAAATCCCTTCCTGCTTCTCACACTTTCCTTTGCAATCCTTATCCTGTCCTTGGGACATTAGTCAAAGTGGTAACTACAGTACACTATTGTTGGAATTAAAGTATGTAAGTAAATCTCTTTGCTGCTGTTTTTGAGAAGCATTTAGAACACAAGTTTTAAAAAGTTTATAGGATTTTTAACTAAGTACCAGACTCAGTACTACTGCTTAAAGATGAAGCCATTCTGACTTCAATCACAGCCTCTGGTTCTGTAAGAAGCAACTTCTCTGATTCTAGTTTGTTCCTCCCTCTCTTGCTGGTTTAATGCAGTCACTGGCAGTAATCCAGCCGACTATAAGTAGATAATTTTTTTTAGCCAAAGACCTAGAACTGAGCTCTGCTCAGTTACATGGGTACAATCACTGGCAACAGTGGCACTGCAACACGCATTGAGGGTAAATTTGGCCCCTAGTCTGCAAAGAAGCAGTTGTTATTCCTAGGGTTCTGAATCTGAAGAGCTATAGTGCTAAATTAATTCCCTAAATACTGTCATCAGCAGAAAGTCTGTCATACAGGCTTACTGAACGACCTCCTTCACCTGGAAATCCAGGGTTAGTCAATGTAGTCCAAAAAATGAGTTGAGTTGGTCAGAGTGCAGTAACTGGCAGGGGTGGAGGGAAAGGGGGCGAGGAGGAAGAGTGGGGAGGAAGAGTTGGTGGGAAGAAACATTGGATGCATACCAATTGTATGCAAAAAAGAAATTGCAGCTCATTTCATGCACCTACTACTGACAGACTTGAAAACAGTCAAACTAATTGCCATATTTGGGATTAGAAAGGAATTTCCCCCCATGACCAAACTGGTATAAACTGTGGTGGGGTTTGCCTTCTTCTGTAGCAAGGGGCATGATCCTCTTCCTTGGACCTCTTGGGCACATCCAGATGTGCGTGGACATTTGGTTCCCCAAGGACAAGAAGCAGCAGCACACCTTGCGCTGCTGCATCTTGTCCCTGGGGAATGCCCATGCCACATGTGCTTTGGCACATGGCAAGTTGTCCTGGGTGGCGTAGGAGGCTGGGGCCAGCACTGTGCTGGACCCAACAGCTTTACCTAGAGTCCTGGGGGCCTCCCAGAGCAGCAGCCATGGTGATCCTGCTGAGCAGAGCCTGGCCAATAGCCGCGGCGCAACTCTGAGCAGCCTGGCTTCACTTTTTTAGCAGCGTGTGCTTTCCGAGTGCGCGCTCCTTTGAGTTTTTAAAACCCCTGGATAACCAGGTGTAAAAAAAAAAAAAAAAGCATGGAAAAAAAACCCCAAGCAGCGCACACTTGGGCAGCATCCCTTTGCAGTGCAGAAAACTCCAGACTGTACAGTATGTGGCACTGCAAACACATCGTGCTATGCTATACAGGGTCATCTGTACAGTTTTAGTAATAGGTTAGACAAAGATTTGCTTGGGATGGCTTGCTTGGGATGATCCTGCCTTCAGCAGGGGTGTTGGACCAGATCATCTTCAGAGGTCTCTTCCAGCCCTACTTCTCTATGATTCATTATCACTCACAGGTATACTAAACAATGTGATAACTTCTTTAGGCTTCTGAGTCAGGTTTCATGATTAGATCTGGCCACACCTTGTATGCTGAAAACTACTAAAGCTTCCTCCTACAATCTTCTGTCAGCAATACTGGTTCAAACTATACAGCACAATCACATATAGGAGGAAGGGCTCTGAGAAGTGCTTTCTGCTGTGGGTTTGCTCTCAGTTTGCTTTCAGCTGAAATGTCTTTCCTCACTTTTTCACTGAGATAACTGAACAAAAATCCTGTCCTTTGAGTGTTGGGCAGAAGAGTTAAAAGGCAATGCCTTTAAATGAATTAGTATTGGATTTGCAGCTGGGTTCATTCCATTTTTTCTAGAACTTTTCTTAAAGGGAGTTCTTTCATGCAACTGCAATCACAACTGAAAAAGGCCATTCCATCACACAACTGCAACCACAATGACGCCGATTGAGACGAGAAGGAATGTTCAGAATGTTGGCATGTTCCAAGACATCAGTGTGGTCAAAAGTCATGTGATTCCTAGTCAAAGTGGCATGGGAAGAGTTGAGCAGCATGCACTTGAACCAACTCAGGCTCTGCTCCTGTATAAGCAAATACTCGTGACCAACCCTGTTGGACTGTACCCGATCACAACCATTTGCAGGAGAAATGCTCTAAACTAGGAGGATTTCTGAAAACTAATCAAAAGCGTTGTTTTAAATCATTGTGGAAACAGAACTAAAACTTATACCATGAAATTTCCAACTGTATGTCTTAAACACTTATGGCCAGATTGCCCCATTCATGCTGAGGCCACTGGCCTTACAATGCATGGCACATTTCAGCATCTTTAAGCAGCAAGTGCCATTGGCACAGAGGGTGTGTCTACACAAAATGCTTTACTGCACTGTAGATTAGTCTACTACCTGTAAATACAGGTAGTAGATACTGCACAGTAGGCACATTTACACATGCATTAATGCACTGTTGTTATTGCACATTTAGTACCTGTAATAACAGTTACTAATTCAATGTGCAGTAACTGCCACTACTGCGCAGTAGCACTATTGCATGGCCTTTTAATTATACTAATGTGCAACAGACTAATTCTACTGATCATTAGCATGACTTTTGTCATGACACACTAGTGCAAAGTAGAATTAGTCTACTACATGTTTAGCTTTTTGTATAGATGCACCCAGTAACATTTGTGTAGACACTGACCAGGAGCAAATTTGGGAGCTGGGAGCCAATCAGTGTCAGAACTGGGGATTTTTCTGCCCCACGTCCTAGCTCCCACTGTGGAGCTGGCAACTCTGTAGGGTAAGCAGGGGCTAGGAACCCAGCCTCTGCCTGTCCCCTGGAGCAGCTCAGTGTGGCATGGAGCTAGCTGTTCCAGGGAGTGGGCAGGGACTGGGAATCTAGCCTTCACCTGTCCCCTGGAGCAGCTCCATACAGCACAGACCTGATCCAGGGGACAGACAAAGGCTGGATTCCCAGCCCCAATATGCTTCCTGAAGTAGTCGGCTCTGTGCCAAGTAGGGCAGCTGCTAGGGAGCCCCATGCCACCCCCAACCCCCTGATCTGGTACGAGGCTCACCAGTAGGGGATACCTGGGACAGCTCCTAGCAACCCCTGCCAGGCATGGAAGCCCTGTCTGGTAGGAGGCTTGCTGGCAGCTGTGTGTCCCAATGGGCACAGAGCCAGGAGAGCTCTGCCCACTGCAAGGACAGCTTTTTCCTGGTCCTGTGCACATCAGATCCCCTTCTAATGTGCATGGGGCCAGGAGACAGCTGCTGCTGCAGCCATCAAAGCTTTCCTGGCTCTGTGCCCAGTGGGACTGGCCCCATACCCTTTGCCAGCCCAGGAAGGGGGAAGTGGGGAGGGCAAGCCTGACTGCTGCAGGATGATAGAGCAGGGCAGGAGCATCCCAGTACACAGCTGTTCCCATTGGGAGAAAATCTGATCCCAAGAGAGAGCACATGTAGATGTGCTCCTGGGAAGGCTTATTGTACTGCATTTTCCTGCACAGTAAGCCTATTACAAATTAATAGTACGTGTAGATGTGCCCACCGTAATGCAATTTGCACCATCCCGGTCCAGTTTGATCTTACAACGTCTGCTCCTAACTACTTAGCTTTTAAGCTTAACTCCTGGAATGGCATACATAGTTATTGCATGTTGCATCTTCCTGGTCAGAAAGGAAATGTGAACAAAATGAAAAGGAAGGCAAAAGAATGCAAATTCAGGATGAAAGGATGTAATTTAACCAAGTACAAGTAACAGGCAATTTTGGGTCTCTTAACATGCTCAGTGATTACAACCAAGTTAGTTGCTCTACAGGGAAGAATCTACATTTTAAATATTAATTTAGTTTTATGAAATAAGGTGCTAGCTATTTTCAAATCATTGTGGACAGGAGTGTTTGATTGCAAAAAGGTTTTTTTTTTATTTTGTTGAGGAAAGTGAATTAAGTCTAGCATCCAGAGTGCAGCTACCCAACAGAGGTGTGGGAAAACTGTAGACTTCTCTAGCCGCTAATAAGTGCTGTTGCTAGAACACTTTATTTCACCTAATACAGTTCATTCAGGGAACTGGTGTAAGTCATATTGACAAGAGTCTAAGTACATTCCAGTACTGTATAAGCATAATCTTTGCTGGTGGTATAGATGTGCTGGCATATCTTTCCTAGCGTGGACTTTACATTTGTGGTATTTTCCATTGCAAATAATCATGAATTAAGCACCCAGACTATTCTGCACACCCCTGCAAATAATGGCAACATTTCCCAATCAGGGGGAAGTAATAGCAAAACGAAAATAAAGAGGCAGCGTAATGACATGAACTGTAATCAGTCTTTGGTTTTGTCAAAAGCTGGCTGCTGTCATGTTGCTGTGAAAGATGAGGCTGAAGTTGGTTCCTTATTCCCAATTCCTTATTGCTGGTTCCCAGTTCCTTTTTCAAAGCTAATCTATACCTGAAAAGGCTTCTTATTAATGAATTACACATTCTAAAAGAAAATTTCATTAGCTATGCATAATTATTTATTATGTAAATTAATATCCTGCATCAAGTACAGAACTCTAAATGAAGATCAGATTAGGATGGCATGGGGCAAAATACGTCTTTGGACACCCCAAACTACCTGTCGATTCCAGACAGGAGTCACTCCCCAGATGTTTTCAACAAACTCTTCAGGCTAAAAGTGCTTCTGAATACAGTGTTCTATAGTGGGTCTATATGATACTATAGTACTATAGTAAAAACAGCTGGAAAAAAAAATCCCAGAGCCTATCACTGACACAGGGCAGAACCTAACAAATCTGTGGTTCCATGGCAACCTGAAAAGAACAAGGATAAAACCCTGAAAGGGCAGAGGAGTGATGGATATCCAGTGGTGTGGTGGAGTGACAGGGACCACTGGTGATGGGGAGAAGCAGCAGAGACACCCCAGCAGAGCAAAAGAGACCGTCAGCAGATTGCTGGAGACCCCCAGTGGTATATAGTGGTGTATAGTGGTGGAGACCCCCTGGCAGCATGGAGAGACCCCCCAGAAATGTGGAGGACTGCCAGAGACCCCAGAGGCATGCAGCAGCGGGACCTCCACTGGAGCAAGAGACGCCCAGGAGAGCAACGGACACCCCCTGGCACCATGGCGCAGCAGAGACCCCCAGAAGCGTGGAGGAGTGGCGGAGACTCTCAGCAGAGCAAAAGAGACCCCTGGAGGTAGCATTCACAGCAGCACTGCCTAGCACCAAACTCTAGCACTGCTCTCCAGCATCTAGTCATAGTAAGTCATGTGTGGCCCTCACTTGCCAGCTCTTACTACTTGGGTTCTCATTGGTGGTAGAAGCCCAGGACAAGGGCCACAACTCTTGCAAAGAGAAGGATACAAACCAATGGCATAAAGCTACATCAAAGTAAATTTAGATTGGATATCTAGAAAAAATTCACTGTGAGAATAACGAGGCAGTGGATAGATGCCCAGGGAAGCTGTGGATTCTCCATCGCTGGAGGTGTCAACAAGAGGTTGGACAGCTATGTCAGGGCCGATTTAGGTCTATGTGTGTGAGGGTATTTTTAAGCCTTCTTCAGAGGCACCAAGTGCTGCTACAGCTAAGGCTGGGGACTTGAACTGGGGTAGGCCAATTCTCTTGCTAGGAGCAAAGCCAGAAGGTCTTGGCTGGAGGGTCTTGCCCTTTACTCAGGATCAGACCAATCATCATATTTCAGGTCAGGAAGGACTTCTACCCCATGGTCAGATTGGCATATCGACTGTGGTGGTTTCTGCCTTCCCCTATAGCAGGGGTATGGCCTCTATCCAGGAACATCTAGAGCATATATTGATAACATTTCATAAAAGCAAGACAGTGGCTGTCATAGTTCCCTGCCTTACTTGTGGCAGGTTTGGCTGTTAGGGCTATGCTTTATGGATAGATAGGACAGTTTGGAGGGGGGTGATCCTGCCTCAGGCTGGGGGTTGGACTAGGTGACCTCTAAGGGTCCCTACCAGCCCTGCTTCTCTATGATTCTATAAGTCAATGAGCCCCTGGCAGCAGGGAGCAACAGAGCCTCCCTACCCAAAATGTATTACTAAACCAGTGCAGGTGGCGGAGTCCCTGAATGGCAGCTCTGGGTGAGACTCCCTTTTCAAGTGACTGGGCTAAGAGGTAGCTCGCTCCCTGGGTTGGTTTACTACAGTTAAAGATTAATAGTTAAGGTTTTGCTTAGGGAGTACCATTGTTCCCCTTTTCCCTCATAATAAACTTGTTTTAATTTAACATTTGCTAGTGAGTGGGCAAGTTTCTTTAAATTACAACATCCAATTCAAAGTTACTTTACCGAGTTTCTGGGTGGTGACTGGAGGTAAATGAGAAAAACTGGTGAAAAAACCCTAGGGGCATCTATACATATGCTCCCGGGGGGCGGTGGGAGTGCTTTAATTAGAATGGCTCTGAGAGCTGCTCTAATTAAAGCACCAGTAGTGTCATGTGTATTTAGCATCCCATGCTTCAACAAGGTAGCAGGGGCACTTTACTAAAGCTTATTCTACTTAAGCACCCCCACCACTATTTTGAAATCCAGACAGTGAATAAACCTGGTGTGAAGGCTGCTGAGGTATGTTAATTAGTGCACTCCAACAGAATGGCAGCACCTGCTAAACACTATGCATAGAAGGAAAGGTCCGTCATATGTATACGTGCTACATTTGCATGCAGCCATTCTTCCTGCTGTCCAGTGCCTGATGGAATAGCAACACAGAGGTTTTAAAGTTGGCTGTCACCTGGCAGGCTCACACTCAAAAACTGAGCATTGGGTTGAGCAGGAACATACCCCAATGTTTTCAGGAGGCTCCCTTGGTAGTGGTGATGTGCTTTGGGATGATTCTAAAACAGTTTTAGGCCAGGTCCTTATTGGTAGCAATGTAACTAGCACATGGAGGTAGAGATTAAATTGAAGCCTGGCATGGCCAAAACACATTTTAGGCCAGGCAAGATTCTGGTCAAAGATGTCCAGGAGAGTCCTCCAGTGCCACAGAGGCATGGTATGGGGTGGTCCAAACAGGATTTCCACTCATAATCCCAGCCCAAAAGCCAGTTCCTTATTCGGGCCTATATACTTACTAAAAGTAGCTGGGTAGCTGCCAGCTTGCAGCCTGACAATGCCAAACTGTGCCTTGGGCCAGGCAATACTCTGGTCAGGAGAGTCTGGGAATGTCTGCTCACCAGAGCGCCCCAAGGGATGACAAGGTCGAACGGTCACAAACTCCTCCATGACCATTTCAGGCTGGACATAAGGAAGACCTTCTCTACTGTCCGAGCCCCCAAGGTTTGGAATAGCCTGCCATTGAAGGTGGTACAAGCACCCACTTTGAATACTTTAAAGAGATGTCTATCTTGCTGGGATCCCATGACCCTTGATGACTTCCTGCCCCTTGGGCAGGAGGCTGGACTCAACCCTCCAAGGTCCCTTTCCAGCCCAAATGTCTATGAAATCTATGAAATGTATGGCTCTGCACTTGATGCAGAATATTATCATATACATGCATTAGCAAATCTGGACAGCCAATGAAACAATCTCTGCTAACTCTCTCCCTGCTAACAAGCTTTTATTGGGGTAGGGAGCTTTGAAAAAGGGACCGGAAATAAGGACTAAAGCCCGGGGAATACAGAACCAACTCGAGCCCAGTCCCTCAGAAGCAGCTGAACCCCCCTCGCTGCCTGAGCGCGTACACACACGCGCGCGCGCGCGCGTACATAATTACACACCGAAACCCTCGCTGCCTGAGCACATGTACACACACAAACACACACATATACACACCGAAACCCCTCGCTGCCTGAGCACGTGTACACACTCAAACACACACACGGAAACCCCTCGCTGCTTGAGCGCGTGTACACACACATACACACACGAAAACGCCGCAAGAAACCGCGCGGCCCCCCTAGGCCGCTGCTGAGATCAGACCTCCGTGGTCGTTGTGTTTTCTTATCTTTCATTTAATTGGTATCCGAGGCCAACTGAGCCCAAGCTCATCCCCAGTCGGAGACCCCAGAGCCGCACTCACCATGGCATTGGAGCAATTGAGCAGGCAGACGACGACCAGGAGGAACCACCGCCGCTTATACGTCCTGAAGTGCCTCAGTTTCTCCAGACCCGGAGACGCCGGCTGGGGCAGCAGCAACTCCGACTCCCCCACCGCTTCCTCGGCCATGCTCCCTCGGCGCCGCCCAGCCGGGCGGACTCATGGCAGCAGGGACTCCGGGGAGCTTGCCCGGCCCAGCCCAGCCCAGCCCAGCCCGGCCCGGCCCGGCCCGCCCCGGCGAGGCGGGAGCCTGGCTGCGCTCGTAAGAGTTTCTCTTTCCGCCGCTCCCTGCCCGCGCGCAGCCGGGTCCTAGCGCTGCCGCGCTGCATCCCGTCCTCCCCGCCCGGCAGCCTGGTCCCGATGCCCAGGGGCCCTCAGCACCTAGCTGGGCTGGACACTGGCTGCTGCCCATTTCCCCCTGAGCTCGAGGCACAGAAAGTAACGGAGATCAGGCGGCCTTTCTCCCCCGGAGGCCCGTGTTTCCTGTCATGGTCCCCCCACACCATCCCTGCCGCCGGGCAGTGCGGAGACGCGTGCCTCACGGCCGGGACACGTCCAGTTTTGGGGTCCTCCAAGCTCCGTGTGGGCAGGTTTTCTTGGAATAGGGGCAAATGTCCGGGAGCTTGGCATTTCCTGGCTTGCAGGTGTACTAGAGATCTGGCGGTTTCGCCTGCTGTGGGGGAAATGTGGATATTTCCTCTTTAGAGGAGCAAAACCACGGGTTTCCCCTTGCAGGCTGGCAGCCTTCCCGCTTGCAAGGAGCTGCCTGGGGTGATTAGAGGCAGGGGGTGCCACGTGTGTTTGCGCACGTGCATGTGGCTGGCACGCAGCCCAGACAGGGTGGTGGGAGCAGCAGCCACAGCTGGGTGAAGGTAAGTCTCTGGGGGGAGGGGGTGGCAGGCCAGGGCTTGGGGACTGTTGTGGGGGTGGGGAGGAGTGCATGCGTATGTGTGGTGTGTTCAGGGGATGGGTGTGCGAGGGAGAGGGGGTGCCTGCCCACTTGGGGGATGGTGTCTGGGTACTAGAGCTGCAGCAGGACACTGGGGCAGGGGGGAGGCACCTGCACTGGGGCTGGTGCCGGTGGTCACAGAGGTGGGGTGCCCAGGAGACACTCCTCCCGTGGTGCAGGGAGGAGGGGTGTAGCCAGGCCACCAGAGGGGTGTGGGAGCCCCAGCCTAGGGCAGGAGGTACCACAGGCCCCGCCTTCTCCCTCCAGCCTGCACCAGGGCCAGTCTCGCTCTGCCTCCACTCACACAAGCTGGAGCCACCACAGGTGCTGCACCCTGGCCCAGTTAAGACGGGAGCAACTGGGGATCAACTCTGGCAGGGCTGGGGGGAGCAGGGGGCTGTGGGTTGGGAGGGAGGGGCACCAGCAGGGCTGTTGTGGCTATGGCTTGGGAGTAAGGGGCACCAGGGTGTGGGGGCCAGGAGTGTGAGGCATGGACAGCGCCAGGGGGCTGCAGGTCAGAAGTGAGGGGCACCCCCTGACAGCTGTCTTCCTTTTTGGAACTGGAAATATGGGAACCCTACCATGGGTGGACATAGGATTTTGAAAAGGGTCCAAGGCTGGTAGTAGAGCTCCACTGACTCTACAGCAGTGTTGTCTCAGACTACTGAAGAACTTCCCATGCCTTTCACTAGCCCATGCGCTGCAGGTTTGGAATGCTAGAGAGTAGCTTTCTCCCATTGTTCTGTACCCCCAAAATGTGCCTTAACTGCCTTTTCCTCTGGGATGGTCGCTGTCAGGATCTCAGTCTATGCTGAAGTAACCTACCTTCTGAAAGCAGGACCCAGCTTTCTAGTCATCCATCTGGTTTTGGAGGAAATACCTCTGTTTTTTTAAGCAGGAGACAACTCCATTCCTTGATCAAACATTAAGAAGGTGAGGGGGATATCCCTAAAAGGTCCACAACTTTAGTTTCTAAAGTTTTTAACATTCTCTGTTCACCTCTAGAGCATGAGACAATTAAAGTGCACTCTTACAAACAAATATATTGGTCATTTTGAAAGCTATTGTATGAATATGATAGAGGTGCACCAATATATTGGTCACATATCGGATCGGCACCAATAAAAGGAAAATTAACATTATCGTCCATTGGCTTTTTTTGGCCAGTATAGCCGATAGTATCACCGGTAAATGCCATGTGTGCGCACACAGGCCATCCTCAACAGGACTGAACTTCAAATGAGGAAGTTATTTCGCCAACCAGCTAATTGGAGCTGGCTCATGGGTGGGTGACAACTAGGGCTGTGCAAAACGGCACCATTCCATTTCGCCTTGAGTTTTGACAGTTCAAGGGAACAGTGTTTTGTCTCGAATTTCATTTTGAGTTGAAACAGCTGTTCCATTCTATTCTGTCAAAACAGAAAAGCTGTTTTAACACTGTTTTGAGTTTTGCTGGAGGTGGGTAGTCAGTCCAGCTGGGCTGACTTCCCATCCTCAGCGCTACATCCAGCCGGGGCGGAGACAACCCAGCTGGGCTGCTTCCTGGTACCCTGTGCTAGGTTGCACCCCCTGACATTTCTACTTTCAAAACATTTTGACCAGCCTTATTTTGTTTTGAGGCAATTTTGACAGCCTTTGTTTCTGTCCCGGGGGAAAATGGGGGAGAGAACCCCAAACAATAAACGGGGAACCCTTGGGGTGGGGAGCACCCGACAGAAAAGGAAAAGATAGAAATAACTCAAAGGGATCGCTTACCAGCAGCAGGTCCCATGACACAGCTGAAGGGAGTGAGGAAATCCGCGTGGATCATAAGCCATGCTTTTATCCAGCTGAAACCGTCCGATGATGTCACAGGCAATCACCGACTGGCAGGAATAAGAGGAACCGCTGGGGAAGACGGCGGGGAGAGCAGAGCAGGGACAAGAAGATCTCTGCAACCAGGCACTGCCCAGAATGTCTGGAGAGTGAGGGAGCCAGCAGGGGCTCTCTGCTACAGCAAGAGACAGAGCACTGGAAAAACAGAAGAGGAATCAGAAGAGGATCCCTGCGCCAACAAAGGCAGGGTTGGTGGAGGGACAAAAGAGCCTGAGAAAGCCCTCCTCTCTGACGGAGGAGGGAGTGCTGGAGGAATGCAGGAGGCAAGGGAGGTTTCCTCATTGGTGAGAGGCAGAACGGGGCAGCAAGACAAACTGAGGTACAGCCTGGCCAGAGGCTGGGTGCTATCCCACAACCCGAGGAGTGACCGGATACATAGGAAGACTCCACAGGGTAACTGGAATGGGACGCTCCCTACAGGGGAGAAGGACAGCAAAGGTTCATGGCATATAGGGTGGAGGGAGAGCCATAACACCCCAGGGCAAAGAGCTACAGTCAGCACTGTCCCCAACGGGCCAAACCCCAGCAGGGCCAGGGGGCTTGAAGGATTAACAGATGCCCTAACACAAGAGTAAGGGAAAAGGACCAGTCAGGTCCTTGCACGCTAGGTTTTTGTTAGTCTTTCTTTTTTCAGTTGTCCCTGTTTTGGAGGGGTTGATAGAGAGAGTGAGGCTATATGTATAGTAGGGCATTGTATAGTATTTTCCTTTGAGCCTCCAGCTTTGGTGGGAGCATAGTGTGAATTTTGGAGCTCCAGGTAAGGACTGTCCAAGCCAGGAGGGAGCGAGTTTTCCATAGCCCTACTTCTGTTTAAGTTAGTCACGTTGGGAGGCAGGTCCTAGAGTGTGGTGGGGAACATGTTGAGCCAACAGGTCCCAGGGAGGACAAACATTGTTGGGGGTAAAGCCAAGAAGACCAGACAACTCAATGAAGGTTGGTGTGAGGTTGGGATGTATGTGGAGGTGGAGCCCCATTGACTACCACCAGGCGGTTGCCGCACTGCAGCCGAACCCTGGGTGACAGGCCCCCCCACTGGTGTGACACTCAAAGTCATGGCAGGCGAGATTGGGGGAAGCCACTCAGGGTATAGACGTCAGATCACAGCCCTACAAGAGATCGCAGGATGTCCTCTACCAGCTGCCTGGACCAAGGCTGCACGAGACCGGATGTTCGAGGCCCGGCGATTACAGTTTCATTCCGATTTTGTTGTTTCAACCTCAAAATTGGTCGAAACAGTGTTGGAACAAAACGGCCAGTGAAATTTCGCACAGCCCTAACGACCACCAATTAATTGTACTCTACATGTTGCTGAGCCCTGCCTGTTCCCACCTGGGGCAGCATACAATACACTCCCACCCTTGTCTAGCAGAGGGCCCCAGCCCTGGCCAGTGCATACAGCTTCCTGGAAAAATTGTTGCTTCTCCTGCTGCAGCTGCCTGGAGAAGTTCTCATTTTCCCTACCCCCAGTGCCTCTTCCTCCTGTCCCTGCTGTAGTGCTTTAGGCAAAAGGCAGAGAGGGGAAGCAGCAGTGGGTGGGGAGAAGCTGCAGCTGGGTGGCTTCTGCCCCAACTTGTAAGGCTGCAGTTCCAGGCCACCTTCCACCCACTCCACCCACCCGAGTGATCAACAACCACTTTGGGTGGAATGTGGTCCCACCAGGAAGCTGTGTAGCCTGGCTGGGACCGGGGCTAGGGAAGGTGCAGTGGAGCACAGGGCAGGTGCAGATGGGATTGCAGGAAAGTTATAGATGGGAGCGTAGGGTGGGTGCAGGCAAGAGCATGGGGCAGGCTGCCCCAGGTGGGACTGGATGGGGCTTGGCCCCATGCAGAGTGCCAGGGAGCAGCCATGGCCTGGAAGGTAGGAGGGCAAGACTGCACTTGCACCCTGTGCATACCCCCTGCCCTTTCTTTCCCCACTCCCCTGCCCCCACTAGCTCCCAGGACCTAGCACTTGGGCAGCTCCCCACATGCACACACCCAACCCATCTCATCCATACCCCAACCATGACACCCCACATGCCACCATGCCCACACCCACATCCCTCCAAACACCCCCCCATATTCACACCCTCACCCCCTACACCTGCTACCCCCATACCTGTCCACATACACAGCACCACACACACACACCCAGCTCCCAACCACACACTCCCTTTATATTGAACTATTATGAAAATGCCTCTGAATACACTACTCAAACACAGAAATCAGGACAAAAATATTTTTAAATAAAATGAAAATGTGTTATAGTAGATTGTGATTTTTAGTGTATGCTTTGTTTCTTATGTATCCTTTTTTAAAATTATTTCTTCTGAAAGATTTTATGTGTGCAGCCCTTGCCTCTATTGGTCTGAGACCATTCCTGGGGAGGTACAATGCCCCTGAGACCCCAGTGATTCATTGAGGGCAATGGGGCACATTGTTAGAGGAGTCACGACTCCTTGCTACCTGATAGGCCATGCCAGTGCCTCGTGGCGTAGAGGGCAGAAATTCTTTGGCTCCAGGGGCAGGCCATGCACCATGAAGGTGGACCCTGTGGAGGGGCAGTGTTTCCCAGTCAAGGGGTGGATCTTTTATGTCAGAGACTAAGTGACAGGTATAGAGGATTCTGGGACCAACTTGGTAGAAAACGGGGCAAGGTTTGGCATTAGGTGTGTGGACCTTACGTCATGGACCATGCAACAGAGCGGGACTTCCAGTTCCAAGATGCCCCTTCTCCTAAAAGGAGTACTTCCGGGGCAAGGGAGAAACTTCTGGTGGTAAAGTTCAGGGGTCAGGAGTGGGTCTTCTGGTCCCAAGATGGTGACTAGGATGTAGGGCATTTTGACAAGGGGTGTACCCTTGCAGCCCTCAGCAGCTCTACCAAAACTTGTTAAGCAGCCCTCCAGGCAAAATAATTGCCTACCTTTGAGTTAAAGAGTTAAGTAATTTATGGTGTAAAGTACATTACAGGGATGATATTCTGATTATCTGTGAAATCAGGTATTACAAAACCAAAAAAATTAAGGTTAAATTTAAATGTAAAAGAAATGCAAGGTTTCTAAGAAACTGAAATTTAAAGTTATTGCATGCAAACAACCTTAATTCTCTGCTGGAAGCCATGAAGTGACTATGCCTCAATCTTCACCAAAAAGACCCCAAAACAAACAAACAAAATAATCCAACAGTCTGGGATTTCTCCCAACTGCCATGAGTTTTCAAAAATACTGGCCAGTGGCTCTGCAATCACATCTGCCAACACCTTCAGCACCCTTGGGTGCATCACATCTGGCCCCATGGACATGTACACATCCAGCTTTTCTAAATAGTCCCTAACCTGTTCCATATGCCACTGTTGGCTGCTCCCCTCCACCCCAAATATGCTACCAGGAGCAGTAGTCTGAGAGCTGACCTTGTCTGTGAAGACTGAGGTAAAAAAGGACCGAGTACTTCAGCCCTTTCCACATCATAATCTGTCACTAGGTTGCCTCCCCCATTCAATTAGGGGGACACACTTTCCCTGACCTTCCTTTTGTTGCTGACATACTTGTAGAAACCCTTCTCACTCTTCATGTCCTGTGATAGTTGCAACTTCAGTTATGCTTTGGCCTTCCTGATTTAATCCTTGCATGCCCAAGCAATACCCTTATGCTCCTCCCTAGTCATTTGTCTAAGTTTCCAATTTCTGTAAGCTTCCTTTTTGTGTTTTTGCTTATTGAAGAGTTTCCCTGCTAACTGATCTTCTGCCATACTTACTAGTCTTCCTATGCACTGGACTGGTTCATTCCTGAACCCTTAGTAAGGTTTCTTTGAAGTCCAACCAGCTCTCCTAAACTACCTTCCCCTTCAGACTGGCCTCCCAGGAGAACCTGCCCATCAGTTTCCTGACTGAGTCAAAGTCTATTGTTTCAAAGTCCAGGCTTATTACTCTACTGCTCTCCTTCCTTCTTTTCCTCAGGATCCTGAACTCAATCATCATCAGTGTGGTCACCGCTGCCCAAGTTGCAATCCACTTCTACATTCCCCACAAATTCTTCTGTTTGTGTGCAGTAGGTCAAGAAGAGTACAGCTCCTGGTTGGCCTCTCCAACACTTGCACCAGGAAGTTGTCACCATCACTCTTCAAAAGCTTCCTGGATTGCCTGGGCATAGCTGTATTTTATTGTATTGATCAAACTGATATTCTTGCATGATCACTTCTCCTGAGAAACTGAAATCTTAAGTAAAACAAGCTATTGTAACCAGGGCTATCCCTGGAGGGGTGGGGGGTGAATCGGGGCAACCGCCCCGGGCCCTGTGTTTTGGGGGCCCTGTGGAGCTGGGCAGAGCAGCTGTGGTGACTCCTGCCGCCAGCTTCATGCCCGGCCACTTGACAGCACCCCTGCTCCCTGACGCTGAATCCGCTGCCAGCTTCCTCACAACTGTGTGCAGGGCCCTACACAGGCTGATTTGCCCTGGGCCCTGTACGGGTCGCCTCTGATTGTAACACTTGTGATAAAACTGCAGAAGTTGTCAATGTAGAATGCTATCACAGGGCTCAGGTGATGTTCTTGTAGTACCGCAAAGGCTGTAGCTGTCAGGGAATCTAGCAGGAGACCCTGCTTGGATTAATTGCCTAGGCAGTCACATCTACCTTGGGTCTCTGATTGATAACCTCTGCCCCAGCTAGTTAACCAACTGACTTCCCAATAAGCTCACTTTCATCGTTTAGTCCCAGCGGTGGTAGCAGCTTCCAGGCTAACCTATGTTCTGCCTGAAAGTCTGCCACGGGAAATCTTCCTGGATTGTTTCCTGGCTTTTGTTGGAGAGGCTGAGGAGGTATCCTGAACAGTTGCAGGAAGAGGCAACGGAGAAGAAAGTGACAGCAGCATCCTGGTAGTGTGGATGCGCATTCCTCTAGGAAGGTGTAGGAGACCCAGTGGCTTTGCAGATGGAAACTGATGTGATCCTGGGTGATGAGATATGGTGGCAGATGACCCTAGACCAGTTGATGAATGGCAGATCATGAATCAATGTTGGCAGAAGACAACAGCAAATAGACCGTGAAGAATGGCTGCAGAACAGATAGTGGCAATCGGAGGAGGAAGTGAGCAACTTATGGCAAATGGAACACAATAGGTGGACAATGGGTTTGTTTGTCTGTCCCCCCTCCCCCCCACAGTTTACAGAGGATGGTGGGGTATAGCAGACAATAGCATCTGGTATGAACAGTCCTGGGTGCAGCAGATGACCCAGTATGACTTTTGCTGTAACATTGTATTTAGTGTCCCGAAAGTGTAGCCTAAGGACTTGAATAGTTTGATAATTATTCACAATAACAGGATGTGGGAGCTGAGTTTTAGTAATACCAGGGCATATGAACAAATTTCAGAAAGGTACCAAGAGGAACAAAAAACACTGGCACTAAAGTGAATAAAGTTTGTGGATCTGGAGAAGGTGAGAGAACAGGGGGTCATGATCAGCCTGTTCTCTGACCTAGCTCAGCTAAAAGATGTCAAAATTTTGAGTGGGTAGATTTTGTGGACAAAGTTCATGAAGCTTTTGGCATATGGACAGGATCATGAAGGACAAGAGTGTTACTAAAAAACAGACCCACTGTATACAGGAGAGGTCTGGCATTTGTCTCTGGTGGTCAGCTAGTTGTACCCCATGGATGGATATGTGAGTTACTTTAGGCAAGCCAAAGTGTGCAGCAGGTGCAGGAAGGAAAACTACTTCATGCTCCACTGCTCTCACACCATCTGTTTTAAGTGTGGCAAAGGGGGCATGTGGTCGGGGAGTGCCATGGTAAGAGGAAATCTAATTTGTGTGGAGAAGAGGAGCATGTATTTCAGATGTGCCTAAGTCCTTTGCAAATAGAACAAAGGCAACACAAAAAGAGGAACTGAAGAAACAGAGGAAGAAGAGACAGAGATGGTGGAAGGGAATCCGCAGCCTCTGTGAAGAAGGGAGGGGGAGATGGCCTTGAGGTTAACATAGAAGATATGACTTAAAGGACAGAAAAACTTAGAGGAAGAAGAAGCTAGGGAAGTATAGGTTGGATGAATGGACTATAAAGTGAACAGAACACTGGATGGATTATTGGGCTCAAAGGGTAGTCATCAATGAATCAATATATATGTGGCAGCCTGTACCAAGTGGAGTGCCCCAGGGCTCGATCCAGGGGTTGTTTTTGTTCAATAATTTAATCAATGACCTGGAATATGAGAGGGAGTGCACCTTCTACATGTTTATGGATGAGGAGAAAGAAAGATTGAAATGGGCAGGAAAGAGGAAGAAAAAGTGTGTGTGTGGGGGGTGAGACAGGAAGAAGCCCAAGATAAGCAGAGACAGGGACATGGAAGAGGGATCCAAGGAGGAGCCAGATTTCTCCCTGCTATCAGAGATGTCACTGGTTTCTACCCTTAAATGGGTGACTAAGAAGCAGAGCAGTAAAGCAGTGGAGGGATTTTTAGGTTAACAAGGAATCAAGCCTTGTGAGGAGGCAGTGGGAATCTGCTTAAAGGAGGAGAAGGATAGCTCAAATATCAGTGGCAGTGCATATGTATAAAAAGGGATGCTACTGAAGTTTTAGTAATGGTTTTTAGTGGCACTCTTGCATGTGAGAACCATATGTAGTCAGAAACAATGGGACTGGGTGGAACCCTTCCTGGCCCGGGTGAATGCAGATGTTGTGCTTCATGGATTTAATAGATTTCATAGACATTAGGGCTGGAAGGGACTTTGGAAGATCATTGAGATCATTCCTGCCCAAGGGGCAGGAAATCAGCTGGGGTCATAGGATCCCAGCAAGAAAAACATCCAGGTTTCTCTTGAAGGCGTTCAAAGTAGGTGCTTGAACCACCTCCGGTGGCAGGCTGTTCCAGACCTTGGGGGCTCGGACAGTGAAGAAATTCTTCCTTATGTCCAGCCTGAAACAATCTTGCAGGAGTTTATAACCGTTCGACCTTGTAATCCCTTGGGGTGCTCTGGTGAACAAACGTTCCCTCAGGTCCTGGTGAACCTGGTGCTTGCAAGAGTTCAGGCTGCAGGATAACCTGGACCACAGCAGTTCTGAGAGGAGAAAGAGGCTGGGACCCTTGTGGTGGTCAAGTACTCTCATGAATAGTGTAGCAGGGATGACAACTTTAATCAAAAGACCCCACGTGAGAATGGAGGAAGTGATTAGTGGCAGACTACTTTATGAGGGTGGAGGAGGGAGGAACAGAAATAGAAGTCTATGCTTCTTCAGAGAGAGACACCAGAGAGGTGCTAGCTCTTTAGGAACCTGGCAATTTGTGTGGTGAGTGGAAGGCCCTGTGTGGTAGTGGTATGGATTTTAACTGTGTAATTGTGGCAGTGGGGTAAACAGACAGACAGAAGGAGAAGTGGAGAGCTTGGCTAGCTCAGTAAGGTTGTTCCATAACATTTTAAAAGAGAAAGTTTTCAAAGATGTTGAGGGGGGTGGGGAGAGAGAGAAAAAGTAATGACAAGACTGGACTCCAGAGTGCAGATATGCTTTCTCATACATTTAGTTTATCATGAAAGATTTTAAAGTTGGTGTGATGATCATGTTGTTGTATTGTTTGTTTGATGTTGCAAGTGTGTGTTTTGGGTTTTTTTGGTTGTGTTTTGTTCTAGCAAGGAAAGAGTTAATACTGGATTGCAAAGGGGTTGGATATGGCCTGGTGGCTAATTGTACTCTGCCCTCTGGGTGGTCTAAAAGGATCTTTCTTCTGAGAACTCTGGCTGTTTTTTGAAACTGGGGATAGGAAAGGCAATGTAAGTAGGGGAGCTGGAGTGTGCATGTACCTGTGAGTGCCTACCAACCTGCAGCCTGGTGGAGTCCATGGAAATCTTCCATGGTGTGAAGTCCCAGAGAGTAGAAGTAGAGGGAGTCTGCCATGTGGGGACATAAACTGAAAAGGCTGGAGTAGTGGGGCAGAGATAGTCTGCTGAGGCCAGCAGAGAAGCCAAGACCTCCATGGACAAAGAAGAGTCTGCTGCAGAGACAGTAATGATTCCTGCCCACCACTGGAACCAACTGTGGACTCTGAAGCAAGTGTGAGAAGGGAAAGTGTTAGGAGACAGCATTTCAAACATTTATTTTGTGTTCTGTCTTCCCCAGTGCTATTGTAGTGTTTTCCCTAATTATTAAAGTTGCTGTTTTCTTTTTCTCCCTAAAATTGGCTGTACTTGAGTATCTTGTCTCATGGCTAGTTTGCACCCTCATGGGCTGGGTTGACATGGGGTTCTGTCACAGGTGTCAAGAATTTAACCAGTAGGTTTTGCAGGCCCCTTCATGTTAATAGTGAAGCTGGGGGCAGACTGAAGCAGCCTGAGTGGACCCAGTCCATGGAAATTTAACATGTACTTGTTGGAGGAGGAGGTGAGTGAGGGTTTTGGAGAAGGGGAACCTTGAAGTAATGGCTTTTAACTAAAGAACAAGAAAAGAAGTGTTTAACACGTGCCTTGTGGGTGGAGAAGAGAGGGGCTGGTTCTACTCCTCCTCTACCAGCGTGAAGAAGAGCATAGGGGATCTGACTGCCCTGGTAGAGTGTTACCCAATTTAGCTCAAAATAAAGAGCAAGACCTTGGTAAGAGGGGGGCAGGCAAGATGCTGCATTTATTGATTAAGTACTTGGCACACACACACACTCATACCCCAATTTCTGTTTTGCGCTGGTATACTTTATCAGTCTCAGTGGTGCTCGAGTCAACTTAGTGGCCAGCTAAAATTGATCACACTGGGAGCCAAGCTTCTGTCTGTCTGTGTAGGCAAACCGATGCTCCAGAATGTTATGCAGAACAAGACCCAAAATAGACATGTCTTGCCCCACCTTTTATAGTTTTGTCAATTCAGTTAGCCCTCTGGGCTTTTGCTGTATTATTACTATGTTCCTCCTTGAAGGTCAATTGGTGTTGTTTTCTTGCTGCTCTGGGGTGTGTTCTTCTTGTTTTGGTCTTTCATCTGTCTGCATTCTTCAGCCAGTCACCAACTGGTATTTTCCTTTTCCACAAACACACTCACCCATGCAGCATACAAAGGAGTGAAAAGTCAAGCACTTATGTCAAGCTACAGAGCAATACAAAATGGAGTTTAAGGCAGTGTAAAACTCAAGAAAATACACCAAAAAAAGCATCAAGATAATACACAAGATTAAGGCAATAGGCAAAAATCTATCTCCATGTTATTTACCTAACCTAAAGCTGATATTTATGTAATTTGCATAACAAGAGAACAGGAGAGCAAACATAGAAAGCCAGGAGGAGGTGATTGAGGCATCTTGGAAAACGTTATGCTGGACTGTACCAGACGAGGGAAGTGGAGAAGGTACAATTGCAGAGTTTTATGTGGAAGGTAGAGATGAAGATGAGGTTACAGTGAAGATGGAGAAGGTGGTTATGGTGGAAGCAGGGAAATGTTTGAAGACTACTAAAATGGGTAAAACCCCAAGGCAGGATGTTTTGCCAACTGAATTTTGCCAAAGATTTTGGGATTTGATAGAGCAAGACCTGATTTAAGTTTTTAAGGAGGTGCTGCAAGTGGGGAATGGTTGTTCCCCAAAGAGTGGGACGGAGTCCCTGTGTAACTAGAGACCCATAACACTTACATATAGATTACAAGATTTTAGCAAAAGCACTGATTTTATGGATATGAAAAGAGTTGGCAGACGTTGTGAAGATCAGACCTGTGGGCACAAACAGAAATTATGTTTGTCATACAGTCAGCCCCTTGAAAACAATCTACAGCTGTGGCTTGAGAGAAGAGCATGGCTTCAGCGAGTTTTAAAAGGGCCCGATCCTGTGACAGTTTAAACCCGTATTACATGAGGGTTCAGATGAAGTTGTTCCAAAGTGGAGCACCTTCATTAATGTCTGTCAGTACACACTGGGAGCAGGACTGGGCTAATGTAGCATAGGGAGTTTTGTCTGAGGTTTGCCCAGCCAGTGCTGGAGGATGGGGCAAGTGGATTGGAGTGGAGGCTGAAAAATTGGGGGGAGGGTGCAGAGTGAGCTCTGCTCTAGGGGTGAGCCGCGCACGACTTCCCGGCCCTGCCTTTTTCCAGCAGGTCTGCTCCCCACCTTCAGCAGCTCACTCTGGCTATGTGCTGGCTGCTCTTACCCCACTCTCCCAGGGTAGATTTGTGGCCCTGATCTTCTGGCAAGCCATGCCGAGCCTCTGCTCTCTAGCTTCCTTCTTCCTGCCACTCTTTCTTGCTGCTTTTCCACTCTTCTTGTCTGACGTGTGCTGCATCACTCCCCTCTCCACTAGCTCTTTCCTGGCTCTGCCCCCTTCTTGCCCCAACCCACAGACCCAGGCTGCTGCAGAACTGCTGCATTGGATCCTGCTATGCTTGTGTTGTTTCTCCTGCTGGGACAGTAGGATATGGGGAAAACCCATTTGCTGTCTCTTCTGCCGCCACACTAACTATAAACAATACAATAAGCAGGCACAACTTCAAAGTATTAAATATAACAAGCTACCCTAACACACCCACAGAACCACGCTTGCAGACGTTTAAAAAAACAAAAGTACTTAACTGGAAGAAGCAGCACATTACAGACACTGCAGAACTGAGTTGAAGTAAAGACTGAGTGCTTTTTGGCGCTTTTAGCTAAAGCTGATTCAATCAGCTATTAGATAAAAGCACCAAAAAAGCCCCATTAAAGCACCTGATCTTTAAAGATGCTGCAGAGCCGGGCTGAAGCAATGTGCTGCTGCTTCTGGGTATGTGCAGGGCTTTGCACGGAAACATGCCAAGTTCAAAGTAAAGCGCTGGAGGGGTTTGGGAACTTTTTTTACCTCTGCAAGCACCCACTGACAAAAAACCAAGTCAGTGCCTATGCTTACGAAAGTAGTTAATGTAGTAGTCCAATGTGTGGTTCCCTCTGCTGGTAGCAGGGACCCAACCAGCATTTATTTGGGTTCATTTCAGGTTCAAATGAACTCATTCAGTTCTGGTTCAGTTCCTGTACAAGCCAGCAAAAAAAAAAAAAAAAAAAAAAAAAATTGATTTGGCTACAGGTTTGAACTGATTCAAATGATTTTTTTTTCATGCATAGCATAGAAGTAAATTTAAAAGCCTATTTCTTCTTCTGAAATTAGTAAATGGTCTTCTTTAACTTGACTGCCTTTCTCTTTAATCTTACATGACTTTTGGCAGGGTTTTTTTGTTGTCAAAATTATTTTTTCATGAGCAATGTGTTTGGATGAACTAAAATAACATCTTCCGTTATCTGCTCTGTCATATTGGACCTCGGTGTTGATAGGAAAAATTTGAGGCTTGGAAATGTTCTTTCAACCCTCACTTATGTTGCTGGAACTGCTATTACAGTTTTTTGCCAGTTGACACATTCAGGCCTGGTTTTTTTTGGTGTTCACAGTATTTTAATACGTATTCCATCTTACTGAGATGAGACTCATTTGAAAATGATTCAGGCTATGGCCCCATCTTTTTTTTTTTTTGCAGGGTGGGGGGGACTTTCTTTTGTTCAGATCTCCCTTCTTCTCTAAAGATTTCATGAGCTTTAAGAAAAAATCCAATGCATCGTCTGATCTTTCACTTTCAAACATATGTACCTTTGATTCAATAATATCATTGGCCTTCGAATGAAGCATTTCCATTTTGTCCATTTATTGGTTAAATGAAGTGTTGTTTTGACATTTTCTTCTGACAGAAGGACTTGCTTTCTGGAATCATTCCTCTTGTATAGCCCTTTATAGCTTTTCAAGAAGACTTTTTTCATGGAAGCAAGTAAGGACTGAGCTAAAGTGGATAAGGGTTTTCATAGATTGTAAGGCTGGAAGGGGCCTCGGAAGATCATCAGGTCCAGCCCTCCCTGCGCTAAGCAGGAAAGACAACTGGGATCAGGTGACCCCAGCAAGGTGACCATCCAGTCTGCTCTTGAAGATTTCCAGGATAGGTGATTGCACCATCTCTGGAGGGAATTTAATCCACAGTCTGGATACTCTAACTGTGAAGAAGTTTTTCCTAAAGTTGAGCCTGAAACAGTCTTTCAGGAATTTGTGGCCATTATTCCTGATTCTCCTCAAGGGAGCCCTGGTGAATGGTTGTTCACCAAGCCCCTGATATACTCCCCTGACATAGTGGTAAATTGCTACCAAGTCCCCCCTCAGCCTTCTCTTTTTTCAAGCTGAAGAGTCCCAGGTTCCTCAGCCTTCCCTTGTATAGCTTGTCATGCAAGCCTCTAATCATACAGATGGCTCTTCTCTGGACCCCCTCAAGTTGTACCAAGTCCTTGTTAAAGTGCGGCATCCGGAACTGGATGCAGTACTCCAGTTGGGGTCTCACCAGTGCCAAGTAGAGTGGAAGAATCACTTCCTTTCTTGCTGGAGATGCATTGATTGATACATGCCAGGGTATTATTTGTCCTGCTGGCAACAGTCACATTGCCAGCGCATATTAATGCTGTGGTCTATTATTACCTTCAGGCCTCTTTCATTCATAGCGCTGGTCAGGTTGACGTTGCCAGGCCTGTAGGTGTGCATGGGGATTCTTCGTTCCCAGGTTTTGCTGTTTCTGACTGGCATTTTAACCAACCACCATAAGTCCCCCATTGTTCGTAGTTCATGTGAAGAATCTTCATTGTTACTGTCAGGCTTCAGTGCAATTGCTATGCTTTTGGCATTCCATTCTGGGTTTTTTTGTCAGATGAATGTCATGGTTTGAGAAGGCCATATGTAACAGGGGGCCTTCTTGGCCGATTTCCCAGTGGCCTGCCCACCTGTTTCTGGGCTAACCGCCCACCTTCTTGTCCACCACACCTTGATAATAATTAATTAATTGATGTTGATGAAGCAGGAGGCTGTCCATCTCTTGCCCCGATGCCAGGGGGTTCTATCTGCAGCTCTGTTCCTCCCCTACGCCACAGCCCAAGCCTTGCAGGTGGCATCCAGGCGTTATCCATATCACCGGCCCCACACTGGGTCCCAGAATCCTACTAGTTGGAGGATCCCTCCATTCAGGCAGCTTATTCTGCCTTCATTCCCAGCTGCATAGCTCCTTGAGCTGCTCCCCCTATGGGTGTGGTCCCCCCGGGACCTTTGGCTCACTAACCCTGACCCACCTCCAGGCCAGTCAGAACCCCAGGCCCTCAGCTCTGGGCATTCCTCACGGTGGGTCCGCGGCCCTTCAACCCTTCTGGTCCTGGCCCCAGCATGAACTAGTCAGGGAATGTCCAGACAGGTTCTTGAGTCTATGGCCTGACTCTGTCTCTGGGGCCCACCTTCCAGACCCTACAAAGTGGGTAACCCACCCTGTTGTGGGGGCTAGGGGTTAAGGCGCCCCAAGCCACCTTTCACCAGAGTGGTAACTGGCCTGGCATTTCCTGGGGACTCCTGCACTACTGAGAGCAGGCCACCCACTCCCAGCAGGGTGCAGTTTTAGGTCATGCCCAGGACCAGGAGCCTCCTGACCATACCCTACAGCTCCTCCCTTACCTTCAGATAATACCAGCAGCCCTGTGGCCAGGCAATGTTGTTGCTTGGCCTCCCAGCAGCAAAATGACCTGTTTATATGGGCAGCCCTGAATCTAAAATGGCTGCCCTCATCAGGCATCTGCCAGCTGCAGTCTTCTGGCCCTTAAAGTGGCAGGCACAAAGAAGTGATGTCATGATAGAAATCCTTGAGGTCTAAGTGTCACTCAAGCATGTCATAAGTTGAATGAATGCCATCTGGTAGGACAATCTATGATTGGGCCTTTTTTATTTTAATTTCCTAATTATTACCAATATTATTTGGTTTTCAACTTCTTTGTTTTTTATATATGCATTGAATTTTGTTTGTTATGAATTTTGTTAGAGATTGACAACTCACTGAAGAAGTGTACAACTGCAAGCCCCCCCTCAGCCGTCAAAGATCTGTGTGCTAATTAACCCCTATTCATGAGTGGAACAGAGCGTTCTTGTCACCAATCCTGGGATGCATTCGTATACAGATGAGGCACAGGGCAGCCTGGTCCCACTTCAATTCATGGAGGACAGCCACACTAATTATGTGTGCCAGGCTGAGAGAGGCAGTGACAGAGGGATTCTGGGGCCCCATTTCGTGATGTTTACCAGGCATTTAAGGCTGGTGGAGAAACAAGAATAATTGGAAATAGGACAGAAAGGCACAGCTCAGCTGTGGGAGTGAAGAGGAAGTAAAAATATACAATGTAATGACTCACTATGACTCTTAAAAGACTTGACAGTAAGGGGTAGTGTGGTTAATGGGCACTACCATATGTCTTATTTAGATGAACTGCACAAACTTATCTTTATGGATGAATAGAGAAAGACAGTTGGAAAGGCCCAGCGGCCTGTGGCCTGACTGCCATGGAGCCACCAAGACAATTGACCACCTCCCTTGTCTCTGCACTTGTGCATGGATCAAGGTGAAACAGCTTTGTGAAGTAAAGATCAGTATCAGCCAGCTAACTAGAGAAGCGGTGCTGTACGGGCACCTCACTAAACACCAGGGGAACCCGCTGGCCCATTTTGACCAGTTTGCGTCCTGTGTCAGGAGTGCCATGTGGAAAGACAGGAACCTAGTGACGTACAGGCACACATATGTAGAGGTGGTAGGCTGTGTGAAAATTGTCTCCATGTGAACTCCAGACCTACTACCAGAAATCGGTAGTAGAGGATGGAGAGGACACAGCCAAAACTACCTGGCACAGAGACACGTGAAGCAGGATCTTTCAACTCCCCCCAGCAGGGAAGGGGACAGTGACAGCAAGGAAAAGGAAGAGACAAATGGGACTGAGTACAGCAGCAGCAGCAGCATGTGCTCCAGTGGGAGGTGGAGCAACGGCGACATGGACAACAGGTGAACTGAGTCTGTAACCCTGCAAGAGTGGGGGGATGAAGGGAATGGCTTCCTTGGTCTGAAGGACTAGTGTTTCTGTGTGTGTGGTTGTAATAGGTGCTCTGCTCCTTTAAAGGGCTGAAACTGCTAGGGAAAGAGTCCTATCAGTGAGTGGGGAGCCCCAGCTGCTGGTTACTAGGGCAGCCAGAATGAGTTAGTTGGCCCACACCTGCCAGCGGTCAGCTGACTGGAAGGGGCAGGCCTGGCTCATATATAAACCCCAGGGCTGAGGCCAGGAGGGCAGTTCCCTGCTAGCAACCAGAGGAGAAGGAGCCTCCAGGGAGGAAGTGCCTAATGATGCTGCACCTGTGTGGTATGCTGCACCTAGGGCTAAGGGGGCTCCATGAGCTCCACAGGTACCTTTGCCTACTAGACACTTAGTGCCAGGGATGAAACCTGATCCTTTTAAAGGGTCAGAGCACACCCTGATTGTTTGTATTATGTTATAGCCAGGGGCTTGTATTTTGCTTGCTGTTGTATAAGGCTGGTGGTTTGGGTGAGGCTATTTGGGGAAGACTTCATCGGGGACCCACTGCAAAATGGGGACCCTGGAACCAGAGAGGGCACAGCCTTTAGTGCTGCGCAGACCCCAGTGCCAAGGGGCACAGCAACAAGGGCTACAAAGAGCCCAGCATCGAGGGGTGCGGAGACAGTGCTGCAGAGAGCCCAGGCACCAGTGAAGTGCAGAGATGCAGAGACAGGGCTGAGGAGAGCTCAGAGAGGACAAGGAGGCCAAATTACAGAAGACCTAGACTAAACAATGTCAATGCCATCTGTGAGGCTTGGGGCGTGGTAAAGGGACGGTTGGAGCCACGCATGTTGCCCATAAGGCTGGGGTGTCCCAGGATACCTATTTTGAAAGGGGACCCACAGGGTTCAGGGAAATCCATCAAGACTGTGTCTAACAGGACGTGAAGGCAGCCTCCCTATATTACAAAATCCATCAAGAGGTGGTGGGTAAGACTAAAGGTTGCCCATTGGGCCGAACTGGCAGGGTCAAGGGGCCTTAGGGGTAACATGGCCATCCTTAGGGACCCTTTCCATGACAAATTGGTTCATTGGCTGGGAAAGTAAGGCCATGCACAGGGTGGAACACTACATCCCTAATTAAGGAGACAAACCTTTGGGCCAGTTTATAATCACAGCAAAGCAAAGCGAAAGGCAGTGGTACCGAGGCTCAAGAAGAAGAGCTGAGATTGGAAAAAAATACTGCTGTTAGAGACAGTAGAGGGAAAGACTTTAGATCTGGGCTAGGAAAAAGTAGGGCCAGACAGAATCATGACACAGGTAGAAACTCCAGAAGGCAGGCAGCAAGAAGCCTTCACCTGGCAGTTGTGGGTGGATGAGGTGGAGGAAAAAGCTGCCTGTCTAACGTATGAATTAAAAATGGTGAAGTCGCAAAAGGAGCAAGCCGAGGCGAAAGTGACTGCTTTAGAGCTGTGGGCACAACCCGGGAAGAAAGAAGGCGGGTCTAAGGAAATCAAGTGCCTGATTGCAGTTGAGGCAGAAAAGACTCAAGTGCTGGAATGGCTCATGGCAAATGAGTCCAAGAAGAGCAAACAGCGGGAGGAGAAATTGCAAAAGATGCATAAAGAGATGTCTGAATGGAGGAGTAAGTCTCTGGAATCCGGTGTGGCTCAGACAATAGAACAAAAGGATATTCTACAGAAGCTGGACACATGAAAGAGCCTTATAGGAGTCCTCCAGAAAGAAATCCAGAGCCAGGTGGACCAGAAAGAGGGGCTGCATGAGGACCTGGAGGGCTGGCAAGAGCAGTGCTTACAGGCCAAACACCAGGTAAGAGAGTTGCGAGAGAAGCTATTGGAGAGCCATATCCAGTCAGAAGACACAGGGAAAGTTACAGCAAAAGAAATGGAGAAAGTGAGAGAGTACATGGCAAGTCACAAGGCATTACGAGATCAAAAGCAGCCAGAACTGAGGAGTGTGCAGAATTGCTGGCTCAGTGGCAAAAGGTGAAGAGGGAAAAGGACCAACTAGGGGAAGAGATACAGTCCCTGAAGACCCTTTTAGAAGAGAGTGCAGCCAGGGAGATGGAGTTGCAGGCAGAGAGAGAGCAGCACGTGTTACAGAATGCTCAACCACGAGAAGATAGCCCTGGACGCATGTTCTTCCAACTGTCTGCCTATTACAACCAGTCTAACTCAGAATGTGAGGAGCACCTTCAGGAGCTTGAAGGCTTGAAAGAAATTTTAATAGGCACAGAAAAACTGATAGAAACTGCATGGCCCATATTCCTAAAGGTCCTGGGAGACCAGGAAGAACTCAATAAGGCAGGCTCAGGAAACCTCAGAGAAGAGAGGCAACAGAGCGGCAGAAAAGAAAATACAATGATGGAGGTACCCTCAGGGGCAGACCCCACAACAATGCGAGAAGAGATCATCTCTGCAGTCATGGAGTGCCTGGATCAGAAATGGGGTCAGTGGGTAAGCCAGTATGCAGAGGAAATGAATTGCCTGGAAGAGAAACTAGAAAGACTTGCCAGCAGGTATGATACTAGGTGTTGACAGTGCCAAAACAGGTACAACGAATGGAAGTAGTAGATAAGGGGGATATGGCAGCTATACAGGAGTGAGTGGATCAGTGTGAGAAGCAAGAACAGTGATTTAAGCTACCAAGGCCACCCTCAAAAAGGGCAACATCTAAAACAAACAGGCCAGCGACCAAAGATGGCCCAGGCTCACTTTATGGAAATGGGAGACTGCTCCCTGACTTGCCCCTGGGTCTTTATGGCTGAGGGCAAGCAAAAATCAGGGGCATCCAAACCACAAACTCCTCTGGGCTTGAGCTTACAAGTAGGGTGCCTGCCAAAGGTTTTGGAAACATGTAACACCCCAGATGGGGGTGGAGGATGTTTGCCGGTAGTAGGGTCACTTCTGGTTCTGGACTGATTCTCAAATTTGGAATTTGTTTTGGCTAATTTGGCCTGGGGTACAGAAAATTTAAAAAAAAAAATCTGCTTCTCAGCCTTTTGGCTCAGATAAACTGAGTGACTTCTATGCTTAACTCCCTCTGTCCAACATTGTGGACTCTTGTTCAGGTTTATATATATATATAGGTGGCAAAGGGTCACAGTAGGGCGTTGGCCCTAGACTTTAGGAGGGCTGACTTCAACAAGCTAAGGAGGATCGTTGGGGAAGCGCTGAGGACCCAGA
>JAGPOW010003395.1:52564660-52633234 GCA_030014935.1 Caiman crocodilus
TTTTTTTTTTTTTTGATGCCTGTCTTTCCAGGTATCAATTTTTGAGTCTACACTGCAAATATGCAGTATGGGAAGGTTGGTTTTTCTTGTTCCTAGCATGCCTCTTGCAGAGTCTCAAACTGCTTTGAGATGCTGCAAGAGGCATGTGTGGGCTCATCTGGAAGTGCCCAGGGGAGAGTTTGTTCTCTGGAGACAACATTCTTGTTAACTGCAGTATATGGAGATAAGAGACAATAGACCTGACTACCCACCCATCAGCCCTATTGTCTCTACACACACTCAAGCTCTTACCTTTCTCCAAAAGTGCATTGTTTCAAGAAGTTAACTGAATAAAGGATATCATACAACAAGAAAGCATTTTTTGTAGAAAACAATGTTTAAATTGAGGCTTCCTGATCAGTGATTTAAATTTTGTGATTTAAATCGATTTGATTTTTTTTTTTTTTTTTTTTTTAAAGCCAAATCCACCCTGTTGGACAGTGTGTCAAAAACACCCCAGCCTTGAATTGTAAGATGTTGGTGTGCCAGGGTGGACAGTGGGGGAGCTGCAAGGGGGCCCAATCCTTGTTGTGGGAGCACAGCCATGGTCCCTTCCCCTATAATTTGCTTGGAGGTGGGCATGCATCTGCTGCCAACAACCTGCAGAGCCAGGCCAGGGCTCTGCAGACCTTGGTGCAGTGGCTTGTAGCCTCTGAACCATATGCTGCAAGTATCCTGGGCTCTGTGGTGAGCATCAGGAGCCTGTCCAAAGCCAGGGCTAGCTGTGGCAGGTGACTGGGAGGCTTCAAGGCACAGCACCTAGGTCTGTGGAACCCCAGCCCAACTTGTTGCTGACAGTGGGTATGCATGTGATTTGGGGTAGATAGCAGGGGAGCTGTGAGGGGCCTGATCCTTTTTGTGGCAGGGTAATCCTGGCCCTTTCCCTGCTGTATGACCTGAGGCATGTGTACCAAGCAAAATGCTTTTGTATGTTGCTCTCTGACATCCATGCTGGGGGTTGCCAACCCTATGTTTAAATGTTTAGCGCCTGCCTCTGCTTTTCTTCAGGAAAAATCTCCACAGTAAAAACAATGGCTAAGTACAGACATTCAAAAAGCCTGAGGTGGAATAGATCTAAGTTGTGTGGTTTTCTGTAAGCAGCATAGTTTAGATCAGTAGCAAACAGAACACACATTTGCCCTTTAGGGGGGGAAAATCTTAGACTGGGCTTCAACATTTTTAAAACCAGTCTGTGTGCTGGTCGTCTGTTCTGCTACGGGTACGAACCAGTCTCCAATCACTTATACTAGTAAAAAGTGTAATGTCTGTACCTGGCCACTGTATCCTTTCCTCTTTCACCGTGAGGCTGAGTAAGATCCTCTTTATTACCACCTATGTACTGGCATTCTAGGTACGGAAAAAATGGCTGCTTTTTTCTGCTGTCAGAAATCTACTGTCCATTAATATTTTGCTCACTCTAATCCAGGGGTGGGCAGAATACTTCTTGGTGCAGCCGCTCAGAGTCTGCACGAGGCTGCCTGCACATGCTGAGCTGCCACTGCTGCCCTCTGGGGGGCAGTGACAGGGTGGGGAGACAGCCAGTCCTGTGTGGGCTCTGAGCAGCTGCACCAGGAAGTAGTGGCAGCGGGAGGGGGAGGGGCTGTTTTTACCCCATGCTGAGCAGCACTTTGTCCTGAGCCAATGTTGCCCAGCCCAAATGGGCCAGCACAGGGCCCACAGGGTCTGGGCTGAGCACACTGGTCCCCGCTGCTACTGCTGCGTGCCCAGGGATGACAGGACACTATGGCTGGGCAGTGCAGAGCGGGCACACGGCACACTGGGGCTGCGCTCTGGTGGTGGTGGCGGAGAGGCGCTGCAGGGCGCTGAGGTTCTGGGCTGTTGCAGGGTGGGGCTGGGTGCTGACCAGCTTAGGTGGTCATATGCGGGGTGCTCCCATGCAAACCCCACATACCTTCCTGCAAACCCCACAGCCACACCTTCCTCCCCACCCAATCTCACACCCCACAAATACCATATCCACACACACAGACTTCCACACACTATATAAGAGTAAGACTGCACTTTGAGCTTTTATGTGGTAACCTCTATGTATACAGCAGACGCTCACAAATCAGGACAAAAATATTCTTTTAAAAATTAAAATATATTATTATGGATATTTGATTTTTTTTTTTTTTTTTTTTTTTTAGTGCATAATTTGTTTTTTCCAATTCTAAGATGGCACACCCTCTTCCCCAAAGGCATACTTCCAGGGGCAAGGGGAGGGACTTCCAGTAGCAAAGATTAGGACTTGATCCCCAGATGGTGACCAGGGGGCAAGGCAGTTGTCAAGGAACGGGGCAACCTATATGGCCTTCAATAGCTTGTCAAAACTCAGTAAGCGGGCCTCCACCCAAAATAATTGCCTGCCTCTGCTCTAATCCATCAAAAATACATTCTTTATATGCTGATATTGCTGTTCACTAAACCTGACTGTTTGTTATCTCAACTTGCAATCTGCTAGGCAGGTCAAAGAGGAAGCAAGGATATGCTGCCTCTGTTTCTCGGGTGTTAGAATGGATGGGGTGAAAGATGGGATATTTTATCCAGGCTGGCAGCTGTCTCTCTTCCATGCAAGGATGGCATGTCTGTGGCATGTCTGCCAAACTCATGGACTCTGTAAGGGGGAGGATTGCCCTGCCTTGCAGTAGAGCAGGGATGGGCAAAGTCTGGCCCACGAGCCATCTGGTCAGCAGTGGACTCCATTTCCCAGCTGCCCCTGTGCATGGCCAGGGCCCGCCTCCACAGAGACCCCAGCTGCAGCTGGAAAGCTGGAGGCTGGGGTTGCCATGGAGACCAATTGTCGCTGTGCTGGCTGCAGAGCAGGGCAGGCCTGGGGCTGCTCAGGAGCCCTGGGGATCTTGTGATGGAGGCAGCTTGCTCCTGAGCCAGAGCGGAGATGCAGCCTGTAGCCTGCATGCTCTAGGCAGGCGCACTCAAGCAGGGGATCATGGCTCTATTCCCTGCTCTTATAGTGGTGACCCTTTTAGGGGGCTCAAAGCTGGATACAGTACTCCAGATGTGACCTCACCAGTGCAGAATGGATGGGATAATTACTTCCCTTGAACTACTGGCAATACACCTAGTAATGTAGCACAGTATGCTGTTAGCCTTCTTGGCAACAAGGGCACACTGCTGGCTCATACCCATCTTATTGTCCATTGTAACCTCCAGGTCCCTTTCTGCAGAGCTGCTGCTTAGCTAGTCGGTCCCAAGGGGGCCCACTGATATTTCGGCGGCTGTGGCTGCCGCCATGTGGACTCCTTCGGGACCCGGATTTTCAATTGTCCCAAGGCTGTAGAGGTGAATGGGATTCTTTTGTCCTAAGTGCTGGACTTGTCATGTGTCCTTGTTGAATCTCAATTTCTTTTGGCCCAATCCTCCAATTTGTCTAGGTCACTCTGAATCCTAGCTTTACCCTCCAGTGTATCTACTACATCTCCCAGCTTGGTATTATTTGCAAACTCACTGAGGGTGCAATCCATTCCATCTTTCAGATCGTTAACAAAGATATTGAACAAAACCGGCCCCAGGACCAGCCCCTGGGGCATTCTACTTGATACTGGCTGATGGCTAGAAATAAAGCCACTGATTACTACCCGTTGAGCCTGACAATCAAGCCGGTGTTCTAGCCACTTTGCAGTTCATTCATACAACCCATACTTCCTGAGCTTGTTTGCAAGAATGCTGTGGAAGACAGTATCCAAATGTCTTGCTAAAGTCAAAACATAGTATGTCTACTGCTTTCCTTGCATGCACAGAGCCAGTGCTCACATCATAGAAGGCAATTGGGTTGGTCTGGCATGACTAGCCCTTGGAAAAGTCAGCATTGATTCACCTAATCACTTTCTCCTCCACGTACTTAGACATGGATTCTTTGAGGACCTGCTCCGTGACTTTTTCATGGACTGAGGTGAGTTTGGCCTGTCTGTACTTCTCCAGATCCTGCTCCTTACCTTTCTTAAAGATGGGCACTAGATTTGCCCTTTTCAAATCATCCAGGACCGCCTCCAATTGCCATGAGTTTTAAAGATGATGGGCAGTGGCTCAGCAATTGCATGAGCCACCTCCCTCAGTACCTTTTGGATTCATTGCATCCAGCTTTGTGGACTTCTACATGTCCAGCTTTTCTAGACAGTCCCTAACCTGTTCTTCCACCACTGAGGGTTGCTCACCTCCTTCTCAAACTGTGCTGCCTGCTGCAGTAGTCTGGGAGATAATCTTGCTTGTAAAGACCAAGATAAAAAAGGCCTTGAATACTTCAGTCTAGGCATTCCTAGTTCTGGCTGGGGGTATGAAGTCCTTGGCTGGGGCCTGCCCTGCCTTGCCATGGTGGATGAGCCACTGCTGCCTGTGCAGAGCAGCATAGGGAGCTAGATAACTGCTGGTGGGAGTCGCTCCCTCGGGTTGCTGTTGGGAGTCACTCCTTAGGGCTTTTGATGGGAGTGGGAGAGAGGGGGCAGCAAGACCCACCAGACAGCATGGCCCATCTGAAGGCATGGGTGGCAGTGGCAAGTCAAGGGATTTTCTGGCATGCTGGGGGAAAGGGAGCATACTAGCTATGGGTACTAGCTAGTCTGCTTCTCTTTTCCTCCTTGCTCCTCTGTCCTTCCCCTACTACCTTCTTGTTCCTGAGACACTGCATTGCTTCTCTTTCCTGCTTAACTGCATCCCATGCTAAACATTGGTGTAAATATACTTATTTACCTTCTCACATCCCTATCTTAAGGTTGGTTCTGTCTGGTACCTTTTGAAAATCAGATAATTTTTAGGTATGCCATACACCAGTTTGGTTTTAAGTCTAATCCCTCTGCAAGTTGTGAATTGCTTGAGCTGGATTTTTTTGTAACTTTACTTCCTTAAAAAATAACATGTCTTGTTGCCAATTTTTGTAGACTCTTCTGTAGTTCTGGTATGGGGAAGGCAAACAAGTGAGTAGGCAACTAAATGTATTTCTGCCCCATCCTTAAAACTCTTTCCCAGAAGTTTGGCTTTATCAAATGTAATTGGTAAGGTAGTATTTCATACAAATTGTTTTGCCGATAGTATTGATAATATTTATTTGGCAATAAAAATGCACTGATTTGGGTTTTTTGTTTTAGTTTGTTTATTTGGTTTTATTAATTTATTTATTTGTACCCAGCTTCATGTACTGAGGCTATTGATGTACATGAGAATTTTTAGGAATGAGTTGTTGGATTAACCCACATCCTTTATAGGTAAAGCAAATGGAGATCTAGCAAGCCATCTGTGGTGCTGGCTGTCAGTGCAGCCTTTCAGGAGAGCAATGTCCCAGTTTGCTTAGAGCTATCACTGAAACAAATACCCTGGGGAATTTAACAACCTTGCTAGTTACTGTTATCTTTAACCTCACTGTAGATTGAGTTAGTTCAGGTTCTTTTTCAACAGAAATGGCTCTGTTTCATTGATACGAAGGTATGGAAGGGAAACCTGGATATTTGGCTACCTTGGAAAGGGCTGTTCCCCAAAACAAAGGTGGGGTAGGAAAGTTCATGAGCATGTCCCTTGTTTTGAGCCTGGGTCATCAGGGCAGAGAGTGTCAGTATCTCTCTCCCCACAAGACCAGAGCTCCCTGTAGCTACAAGGGAAGCAGCTTCAGTCCTGCTGAACTCGGCATTGGTTTGGCAGGAGAGATCCTGCAAGCCCTTCCTGGAGCTGCTCCAGTGCGCAGTCCTGGGGCTTGGATGGAACCAGGATAGGGGACGGGCACTGCATTCCTTACTGACCTGGGCTGGGGATATAGGGTGTGCTGCTGGCACTGCTTGCCCCCAGCAGCTCAGTAGCGCCTCCCTGTCCTCACCTCCCTCACTTCTGTCATGTCTGGCTGCAAGCCTAAGGGCGGGACTGGCTAGGTGCTTGGCTGGAGCAGCAGAGCTGCAGTAGGAGAGGGGGGGGGGGAGGAGAGGTGCTAATGGAGGGCCGGCAGTGGCCCCTGGGACACTGCGGACAGTGACCTAGCTTAATTTGCAAGTCGACCTGGTACTGATGTTTGATTCACCAGTTTTAACCTAGGTCAAATAAGCCTGAAATGACACTGATGCAGGTCTGTCTTAGATTAGGAACTGACATTTTTAAGCAGTCTACCCCAAACTTCTATTCTGCTATGGGTACAGACAGGCTTTTGACCACCTAAACTGGAAAGGATGTAATGTTGACCTGTCCTTTAGTAATCTTACAAAACAGTTGTGAACAGATGAGCTACCTCAATTCATATTAAAATTTTGTAATTTTCATGTGCAGGGGAGCTTGGTCTATCAACATGTTTGAGGATTTTAGTCTACTTTATTTATTAACAGAAAACATGCTATATCATGTTATGTTGAATCAATAATATACTTAATATAGTGACGATAGATACTGCTACTTATGTTCATGAAACAAGAATTCTTGACACTAATTTTAGCATATCCAAAGAACTGCATGATGTGCTGTTGTTGTCCACTCATCTACTTCAGTAGAGTTTAATGCTCTTTCGCTGAGGTCGTTGTGGCATCTCCTGTTTCACTGCCACTATCTGTAGAGTCACTTGCACTACTTATTAGTTCCATTTCAGAATCAGATCGAGGCAAATCTGATTCACAGCTACTTGAACCACATTCTCTTTTGCTAAAGGATGGTTTTGCTAATGAGTCTGTGGCAAGGGCAGGCAATTATTTTGGGCAGAGGGCTGCTTACTGAGTTTTGGCAAACCATTGAGGGCTGTGTGATGGTCAGCCCAGGGAAGATAAATATTTATTTTTCTAAAGTTTTTTTTTTTTTTTAGGGACCCCACGGGCCGGATGGAATGCCCTGGCAGGCCGCATCCAGCTCCTGGGCTGCATTTTGCCCACTCTTGGTCTATGGGCAAGGGCAACTTATCCCACTACATCTTCTTCACTAATTGTGCTTCTGACTGATTCTCCAGAAGCAAGAGATTTTGCAAAATAGAAACAAGCATTCATTTGCTTGTTTTGTAAATAGAAACAGTGTGTTCATTTGGTTTTTTGATTTGACCTGCACAGCCAGTTAGGTGAATTCATAACTTGATTTTTCGTTTGGATGATTATGTGAGTGCATTTACCCTCCTGTTTACAAAGCAATAAAACATATATGTGTTATCTCACTTCCTAGGGATAATCGCCTGAAAAACATGAATCACAACTTTGAAACTGCCAAGCTTGCCTAATATATTGGCATTCTTTCATTGTTACTAATGAATTTTATGAAACAATGGATTTTTAGAAATGGAAAATTTCCCACAGAAAAATAAAGCATTGGAAAATTTTCCATCCTTCATCTCTGTTTAGAGCATACCTTACAAAGATCTCAGTGGAAGTGCAGCTCTGAGGCCTTATGGAAGTGTAGGTTATGTTGAAAATCCAGTTTATCTGGCAAAAGGAGTATAGAATTTGCTATAGCAGTGTTGTTCAATAGGTGCGATTTACTTGCTGCATCCGCCTAGACCCCAGGCTGGCTACAAATAGCTGTGCAGGGCTCATCACCTCTGTGCTGGGAGTGGGGGAGAGACCGGGGCTGCACTGCCTCAGGCCCATCGCCCACTCTGAGGCACACCTGTACGCAGTGGTCTGGAGCTGGTGCTGGAGCCTGGCACAGCTGTTTGGAGCCTCCTGGCTGCAGCCAACCCTGGCTCTAGGGAGCTGCTGCCTGCCGGGATCCCAGGCTGCTCCCAGCAGGCAGCTGGGATGCTGTAAGTCCTGTTGGGAGTAGCCTGGGCTCCAGCAGCTACCCAGAGCTGGGGTAGCTGCTGGCGGTCAGAGAGCCCAGGCTGGGGGGCCAGGGGTAGCAGGGCAAGGGGCACTAGCAGGGCATCCTGCCATGTACCCCTTGCCCTCATTTTGTTTTTCTGCCATGCTGGCACTCCGGCACCTTCCGAGGTAGGCATTATGATGTTTTTCAGCGCTGCACCCAAAAAACTTTGCCTACCTAACCCTGATGTAGACAAACCATAGCAGATTAGAAAAGTTACATTTTGTACTAAATTACCTGCTACTCTGAGCACTATGTTCTAATTTGATTAATAATGCTTTTGTACTGCTTGAGCAGTAAATACTAACTTTAGGTGGCAACTTGCTCTGTGCTTATTTGGAAGTTTTTAGTTGGAACCAATATGCTTCCAACTAAAGGCTTTCTGTTCAGTGAAATGTCTTGTGGGGAATTCTTCTTGTTTACAGTGGCATTAGTGACTCTTAGGCAACAGTTACCATGATGCTGTCCTTTCACAGTCGAGTTTGACCCAAAATGATATTTGTTCTATGAACTGCTCTTGTGTAGTGCTTAACTTGTAAATGGTTCTTATTTTATAAAAATACAGTATTGCCAGAATGGTGGGGTATTGTTTAATAACTTGATATCTGAATTTAGTGCAGAGTTTAAATATTTTAAATAGATACTTTGCAACAACTAATACTTTGCCATAATCTTGACTTTGGAAAATAGACACAGTTTACTAGTGAAAATTAAATTAAAATATTTCATTATTGCTCACAAAGTTATAAAACCTAATTTACCAACTGCAGAATCCTGTATCAACCAAGTTTTTTTTTCTTTTTTCTTTCTTTTTTTAAATCCCCTCAAATTTAATGAATACAGAATAGTTGGAGTTTTAGCTTTCAGACTTTATCGTAGCAAAGTAAAACAAGTGAGCTCAATTCTCTGCTGTTACTGTCTTGCTCTAGTGGGTTATATGTTAACTGTGAACCATAGGGAGGTTCTAGAAGATAACTAAAATAAACTTTTGAAGATTGACTGACTGTGTGGAAGTAATTCTTCCTGAGAAAGTAGGGCAACCAGCTAGTTACCTCAGGTCTCTCGTACATGAATGCACAGAGCCTGGGAAATGAGCAGAAAGATTTGGAAGTCTTCACATAGTCATGGAAATATGACTTGACTGGAATAACAGGCTTGGTGGGAGAGCTTGCGTGACTGGAGTACTGTCATGGAAGGATATAAACTATTCAGGAAGGACAGATAGGTAAGAAGAAAAGAAGGAAGACTTGTGCTTCATGTTGGAGAACTCTGTATGATTGCTTAAAGCCTCCAATATGAAACTTGAGATAGGCCTGTTGAAAGTCTCTGGGTTAGAGTGGTCAGCAACAAGGGAGATGTCTTGGTGGATGTCTGCTGTAAATTATCATACCAGGTGGATGAGGGTTCGTTTTGTTTTGTTTTGTTTTTTGTTTGTTTTTGTTTTGTTGTTTCCAAACAGCTAGCAGAATTTTCCTGATCATGGGGAATTTCAGCCACCCTGGCATCTGCTAAGAGGGCAATATGGTAGTGTATGGGCAGTTCAGGAAGTCTTAGGAGAGTGGACAATTTCCTGGTGCAAGTGTTGAAGAGGCCAACTAGGGGCCATACTTTTCTTGACTTGCTGCGCACAAACAGGAAAGAATTGGTGGGGAATGTAGAAGTTCATTGCAACTTGGGCAGCAGTGACTATGAGATGATTGAGTTGAGGATCCTGAGGGAAGGAAGGAAGGAAAACAGGGCAGTAAGGAGCCTGGACTTCAGAAAAGCAGGCTTTTTCACTTGCTCAGGGAACTGATGGCTAGGATCCCCCTGGGAGGCCAGTCTGAAGGGGAAGGGAGTCCAAGAGACCTGGCTGTACTTTGAAGAAACCTTACTGATGATGTAGAAACGAGCGGTTGATGCACAAAGACTAGCAAGTATAGCAGAAGACCAGCTTGGCTTAGTAGAGACTCTTCAGTGAGCTGAAACGTGAGAAGGAAGATTACAAGAAGTGGAAACTTGGACAGACTACTGGGGAGGAGTATAAGTTTTGCTTGGGCATGTAGGGATAAAATCAGAAAGGCTAAAGCACCATTGGAATTGCAGCTAGCAAGAGATGTGAAGGGTAACGAGGTTTCTGCAAGTGTCAGCAAGAAAAGGAAGATCAAGGAAAGTGTGGGTTCCTTATTGAATGTGGGAGGTAAATAGTAGCAGGTGATGATGTATAATGGATTGAAGTACTCTGTTCCTTTTTGACCTCAGTCTTCACAGGCAGGGTCATCCTCCAGCCTGCTGCACCTGGCAGTACAGTTTGGGCAGGAGGTGAGCAGCCAATGGTGGCAAAAGAAGAGGTTGGGGACTATCTAGAAAAAATGGATGCGTACAAGTCCATGGGGCTGGCCATCATCTTTGAAAACTCATGGTGATCAGGAGAAGTCCTGGATGATTGGAAAAGGGCAAATATAGTACCCATATTTAAGAAAGGGAAGAAGGAAGATCCAGGGAACCACAGACTTGTCAGCCTTACCTCAGTCCTTGGCAAAATCAGGGAGCAGGTCCTCAAGGAATTTCAAAGCACTTGGAAACAAAGGTGGTTAGGAAGAGTTGGCATGGATTCACCAGGGGAAAGACATGCTTGATCAACCTGGTTGTTTTCTTGTGATGAGACTGGCTTTGGCTTTGGATTCAGGGAGAGCAGTGGACTTCAAATACCTTGACTTAAGGTAATAAAATAATAAAAGGTATCATTTTGAAACCAAGAGTTCTAGTTTTTTGTATATCTTTTTGTCTCAGACCAACGTGGCTACCAAGTACACCCCTGAAACATGGAAGATGCCAAATTTTAGCCAATTTTTGGATTTTAAACTCCATTGCAGAACAACAAGGAAGTTTTTTTCTACCTCCTTGCCTGCCATGTGATACCTCCAAGGAAGAAATTCTACCTGGTCAACACGTCAAAATGCTACTCAACACAGCTCGCACTCTCTCCTGGACCTAGAGAGACAACCTTCCATCTTCAACTCTGTCTATGAAAAAATGAAGTTTATTCCCTACATATAGGGAGTTTTTACCATCTTGTACCATCTACGCTTTTCCTAGAGCCTGATGAAGGCGCTTCGATCCCAAAAGCTTGCAGAAAAGGACAATTTTCTTGCTGTGTTCCAGTTGACTAATAAAAGGTATCATTTTGGAACCAAGAGTTCTGGTTTTTTATGTCTTTTTGACTTAAGAAAGCTCCTGATACAGTCTACTGCAATAGCATTTCTCAACCTATGGGTCATGACCCGAAAGTGGGTTGCAAAAACATATGAAAGGGTCGTGAACAAACTTTTAAAAATAGATTCTTCTTTAAAGGAGTTAAATGTGGGAAACCATAGCCTTTTTCTTGTGGGCTAGCAGAGTTGCAGCCTGCAAGGAATGCTTAAGACTGTTTGGGACCCCCATACCTCCCACACACGCACTCTGCCCCCCCACCATACACATTTGTGGAGCTGGGGCCTGGGGAAAGGGGTAGCAGGTTGGGAGTGAGTGGTACTGGTTTCGGACTGGCCATTGATATTTTCAGATGGGCCTGGCACAAAAAAAACGCCTGAGAGCCACTGCCCCACAACATTCTCACAAGCCAGAGAAGGAAGTATGGGTTTGATGAATGGACTGCATGGTGGATAGGAAACTGGCTGGATCTTTGGGCTCAAAGAGTAGTAATCGATGGCTCAATTTGTCTAGTTGGCAGCTAGTGTCAAGTAGAATGCTTTGGGGGTTGATCCTGGGGCTGGTTTTGTTCAATATCTTAATCAGTAACGCAGATGATGGAATGGAGTGCATCCTTAGCAAGCTTGCAAATAATAGCAGGCTAAGGGAGTAGTAAATACACTGGTGGTTAGTGTTACCGTTCGGAAAGACTTGGAGACAGTGGAGGATAGGACCAAAATAAATTTCATGATGTTCAATAAAGGCAAATGCAAAGTTCTTCCCTTGGGACTGAACAGTCCCATGCACTGGTACAAGCTGAGGATCAACTGGCTAAGCAGCAGCTCTGCAGAAAAGGACCTGCGGGTTACAGTAGATCAGGGGTGGGCAAAATATGGCCCACGTGCCGAATCTGGCCTGCGAGGCGATTCCATCTGGCCTGCAGGGCCCCTAAAAAAAAATTTAATTTTTTTTTTATATTTATCTGTCTTTTGGTTCCTGTCAAAAATGACAGTAACCAGGAGCACTAGGACCCAGGGGAAGCCCTGGCGGGCTCCTGCAACAGCAGGGTCTGCTTGGCCCCCCATCCCCAGATGGAAGCCCTGGCAGGGGCTTCTGGCTTGGGACCATGTGGCTGCACTGGCGCTGGAAATTCAGGTAAGCGGGGGTGGGAGAAGGGCAAGGGAGGACCATGGGCAGGGAAGGAGCCTGGGGAAAAGCTGAGTGCGGAGGGAAAAACAGCTCCTCCCCTGCCCTGTGCCTGGCACTTCCTGCTGCAGCTGCTCACAGTCCACATGGGGCTGTCCTGAACAGGCTGCAAGTGCCTGGTGCAGCAAGTGGGAGAAAAGCAGCCCCTTCCCTGCCCCGTGTCTGGTACCCTGCACTGGAGCCACTTGTAGCCTGCATGGGGCTGCCTGTGCCTGCCCAGGACATCCCTCTGCGGGCTGTGAGCAGCTGCATCAGGGAGTGCTGGCCACAGGGTGGGGGCAGAGCCGTTTTTCCCCTCACTCAGCACCAGTTACTGCCCTGCCGGGGAGCAGGGGATCGGTTGTGCGCTGCCCTCGGCCTGTATTGTGGGGCTGGGGGGCACTGGGAGTGAGCGGGTGCATGGGGCCCACACCAGCGTCCTGGGGTCAGCACCAGCAGGGCCCAGAACAGGGAGGCAGGAGTACAGGGTCCTAGCCTGCAAAGGAGCCGGGCCAGCTCCCCTCTCTCCCTGCTGGTGCAGCCCAACCTGGCTCCACAAACCTCTGCCAGCTTGCACCCCGCTCTGGGCCCCACTGTACTGGCCCTAAGACATTGGTCCCAAGACATTGGAACATTGGTCCCAAGATGGTGACCAGGGGGTGAGACATTTGTCAAGGGGTGGGGCTACCCATGCAGCCCTCAACAACTTGCTGAAACTTGGTAGGTGGCTCTACATCTCCATTTACTGCAGGGGCAGGCAATTAAGCTGAATATGGTAAATGGTGCGCTCTTGTTGCCAAGAAGGCTAACAGCATACTGGGCTGCATTAGCAGGAGCGTTGCCAGCGGCTGGAGGGAAGTGATTCTTTCCCTTTATTTGGCTCTGGTGAGGCCACAACGGG
Organism: Caiman crocodilus; assembly: GCA_030014935.1. Taxonomy (NCBI): domain Eukaryota; kingdom Metazoa; phylum Chordata; order Crocodylia; family Alligatoridae; genus Caiman; species Caiman crocodilus. The sequence goes on from JAGPOW010003395.1 coordinate 52,577,724, forward strand.
AGTACTTAGTCCAGTTCCACCCCCCACAATTACAGAAAGGATGTGGGCAGGTTGGAGATAATCCAGCAGAAGGCAACAAATAGATAGGGAGCTGGGGCACATGACTTATGAGGAGAGGCTGAGGAAACTGAGCTTATTTAGTTTGGAGAAGAGAAGACTGAGGTGTGATTAACCCTCCCCCCCACAAAAAAACAAACAAAAAAACCAAAACGTTCTCACAAGAAGGGTAGTAAAACACTGGACTAGATTGCTCAGAGAGACTGGAATCTCCATCTTTGGAGGTTTTTAAGACCCAGTTAGACAAAGTCTTGGCTAGGATGATCTAGTTGGGGATGGCCCTGCTTTGAGCAGGGGGTTGAACTGGATGATCTCCTGAGGTCCCTCCTACCTTTAATTTTCTATGATTCTAAGTTAAAAAATAATTTTCCGTTTTTTAATGTTTTCTTTGCTGTTTTCTTTCCTCTGCCTGATTTTGATTTAGAGATAGTTTGGGGTTTAAAAATAAGGCTCTGTTTATGAACAATGTGCAATCTTGGGTTCAACTTCTATGTATACCATATTTACTCACATACCAAATCCACAGTTTACTCAAAAATCAGCCTTCCGAAATGAAGGTGCGTGTTATTGGTAGGAAGGGAATCTTCTGCACTAGAATTGAAACATGTAATAGATTTCTCTAATGGCTGCCTTGGGCAGTGAAAGCAGCATAGTTAGGGCAGGGACGGGCAATTATTTTGGGCAGAGGGCCACTTACTGAGTTTTGGCAAGCCACCGAGGGCCATATGATAGGCAGCCAGGGGCAGACAAATATTAATCTTCTAAATTTTTTGGGGGGGGCCTTGTGGGCTGGATAGAATGTCCTGGCATGCCACATCCGGCCCCCGGGCCACATTTTGCCCACCCCTGGTTTAGGGGGAAGGGACAGAGCGCACCCTTCAGGGTCACAGTTGGTTATAAGTAACCCTGTTATACCTGCTGAGCAGTAAAATTGTAGTTCTGAAGGTATAGTTTGAGATTAAGGCCATACACAGATGTTATTCCTCCTGAGAGAGTACATGGGGTTCAGGATTATTTTACCCCAAAGCAAAAGTGGCTGCTGCCAGAAGAAAAAATTACTTGGGAACAATGAAGGCTAAAATGCTTCCAGAAGTTTCTCCTTTGTGAGTGAACATCTGTACATGTTTTCTTTTGAGAGAAGCCAAAGCTTAGTTTTCCAGTATCCAGGGATGCTTTGCTCTGTGTTGATCCCCTGCCCCCTGGTCTCCTCCAGGGTGACGGGATGGTCTTGCCTCAGGTAGGGCACTGGAGTAGATGACCTCTGGTAGTCCATCCAGCCTTATATGTCTGTGATTTCTGTGAGATAAACAGGGGGGCCCTTGTGCATGTGTGTAGTGGCAGCACTGCAACCCTCTGCAATTCGGAGGCTTATCCTTGAAATACCCAGAGATGCTTGAAAAGATGCAAGTTCTCCTGAATGGTAGAAAAACTTTCCAGCTAATTTGAATGTGTGCATGCAGCCTTAGTGATGCTGAAGGGAGGCCGCCTTCCTTCCACCTAGGGCCCTCATTTGGCTATGCTGAACCCTTGCTGTGGTAATTTATTTTTGGGATTTGTTTTTTCATTCTTCCTTACCAACATGGAGGGGAGGGCAGCAAATGTAGTATTTGAGTAAATATGTTGGATTTTACCCAGATTTGCAACCAAGTATCTGGGCACTGCATTCAAATAGTCTAGAACCTGGTCTGCAACTTTTCAAGACCCCAGATTTAAGTGTCAAAAATCGTTATTTAACTATGCAATGTCTGTTTCTATAATTGTTTCAATACATCTCTGTAAGAGCAGTATGTTGGGATAGCAGGTGAAAATTGAGAGCAGCATCTTGTGTACATTGTACAGGCTATTGCAAAAACAGATAGCTAGAGGAAGCTTATGAAAGGCTCATGTTGCATTGATTTGATGAGCTTTACATAAAGACTTATTTTATGTAGGTCTGAAAGATGGTTCCTGTTGACTAAAATATTCAAATGTTAAACCTAGGAAAAGATATGGGCTTGAAATCATTCTTGGATTTGTGAGGCCTTTTTTTATTTTTATGGAGAATCAACCAAAATGGCACTCACTATAGGTAAAATGCTCAAGGAACTCCATAGCTTTCTGTTTGGTCATTGTTGGAGGAAGGAAAAACTTTCAAAAGTCCAAGTATACAGAATTTTCGGCCAAATCTTCAAGTTCGGTTAAAAATGGCTATATAAAATGCTCTTATCCAGCCTTTGTTAAACTTTTAACATCTCAGTAAAGTATATGCATGTGATAGGGGTGCACCAATAAAGACTTCCTTGGCAGATACTGATAGCCAAAGATTAGACAACCATATTGGTCAATGCCAGTCCAATTAGTAATCATGCAAGGCATTATAAACTACTGACATAAACATTTGTTTTAAATTAAAATTATTTTATTTTATTTGTTTTGGTTTGTTTTTGCATATGCACGTGCACACGCCTCCTGCCTACTTTGTCCTTTGAGGAAGGCAATGATAGTCTTATTTCAGCATGTGTTGTGGGCAACCCCATTGCCTGCGTTTCTACCCATGGCCCCGCTCCCTGCGCAGCCCATGCTACCATCCTGTGTGGGTGGGGCAGACCCTTGCATGGACAGCACTGTTGGGCATGGTTGGAGTTTCAGAGCATGTCATTGCCTCAGCATTGGTAGGCCACGTGCAGCTGAGCTCCTGCAGCCACCAGGGAGTAGCCACTTTTTGCAAAGGCACCCAGTGCCTGAAATGTCCCTTGCCTTACTCCATCTGTGTGCAGCCCACTGTTTCTGGCAGCCCTGGTGCTTAGGCCCCTGCTGCACATATGATGTTGCCATGCCAGTGGCAGCAGCAGCAGAAACCAGTAACTGTCCTTTTGCTCTCCCTTTGTGACCACTCCTTCGTGTCCCCTCCCTCTCCCATTGCTCACTGTGACTTGTAGTCTGCTGTGTGCTTGGGCTGGCAACAGGTTGTTGGAGATGGACTATGCTTGCTCTGGGCACACGGCTATAATTATCTGTTACAACAACCAAAAAAAGCCGATAGCCAATAACATAATTTCTCCTCTTGTCAGTGCTAATCGGATAGCCAACTGATATATCGGCACACCCTTAACATGCGAGCCTGATGGACTTTAATCGTATGGTCAAGTATCAGAATTTTTTTGAGAACTGGTACCAAATGCTAAATAACTATTATAGATTTCATAGACATTAGGGCTTGAAGAGACCTCGAAGATCATCAAGTCCAGCACACTACCCCAGGGGCAGGAAGTCAGCTGGGGTCAAAGGATCCTGGCAAAATAAGCAGCCAAGCACTTCTTGAATGAGTCCTGATAAGGTGCCTGCACCACTTCTGGAGGGAGTCTGTTTCAGGTCTTACTCAGACAGTAAAGAAATGTTTTCTTTATGTCCAGCCTAAAACGGTCTTCGAGGAGTTTGTGACCATTTGTCCTTTGTTTTTCCTTGGGGCACTCTGGTGGACAGCTGTCCTTCTAGGTCCTGATGTACACCCCTCATGTACTTATAAGCAGCAACCAGGTACCCCCTGAGCCTGCACTTTTCCAGGCTGAAGAGTCCCATGGCTTTCAGCCTCTCTTCATAAGGCTTATTTGCTTGCCATCTGATCATGAGTGTGGATCTCCTCTGGACTCTCTCAAGCTTTCCAACATCCTTCTTGAATTATTTCCCTTGACAATTCCTTGGCAATTCTTTCTCTCCCATGTTTTAAAAGCAGAACAATTGCTATGTAAGGTTAAGATTGGTTTGATCTCTATAGCAATCCATTATTTGTTGCTTCAGAGAAAGGTGTAAGATACTGGATAGTTGGTAGTTATTAGATGTGTATATATATGTCCCTGCCTTAGTGCACTGATTAGAGGTTTTGGGGGCTGATACCAATAGCTGATTTTTAAGGAGGCATATTGGCTAATACTGATACGATTTCTGATACAGCTGCAGGTGGCTGGTAAGTCCATGGGGGTGGGAGGGTGGGGAGTGAGCGCATCCGTGTGGGGACAGGTGCTGCTCTGCCAGGTGGGACAGGGCACAGGATGGAGCTGGGGCTTTTCCAAGGGTGTGGCTCCTGCTACTGCGTGCACCCTGGAAGGGCATGTGGTGGGGGGGCATGTGTCCCCTGTATCTCGGTGGGGTGGGACAGGTAGGCTGTAGCTGCCAGCTGGAGTTGGGACTGCACTGGGTTCTTCTTAGTGGGAGAGGCTCAGTGCGTGGGGGCAGTGCTGGGAGAGGGCTAAGGAGGGGCTCCAACTACCCCAAACTTCATCGTAGCCCCCCTCCTGACCTCTTCCCAGTGCTGCTGCTGCCTGCCTGGTGCAGCCCCGGCTCTTCTTGGTGCGTGAGTGGAGGTGAGGGTTGAGCCAGGGCTGTGCCTTGTCCCCTCCCCCCACACCCTCTGGATAAGTTGTAGCTGCATCCAGCGCCTGCACCAGCTGGACAGCACCTGTCCCACTCCCTCTCTCACTGGGGGGGTGTTGATCTGCTCCCCCCCACCCATTTTTCTCCCCCTGGTCCCACTTCCTTTCCACCACAGTGGACTTACCAGTTGCACACAGCTCTCCAAGCTGGGCTGTGCTTGCACACGGACATTTATCTGTCGCGTGGGGCCGATTTTCTGATGTAGACACGTGCACCTACAATCCTTGATTTGCAATATTTTGGGTTGCAACATTTCACACTTACAAGGTTTATAAATTGAGACCCTGCTTCAACGTTCTGATGTCAGTTTCGACTTTACAATGCTTGATCCAATGTGAGGCCACACCAGCAAACAAATTCCTTGCGTTGCCCATCTCTGTGGAGAACTTCAGTCCGAACTTCCTTGGACACTTGTCTGCTTTCTTAAAGAGACTCCAGAAAAAACCTGAAGCTAAGGCTCCTGAGAAGACTCCAGCCAAGAGCCCTTCAAAAAGTCCAGCAAAGTCACCTCAAAGAAGTCTTTCCAAAACAGTATGATTGCCATTTCCAATATAAATGAATGTAGCTATAGTACTCATCTATAATTGGTTGAATACAAAATTCTGGGTTATTTTTGGTGAAAATAGGGTATTGGGCCTTGGTTCAGGAATGAACCCCCCATTTATAACATTGTTTCTTAAGGGAAAATCTGTGCCGAGTTACAGTGTTTCGACTTAAGACAGGTTTCAGGAACCAATTGTGTCATAAGTGCGAGGAGCATGTGTATGCATTTTAATTATTTAAATAATATATCTAACACACATACACACTCTACTTATTTGGAGTGCAGGATATCAGAATTTTGACTGTTTGCAGAGTTTCAGAGAGAGATGCTTTATAGTGCCTATAGCTGCATATTTGAGGAGTTCATGCATTAATACCACTATACACTAAGGTATGTTTGCATTTTGAACAAAAATGTGGTATTTTTTTCAAGTTTTTTTTAAGTAACTTGATTATGCCTGCTTCTGATGCATGTGTGATCCTAACAGGTTTTTTTATATTTCATTAAATTTTACAATATGGTGATTTTTAGCTGAAAACCCCCAAATATTGAACAGTGTGTAATGCATATTAAGCCTCTCTAGTCTTGCCTGTTGTCTCATTCCACTTTGACCCCATCCCACTTCTCCTCAGCCTGTTTAGGTTTCTGTTCCTTTGGAGCTCTCAAGTAGAGGTTGCATGTCTTTAAGCCTTTCAAGTGTTCAAGTCCCCAGAAACATTTATGTAACTGCAGTCTTGCACATGCTGTGTGTTTCTACTACAGCAGGAATTTCTGTTAGTGAGACAGATTGCCCTAGTGGTGAATATGCTGTGCTATTTTATATGAAGATTTGTTTTTATTAATCTGAAGTTATTTGAGAGCTTTGAATTGGTGATGGCTGTTTTCTGTTAATAGCACCAGAAAGCAAATCTTTAATGAAAGTGTACTACTACAGCAGTAGATTGCAGCTGATACTGGCTTTACAACTGAAGGTAAAATTACTTCTATTTTTTTTTTTTTTTGTCAGCCATGTGGGAAGCAGATTCTATGTGAGGAAATAATTCTAGCTCCAGAGACGAGTGAAGGCTAGCAACCATTTAGCTACAAAGCCAAGAAAAAGTTAAAAGCATACAAGTTCTTCTTGGACAAAAAGTCTTGTTCTGTAGAGCCTAATCATTTTGCTGCTGATCCCCATAGAGCTGTGGTATTCATGCATTAGTATTCCTTGGAATATGCTAATTAACCCACTTTTTCATGTTTTCCTGGAAAAATAATATTTAAATCAATGTGCACCATATTAATAAGTATAGGAGGGGGAACTTTTTTGACATTAGTTATACAATTCAAGCTGTAATTGGGGAGATTTGTAGTGATACTGGGGAAAGTCACGTTTGGATTGCTGTAGATGAGGCAGTAGACAACGTGAGATTTTTTTTTTTTTTTTTTTTTTTATACAGGCAGTTTGATAGTTGGGAAACTCACTGTTGAACCTGCCATACCTCACCTTTTGACTTCTTCAGAGGTGTTGGAGAGGACAAATCGTGCAACAATAGCACGCTTTATGAATGATTTACATTTACTATGGCTTAACTCTACTACCAGCAATGAAGAGAAATTATGTCTTCTACTTTCAGATGCTGCAGCCTATATGCTGAAAGTGGCAACAGTACTTCAAGTGTTTTTTCCACACCTATTGCACTTTACTTGGCTGGTACATGGCCTTAGTGGGGTTTCTGAACAATTTAGACATGTGTTTCCAGCTGTCAACTCTTAACATTTCAAGTGTGGGAAAAAATGTTTGTAATGGGTCACTGAGGGTTTAACATTACGTAGAAGAAGTTCTGCCTGATGTCTGTTCCACCAGAGCCTATACTGACCCACTGGGGAAATTTGGCTGTTTTTATACTTATGATTTTGAGGCTCATTAGCAGTTTTGATGCCACTGAGGCAGCCTCTGTAGGGCTGCATAAATGTTGCCCTGTAATCAGAATGGATCTTGCAGTGTTTGGGGCACACTTTTCTGCCATACTAAAAGTGAAAAAGAAATGTAAGACATGGAGCCTCTTGGTACGTGATTCCCCTGACCCAATCAAGAAAGTCAAGGAAAAACTTGGCTTTGCTGCACACGAGAGCCCAGCGAATCACAAAGATAAGCTGCAGTAACTTGAAAAGGAACTCTGGATATGAAGCAGTCTTACCTGTGAAAGGTTACTGGGATGGTGCTGGACTGAACTAAAAGAACAAGTATTAATATGCTGGTCTCATTTTTCAAGTTTTGTCTCTGGACCCGAAATCTTTCTTGGTCTACAAATTCATCCTGAGTAAGAAGTGCCACAAACTAACTGGAAAATGTGGAAGAAGTGCTAGCTATGTGTTGTGAATCAAATTACTGTGCAAGCAAGTAAAAAGACATATTTTAGGATAGCCTAAATTAAAAGGAAGTGTGGTTTTTAACAAAATTTTAATTAATTGTATAGATTATTGAAGTAATTTATGGGGCCTTCAGTATTCTGAAAGTTTTTTGAAGATTGTAAGGTGATTTAATTTCTATTTAACATAAATATTTGCTCATTTTTTAGAGCATAACTGTCTGCCTGGTTTTTTACAGGATTTTTTGTGAATGTAAACCTTGTGTTTGGTAACTATGCAGTAACTCACCCATAGAGAAAATTGCTTTCTAGGCCCTGCAAGCTGGTAACTGGCTTGTGTCCTGGTGGAGAAATATATACATGAAAGAAGCATCACTCATATGTATAATGAAGAGTTACATAAGATGGGACAGGTATCCCCAAGCAGGCAGCAACTGTGACCACCTGAGATCCTGCTCCTGCCTTTGTTTCAAGGTAACTTTGCACGATCGCAGAACCTCACAGAAGGTGAGAGGCTCCATATCAGCTATGAACTGATTTGCCCAGAGCACTTTTCCATCTATTGACTCCTCTGTGAAATCCTATGAAATATGAACTTTCATTTCTACCCAGGAGAACTTTTACAATCTTTTCTCCAATGTCTGATGGGATGTTTGTGCCTTAAAGCTTGCAGTTCCAAGGACATTTTTTTTGGCCAAAAATCTTGTTGGCTTAATAAAAGATATCTCTACTACGAGTCCTGATTTGCTGTAAGATGGGATACGCATCCTGAGGTTCTGTAATTTGTAAGTCTCTTTGTTATACATATGAGTGATATTTCCTTCATGAAGGAAGTCAGGACTGCTGACATTCAGACGTTTATTTGGAGGGGTTATCTTTTCAATCAAAAGGGCTAAAACCTTTATAAATACCCCCTGCAAAAAACAAAATAAAAAAAAAAGATGATAGTCCCTAACAGGTTCCAGCTTGTCCATAATGATGTTTTTTCCAGAGTGGAGCTGTATGTTTTTAAATGAAGGCTTTTAAAAGCGAAGTGATTTCTCCAAAGCCTTTTAAAGGAAGATTATATGTGCTATAGGGAAACCATTTTAAGAGCGAGTGAAAATTGCCTTGTGTTCGTTCTTTTCATAATCATGTGTTTATGAATCGGCTCATTTTATTAAGTACATTACAAAAAGTATTCATCACTGAAGTCTTTATTTTGAAAGGACTTTGTTCTCCATGGTAAAATGAGGCAAGAGCTTTCTAGAAGTCAGGAAACTTTCTCCTCATGATTACTGCTCTCACATGTGCTTGAAATTTGGAACAAAGAACATTTTTTAGTTACTTGTAAGTCCTTAATTCTCAAGAAAGAATCTACTAAGTCTTGACAAGATGTTAATTTGGACTAGGACATGCACATGAGTGTGTATGCATCTTAAAAACCTGATGCTTCCAGCAGTGATTTTGCTTATTGACAAGAAGCCAGATTTCATTTAGAGAAGGATATATGTGGTAGTCTAGCTAAAGAAAAAAAGCTTACTTTTTGCGTGTAAGGGCACATGCAAAAATAGAACTGTTCTCAAATGTCCCTGATTGGGACCTGGTTCACAATTGTGTGAAGTGCTGTAGCTCTGACATGATGGAGTAGGAGTGAACACCCAGTCCAGCTGACTTTCTGCCCCTTGGGCAGGGGGTTGGACCTGGTGATCTCATGAGGTCCCTTCCAGCCCTGATGTCTAGGAAGCGTGTCAGGGAGGGAGAAGGGTCCTTAGGCTTATGGAGGTGTTTCCATTTTTCTTCTTTTCGTTCTCTGGAACATGATTTCAATGAAGTGCAATAGCCTGCAGCTGAGTAAAGTGTGCTTGCCTGGGTATGGGTAAAGAGTGTTGTTCAGACCAGGGGTGGGGGAAATGATGGATCCAGCTGGTGGTTGGCTTCCCTTTCCCAGCAGCCCCTTCCCACATTGCTGTGGTTAGTTTCCATAGCGATCTCGGTAGCGGCATCATGGTGACAGTGCAGGGCTAGGGTTTCCATGGAGACCAGCTCCAGCAGCACTGGCAGGGCACATAGCTGGGCAGGGAGTTGCTCTGTGGCCGGGCTGGGATTTTGCAGTGGTGACAGTGTGGTCCGGAGCTGCGGCAGAACCAGGCAGCTGCATGCACGCCCCGTGCTGTCACTGCTGTGAGACCCCAGCCCTGAAGCAGCTCCCTACCCAGCTGCATGCCCTGCTAGTGGTGCTGGGGTTGTCTCCTTGGATACGGTGGCCTTATGCTGGCATGGCCTGCTGATCCTGGGGTCTCCGTGGAAATTAGCCACAGTGACATGGGCAGGGACTACTAGGAAATGGAGTCTACTACAGGCCCAATTTGGTCCGCAGGCTGGACTTTACCCCACCCTGGCTTAGACCCCTTCTTCTGGGTTCCCTGCAGGTGGAAAAGTCATGATGAGGGACTTTGGTTGAGTAGGGAGTGAGAACACACCTGGTTGTTAGGAAGCAAGCATTTTTTGAACAAGCAGTACAAGAGAGCTCATTGATTAAGAAGTGCCAACAAAAGGGAGGGGGAGAAAGGGAAGCAGTAGAGTGGCTTTTCTTGGAGGGCTGATCAACTCCACGTTGTGGAATGCTTGGTGTCCACAAGTAACGTGAACCAGTTCAGTGTGATCTGGTTCAAAATGTACTTGACTTTCCAGATAACACTTCCGACTCTGCATTGTGGCTTTAAATCAGTTTAAAAGACTTGTAGGTCTGCCACCTTCAGGCATAAATCACATTTAAACTGGTTTGTGTTTGTGTGACTGGAGACGACTTTTTTTTTTATTTAGATAAAATAGGGTTAGGAATGTCTTAATGTGTCAGGGCCTGTTGTGATTCTTCTGTTACAGGGGCAGAGAGTTACTTTGTGTGGAGGGCTGCTTACCGAGTTTTGGTAAGCCATTGAGGGCCTCATGACAGGCAGCCAGGGGCAGATTAGTTTTCTAAATTTGTCAGTGGCCCCTTGGGCTGGATAGAATGGCTTGGTGGTGGTCTGAATTCAGCCTGCGGGCCGCATTTTGCCCATCCCTGTTCTATTAGCTGATGTAATTCTTCATACCAAAACGACTTTGTCCTCTTGGTTTGAAGAAGTGGAAGTATCAGAAAGATGAAAAACATTTTTGCTGTTGGTTCCTTAGAAAGATTGTGTCAAACTTAGATAATTTTTTTGGTAAGGTAAAAACTGACCTTTCAAAGCTTATCTTGACTAAGTTTGTGGAAAATATCCATTCTCTTACATGGTGTTCATTCAGCACCAACAAATAGATTAGATACGTTATCAAATGTGGTAAGTCTTTGTCTGAACAATTTACAAGTTTAAATACTGTTGTCTGTCTTTATTTGAAGAGAGGCAGTTTGATTATGTTGTTCCTAGTTTCATTGAGGTCTACACACTTCTCAGTTATGAGGATAATTATGCCCAAATCACTCTGCTTTCACTCTTACAGCTGTCTGTGAATGACAGTGAAATAAGGGTTCAGCTCTGCTCAGGCTTTGAGGGAAAAAGAGCAGTAGCAGAGTCTTTGGACCACTGTGCTGTAGAGACTGAAGATGACAACATAAAGATTTTTGGAGGACTGCGTTTAATAGTGTTTGTTATAAGTGCTAAAAAAAATTAATTTCTGCAGCAGCTAACAGCATTGGCTCAAGAATTTTCCCTGCAAGGAAGGAGTGTATGCGGTATTTTTGTTAATTCTTAGTATAGGTACAGTAATTGTTAAATGTTAGAAAATTTGAAACTGCTTCAGTGAAGGTGAGGGAACGATATCATGTTTAATGAGTAGCTAATATTTAGATATTCTTAATACTAATGTTTTTTAAATAAAATCTTAATCTTAGTCTTCAGTTAATTTTTGTTTTCAGTTAATTTCTTATGAGTGTGAGCAAGTAATTTGGCTAGGTGCTTGGGGCAAGTACCATAAACAGGGCAGGTTTTGGTTGTTAATGTGACTAATTTCTGTGGCTGCAGCAGGAGCTGTCTGTTTTTTCCAATGTCCCCTTACTCTAAGTCAGTACCTGGAGCAAGTGCCCTGGTCTCCTTGTCCTAGTTATGCCACTGACTTGACTGAGCCCAAGAATCTGCCTGACAGCTGCAGTGCATTTTTACATCAAACATCCTTTTTCCATATGTTCTCTCTCCTTCTCTCTAAGGCATGATTGCAGCTCTGTGCACCACATTCCTGTATCTCATAGAGACCTTTTAAGATGCGAGGTGGCTGGAAGCTGAAAGCATCCTATATTTTCTCAAATAGTCTAGCTGTGGGCAAAGTGAAGCCTGGAATTGACACGTTTATTTCAGAAAGTCACCCAACACCTAGTCCCTAAGACAGTGGACCAAACCACTGACCCTAAGACCAAGGCCACTTGTAGTGCTACAAATGTTGATGGACAGACATGCATGGCCCCTGTAGTGCTACAGAAACATAGCACAACTGCTGCAAGAAAGGCAGAATTACCCAACAGCTACTTTTGCCTTGGTCAAAAAAATTAAAAAGCTGCAACCAGATGGTTAATAAAAAAAAAAAAAAAAAAAATCTATAGACAGTAAAGATGAAGGTTGAGATGACAAGAAACATTCATATTGGTTTGAACAAATTCAGGTGAGCAGGACCTGATGAGGTGCAACACTGCAGGTGTCAGAGATATCCTGGGCTCAGTAAAGCTAAAAATTTATTATGAGTGTCAGTCAGCAAAGAAACTGAAAAAATTGAAGACTAGGATAAAAGTATGTCTTTTTAATATGTTAGAATTAGGAAGGACTAAGCATCCCAGAGTACTGGAGCAAGTGATAAAATGGATCTAGAAGCCTTAAGTGCAGCTTCCCCCCCCAGCTGTGGGTTGCAACTCCAGATGTAGGGGGCTGTGGGTTGGGAGTGAGAGGCCATGCTGAGGAAATGGGGTTATGCTGAGAAAGTTTGGGAAGCGCTGCTTTAGTGATTATATTTATTGGGAGACATACAAGCAGCTGCAAGTTTCCAGAGGACCGGAAAAGGGCCAATATAGTGTCTCTGTTCTAAAAAATGTAAAACGGAGGATACAGGAAATTGCAAACCAGTTAACCTGAGTCTCGTACCTGAAATTTAATTGGAGTATATCCTAAGGAAGTCCATTTGCAATCACCTGGAGGAGCAACCAGCATAAATTCATAGATTGATAGATTGTGAGGGACTGGAAAGGACTTTACAAGCTCATTGGGTCCAGCCCTACCTGCACTAAGCAGGAAAGACAACTGGGATCAGGTGACCACAGCAAGGTGACCATTCAGTCTCTGGAAGGTTTCCAGGGTAGATGATTGCACCATCTCTGGAAGGAGTTTATTCCAGTTTGGATACCCTAACTGAAGTTTTTCCTAGTGTTAAGCCTGAAATGGTCTTCCAGGAGTTTGTGGTCATTAGTCCTGGCTTTCTCCAAGAGTGCCCTGGTGACCAGTGTTCACTGAGCCCTTGATGTACTCCCCTGATGCTTGGTAAGCTGCTACCAAGTTGCCTCTCAGCCTTCTCTTTTTCAGGCTGAACCGTCTCCTAGTCCTTTTTAAAATGCAAAGCCCAGAACTACACACAGTGCTCCAGATGAGGCCTAATCAGTACCTAATTAGAACTGTACCATCACCTCCTTTGTCCTGCACCAATTACACCAGCTGATGCAGCCCAAAAAACACGTATGTCTTTTTTTACATTTGCATCCCACTGCTGATATGGAACCCAAAGATGCTTCTCAGCAGTGCTGTCACCTAGCCAGTTATCACCTATTCTGTATCCAAGTTTGATTTTCTTTCTTATAGTAACTTAGTCTTCACTGAACTTTACCCTGTCATCTATAGCCCACCTTTTCAGTTCATCACGATCTTTCTGAATTCTAATCCTGTCCTCCAGCATGTTTGTAATCCTTTCCCACTTCATGCTGTCTGAAAATTTGCTCAGGAAGCTCTATTCCGGCACAGTAATCCTTCATAAAAAAGACTGAACAGTACTGGACTTGGAACAAATTTGCTATAGGACTCTACTTGAAACTGTCGGCCATTCCAATATCGATCCATTTATAAGTTACGCTTTGCTTGTGGCTATTAAAGTTAGTTGGCTATCTACCTGCTGGCACCTGTAGCTCTCAGCTTTTTTGGAGGGGTACCCTGACCAATTCCTTCAAGCCAGGTGGTATAAAGGGCTGCTGCCACCCAGTTTGGCTCATCTAGACAAGCAGTGTAAAGTGCTGCTTCAGTTCAGCCTGACCTCTTTGGCCAAGCCATGTAAAGCATATGCCCTTGCCATAGGTTTTCAGTCTGACCCCACATGCTCTTTCCAGAAACAAGAGTATGGGACATTCCTGTCAGATTGGTGTGCCTCTTTCTGGGAGGAGCATGTGAGGTCAGACAGAGAAGATGCATGGGAAGAGTGTGGGCTCCAGCTGCAGCTGCTTTTCCAATCTATTTCCACATGAGGTGGACGGGGCAATTCTACCTACCTGCATTTATATCATGATGCCCCAGAAGGGGCTTTTGTGGCACCTTGGTTGAGAACCAGTGCTGCAGATGATGCTTCTACTGGTGTGCTTGGATGAAAACTGGTGGTGTGGAGGTAGCTTTAGTAGTCAGTTGGTTTCTGGTGCAGTGTGGCTGTGATGTGACTACTGTAAAGCTTCACAGTGGTTTCCAGGAAATGAGCATTCTTAGTGGAGTATGCAAAAGTTGGCTTGATTGAGAGGTGGAAATTGCTACCAAGTTCTAGTAGAGTTGCTTTAGAAATTCTTTCCCATGTGTCCATATGATGATATCATTGCACCTTTTGTATACTAGGGTGGTGAGAGGGCAGCAGTGGAAGAAGCAAACTTCAAGGCTGTCACAAATACCTTGGCATATGGCAGGGAGGGGAGACGTGTGTGCCCATGGTCATGCTGTGTGTAGGCATAAGGAGTCTCCAAATCTGAAATACTCGTGTGAGGACAAAGGTGGGTACAGTGGAAACAGAAACAGTGTCATCGTGGGTGATGATATTTCTTAAGGCTTGTAATCTTTCCTCATGGGGGATGTTGTCGCATCTCTGTACACCATCCATAATAATGTATGTGGTGTTTTCTGGAAGCATTTCAGTGGTACCTAATTTCTATAGGAAATCTGTGTCTTTTAAATAGTTGGCAGCTCCAGTGATTTATATAGTGGGGTCGGTGCCACCAAATTTCCACACCTGTGTGGAGCCCTGCAGGCTGCTTGACATAGTGCCGTATCCTGGGGGTTGAGCATCCCTGTTACAGGATTAGCATAGACTCGGTGTAGTCAGAAACCCCTTCTGCAACGATACCAATGACAGATGGTGGGGTTGCCAGGTTCTATGGATCTTGGGTAATTAGTAAAAGGTACCTGACCTGAGGTCTTGGGAGGTGGAAGCATTGGTCCTTTCCTGTGCTTCTAAACATAGTTTCTTAAGAACATTTTTTTTTTTCCTTTTTCCTTTTCCTTTTCCATATTCTTCCCTGATTAGGAGTTTTGTAAAACTTGCAAAGTTATCCGTTTTCCTGTCTATATGCTGTTTTGCCCATGATAGCAGCACCTACTTTATCAGCCTGTTGTAAGACAATACCAGGGTTATTTTTAAGTGCTAGTATAGCTATCTTGCACAGGACTGAGGTTGTAACATAAGCTTTGTTTTTTAGGAGTGTCAGAATGTATATAAACTGTTTCTGCCTCTGTAACCAGAGGGGCTGTGGCCCAAAGGTGGAGTCCAGGAGGTGTTCTTTGTCTTTTGGCTGTATAAGGGCCAGGTCTGTAGCAAGTTGCTCACCAGGGATCCTGGGTTTCCCTGATTTTAAAAACAAACATGAAAAAGCCCCAAACCAAAACCAAATTTACTGCTACAAACCCCCAAATCTGTTATTTAAATTAAAGCGCCCCCTACCCACAGCCCTGTTCCCACAGCCCTGCCAGAGGGGGCCTCCAGCTGCCAGGGCTATGGACCCAGGTCTGTAGACCCCTGCCCCTGGTTCCCCTTGTTGGGGGCTTGGGTGGGCCAGCTCCCTGCCACTGTGCACACTCCTCCTGGGGGGGGAAGGGGGAAACTGCACCCCCCAGATCTGTATGTGGGGCAGGTGCAAGCTGCGGGCTCAAGCTTCTGCTCCCCATGACCTCTGCATTGTTGTGGCAGTGGAGGGGGTGAGCAGTGGTGAAGAGATCCTTGTGTGGCTCTGCTGCTGCTTGCTGTACTGGGCCGTGCCCTCTGGGCTTTGGAGGCCCCAGGGGAGGGAAGCAAGGCAGCAGGGAACAGCGGAGCCATGTGGAGAAGCTGCTAGCCACTGTTCCCTGGCGCCCTGCTTCCATCCCTCAGGGCCCCTGGAGCCTGGTGGGCGCGACTTGGCACAGCAGCAGAGCCGTGTGGGGATCTCCTTGCCACTGCTTGCTCCCCCTCCGTGATGATGCGCCTCCTGTGTGTGGGGCTGTGCCCCTTAAAGCAGTGGCAGGTGCAGGAGGTGAATTGCCAGGGGGCTGGGGAGGAGAGCAGCAGTGAGGAGATCCCCACGCAGCCTCACTGTCCCCAGTCCTGCCCACTGGGCTCTGGAGGCCTCAGGGGAGGGAAGCAGGGCTGGAGTCCGAGCCCGCAGCCTATGCCTGCCTTGCAGAGAGATCTGGGAGGCGTGGGTCTACCTGCCCTTTGGGAGGGCACTCGGCAGTGGAAAACTGGCCCTCCCCTTCCTCCTGCCCCAGACGAACCACCCATGGCTCTGTCCTGTTCCCTGCTGGAGCCCTGCAGCCATGCATTGTAGTCCCGGGCCCCAAACCCCACTTGGCTGGGCAGGAGCCTCAGCCCTACCCAGCTCCCTCTTCCTTCCACCCCTCCCCTTTTACCTGTTAGAGCTGCTCTCCAGGTTGCCTGGGGCCGTGTGCATGTCCATGCACTAGTGCTGCCTTCCTTCCAGCTCCCTGCAGGCTGGAACTCTGCCAGCCTGTAGGGAGCTTATTGCAAAATGGCAAAATCTGCGTGTTTCTCTTGTAAAACGAAAAATGCGGGACTAGGGACTTCCTATGCCTGACAAAGGGTTACTGTGCCCAAAAACTAGCTAAGAACTTTTTCCCAACTACTCAGTCTAATAAAAAATATCACATCTAACCAAAAACCCATGCCAGACTTAGAAAGGTTATGCACTTATTCAAGTTTGATGCACACAATGCTTATTTATGACATAATATCCTCAGTGCTATTGTATTAGTAGCCCTGGAACTGACTAGCACACTTGATTGTTTTGAGGCCAGTAGCAGCCTTTTCATGGTTGATTCCTCCTCTTTGTTTGTTTCAGTTGAGCAGATGACAGTTATTTAAAAAGTAGACAGTTACAATTGGTATGCAATTAACTCAAGTACACTTAAATTATAGAGCATACAGTAAGGGACTGAAAGATGTTTTTGCATGTAACTACATGGGTCTATATTCTAAGCCAGGGCGGTCCAACTAGTAAGCCTCTGGGGTTTGCACCAGGTGAACTGCAGGCTACTGGAATGCATGCCATGCAGATACTCCCCCACTGCTGCTCCACACAAGCATCCCTCATGCTGCTTAAGTAGGCGCCCCCCTGCTGCTTCTCTACTTGGGTGCAATCTCCCCTCTGCCCCATAACTTCTATTTTCTCCTGTGCTTGACTCGCACTCTAGGGCAGAAGTGGACAAAGTAGGTTTGCTAACTGATTGGATCCGGCCCACAGGTGGGCACCCATAAGTTAATTGTATCTGGCCCGGCCAGTGGCTGTCCCTGCTGTGCTTCTCATGTGACCAAGTCCTGCTCGCTTCCAGCTGGGGCAGTGTGTGCTGCGGTCCCAGCATCCCTGCTGGAGGACCCCAGCCCTGGCAGTGGGCACAGCTTCCAGGCAGGGCTGCTGTTGCCACTGGTGCAGCCAGCCAGGGAACTGCTGGGCTCCACTGGCCTCCAAGCGATTCCTCCAGTCCCTACTGCAGCACTACAGGCAGCAGGTAGGGAGGGGAAGCTGCAGTGCTGAGGAGAGCAGGATGGGGACAAGCTCTGCCTGCAACTCACTTTGGTTCTGCTCCTGCATGGCTGGGTGGGGGGGTGTGGATGGAGTGGGGGGGCATGAAGAAGCTTGGCTGCACATGAAGCCCTGCTGGGCAGGTGTAGGACAGGCAGGTGGGGTGAGAACAGCAGCAGCACTTCTGGAGTATAGGGGAGGGACTAATGGTGGCAAAGGTCAGGGGGTTAGGGGTAGGACTTCTGGTCCCAGGATAGGGACCAGGGGCAGACCACCTGTCAAAGGGCAGGGCTACCCTTGTGGCCCTTGATAGTTCATCAAAGCTCATTAGGCAGCCTTCCAGTTGATGTAATTGCCCACCCCTCTAGGGATGTGCGAAGCTTTGGTAGCTGATTCAGATCGGAGAAGATTTGGCCTAATTTGGGGACTGAACCTCCGAATCTGAATTAAATCAGGAGGCCAGGTAAAAGCTCTGAATCAATTCAAAGCATCTGAATAAATCTGGAAAAAGATTTGGCCGATTTGGAGATTTGATCATAGATTAAATAGGCAAGTGGCAGCTGCCTCCAGCTGGTAAGTCTGGGGTTGGGGGAGGGAAAGGGTATGGGGGAGAGAGGGATTGGGGCTGGGACAAGCTGCCCAGCCAAAGTGGGGCAGGGGCGTGTTACTCAGAGAGGGGAAACGGAGAGTGGAGGCTACGCCCTGCTGCCACTTGCCCAGCCAGGGCGGGTTGCAGGCTCGGCTTGCTCCAGGTGGAAGGGGACAAGCAGCAGCAGGGCGTAGCCTGCACTCGTAGCGCTGCCATGCCACATATTCTCCGCTCCCCCCCCCCCTGGTGCCCAGCTGGGCAAATGGCAGCAAGGCATAGCCCTGGTGGCTCCCCACACTGGGGCAGAGGTATGCACAGCTGGGGTAGCCATGGGAGAAGCCCCCTGGCTGCCCTGCATGGCAGCTGCCCCATGGTATGGGTGCAGCGCAACTTGGCAGGGCATTACGTGCTGTCTGGGAACTAGGGTGTCTCCAGTAGTCGGCCAGGGCCTGGCAGCATGTGGCACCTTGCTGAGCTGCACTGCATACATACCATGGGGCATCTTTAATGCAGGTACCAAGTGTGGGGGGGATCCCCAGTGCCCCCCTTTGCATGGGGTTGCTTTGCCACAAGCACCTAGAGACCCCAAATTGCTGCTCCCGCAGCTGGTGAGTTTGGGGCTTTTTTTTCTTCTTTCTAAGTGCTGGGACTAGGCAGGGGATGGGGCTGGGCAGGGCAGGCATTGGGGCTTCTCCTGTGGCTCCCCTCCCACCCTGTGGAGAGGTAGGCACAGCTGGAGAAGCCATGGGAAAACCTGCAGCCACTCACCTGTCTGCCTCTTCCCCAACCAATCCTAATCAGCGATGAATCTTCTGAAGCCGATTTGGCCAAATCAGTTCAGGACAGTGACCTGAATCATATCCCTGTCCTCTGAATGGGCCAAATCCGAATTGAATGCTTCTCTGTTTGCACAGGCCTAGACCTCTGCTCTTGGAAAAGGACAGGAAGCATTAGTTGGGGGAGGAAGGGGGAGCCCAGAGACTCCTAAAGAATTGATGGTTGAGCGAGAGCCCTGAGGGCTGCAACTTAAATCCTTGTGAGCCTCCTGCGGCCCATGCACACCAGTTGAACACCTTTGATTTAAGCAATAGAGGAAAATTAAGACTAGCATTTTGTTCTGCAGTTAAATGAATTATATGAACATCAGGTAAGTGTGTAAGTAGACTATACCTGAATGACTGCTTTTATGGAGCTGGTGCTTAGGAGAAAAGGAGAAGAGTTGTCAAAAGTAGTATCGCAGCTTGAAACTGAAAAAAAAAAAAAAAAAAAAGGCTAGTAAAATAAAGCCAGCATAGCATATCTAATGTTCACAAAGAATTCAATTTTTGCATGAAATCATAATGTAAAAAGTGATCATTTCTCTGTTGCTAATAATAGCTGTCTTACTAAATAGAAATTTAAATATCAACATCACTTTTTTGAACTACTTTATACATCTTTAAATGTTGTTTGTTATTTGATAAGATGGCTAGTCTCTCAAAATATAAAGACAGATATTTATCTTCCATGCTCTTTTAACCCAGGTTGGTGTCTGCAGAAGTCTTATGTTCTTTCTTCTTTTAGTCTGTGACAGTTCCTTTGTTTCTTGATCTCAGCATAATAATTCACTCTTTTTTTCTTAGGACTCTGCAAAATATAAATTTTGCTATTTTCTGCTCATCTTTGCATTTTATATTTTTAACTTAGTATGAAATAAGTTTTAAGTGTTAACTCAGAGAGCTTGCACTTTCCTTCAGTATTCAAAAATGCTTTTAAAAGTGTCTTGTTTGGAGGCTGGAGAAGATTCTTTTTTAACGAATTTTCACCAAGCTTCTAAGTAAGCATCTCTCTCTCTCTCTCTCTTTTTCAGTCTCCCCTGTGAAACACTGACTTTGGTTTGGATAGGGATGATCCTGCCTCAGACAAAGGATTGTTGGAGTAGATGACCTACGAAGGGCCCTTCCAGCCCTTCTCTCTGATTCTATGGTAAGACTTTAATTACTAAAATTTCCCAAAGTTTTTGAAACCTGTCAGTGAGTTAAAAGGGTATCACTTCTTTCCGGCTTTTGCAGTTGTAATTCTTGTACCCACAAGAGAATGATTAAGACCCCTCTGCACATGACAGGTATTGCACAATTATCTGGTTAATTGCACAGTTACCTTTAAGACCTGCTATATGTGCAACATACTTATCATACCATAAAAAAGCTCTAGCCAACTTCAAAGATAGACCTCCAAAATGTGTACTAACTTTATAGCTGGTTGCTATTGAGCTTTAGTGTGCACATGTAGCACAGTCTTCTCTGACAGGGCTCCTAGCTGCAGCTGACTGGGCTTCCAGCCACAGGGGGGCACAGTGTCCAGTGTGAAACCACTGGGTCATGGGGATTGCAGCTGCTGTAATCCCTCAGCTCCAGAGTGTGTGGGATGCCCCCACAGCTGGGAGCCCCTCAACTGAGGTGGCTCCCAGTTGCAGAAGCTTACTACTTGTCAGTGCCAGGAGAACGCAGATTGCACATTCAATCCCATCACCTCTTTACCTGCATGTGAGAGGAGGCCCAAGTATTTCAATTGCAGGAACTGGAAAAATGGGATTTTGATGTCACCTGCAATATGTTGCAGGTTCTAAATATGTTTTCTTTGAATAACTGTCTAAAAAGATATTGGTGCATTCCTACATATTAAAGCTTCCTAACATATTACTACAGTTAAATTCTGCATTATTATGTGTAGGTGCTAAAGGTGATAGATACAATCTTAGCTTCTTATGTGTTATCTCAGGTTTTCGTTTTTGTTTTCATACAGGGGTGATTTATATGTAGAATTGATCTAGAAGATTTCTTTTCCATGTTAATATATTAAGTTTGACTGGACAGTATATTTGCTCTTTTTTACCCAGTGCTTACTGTGAATTGGTGTTATCCAGTACACCAGTGGTTACAAAGCTCTGATAGATTGCGCACCACCAATTTACAAGAATATAACCTTAAGTATCACCAGCAAATTTGTTGTATAAAGTAACAATAAATCTGTTAACACATACCATTGACAGGCTGTCTGTACCACTGGTGATGTCCATACCACAGATTGGGAACCATTGCAGTACACCACATTTTTAAATGGATGGTATAACAGTGACCTTTAATGTTTGGAATAATCAATCCTCTCTTTTGCTAAAGTCTTGCAGTATGGGATTTTTTTTTTATCCATTTTCTTATTTTCTTAAATAAATGTATCATAGTCTGCCAGTCACCTAAAATATTTTTTGGCACTATAATAAGTATAGTTTGACTAGAAAATTAAAATGAATATTCCAGCTCAAATTAAGTGCTGTGATTCTGTCTAGCCACGAGGTTAGTTACCAATCATTTTAACCAGTTTTTGATATCTGTTTTGATTCTTTCAGTGAAAGGAGTATAATTGCAGCTGTACAAGTCCTGCCATTTTTTTTATTCACATTGACCCAAAGTATTTTAATGAAGTAGTTACTTGTTAATATTTATAACTATCTTTTTATCCTTTTTAATATATGCTAATAGTTTATCATGTTTGTTTCTTTTTGCATAATATAGCTGTTTTGTATAGCAAAGTGTTCTTCCAGCCATTTCAGTTTGTAACAAATCTAACTTGTTTTGTCTTCTATTAATTTTTTTACATGCTTTCCATGATTGATTTACTGATCTAATTTTTTTTAATATTTTTACCACAATGCTCAAATTTTGCATTTCCTGTCTTCTAATGTTTCTCAAGTGAGACTACGTATTAGGTTGCCTCTCATTACCTCAAAAGCATCCCATAACGTATTCTTTTAAAAAAAAATGTTTAATTTGTATTAGAGTGAAATTATAACTCAATTTTCTCTTTAATTGGCCAGGAAAGATTCTGAACTTATTGAAGTAGGATATTTGCTTGCCAAGTTTCATTTTGAGTGTAGTCTCCCAACCTCTAATAAGTAACTGTACTGTTCCATTGCCAGACTAGACCATTCCACCTTCTTTTGCTGATTTAATGTTGTTAAATAATGATTTAGAAGACAGAATTATATCTGTGTTTATGTGCACGCCTGTATATAGTTAAAGTGGTGTTGAATAAACAGATCTTTCTTTTGGATTTGAACATCTCCAGAAGTCATAAAATTCATGATTTTTTTTTTACTAATAATCATAGTGGTGTCTTATTTTCTATAGTTTGTTTTATGTCTATCAGAGCTGACTGCTTTTGAGTGCATAACCCAGTTAGTCTCCTCCCAAAAGAACATTTCTCTCTCTTTAAATTGTTCTAAAGTTTGACATTAGCTTGGTGAAGAACAACCTCTAGTCCTAATTTGGTATGGTGTCTCAGAGTGCCTTCCAATGGGTGTTTGTTTGTGCCAATGTGGCTTTGTTTGGTCTCTGGGAGTATCTTTTAGCCAGCCCTGCCATGGCTTCTACAGCAAGGCAGGAACCTGAGCTCCTTCCCATGCTGAGACCCCCAGCTCTTCATCCATTGCTATCTCTGATTCTCTGTGGTCCTGGCTCAAAGAGCCAGCATCCAGTTCTGATCCTGAGAGAGGAACTACACCTCCATTTAGGGCAACCCAAAGGAACCTACAGTTCCAAGTAGCACAGCAGACAGTCTTTTTGGTAAAGGCATTTACTGGGGCAAAGGCCAGCCAGCCAGAGGCTCTCCATCTGCCTCCAAAGGGAGTAAGTAGTCCCTCTGTCCTCAATCCAGCCCACACAATTCTGAGAACCCCCAAAGATACTCAGTGGTTCCCTTTCTAGTCTCTCCAGCTCCCTATAGTTTCTCCACTTCTTTCAGTCCCTAGACCCTTTTGGCCATGAGCTGTCAACCCCCTGTTTTCCAGCCTGCTGTACTGTTGTTGTGGTCATCTCCCCTTCATACCTCAAACAACTAAAATGATCAGTGTCCTGGAATAGTTGCCATATCAGGAAAGACTGAAAAGGTTAAGGACTGTTCAGCTTGAAAATATGGCCAAAGGGGAAAATGTTAAAAAAGTCTATACAATCATAAAGAGTATGGACCAAGTGAACAGGTACCTGCCATTCACTTGGTCCTAGAATACTAGAATAGGGGGCTCCTGCTGAAATTAGTAGGTGATAGATTTAAATCTAACAAGTGGGAGTACTTTTTATGTAGTGTGTGGTTAACTTGTGGAATTCATTGCCACAGGAGGTGGTCGAGGCAAATGGCATAACAATTTTAAAAAAGGGACTGGATAAATTCATAAGAGAGATCTATTAATGGCTATTAAACAGAATGGTTGGAGATGTTGCATATAGCATCTCTATACCAAGCATGGTGGATGCCAGGGAAGGTATTGAATAGGGAGATAGGTCACTCTAGAGATTTCTCCCTTCATAGCATCCATTTCTGCCACTGTCAGAGACAGGCCTATCTGTTACATTGAAGCTATTGTGGGCCCAGGCCCACCAAAAAAAAACCCCAACCCCTATACCTTCCTTAAAAATGGAGGTCACTAGGAATGTAACAGCTAATTGCTTAGGATAAATAAAAAGAAAATGGGGAAGGGCATAAGGGCCATAGGTAAATAACAAAGTATCTAGAAGGGGACATAGAGCAGGGCACACTGGCCAGTGAATTGAGAGAGCCAGTGAAACTACCCAGAGATGGGAGTGGAGGAATGACTGGAAGATGGCTCCACCCTTGTTCAGATTCTCCCTGGCCAGAACTTTCTTCCTGGTCTGGTTAGGTGGAAAGCTTGGCCAGAGCCAGGAGGAGGTTGACCCAGGGGTCCCATGACTTGGTAGGGCCATGGATGGAACTACATAAAAGAAAAGGTGTGGGGAGTAGTGCAGTCAGAGCCTCAGCAAGATGCTGTAGAAGAGGCAGAAAAGGGGCTACATCCCAGGCTAGATGGGCCCAGTATAGCACATATGTTCTAGCTATAGTCTGCTTTTTAAGGTGGGTTTCTTGAAGAGAGCCAAAATCTGGTACATCATCTTTGATGGCTTGTAGCACCTTCTTCTGTTTGTTACACTTGTTAAGATCATTTAATATTCATGGTGTAAAATTTCAGTTTATTAGGCATTACAGTAATAGGCTTCTCCCTGTTGAATTGGTGTCTATGTATATGTAGTAGGCTAACATTTTATTTTCTGTAACTTAGTTGCGTTCCCTTCCTCACCCCCATCCCTCTTATGTTAGTCCCTTGCTCAGGTACTCTGTATTTCCCTTATGGCTTTGTCATTTTTATTTCATGACTTAACATTTTCTAATAAAATTAAATATTTTCTTGATTAGTTTGTTCTTTATCATTGCTGCATTTGAGTGGCTCTCAGCTAATTCACACACAACAATTAAAATATAACAGCTGCTGCCCTTTTTGAAAAGGGTTAAGTTTTCAAAGGGCTCCAGGCCTTCTTGTATCTATAGCATATAGTTTTTTAAATCTGCTTAGTACTCTGACTACTTGTACTTTCTATGTAAATACAAGTTTAAAGGGATAGCTTCCTTTATTTTATTTTTGCTTCTCTGAGACAGGAACTGAAAGAGATTAAAACCTATCTTCTTTAGTAAAGTACGATGTGTCTTGGAAAATCTGTGTTGTATTAGGCCAGTTCAACTTGAGGAGCTCTAGGTGTTAACCTTTTCTTTTGGCTCAAAGTAATGCATTCATAGAATTACATCTCTAGGCCTAGGAACAGAAGTTGTACCTGTATTTGTGCTGGAAAAGAAATGTCCCAGGATAAGTATGTACACACAAAACCTTTTCAGTTGGGAGTATTCATGAATGGCTGAATACTGGCTTTTCTGCCATTAATTCAATGATGCAATCTCAGGACAACCACACGGATGGACTTGGCGATGCTCCAAGATAAACTGTTAGTAATTCTTATCCCATTAACCTTTTTAGTGTTTACCTTGAGACAGTGGACATTGGATGTCTGAATGTCTGCACTTTGTCCTGGGGTAATATGGCTTATTCCAAGATAAATACAACATCTGTTTACAGGTCTGTTTCTGGGGGGAGCTCACGCAGTGAGTGCTGCCCATCCTGCCCCCCTAAGCAGCGAGTGCAGGCCCCTGCATGTATGGGCAGACATGCAACTCTCTGCTGTGAAGGACTGCCCCCTTCCCCTGCTGAAGGGCCAGGTGCCTTCCCTCCCCCTGCCCTGCCACACCTGCATGCATACACCCCAGTTCTCTGGACAGTCCCCCTCGACCTCCAGCCCCCACTTGCCTATGTCCAGCAGCCCATGACCTGGCCTCACTGTATGCTGGACACATGAGTCTGCAGCTGCAAATGGATGTGCGCCTGTTGCCTCTGATTTGTCCCAAGCAGCCCTTTGCAGGCTGAAACACTGCCAGCCTGCAAAGGGAAACGCATGCTTTCGCGTGTTTTTTCTGGGACTCGCTCACGACCTTTGCAAATATTCTTGCCAACCTACTGGTTGAGAAACACTGAACAAGATGATCTCCAGAGGTTCCTTCAAGCCCACTTCTCTATGATTCTATGAAGAGTATACTTAGACCCTAGTGGACCTCCTAGCTCATCTCATAACCTGTTTGTGTCTGTACTCCAATATGATGCTCTGCATCTCTGTCCTGATCCAGAATGTAGTAAGGAGAGAAGCTTAGCTCCTTTCTGATATCAGAATTACCATGTTCTTTAAAGGTTTGGTTTGTAAAGTGAAATATTTTTAAAATACTTGATCTATTTTATAAGTAAATATTTTTTTGTTTTTTAATTGCAGTTGAATGTTTTTGTCAGCATTAATGTTGACTATTCTGGTTTTTTATTTAGCTGGAGGAATGGAGCCAGTTATCAAGTGATACCTGTTGTGAATCCCTTCTTCCAGCACAGACACACATGACATCCTTCCCTTTTCCATAATGCTGTGGTGATGAATTCTTCTATGAATGCAGCCAGCAAAGGAGTTTCCCCAGGGATTGCCAATAGGTTCTTCAATTGCATTGCATCCTGGCTGCTGTTGAATGCAGTGGTGGTGTTTTCACTGCACGTCATTGTGGTGTGTTGTTTTTTTTTTTTTTTTTCTTTTAAATTTCTTAGAATGGTATTTATTTGATTCATAACAATTAATATGGTGGAGGGAGGTCTTATTGTCTGAACATTGTTTGTTTGAAACTAGCTTTGATAAAAGAACAGGTTTTTTTTATTAACTAAAATGATTGCATATGACTTTATTCTCTGTTGTAATATGTAAGGAGTAGAAATATTCAAGAGGGTTTTTTTGTTTATTTGTTTTGGGTTTTTTGTAGAAATATAACAGGGAGTTTGTTTCCTATTAGAAATAGGTTTGTACTAGTTTGGAAAACTATGGCAAACGTAGTTTTCAAAATAAGCTTGACATTTGATTAAATATGATTCCTTTGTGACCTCCATTCCAAAGTCTTTTGACTTTGTATGGGAAATGATTGGTTTGTTGAGTAAAGCATATAATGTGTGTGGTCTAGTTGAGTTGTTTTTTCTTTTGTCATTCTTTCTTGTCAGTATATTAGAGAGAGAGGAATATTTGAGTTCTGAGCTACTTCCCTTTTATATCGTGAGTATAGCCAAAAAATTTCATGCTAGAGTACATTGTCTACAGAGTTTCTGGGATTCCTTTTTTTAAACCATGGCAGTCTTTTTCCGTTTATGAAAAAGCACATTTTATTGTTGTCTGTTAAATAAGTAAATGTAGATAGTATTAGATCAGTTTGGGGGTCAGTTGCATCTTTGGTGGCTGGATCTCTGGCAGCTTTAGTGTTTTAACTTTCAGATTATTTTTCTTTCTTTTCAGGTTTCTGGATGTCAGCCTCTGAAAAGAAATGAAGTTGTAAGAGGTATGCTTCATATAGCCAAAACTGTTTGACAGATGCTATAGGGAAGAAGGGCATTCATTCCTTCAGCAGGTATCCATTTGCCTGTCCTTTTACTCAAGTCCCAGCAAATAAGCGGGATATGAATAGAACTTCTACTGAACCAAAGAGCTCATGATTTCTAAGCAGTATTTCTGTGATCTACACTGAAAAATAATGCTGTACTTGCCTAGAGATTATTTGGAAAACTTCTGTTCAGAGAGGCATCTACAGCAGACTTATTGTTACCTTTACAATATTCAGTTTACTGCAAGAGGTCTCAAACTGTTTTAACTTTGTTTGGCATTAATGCTGAGAGAGAGCAACATCATGGGAAGCTCATGGTGACAGTAAATACTAGCTAACCCCCCACTCCTTCCATGAAGGGTTTTCTTTCTATAGAATGGATATAGCATAGTATGCTTCAAGTACCCTTGGTAGTTACTCAACTGAAATATTTTTTGGGTTATTGACACAGAAGCAGTGGGATAGTCTTAGAGATCTGGCTGTTATGGAATATCATCATCAGTGTTGTCTCCAACTCTCTTTGATATAAAAATTGCCAATAACCAAGCAGTAACTATGGCTTTGGGAACTGGCATCACTGGATGGATAATCTGTTGTGAGTCTTCCAGTACTCGCATTACTGTCCTCATCACTAGAGGTGTTTTAAGAAGAGATTGGATAGCACTGGTCAGGGATGATTTAGGAATAGTATGTCTATATTCTGATCTGGATATTTCCCATGCTTTTGGGCTTTGCATTCTAGGAATTCTGGGAATTTTTTCACCTTTTGCTACTGTGTGCTGTGGAGGAGGGGAGGTTTGCTGCCTTGGAAACATTGGGGGTTGGCTACAGCAAGGGCTGAAGGTTTTGAGTGAGGTGTGCCAGTACTCCTGCTGGAACTTGGAACCGGAGGTTCCTGGCTTAGTGGGTCTTATCTCTCTGCTCAGTGTCAGACAGATTGATATATTTGGGGTCATGAAGGAATTTACTGGGGGTGCACTGATTTAAAGATTTTTTTTTTTTTTTTTTTTTTTTTTTTGACTGATACAATGGCTGATTATTAGGTAACCAATATGGCTGGTTATTTGATTGTTTATTATGCAACCCAGCGGCTTGGAGAGCAGCGTCCAGCCAGTAGTGTGGGGTCAGATCAAGGCTCCCATGGTGAGGGAGGGAGTGTGGCTGGAACAGAGGTGGGGCAGCGCTGCCCAGCCGGGGTGGGGGTCCAGGATGGAGGGAGGGCTATAGGGTAGGCTATAGCCACCTCACCCCATTCCAGCCCCCCCCACCGGGAAGTGTCGGGTGCTGCCCCTGGCTCTGAGCACACAGTGTGCAGCCCATCCTCGCCTTGTGCACACATCCCCATGCTGCCTCCGGGAGTGTATGCGGTGGTGGGACGCCACCCTCTTCCTATCCCACTGCAGGCCCTGGACAAGCTGCCTGTGGCTCCATCTCGCACGCTGCCCCAGCCCCACTCCTTCCCTCACCTTGGGGCCCTTGATCTTTCCCACAACACCCCTTGCCTCCTCCACGGCCCTCCCCCTCTCCTCCCCGGTGCCAACTTACTGGCCAGATGCTGCTCTCCAAACTGCCTGGCTGCATTCCTGGCCATGTGTATGCTGTGGCTGTGCACATGCATGCGGCATTTATCGGTGACATTTTTGGCCACATGGGCCAAAAATGCACGTTGTCGATAATATCGGTTTTCCCATTTTCAGTGGTGATAAGATATATGGATTAGTATTTTGGTGCACCTCCAATATCTACCCCATGGTCAGATTGGTACAGACTAGAAAGGTTTGTTTGTTTGTTTTTTTTCCCCCCCCTTACCCCCTGCTACATAGGATGTGGTTCAGTTCCTCTTTCCTTTAAGTGTATTTTTAACAACCCGTATAACAGTAGCACATTGCTGCTGTTGTTACCCTGCTTTATCTGTGGCACATTAGGGTACTGTCTTGTGGTTGGGTTGGGGTTGATTATGTAGGTTTAGTAATAAGTTGGACAGTGGATTTGTACAGGTTGATTTGGATAAGGATGATCCTGTCTCTGGCAGAAGGTTGGACTTGGTGACCTTTGGGGGTGTCCTTCCCAGCCCTACTTTTCTGTGATTCTATGAAAGACTGATTCACCAGAGTTTTGTTCCACTAAGACTTCTGTTCAGATCCCCAGTTTCCTATCTATATATTTTCTTATGTCCAGTCTAAGTCAGCTTTCTAGACGTTTGTGGCTATTAGATTTTGTTATCCCTAGGGGAGCCCTGGTGATCAACTGTTCTCCCAGATCCTGGTGCCACCCCCCTACATACTTATAGGCTGCCGCCAAGTCCCCCTGAGCCTTCTCTTCTCCAGGTTAAAGAGTCCTGTGCTGCTATTTTTTTTGAAGCTTTCTCATTTACCAAGTGTGTTTATGCTGAATTTAATTGATCCAAGTTGATTTCTACTTGCATATGGCTGAACATTTTTTTAAGATTTTTCCTGTTAATCAGTGAAGTTGGAGAGAAGCCAGTATGAAATAAATTGTTTACATGTGCTGCCAGAATAAGCCAATGTGCAAGTCAGTGTTTGATTTGTGGCTGCTTGGTGGGGATAAACTATTTTAATTTTAGTTTTGTAGTATCAGGTAACTGACATAGTGCTTGGAGTTTGAGTTATAAAAAAAAGAACCTTAATGCACAAAAAAAGTACCAAGACCCTTACCTGACATGCTGTTGTGAGAACAGGAATACAAGACCAGGTAGGATTCACTGGGTGCATTTACACATGTGCTATAATGTGTCATCACATCAGTGATGTAATGTTTAAATTAGTGTGTTTCTGGTTTGAGATGGTCTACCCATATCCACAAAATCATGTTGCTAATATGGCAAGTAGTATGGGTAGCTGCTGTTTTGGAATCCAAGATGGCTACCATGAATTCATGTTTTGCTCAATATTTCAGTCCCCACTAGCATTAGAAAATTAACTCCAGAGACGAAAAGATGTTCATAACATTTTTATTGTGATAGCCAATTCCAAGATTGCTGACATTAGCATATGCATATTGACTCAATATAACTTTAAAAAAACAACCTAGTAAACAATATTACTAAAACCTCACAAATTTATATTACTACAAATTTCATAGCAAGCCTACAGTACTGAAAATATTATAACTTAGGCTAGCCTATTTGTTCGAGTTGCATTGAATAATATAATACAATTTTAAAAAAATTTCTTAATCTGGACCAGTCTAATATTACTAATGCACAACTTGGTGGCAATGAAACACACAGACATATGTTTAGCTCAAAGCAGTAGAAAAACGTAGTAGTCTAATCCAATAGTAATACAACAATAGTAATACAATCCAATAGTAAAATAATAGTATGTAGAACATATTAAAACAATGGGTAATTGCAGTTTTTGAAATCTCTTCATCATTTGAATCCATTTCTGAATACCTGTAGTTATTATATGGATTGCAACATATTGTCTTGTAGCACTTGCAGCTGGCAGTGCCTGGCACATTAACCTGCTTGCACAAGCATGCTGGTCCCTAGCATGCCATCTTGCAGTTGCAACTTGTTATCCAAATGTGTTCTGCTGGTAATGGTTCAAGCACGTTTGATAGGAACGTAACCATCGTTTTCAGCTTGCCAACCACACTGGTCAGATGATGGCAATAGTAGATTAGGTTTAAATGCACTTTGTGAAATGAGACTTTGGTAATTGGCCCTATGTATGTAGTGCACAGGGGAGTTGTATGTAGGCAGAAATTTATCTAGAGCTTTTTCTTGGTGGAATATTTTTACCCTACCTTCAAGAAGGGTTGTCAAAGATGTTGATGGCTGATACTATAACACAACAAACTTTTCTACTCAACCATACAAATCCTTTCAACATTAGGCTTCTTAGACTTTCCAGTAGATGTGAATGCTGAATGAAAACTCTTCGTCTGACCACTGAACAGATTTTATTTTTATTTATATTTTTTTTTTTTTTTAGCGCGACCACTGAACTGGCTGGTGGTGTCCATAACCAGTGTGGAATCCAATTAGAGATGCATGGAGTGGCTCAGGCAATTCTGACACAATATTATGAACTAGAATGAATCTTACTGGGTTGCTTCTCTTCATCTAAACCTTAGATGCAAGATTATGCCATAGAAGGACCAATACGACTGAGTCATTGCAGGAAAATACTAGTCATATCCCTGATGACTGCATGTTTGCTCCTAATAGCATTCTTGTGTCAACCTTTTTACTGCAAATGCAGTTGCAAAATGTCACATGAGCTTTTCCATCAGTGAAACCACCAACAATAGACACTTGTTCACTTTGGAAACATTAGTGCGATTCCCTAACAAGTTCCTCACTTAGAAAATTAACTAGGCTTTCTTTGTTTCCTTGAAAGGATTTGAAACTACACTGTAGTGTGGCTAATGGAAGCGATCTGCTGCTAATGATTCTACAGATTGTCTAGTATTCTGAGTCCTTAATATTCTTGTGCCTGTCTTTATGGTTAGTGATATGTATTGATCAAAGACATTGTTGACTCAATCGCATGTGTTGGAATAGTTGGCAACTGCTTGTTGCCCAAAGGAATTGGCCAAATGTCTGAATGTTTGTGCAGTTTTTGGCTTTCCTGTTTGCTGTACAAGAGTCCATGGTGTCAATAATAGCAGCTGATTTCTTGGAAGTAGCATCTGGCAGAACAGTTCCTGCTTTATCCCCAGTCAGGATCTGTGACAAGGTTGCTTTGTCAGCCACATTGAGCAATTTGATGTATTTCAAAAGTGACTGAGGGTATCCAGACAGTTCATGCTGTATGCAAGAGTGCGCATTGAACCTTATACCTGCTGCAACCGCTTCAAGAAACCTTTGTTGTATCTCCTTTGCTTTCTGTTTATTCCATTTTGTTGGGCTGTCCCATAGCTGACTGTACATCCTTGAAGATTTTCAATTTTGATTTGGGTATGTTTGCATAGAAGCTCTCAGTAACATCTGCACTAAGACGTTTCTGAATAATGGTGTTCATGACTTCTTTTCCTTTGTCACATGCATTCAAAATATCTAATGCAGTATCTTCTGGCACAGTGTTTTCTGTAAAAATACATAACCGCTCATAATTGGAAACCTTAAACAAGAACCTTTTTGAACTGCTCTTGTAGCAATGTGACATCATTGGCATGTCCTTGTCTTTTGTTATGCTTGAAAGATGTTATTGTATTAATTTCAACATTTGAATTCCCATCTTGGGTGATCTCTTTTATGAAGCAGGTGATATGCTTGATGTCCTAGTGTATTCTTCACTTGATGTTGATAGGGTTTCCCCTTTCATCTTCTATATTCCACAGCTTTCTTAACAGTCTCTCAGTGTGCTGTTTTGTGTGTAAAAGACCTGTAGAAAGAACGATGCCAGTTAAGGCTTTTGGAATGTTAGTTCAGGATCGACACAACATGATACTCTATCAATACTGCCGTAACAAGTGTCAAATTCAGCAACTGTACTTATGTTGAATGAGTGACTCCTTTATTTGCATAATTCTAGCAGGTATTCTTTGGCAAATTGTTGACTATGAACATACTTTGAAACATGATGCGTCTTGTCTGAGTCATACCTCCTACACTTCACTGGACTCGGTGATGCTATCAGCTCCATTGTAACATTTGGTTAAGGCTGGTAAGGGTGAATCTCTTGTTGACACTCTCCTTTGGAGATTCTCATGTCAAGGTGATCTAAAACAACAGAGTTGATGCAGCAATTTTGAAAACCTTTTGGGTATCTAACAATGAACAAAACTGTAAATTTGCAGCAGCTATCTTGAGAGCCAATATAGCTGCCAGGGTGGAAATTTAATGATTATAGGGGTAAACTGATATATTGATCTGATATTGGATCCGTACGTATATAAAGAAAACTAGCTGTATTGGAAATTGATCCTGTGGGACTGATAATTTGGCCAATAAATGCCCATGCTGCATGCAGCTGCAGCGCAGCATTCAGGCAGTGAGGAGCAGAGCATGGCAGCTTGGAGAGCTGCCTCCAAGTGGTAGAAGGGGTGTGGGAAGGGCAGATCAATGCCACCTGTGTTGAGAGAGGTGACAGGTGTTGCCAGGGCAGGAAGGGGGTCAGAGCTGTGGCTTGTGGGGAGGGAGGCAGCTCCCACTGCTGCTTGCATCCTGGAAGTGCACGGGAGGAACATGTACCCTGTGGATCTTCAGGTGGTGGGGCAAGCTGCAGCTGGGGCTATGCTGGGCTCTTCTCAGAGGGGGCTGGGCACAGTAGGCACTGGCAGCGCTGAGAGGATGCTACATCCACCCCAGATTTCACTCCTGCTTCTCTCCTAGCACTGCTGCCAGCCTCCTGGTGCAGTCCCAGCTCTTCCCAGTGCATGGGTGGAGGTGGAGTATTGAGCTGGTGCTGTGCTTGGTGGCTAGCAGCGATGGTGCTGGGAGCTGAGCAGGAGCGAAAGTTGGGGTGGATGCAGCATTCTCCCAGCACTGCTGGCACCTGCTCTGAGCCCAGCCCCCACTGGAAAGAGCACTGTGCAGCCCCAGCTGCAGCCCGCCCTGCCGTGCCCCCTGCCCAGTGTAGATCCAGGGGGCACAAGCCCCGCAAGCAGCAGCGGAGACCACCTCCCTGCCCTCCCCACTCTTCACGAGCCATGGATCCGGCCCCCTGTGCCACCTGGGCCATGCCTGTCCCTGCCCCCTCGCTCACCACAAGGGGCATTGATCTGCTTCTCCCACACCCTTTCCCTTCCACCGCACTGGACTTACCAGCTGGAGGCAGCTGTATCGGAAATTGAATTGGTATTGGCTGATTTGTTTCCTTAAATATCGGCTATTGGTATCGGCCCCAAAAATCTTTATTGGTGCACCCCTATATGATTGGTCTCTTTGGTTCATACATCATTGGTTTAATCACCAAAATTTAATTTTCTAACCCTAGTGGGGGCTGAAATATTGACAAAAATGTGAATTCACAGCAGCTGTCTTGGATTCCAATATGGCAGCCACCTACACAACTTGCCAGTTTGGCAATATAACTTTTCTGACATGGGTAGACCACCTCAACCTGAAACATGCTGGTGCTGCTTGTGGCACTGAGTTGCATATGGAGTGACACCTGCACCCTTCTTTTTTTTTATCATATTATCTCTGATCTCCCCATTAATTTTTGAAACAGTTGCATTTGTACTAAGTGACTGCCTGTAGCTCAAATTAAGACATGCAGGGTCGGAACAAGACTTCCCTGCAGTTGTCTCCTGGAGTTTACTTCTTTTTCTTTAGTGCAGTATGCAAACTGTTGCCCACATAACATGGATGAGGAGAACAAACAGCAGGAGCCATTGAAGAGTGGGGGTGAAACGTGAGCTCTGGCAGGAGGCAAATCTGAGAGAGCATGCATATATTCAACACAAGCCTATTACTTTGTCAATATTTATAAGCCAAGTGTTGGAAGCCTTTTGCTGGTGTGGGCAGCAGCTTACAACTGTGCCATTACCAAGGGCCAGAAGTCTCTGCCACTCCCATACTGCACTCCAAGTGGTTGGCTGTCAGATTCAAAGCCCCTTTGCAACAAGCATAAACTTGAATAGTGCAGTACTTCAATGGGGAGCTCTGTCACCAACCTCTATGCAAGATCAGACTTCTTCAGGCCAGATTGGACTTCAGCAATGTATATTGCTGGTCTCTATAATATAAACAACTGAAAAATATAAGTATTAAAACCATAAGCATTAGGCAACTTTAAATAGGGGTGTTATTCACTCTGACTTTTATTACAACTGACAGCAGAGGCATTTAAAGGCTTGGATATCCATCTGTTTCCCACTTCATATAAATCAGCTACTCTTCAGAATCTCTGTAATTGTTTGGGAGGTCTGTGCTAAGGAATCTGGCATGGAAGGGCAGTAATGAGCCTGATCTCACTCCAGGCTCCCTAGGGTTGAAGCTTGTTGTCAACATGCAGGTCATGGTCCATGGCTGCAAGGCTAAACTGAGTGTGGGATGCTCCACCATCTCCTGTCGGTATCATCACTTGGGGGTAGGGAAGGCAATTGCTGCAGGCCTTGAGTTAGAGGAAACACGAGGATGACCAGCCCCACCTTTTCCATCTGGTCTGGAAGTCTTTGCTATAGCAGGTGCACTCCAGCCATGGAAGCTGGGCAGCCTTGCACTCAGTAGTGTATGAGAGGGAGGGGTAAAGTAGAATGCATCCTTCCCCCCACCTCTTCTGTGTCTCTTCCCCTGGTACCATGCCCATCTGCTTGTTCGCTGTTCAGTGACCTGAAGCTCTCTTGGACTGCCATTTTTCACTGGGAGCTGGCACAGCTGCTCTGTTTAAAGGTGCAACATTTCTACTAACTCAGCCCTTAAGCATCTTTCATAGTGTGCTGTGGGTTAGCCACTGCTGGCCTAGCTCATCTTTAAACACACACTACATGCTCCAGGGCTCAATAATTATTTTGGCTGGAAAGTCAGTGTAACAAGTCTTGTTGAAGGCTGCATGTGTATGACCTGCAGCTCTCCCTACACCCCTGCCCCGAGTTCCTGTCATGGTGGGGGTCAGACAGGAGCTGTACCCGCATAGCCTAAAGCAGTGTGTGGGAACACAGCACGGTACCAGCCTGGCTGTGTGCCGGGGACTCGGGTTAAAGGAGGGAGTTCAGGGAAAAGGGAGCCAGCCAGGTCAGTACCAGGCTGTTTCCCCCTTCTTCCTGTACCCACTCCCCCACCCAGAGTCCCTGGCATGCAGCTGGGCTGGGCTGGTGCCATGCTGTGTTTCTGTACTCTGCTTTGGGTCACATGAGTGCAGCTGGAGTGACTGCTGCCTGACCCAGCCATGTGCCAGGGACTCAGTCAGGCAGGAGTCACTCCAACTGCACTCATGTGGCACTGTGTGAAGCAGCACATAGGAACTCAGTGCAGCATCCTGTCAACAGTGCCTGTGCTCCTACTGGGCCTGGATAACCCGGAGTTCCTGGTCCTCTTTCCTCTGCCAGTTAGGTAAACCACATCTGAGCTTTGACTGTTGCCGGGCTTGGGCTGTCTGGTCTGCGAAAGGGCCCAGGGTTGGAGTTGCATGCTGACAACCTCACTGAGCAGAAGCCTGGCTGCTAGCTGAGTGTCCCCTGCCTTTGAGTGTACACTGGAGGCTGGGGTGCAGGGCAGGGCAAGCTGGACCAGAATGGGGAGTGACTGTTCCTCCTGCAGCTGGCATACGTACAGGAAAGGGAGAAGGGCAAGAGGTATCAAAAGCCAGGGTAGCCACAGGCTGGATGCAGTTCTACTTCAGAGGAGCAGCCACAGACCGGATTTGGTCTGCAGGTTGTATTTTGCTAACCCCGTCATACTCCCTTATGTCTAGGTGGGTTAGCAAATAACCTGTACTGAGTCAGCAAAATAGCCACGTTATCCAGTAGGAATGGAGAGAGGCAATATTGTATATCATTTAAATGCTCATATATTAATATTCTAGAGGTTAGCACTTAAAGTAAACTCTAGCAAGTGTTTTTTGTTAACTGTATTTGTGAAAAACAAAAAACCGGGAATCTGGAAACTTAGCCTAAAGTCTTAGCACAACTTCAGAATGCCTTGGTTGGTACCTGTTTTTGAAACCACTTAATTTAACAAGTGTACAGCTTAGTCAATGTTATGTTCTTGGGCAAACTTAATTGTATTCTACATAATGATTTGTGTTTTGGGTACAGTGCTTATAAAGGCAGTCCTTGACTTACAACATTTCAAGTTGCAATGTTTCACACTTATATCGTTTATAAATTGACTCTGTTTCAACTGCATGATGTCAGTTTCGACTTCATAATGTTTGATCTGATGCAATGCCACACCAGTCAACAAGTTCTCTGTGTTGCTTATCTCCCTGGAGAACATGTGTCCAAACTTCCTTGGATGCTTTTTTTTCTTTAAGAAAGCAGACAAGACTCCAGAAAAATCTGCAGACAAGACTCCTGAGAAGACTCTAGCCAAGAACTCTTCAAAAAGTCCAGCAAAGTCACCCCAAAGAAGTCCTTCCAAATCCATATGATTGCTATTTACAATATAAATACATTAGCGTAGCTATATTCCTCATCGATAGTTGATTGAGTACAAAATTCTGGGGTATTTTTGCTGAAAACAGGGTATTGCGCCTTGGTTCAGGAACCAATCCCCCATTTATAACATTGTTTCTTATGAGAAAATCAGTTCTCAGTTGCAACATTTAGACTTAAGACGCCGTTTTCAGGAACCAATTGTGTTGTAAGTCTGAGGACTGCCTGTACAGTATTTCAGTTTTGTAACAATGTTTTGGCGGTTTAAAAAAAATTGTTTTGTATTCTGTATCCAAAAGCCAACTTTCTAAATATATAATATCAACAAACTTTATTGTGAAAGATAATACTAGTGAATTACAAGTATGTCTCAAGGATTTGCAGTTATCTTAATGAATCTAAATAATCTTGCATGGTTTTAAGGGTTTTAAAACTACTAAGTTCTTAAAACTCCAAGTACTCTTTTTGAGATTTCCAAAAATAGAAAGAGGGAATAATAACATAGATATATCTTTGTGTGCATGCATGTTTTAAGGTAGGGAGTTGTGTATGTGTGTATTTAGTTAAGGGAGGCAAACAATTTGATTTCTGATTTTTTTTTTTTATTTTTATTTTTTTCTGTCAACTCTCTGGAAAAGTGGTATTTTATATTAAAAAAAAAAAAAAAAAAAGGAAAAAAGATAGTGTTATGGTAATGGCAGTCTTCATTCTAGAAGTAAAAAATGTGCAATTCATGTTTTAATATCATAGGAGAGACAAATTTGCTGATATCAAAATTACTTTCTGAAGTTGTGCTTGGTATAGGTTATTTTTGCCCCTTCCCTAGTTTCCATCCAAATCTTTATGAAACTGAAACAGTTTTTCTTGGAACCAGTTTTTCAGTGGCATTATTCAGGTACAACTTTAATTATTTTTGAAGTAATTGTTTAGAGAGAAATAGGCTATGAATAAACATTGCAGCTTGGCCCACTTATACCATATTTGTCATACCCTTTAATATTTGAATGACTGAATAATTTTAGGGTCAGCTCTCTGTACTTTCATATTATTTTTAATTCTTGACTTGAATGTAATTAGTAGCATGACCAAAACCAACAGGACTTAGCCCTAAATCTCAGATTTTGTTTTATTAATAGACGTACTGTATTATGCAACATACAAGAGTAACTTGGAAGAAAAACTGTGTTTGTATTAGAATATCAAACTTCGCCTTTGTAGAATTTGTATAACTACTAGTTTCTAATATACCATGCTGAAGTCTTGACTTATAAAACAGTGTAGAATTTGCACTGTTTCACTACTTGTTTATCAGATAAATCCTTATAAAATGATGTAGTACTTCTGTTGTGTATATATTCAAAATGTATGAGAGAGTCTGAAGTGAAATAATCGCATCTCTAATGCAAAGCAATGTCATTTTGCTTATTCCAGCACAATTTCTACCTGATCAGTACACCTGAATTATTGTCTAATGCAGTTAATCTACAAACACCAAAGATGCTGACAAGAAAGATTAAGCTTTGGGATATTAATGCCCATATAACCTGTCGTCTGTGCAATGGATACCTGATTGATGCTACCACTGTAACGGAATGCTTACATACCTGTAAGTATGACTATATAACTGTTTACTTTAAAGGAATTTTTCTACCTGATGTACTAGAGTTTTGACACATTAGAGCAGGTTTTAGTTGAAGCTTGAATATTCTGTGCATCTGTTATAATGCAAGCTTTGCTCTAAACTTACTTTTTCAGTTAAATTGTGTTGTGTTGTCATGACCAAGAACACTTGTTGCTTTGCATAAAGCTGCAACCATATACTGTGAAATTTGGCTAAGTAGCCACTGAGCTAGTTGTCAGTATGATCTTATTATTGCATTGATGCACTGAATCCTGATCAGAGTCCCAAAACACTTTTTGGCTAATTTGTCACCTATTAAAGCATAGTTAGTCATTCCCAAATGCACACTCATGCTAACGAGATGGAATTTGTTCCTGATAATTAGTTGGCTTTAAAGGAATTGATCCATACCCCTCCATAGCACCTGTCAAGCCAGCTGACATGTTTCAAATTACTGGTGCTCTTTCACTTCTCTTGGCTCAAGAAAATATAGGATCAGCTATTCCAGTTTGTAGGCTTGTCTTCTATTTTGTTGATAAGAGCATGTAATAGTGCAAAGCAAAGGTCTTTTGACTGATTATTTTACTCCATCACAATCATGTAATTTATATATAGTAAATACCCTGAATTTTGGTAGTAAGAAATTTTACATTATATGATTCTACAGATAAATCTTTAGTTTTCATATACTGAGCCCAAAGTGTTTACATTGTGTGCTTAATTTTTTTTTTTTTTTTTTTTTGTGGGGGTAAGGTAGGTGAGGAGGGTGTGTGTATAATATGCATTTTTCTTGAGTAAAAACATGCTTTACAGTTGCTCCCTATGGGCTGCAAGAATCATTACCGGAATTTGAAGATGACTAAACACTGATAGATTATCCATGAGTAACTATCTTCATTACTAATTTCTTGGAGTGAGGAATTAGTCAGATTTTACTGTCTCACAAATGGTAATGTGTTTATATAGCATGTGTAGACTCGCATCCTGTTTTACATTGAGAGAACAGTTGTGCCCATCTCTCCGTGGATCTAAATGTTTGGGAATTAAGTGCATTTACTTTCTCACCCCAGAAACAGCTATGGCTAAAAAAGGACTGGTAAAGCATTCTCTGCTGTGCCCCAAACTGATTTTTTTTTGTGCTGAAATTTGGTTGGTCTTTTTGTGGCTGCTACACTTTTTGCTCAATGGGATGCATCTTAGAAGGGATTCTTGGTGAAATGCATCTCCTCGCAGGGTAAATGTCAGAAGTTTTGAAGATTGCATTTGCAGGTGTATTCTGGTATCTGGTCCTGCCAGCCTGAGGTGAGGGCAGTAGTAGAGTGGGAAGAATTGCTGTGTCGGGTAGAAGCCCATAGATGAGCTTGGCTGTGGGCCACTGTAGGTACAGAACAAGATTAAGACTACAAGAATATCATCTTTTACAGAAGCCTCTATCTGCTTCAGTAGGTGGGTAAAATACAAACCATCCTGTATTCTGTTTCTGTAGCATGACCCTCAACTGCCTATTGTAAGAGAGGTTTCTGCGTAGAAAAGCAACTTCAGTTGAAAGGATTAGTATTAGTGAAATACTAGAATGTATCCCACAGAACAGAAGTAGATGCTAACGGATTTTGAAACCCGTATATCTACCTCAAAAATCTGTTTTTTACATCTATACTATATACCAGCTGTGTTGGGAGACTACAAGCCTTCATTTGTCCCTCTTTCATCCAGCCTAGCTGCCATACATATACAGAGATCTGCCACACAAATGGTCTTGCCTATATTGAAATAGAAGATCTCTGCAAGCCCTTGCCAGGTTCACGTGGAATGTAAAAATATTGACACACCCATTTAAGAGAAAAGCATATTCATATTTCATTATATTGTGGTGTTCACTTGAACCACTTAACACATTTAGGCACAGTTTTATTTATACGGAAGTATTTTTCTGGTATCCGTTTATGTGCATGGTGGTAATGTCTTGGAAACTGATTCCCCTTGTACCATACTTCACAAAGATGATAATATGTTGTGGGGTTTCCAGATTTTCCCAAAGTACTTGGTTTTAAGCATAGTTAAGTGGACTCATTAAATCCAATTTCCTTTAGCTATTTCTTGACCTGTATGCTCATTTCAATAAGGTCCTTCTCAATGCTGTAGATCAGGAGTAGGCAATTATTTTGGCTAGAGGGCCTCTTTAATGAGTTTTGGTGAGCTGCCAAGGGCTGCATAGGTAGCCCCAACCCTTGACAGTTACCTCTTGTTGCTATCTTGGGACCAGAAGTCCTACCCCCTGACCTTTGCCACCAAAAGTCCCTCCCCTTGCCCCCGCACTCCCTGGAAATATTCCTTTTGCAGGGGTTGTCATCTTAGAACCATAAAAAACCCAAATCATAGACTAAAAGTCCAAATGCCTACTAGAACATATTTTAATTTTATTATGGAAAATATTTTTATCATGAATTGTGTTTGGGTAGTGTATATAGAGGTGATTACATACTAACTCAAAAGTATTTTCTTAGGGTTGTATGTGTGGGGGTGTTTATGAGGGTGCGTGATGGTGTATGTGGGGGTATAGGGTATGATGGGGAGGTTGTGGGGGCAGGGTGTGGATGTGTGGGTCTTTTGGGGTGTGGGGACCCCCCTGTGCTACCCTGATGGCACAGCAGCAGGTGGGGTGGTTGGGGCACAGGTGCCTGGCTGGGCACAGCTCCAGTCAGTGCTGCACATCACAGTGAGGGGCACAGTTTTCTCTGGGCTGTCTATTGCCGGTGCTCCCTACCACTCGCCCACAGTCCCTGCACTCACCAGGCATAGGAGGGAAGCCCCAGGCACTGAAGCCAGCTGCCTTTCCTGCTCCCCAGGGGAATGCCCCTGGGGCTTCCCTCCCCTGCAGTGCAGCCTGAGCTCTGGAGGCTGCGCCTCTTGCTGCGATGTGCATTGCTGGCTGGAGCTACATGCCACTGGGTACTTGTGCCCTGAGTACCCTGCCTGCTGCTGCTGTGCCGTAGGGGGAATGTGGGAGGTCCCTCCCCCCGTACACCCACATGCTGCCCATCACCCAACCTCCATGCTGCTGCTGCCCCCTTGGATGCGTGGGGTCTGCACTGCCTTCAGCCCCACACTCCCATCCAGCTGCAGCCTCACCTTTGCTGCTTCCCTACCTGCAGGTCCATGGGGGCTTCAGCAGCCC
The DNA here is from genome assembly GCA_030014935.1 of Caiman crocodilus. Lineage (NCBI taxonomy): Eukaryota > Metazoa > Chordata > Crocodylia > Alligatoridae > Caiman > Caiman crocodilus. Next base: position 52,619,284 of record JAGPOW010003395.1, read on the forward strand.
TGCCTGGAAGCTGTATGTTGGCTGGGGCAAGGGTGGGAGTGCGATGCAATATGTATTGGACTGTGTGTACACATGGGCACCTTGCTTCCACTCTCATGGGTGGAAGGGCTAGGCAGGGCACAACTTGTTGGTGGGTACTGCAGGCCAGATGAAAGTGCTTGGCAGGCAAAATTTAGCCCATGGGCCATATTTTGCCTGTCCATATTTCAAGCAAATATGTCCCACTTAAGGAGGCAAGAAAATACGGTCCTTATTACATGTGCTTAGGAGTATGTGTCCTATGTGAGAGGATAAAGAGTCAGTCTTTGGTCCTCAAACAATCCAAAGCTCTTGGGATGGCATGTAGTAGGCTAGTGGGGTTTGCCAGTTAATAACTTCCTCTCAGGAAATGCTTTTGCCAACCTGGAAAAGTGCTAAGAGTTGGAGTTGTGTGTGTGGTGTTTTTTTTTTTCCACTTTTGTTTCCAGGCAGTCGACAGCCTCTGGATTTCAGCTTGATTCCAGCCAGCACCCACCTCCTTCCCTACTGCTGGATGGTACCACAAGTCAATGCCATCTTGGCTCTGCCACAGAAACTGTCTGCTCGTGTTCTTCCTGCTTATTTTTGGTTGAATGGTTATTTGTTTAGGCAGGAGTAGCACCGTTTTGTACATGATGGTACCCAAAGCTGTTTGACCTCTGGGCTCCAGTTTGCCAGTTGCACCATTTCTATGAACTGTGTATTTGGTAGGTCCCTAACAGTGAGCCACCATAAGAGGAGTGGTCTCCCATGAAATAGCTGGTTCCCTGGAAAAAAGTGTGGTGAACTGGCTGTGTTCAAAAAGACGGCAAAAAGCTGTCTCCTAGGAGGGTGGGGGGAAAGGGAAGGGACCAAAAAGAGGGGAAAAAATGGCAGACTGCCTGTCTCCTGAAGCAGGTATGGGCTGGGGAGAGGTGAGAAGTTCCCAGTCTCCAGAAGAGGAGTGGGACAAGCAGGGAAAAAGCCTCCAAAAGTTCTATTCTCCCGAAGGGCGGGGGGGCGGACAGTGGGAGCAGAGCAAATTGGAGGCTGAGCCCCTGACATCAGCTCAGTCCAGGAGCCAGTCAGGGGTCAGTCAGGGAAGCCCAGAGGCTTTAAAAATGCTTGCAGGCTCTGTTTGTTTACTCAGTAATTATCTCCCTCCCCACTTGAAGAGTGTGATGATCAGGGATCCTGGTTTTTCCTAATTAAAAAAAAAAAATCACAAATACTCTGACATTAAACCTCCCCAAATCTGTGATTTAAAATTTGCTCTGCCTTCAAAATGGTGGCTCCAGCTGTGATACGGCCGTGAAACGCCCTGGCTGTTACAGCTGTGTAACTGTCCACTGGGGCTAGTGAATTTGGTAGGTCCCTACTTAGTTGCACAAGATGCCTGTTTTTTCATGTGGGAGACTCATTCCCAACATTTATTCTAGTTTGGTCAATCCAAGAACAAGAAAAGATGGGGAGAAAGAGAGCCAAAACTCTTTGCATCAGATCCAGAGTTGAAAGCCTCAGTACATTAGCCCCCTGGCATTAAGAGCAGGGTGGATTAACACCCTCAAGTCTAATAAGCCAGGGCTTACTTAGTGGTTTTGATCTAGGCCTAAAGGTGGATGATATCAGAAGCAGAACTAGGAAATCTTCTACCCCCTTACCATGCTACCAGAAGAGGGGATCCCCTGAGGGTCTGCCTAAGGGATATGCCTCTTGCAGTTTTTTGGCTGCTATACATAACAGACAAAGTTCATGTGCAGGGATCCTGGTTTTCTCTGTTTTAAAAATCCCAAATATCCCAAATTCTCTAATTTAAAAAAAATGAATAACACGCGAATCCCATGTTTTTCTGTGATTTACGATAAAATCTCTGTCTCTCAATTTTTAAAATGGTTTGGAAGCCTACCAATGCGTCAGTCATTATAATTACCTATATATTTTGACATTTCTTACCATAGAAAATCAGAGCTGCTCCTGCCCCCTTCACTCACCAGGATGCGAGTCCAGCTGTGGCTGCTCCCCAGCTGCTTCTATGGTGCTGAGCAACCCTGATATGCCAGTGCCCTGCCCTGGCCCCTCCCCCCTCCTCCCCCCTGCCTGTTTCACATCCCTTTCTCTTGAATGGCAGCCCCCTGGCCCTTACTCCCAAACCACAGTCCTTCCCCCCTCCCCTTCCCTCTTCTCCAGCCCTGCTAGTGCCCCTTACTCCCAACCTGCTGTGCCTTGCCCCCAGGCCTTAATCCCTCAGTGTGTATGGGGAAGGTTGGGGGGTGTGGGCTTAGATGATGCATGGGGTGGGCACAGGCAATGCATTTCCAGATTTCTGTGACCACAGTAGGGCACAGGGCTACAGCTTGGCTCAACCAGCTCTGGGCAGGAACCAGCTGTGTGGCCCAGTGGAGAGGACCATGTGCAGGAAGGAGTGCAACCCCATGCTGCCATGGCTGCAAGATGAGGTATGATGGTGGCAGCAGCAGCATGGAGTTGTGCTCCCTCACTGCTGCTGGGCATGCAGGGGGTGCCTGACCTTGTCCATAGTGGCAAGGCACTTCTTCCTGCACAGGGAGGCAGTTACTGGCCAGAGGTGGTCTGGCCAGGTAGCAGCCCCTGCCCCATTGTGGATGCAGAAATCTGGGGAGGTATGTGCCCCCTTTCCCCTTCCCTTCCATAGACTTCCTTTGAGGGAGCTGCAGGAGCTGCTTTCCACCCCATTGTCTGGCTACCACATGCATGTGCAAACACATGTGGTGCTCCCTGCACCCCATTCTCTAGCTCCAAGCAGTTTTTTGCAGGTTGAACTTTTTTTCTTCTTTAAAGGAGAAAATCTGTATTTTTGTTGTGATTTTGTGTGGCAAATGGAAAACCTGGATCCCTGCTCATTGGGAAGCAGGAATTTCACCCTCAGCACCATCAGCTAGTCCCGAGACCTTTTGATCCTGAAGAATTTCTATAGAAGGTCAGAAGCCTAGATCACATGTGAGGGCTGACCAGCACTGAGACTTGCTTCCTCCATCTCTTACACTCAGAGCTACAAGGTGATATAGATAGAGCCACTTGGGAGCCACTGCATCAGGATCTGGCCTGTTCACCAGAGTGCCCCAAGGGAGTTTTTTCCTTATGTCTAGCCCAAAATGGTCTTGGAGTAGTTTGTGACCGTTGGACCTTGTCATCCCTTGGGGTCTGTAGGCCTTCAATTGCCAATCTCTGGCCTGTCATTGTCATGCTTCTCTACAATGGTAGAGCAAGGTAGGTTACAGATGGAACCATACACCATACTGGAGCAGTTCCCTAACTCCCACCAATGTAGCTTGCACCTCATGCTGCACTCACACACGTGACAGTACCAAAATATTCTCTGGCACCAGACCCTATGCTGACTGCAACAGCATTGTCTTTAGGCCTGGTGTTGTCCTCCAGTGTAGGCTTTTCTCCCCAGCACAAGCTGAATCTTTCTTATTTGAGTGATATTTGAAATCCCTCTGAGTGCCAAGTCATTCAGTACCTAAACACAATAAATAATTATCCAGAGAGCAGCATTGCACAGAACAGCCAACAGAGCCCAGCTTGCTCCATGAGCTGGGGAGCCCCTCAGAGTGGCAGAGATTTCATAGGCAAAATCACTTTTTCAAATCAGTACACAGAGTTTCTCCTCATAAACAGGGTCTGACAGGATACTTGGGAGGTAGGAACCTGCTGACCCACCCACTTTCCAACACTGCGTTGTCTGGTTTATTCATTCCTGGGACAGCATTACATCCGACTGCTGGATACAGGCATAGTGGCAGAAGGATGTCCTGTCTAGTTCCCAGTCCCCTTCTTTGTCCCCTTTCAGGGACCCTTCTCATGAAGGTCTATTATAGGAAGAAGTCGAGTTGTTCCCAGCATGTAAAGTTTTCTATGGCTCTCCCCTACATGCCAGAGGAGAAAGGAGGCGTTTAAGGAGTTCTTTCGGTGCCTGCAAATGAGTGTGATTGGAAACCAGTGTTGGACCTAAGAAACCGTGATGGATTTATTTGCAAGCTCATGCTCAAGGTAACTGCAGGCAGTATGACAAATACCTTCTGTATATCAGGGAACTCAGTGGTATGGGGGTTTGCATAGCATTTTCCTGCCTCTTTCACATCTGTTGTGTCCAAATTGTGACTGACAACTCAACCACACTGCTGTGTATCAAGAGCTTCCAGTTTTTTTGCTCCTGTGCAGATACTGTGTTCAGTCACAGATTGCCAGACATATTCCTGGTCTCTAGACACAACTGCAAACTGTGTAAGCAGAGTGACCTCTCTACCTCATGGATAGGAAGTCAAAAGTTCAGTGTTCAAGGTTATATTTGCAGAGTAAGATCTCTTTGCAAACTAGAAGAACAGCGAAGTGCTCTTCTTTTTGCTCCAAGGGATGGCTTAACCCAGATCCAGTGGTCAAGGAGCCACCTGTATGTGTTCTGTCCTACTTTTTTTATTTTTAATCCGGAGTCCTCAGCATGGTGCTACAGGACTGGGCCCTTGTAATATTCATTGCTTTTGAGCAGTATGAGTTAAAGAGGTGCTCCTAATACCAAATTTAGGTGGTGAGAGATTCCAGATCTGCTAATTCAGGGGAGGGAAGGTTTTTCACCTATATCTTCATCTCACAATCTAGATGGATCTCTCTCTCAGATAGGGAAAGACTGTTCCACCCAGGTCAGAGGAATTCTTTTCTGTAGTATAAAACAACAGCCTTAACTAAGGGTGGGTGAGCAGGATGCCAGCCCCAAGCACCAACTTAGTAAGGCCACCAGAATTGCACCCCAGCTCTACAGTATGTGCCTCTTGGTAGCAAGATCAACCCCCACGGTGGTGTTCTTGCAGTAGCAGCCAGGTGCAGGGACTTTGCATTGCTGCTATAAGAGTAACAACTGGTCCAGAGCAGGTAGACCACACCCTGGTGGCAGCAATAACAGCAGGGGCAGCCAGGGCCTGTTCTGAGTCTATAGCATACATAAGTCTCTGCACCCCGCCCTCCAGTGCTCAGCACTAGGATCCTGACCCCATCCTCTTCCCTTCCCTCTCCCTCCACCAGTCTCCTGCTCTCCCATATGGTTTGCCCAAGTTGCAAACTGTGCTCATTGCACCTCTGGTACAAAACCCTTGGTTAGGTGTGTGTACCTGGCAAAATGGGGCTGAATTTTCATCTTGTGCAAGCCAGGTCTTCCTTTCTAGAGAAACAACAGCATCTCCTGGAACTTTCTAATGCTTAGTTAAAGTCCCTCAACAAGTGGGTGAAAAGCCATATATTCACTTGACAGTTCTCCAGTTCCTTCAAGGGCCCATCTAGGTTCTTCCTTCAGGTAGACAACCAGATCCCACACTAGCTGAATCATCCTCACATTCCTGATCAGAGTGCTGGTAAAAGTTATGGCAGTGAGCTCTTTGCTATACCTTTTCATGAAAATGACTTTCCCGATAGCAGTTACAGCAATGAAGTAGGTGTATGAGATCTCAGGACTCATCCCAAGTTCCTGCTTATGGGTGTCTCAGGTTTTCATCTGGGACCACAGATTAACCTTCAAGTGCTTTTTCTCAAAGTCCTGATCCTCCTGGGTGGAGACTTTCTTGTATTAACTTGTAAAGAGGGCACTGGCTGATCTCTTCACAGAACACAACTGCTCAGAAAGTCCTCTTGACCATTTGTATCTATAGTTGAGAGATCCAAATGCCTCCTGACAAACCAGAAATTATCCAAATGGACCGTATAAAGTAATGTTATGAGAATGCCAGGGTGGTCACAGTCTACTACAACCACTGTTTTCATATCATCCCTCTGAAATGTTGCCATCATACATACCTGCAGTATGGAAGCCTCTAGGTTCAAGAAAGTAGTCCTCCAATTGGTGTTCACAAAAGGGACACTGGGGAGAGAGAGTGGGAGCTTTTTAAGGCAATTACAAGTTAGCCTATTGAGCTCCATCATTTTAAAGGATTTGTGTTTTATTAACATAGGGTCAAACTTGAGTCCAAGGAACACAATCACACAATCAAGGTCTGGAATATTATGTAGTCACTGGGTTGAGACAAACATTTCTGGCTTCTGCATGCACTACTTGCAGATGCACAGATTTTGGAATTTCAAGGACTGTCTTGAAATGTAGAATGAGAATCCTGCAGAATAGTTTCCAGAGAAGTAGGTTTATGGTGCAGGGAAACTTCTCCCATCTCTTCCCATTCTCTTTATCTCAATATGAATGTAGGTTGTACTATGGAGACCTGTGGGACCAACTCCAGCAGGTGCTATATTTTGATAGATATTAAAGTTATTTTCTTCTGATGCCTGTACCTTCATAACAGAAATAGGTGCAAGAGGTAACAAAATGTAACTTCTAAGTTGTTTTTGCACTTTACTTTTGACACTAGTCTGAACATGAACTGTCATGCAAAATTAAACTTCAAGGATTTTTTTCTCCAGCATTCAGAAAAGTGTGGAAAAATAAGTGAAGCTAGATTTCTTGGGTATGTGGAAAAAAACATAAGTAGTTAGGAAGAAATAACCACTAAAAGAAGTGAATAATGCCTGCTATTTTCTAGTGCAGATCTGTCTAAATTCAGAGTAGCCAGGGGCATATAGTCCCCAGGCTAGTAGTATAAAACTGCTGCTGCCATCAAGGTGCCTGCATCATGACATCCAGGTTAAACCCCCCTGTCCTATACCCTCCCATTAAATATGTTCCTGTGCTTTAATCCTATTTTATAATCGTCACTTGTGGAGTTCTGCTTCATTCTCCTGCTGCTGAGCACGGTCCTCTCCAATTTTTTCCACCTGCTCTGTGCTACAGAGTTCTTATGGCCTCTGGGTAATATACGTACATGGGACTTTCCTGTGCTTCTGGTTGTTACTCTTCACAGCCTGCTCCAGATATTGCTACTGCTAAGTAATCCCTGACCAATGCATATCTAAATACTTGAAAATCTCCAATAAAGGAGATTCCACAACTTCCCTAGCCAGTCTATTCTATTGTCCCATGGTTTTAGTAGTAAAGAGAATTTTCCTGGTATTTAATTTAAACCTACTTTGTTGCAATTTCAAGCCATTGCTATACATCATACTTTCTGCAGTCGAGAGAGAAAAATTGTTTTCACTTCGTTATGATGGCTCTTCCATTATTTGAAGACTGTTACAATTTTTATCACTGCCTTTTGCCCTAATTTATCCACATACTTTTGAAAAATGGGGTGTGTTTAGAAAGAAGGGGGGGAAAGGGGGAACCCCTGTATGTAACCTGATTTATAAAGCTGTAAAGGATTGCTTGGATTTTGCCTTTGGTATAGTGGGTATAGTATTGGCCTTCAAAGGGCTACTCTACCTCTGGGGTGTGTTGCTAATGCAGACCAGTGGCCACATCTACACAAGATGCTGACTCTGCAGTCATTTAGTATGTATCTAAACAAGTAGCAACTGCCTGCACAGTAGCGCCGAATGGCTTTTTGTGACATGGACTGTGCAGTACCCTGAGACTACCATGCAGTAGCACTGTGTCATTATTTCTGCCATGCAGCGCAACTGCTAGTAGTCTCAGGCTACTGCGCAGTTGGCGTCTCTTGTAGACACGACATAGGGCTGGGTTGGACTATTGAGGATGAACAGTTTTCCTACTGGTTGAGTTATTGATAGTACTGCTATGAGTAGAGATTATTTTAAATGTATGGATGCATACCGCCATTCTGGGCGTAGCACACCATGACTTGGTATATAAATTACTAGGGCTGATTTTTCTGTGTTGAAGGATGTCATGACCATCAAGATCAGTTTGCACACACCAGGATCTAAAAAGGGTATTTGTTTCTTTTGTTCTCATTCTCTCCTTTCCTCCCATCCCTACTCCTGTGGGGCTGAGCCTACCTACTTCTCCTTTGGCACACTAGACACCTGAATGTTGTTTAACTGCTGGCTGAACAGCTAATGAATGGCTGTGGAGTGTGTTGTTAGGTGCCTCAAGGCACAGCAGAGGTTACTGGAAGTGTCTGGACATAAATACTTAACTCAGATTGTCATGAGATTTTATGCACTTGTTAATGGTATTGGAACTGCAGAGGCAAAATTTGGGCAGGACATACAGGGACCTATGACTTGAAGACTGGAATGGAGAGAGGTAGGCTTGTCCTGTGTGGGTGGAAGAGTCTTAGTCCTGCGTTGGGCGGTCCTGAGCCCTGGAGACACAGTAGTACTGTTTGGATACTCTTTGTTTGGCGCTGTGAGAAGCTGCTATTTCTTCTCCACGTGAAGCTTTTCCATCAGTATCTCCACCATCTGTCTGGATTGACCTATTGTCTCTGTCATGACCTTGGTGTTCCAGTGTCCCTGAAGGCTACAGACCTGAGAACTGTGAGGTCAGCACAGAGAGAGTTCATTGTATACTCCCTTCTGTATCCACTGCCCTTGTCTCCAGTGAGGCTGTTGGGTCTGCCAACATATTTTTCTTGCTCTTCTCTGGCAGTCTGGCAACTTGCTGAGCTCCAATCTTGGACAGGGACTTGTTTACCTCTGCAGCAGCAATTGGTACAGCAACAACTGCAGGTGAAATAAGCTTAAATAAACAAGGATTTTGTAAAATCTGTCCTACTTGATAAGTTAAATTCTCCTCTTTCTTTCCCCACCATGCTGCCTAAGGAAGCTCTTCCCATTTGGTTCAGGTTCTTTAGTTAGTGAAAATGCCCTGAAGCACTGGGATTAGAATTCCCTGTCCATTTGTAACTCTTAAGTCCTTGGGTATCATTTTCAGATGTGGGATCCACCTGAAGTGTGTGCCCCTCACTTGGACTGGTGTGAGATTTCCTGCAGGTTTTATGGGTGGCGGACCATAACTGGTCTCAAGTTCTGATGTTCATTACAATCTTTTGAATTTTGCAGGATCCTTAGGTAATTGAGAACATACTTTTTCCTGTGTGCATCCTCATCACATGATAAGAGCTCTTCATTGTAGCTGGAGGAAGCTCTTCAGTCTATTTTCTTACTGGCTAAAGAAATGGTTTTGCTCAGGACCTTGACTGTTGGTATAGCCACACAAACTATGGGAAAAGACATGAGAAATTGGGCTGTTCTCTATCAAACCAGATTTTATGAACACTTCATAAAGAAGCAGTAGTACTTTGCCACCAGAAACTGGGTGCTGATAAGGCACTTGATGGACTCTTTTCTGGAATAAGCTGGCTTCTTTGCTGACTTGGTTGGAGGAAGGGATGAGAGACTTTCTTCTCCCCCTGTTTGTGCTCAGGGTGACAGGGCTTCTTTTCTTAATCTGGGCTCTGATCTCTGCTGCCCCTTATTTTCTAAAGCTCCCAGACGTAGTCCTTCTGCCTCCCTGTCTCATGATTGTCTTACAGCCTACTCCCGTTCCAGGCTGGGTTACATATAGGGGTGCACCAGTAATGATTTTTTTGGGCTGATACTGATTATTAATGAGCCATATTGGCTGATGCTGATCCTCTTGCTGATTTATGCAGCCTGGCAGCATGGAGAGCAGCAGCATCTGGTTAGTTGGGGGGAGGGGGGGAGAGGTGTGGAGTGGACAGATCAAGGCACCCATGGTGAAGGAGTGGGGCTGGGGCAGGTTTTGCACAGCTGGAGCAGGGTATGAGACAGAGCCACGGCTTGTGGAGGGGCGGGTGGCTCCTGCTGCTGTGTGCACCCCCGGAGGAGGCATGGGGGGCATGTGCCCCTCAGATCTCTGTGGGTTGAGGTCAGGCAACTTGCTGCACACTAGGGGCCGTGTTCTCAGCGCTTGCACCAAGCACGTAATGGCCGTCTAACCTCACCCTGCGCACACATCTGTGGGCACGTGCCCCCATGCTGCCCTTGGTGCATGTAGTGGTAGGAGCCTCTTTCCCTAGATGATCCGTGGCTCTGTCCCATGCCCTGCTCTGCCCTGGCTGGGCTGTGCCTGCCCCAACCCTGCTCCCTCCTTCCCTCACTGTGGGTGCCTTGATCTGCCCTCCCTCTCAAGCCCCTTCCCTCCCTTGTGCCCCTTCCCCCCCCGCAGACTTACTATCTGGATGCTTTTCTCCACCCTGCTGAGCTGCACTTTTGGCTGTGTGGATGCTGTGGCTGCATGTATACATGTGCATTTATCAGCAACATTATCGGTCACAAGGGCTGTCCCTAGGGAAAACGAATCGGGGCAACCGTCCCAGGCCCCATGCTTTGGGGAGCCCTGCAGACAGTGCCGTACAGGCCCTGCCGCAGCAGTCATTCACCACCAGCTTTATGCTCCTGCTGCTCGCCCACCCTGCTCTGCAATCTGGCCGCTCACCACCCCTCTAACCCTGCATGGGTTGATATGTCCTGGGCCCCACGCCCCTAGGGACAGCTCTGTCGCCCACTTCAGCCAAAAAAAGCTAATTGCTGATGATGTCAATTTCCCTTTTATCGGTGCCAATCCAATTTGAACTGATGTATTGGTGCACCTCTATTTACAAATCTGCCAGTGTTGAACAAACGGCATGGAAACACTGACTTTTACTGGTGTGCGTAGAACATCACAGCTCCTTGCTCTTGGAACTTTCCCCTGATTGCAAACTGGCCCGGCTCACCTACAATTTCTTGAAGACAAAACAGAGTTTTTTTGTTTTGTTTTGTGTTTTTAAATGTGTGTGGACTTCTTTTTCTCTCAATTTCTATTCTGAAATGATTTTACAAAATGGTCTTAGTTTTCTGATTACTGCCGCAACCTATCATCCTTGGTTGAGAAGGAGGGTCATATTGCTTCTGCCTGCAAACAAAGAGATCTTTCCTAAACATTTTCCTCGCTTTGAATTGTGGTACGTCACTGAAACTTTCTCACTTCTGAAATAAAAAAAAAACAACAATTTTGGCAAAACAATCTTTTCTTCTTTTTCTTTCTAGGGTTTTAGGTTGGAAGACTATCTTGGGGGAAAGTATGAAGGTACTACATCCCTCTCTGTTTGGGAGCAGAGGGAGAGACAGGGTTCTGGCAGCTGGGTATTTTGGTAATGAGGGAGGAATAGCTCTGTTCCTATGGTTACCTTCAACTTCTTCACACAAGGGAATATTGAGTAAAGGCTGATTTGGAGGGGGAGGGAGACATGATGCTCCTCCCCTCAAGATCTTGACAGCCTCTTTAGTCTATGTATGGGTGGCTTCTAATTGTGGCCAGGGCATGAAGAGCTTGAGCCGGCAGCACTGACCTGCAGCTGGTTTGCCACCAAGAAATGTGGATGGAAGCATTTTAACCCCTTGACGGAGTGATGCAATTAAATATAAATGTATTTAATGGTCATTAGAATGAACAATTTGCCACTGACCGTGAAAGCATCAATCTCCAAGTGGCCAAAGAAAAATTTTCCAGAGCTTCCAGACTGGTAACTGCCCCTCCTCTCTTCTGTGACTGATGATTAAATCGCCAAATAGAATACAATGGGCATGTCTACATTTTGCCATATGCCAATGTTGCTCCAGCACCGGGCTTTAGTAATTCCTTTTGGAAGTATTAACACATGATACAGTATGGACAGTTACTGCGCTGTGTGCATGGAGCATGGTTAGATTTCGCTGCTGCGTCACCCTAGCGGTGTGCTCCCCTGATATAGCATGCCACTACAGTGATATAGCTGGCGATCATGTATATACCCATGTGATCGCTGCCATAGCGCGCTGCATGACAACTTTGCGCAACGTGTAGATATGCCCAGTGAGTTGAGTGCCTCCCCAGACCTGTGCAAGCTGCCCCCCTCCCACGCATTCTCTGCGGCATGAAGACAGGAACCCTCATCATAACTGTTTTGGGCCCTGCCTCATGCATCAACTGTGCTGAAACCACAGACCCATAAATCAAAATTTGTGAGCGCTGCCATTCTTTGCATGCCCCAGACTTGGCAGCATAGCAGATGTCTGGGTGCTTGTGACCAAGCAGGGAAGAGCAGGTTGAGTAGTGTTGTTGCTAGAGTGTGGGTGTGCTGCTGCCTTCCTGTAAGTTCTGTGTCGGGCTGTCCAGGATATACGTCCAGGTGACTGGTGCCTGGGAGGATGAGTAAGGTGCTTATCTGGTTCACCCCAATATTTGATACATTTCCTTCTCAGTATTCCCTAACCAGAGGAAGGGATTTCCTGGTATTCTCATGGTTCAAGGCTTTTATCAGTCGCCTCATGACCCTCCTAATCTGTACCATGTTCCATTTTCCTGTCCAAATGTTTCTGAACCCTAGGCGACTGGCAGGGAGAGCTGGGGGGGCACATGCCTCCTGTGACAGGGCCGTCCCCCACCACTAACGCTGTTGGTGGCTTCTGTGAGTGCTCACCAGCCCTGTCCCCGCTGCCGGCGGTGGCTTCTCTGGGTACTTGCCAGCCCCGTCCCTGCCACCACTGCTGGCTTCTGCTGGTGCCCCCCTGGACTCAAGACCTACCTCAGAGTCAGTGATGAAGTAGGGCTTTACTGAGCTGAATCTGGGATGGTTTTTTATAGTAGGGCCACGTTGATCAGTTGACAACCTGATCCTCTGGTACTGGGTCTTCAGGATTTTCACTTTGGCCTGGGACTGATTATACCCTAATTGTGCCCTAGCAGCATCATAGCTGCAGTTCAGTTGCAAATGACCTGACTTTGGTTTTTCTTGAGAGAATGATGAGTTTTCTTCTCGTCTCTGGTTGATGGAGAATTTCATGGACTCGGACATTACGTGCTGTAGAAGCTAAACTTTCAGGGTGGTGATCCAGTATACAGAGACAGTGATTTGCCTTTGTACCTTGCTTTTATAAGGTCACACCAAATGCCAGGCCTCTGACTTCTGAGCATTATATTTGTCAGATGGATCACTTCAGGGAGAGGGGAGTGGTGAAGTAAAGCAAACTACGATTGCTGCTCTGCCAACAAGCTCCCTGTTAAGCTTTGTTGAGAAGAACAAATGTACTTTATTGTGTTGTGTTTCAGAGATGTTTCATTTGGGCCTGTATTTGATGCACTCTAAATTGTTTTGTAGCATTGTGCAGTTGTCTGCTCATTTTTTATAGTACTTTTGAGCTACTTAGTGCTAAAATTGTCATGTATGCCATGTCTGACTGCATACCCTTAACTGCATTTGTTATGTTGTTTCCAGAGCAGAAGCTACAAAGTTACTAATATTGTTGAAAGAGTACTGTAATTTAAGTGCAGTTTCTTAGATCTATTCTTAGATTTTTGAGACGTTTTACATGTTTATCAGTAAGACCAATTTGATAATTCCTCCTTTCTTTCATTATAACTTCCTATTTTTTCCTATATTCAGAACACACATAAGATACCATGGATACTGTATACTAATAAATCATAGATTAGAAACTTGTTTAAATAAGATTTAAGTGGTTAAATTTGAATTGCATGCAACATGAGAAAATATTTTGTTCCGTAAATCATTTTCATAACTTTTATAAGAATACAATTGTATACTATTTTTATTTCTTACCTTCCTTATTTAAATGATTCTGTGTGCAGTCTGCAGAAGTTGCCTGGTGAAGTATTTGGAGGAAAACAACACTTGTCCAACATGTAGAATTGTTATACATCAGAGTCATCCACTGCAGTATATTGGGTAAGTGGTATAACTAATCATTGCCTTTTCTCTACTTCTCTGGCATTATTTTCTAAATATTTAGACCAAGTGGTTTGCTTGGAAAGTAAAATAATGATGCTGCATAAGGGGAGAAAGGGACTGATTTTTTTGAAGTGAAACTTTTGAATCTTTTCATGAGTTAAAGGGTTGGTTAGCCATGTTATTCTGAAGAGAGGCAGAAGAGAGCAGGCTGGCACCTTTAGGATTCCTGCAGACATTAAACCCCTATGGGTCCCCCACCGCCCCCCATCCCCAAACCGTGCTTTGCTGGAAGAAGCAGCATGCTACTTATAGTTTCATAGTAACTAGGGTCAGAAGGGGCCTAGAGCAGGCCATCTAGTCTGACCCCCTGCCAATGGCAGGAAACAAGTGCTGGGGTCACA
>JAGPOW010003395.1:52633334-52694787 GCA_030014935.1 Caiman crocodilus
CCCTGACTGTGAAGTAGTGCCTCCTAATGTCCAACCTAAACCTGCTCTCTAGTAACTTGTGACCATTGGTCCTAGTTACCCCTGGTGGTGCCCTGGAAAGAATCATACTTCGACTAGGCTCTGCAGCCTCTGTATAGATCAGGTGCTTCAGGAGCTTTTTGGTTTTCTTGGTTAAAGCTGATTCAATTGGCTAGTAGATAAAGGCACCAAAATGCCTTATGCAAGCACCTGATTTATGCATGGAGTTTAAAGCCCTGCTTTTTTTTTAGCATCTGCAAGCAGCCTTAAAGACCTAACTTCTGCCCTCAGACGGAGTTTTTTCTAAACGTTTTCCTTGCATTGAATCTTAATGCATAACTGAAACAAATTGGTTAGTTTCTAAGGTGTCATCCTGCCCTAGTCTGTCTCTCATACCTGACGTTTCAAAGGGTTTTTCTCAAATTTTAGAACATCAAAGTATATAGCTAGTTCTTTTACTTGTAATAGATTTCTGTGCAGCAGTTCAGATGTATTTGTTCAGGCAGATGCACTGTCGTATGCAAAGTCTCCCTATGCCTGACAAAGGTTGTTTGTGCCCAAAAGCTTGCATAGAGCTTTTTTCCAAATATTTAGCTGGTCTAATAAAAGATATCGCATCTACTCAAAGAAACTTGCCTGCCTATGTCCTTAGAGCAACACAGTTACAGCCAACGACCCTGTCTTACCTGCGATTAATGTTCAAAGACTTTGAAATCAGAAGGTGGCAGTATTATCATTTTGTTAATATTTCTGCTAAAGAGCAGAAGAAACATTATTTTAGTAGCTTCCATTTCTTTTGACTGAAGCTATCTAGGAAGAATTTGTACCTATCTTTTTACACCATCCATTGCCCTTACTACAGTATCTATATGCTGGGTGCCTTGGCATGGTGCTTCTATCCTTTCCATGTTCTCCTCTTTGTTTTTACTTCTTTTTTTTTTTTTTTTCTTGAATTATGTATTCTTTTAGCAGGGTGTTTTTTTTTCTTTCTTCTTCCAGCTTCCTATCACCATCAATATTTGCATGGCAATAGTATTTGAGCTTCAACAGCTTCTTGCCTAACTTGGTTTATCATAGGAATGTGTGCCCCTGTAACTTTCACTTACGGCAATACACCCTTGGACAGTACTTCTTTACTAGCCTGTAGCCTGCCAGGTGCACTTCTGCCGTGCCTTAATATACAATATTAGATATGCTTGCTCATTGCACTGCTTTGAACATCATTTCTATTGCAACTCTTTGGATCTCTTGTCAAATTCTTTAATTTCAGTGGGAATTGTTAGACCCCCTTACAAAATAAACTTCCAGATTACTAAAAAACTGAGCCACTTTCCTGAAAAAGTAAATCGATCAGGTTTTTTCATTCCTTGAACTGATTTTGATGCCAAGAATAAACAGACTAACTGAAAATGTTGGGTTATGACAGCATTGTTACATTGCAGTGCTGAATGGCACTCGTAGGCAAAAAGGGAACGGTACTTAGGTCCTTAAACTTCTCTTCAGTGAACAAAGCTCCAAGAAGTTCCTGCAATAGATATTTTAAAATTTAAACTTATGCTAGGGAGACCATTGCTATTTTGTAGCATTCCATTAGTTCTTTTAAACCATGTTATATTTTTGCTGTTTTTAAAAACATTTAAAGGGTGAAGTATTTAAACAATTAATAACTGTTTTGCTGACATTTATTTTGGACTCATTGGTCTCCACTGTTGTGGAGTACTGTTGACACCCAGGAAGAAACTGGTCTCTGGTAGGAGCATACGTTCCTGCTAAAGTCGGAGCCAAAGTTGAGCTAGTGACATAGATGGTTAGTAACATAGGTAGTAACATATAAGTAGCTGCTGAGACTGTTAGTTAAATTATACTAGCTTTTTCTTTTTCTTTAGAGCTTGATAGAGAAATTTCAGATTGGAAGTTGAGGTACCATTCTCATCCTTTCACACAGTGATGTTTAAAAATATATTTTCCATTTCCAAGTTATTTGCTTTAACTTGCACTGAAAGCATGTCAGTAGATTAAACCCCAACCCCACAAAACTTCTGAAAGTTAGAGTTGTCTCCGGTTATACTTTCCTTCCTTCACCCAGTGGTCGACCCATCTTTCTGGCTGACTTTTGGGACCCGTCTTTCCTTCTCATCTCATTCCCCTCCTGTCACCTAAAATAATTTTCTCATCACAGCTGTGGCCAAACAGTATTTATATGGGATAATCAAAGTATTCTGTACTATGACTTTAAAAATTCATATTCCAATCTGCTGAATCTACATAACGTGGACACTTTTGAGGTAGATGACATTTGTAGAGTAGATATTGCTAATTATAAACAGGCCACTTTCAAACTTTGTTTTTGTTCTTCCTGCTAGTCATGACAGAACAATGCAAGATATTGTTTACAAACTTGTACCCGGCCTCCAAGAAGGTAAGTCTTTGGTATGTTCAATTTTAACAGTAAATGTTAGATAGAGAAATAAGTCCTTTGCATGGTTTAAAGGAATGTCTGCTGCTTTAAGAAAAAAGATGCAAAAAATGTATATGTTGGGAGCATGTCTTCATCTATTCCAATTCTAGTATTGTCCCTGCTTTACCCTTCAGTGCTTACTTTTGTCTAAAGTCAATAAAAATAATCTGAAAAGTTTCAAGTGACAAATGATACGAGGCTCCTGCAGAGAAAAGATAAAGCATGCCTTATGTTGTGCACAATTTTTTGTTTAAATTCCACATCTATTCATGCCTATTGTGGCTGTTCTGCTAAGTTTTCAAAGGTAAAATATTTCATTCTGAATAATTTTTTTAGGTTAGATTTAATTTTCTTTCTTTCCACTGCATACTTCAGTCTTTTATTAACAAAGACCTTTGGATTTGGCTGTTCCTTCTTGTAATAGGAACACTTTTGACAATAATGGATGTGTTCAATGGATATGTTCAACTACTATATACAACAGGTTCAGTATAGCACATTTCTTTGTGTTGGCATCGTACTGCTTTTGTTTAGGTAAAATGCTTTAACTTGGGGATGTCAGGCTTGACTTGGACTGTGGGCCAAGCAGTAGATGTGTGGTAGTTCTGGGGGTGGTGGTAGGAGGTCCAGGGGTCGTGACAGGACCAAGTTGTCAGGATGGAGGGCAGTGTTAGGGGTTTGGCAGAAACTGGGCAAGTGAGAGGTGTATCTGCACAGCCCTTGCTTGTCCCCCTACTGCTGATGGCCATGTCCATCAGGGTCCCCAAGTTCTGTGCAAGTTCCTGGCCCCCAGCTCCAATCAATATTGTTTCATATTCTTCCATACTGTGTTATTCAGGAAAATGTCTCCTACAAAAAAAGGGGAAGGGGGTTGAAAGAGTTGTAGAAATGTTAAACTGGCATTTATTACAGAACTAATGTTTAAAATTTTGAACAGCTGAAATGAAAAAGCAGAGGGAATTTTATCACAAACTGGGCATGGAAGTACCAGGGGATATCAAAGGGGAGACATGCTCTGCAAAGCAACACTTAGATTCACATAGGAATGGTAAGCAGACTGGTTTGTTTGTTTTTTCCTAAGGATAAAGGCTCAAGGTTAGAGATGTGGCTGTGGTAAAATACTTTTAATTGTAATCATGACTTGTGACATTTGTGCATTATTTCCTTGTGAATGTATATGAAGTCTAATCTTAGAGGTCCCAGCTCTTGAGTGGTAGTGTCTGTTTTGCATGAGACCACCCACAGAAATATACTCTGAGGCCCCTGATCCTCAATCCCAACAATCAGGTGTCCTCCCGTGTCACACTTGCATGGTAGGACTTGTGATTTTGTGTTTGAAGATTAGATCCCAATTGCATATTATTTGCTGGTGCAGGAGGAGCCCAAGCTTTTGTTTAACGCAATGATATGAATGAAAGACATCCTGTGAAAGGGCAGAGGGCAGTAAACATATGGAACCAAAGAAGTTAGTAGTTACAGACCAGATAATCTGTTTCAACTGTTGTTTAACCTAATTGTATAAAAGACTTAAGGATTACATAAGGCTGTTGACAGGCAGTGGTATATGAAGCAACTAATCCCAGGTTTGGGAAAGTGCAAAAGTTTGTGGAAAATCACGCCGGAGCTGTTCTATACTGGGGCAGTGTTTTGGGGCAGAGTGGTGGGATGTGCAGGTGGCAAGGTGCAGGGGGAAGGCCACTTGGCTCCCCTGCCCCCTCACCATCTGTCCCCTGCTGCTGTTTGCCCCACTGCTATGTTGGGGGTGGATGGGACAAATTTATGACAGCCTCCTAAAAATTAGATTCTACACATGGAAAATCTTAACAAACGTATATATGTCTAGAATCTCATTTTTGAGTGTTATCTTAGATTCAGATTTGTCTTGGATTCAAGTAAAAACAGTAAGATGTTTTTACAAAAGTAAATTATTTTCTCTCTCATTTCCCCATAAGATAGGGTCATCCAGATTCTGATAAGCTCACAAAACCCCAGTTGCATTTGAGTTTGATTTAATTTAATTTTGATTAAATGTACTTATATTCTGGTGTCTTTAATTTCATTTTATCAGCACTTACTTTCAGTGCTCTGCTTTCTTTTATTTAAGGTGAAACTAAAACAGATGAGAGTTCAAACAAAGAAGCATCAGAGGAAAAACAGGAAGAAGATAATGATTATCACAGAAGTGATGAGCAGGTATGACTAAAAGAAGACACTTACTTTAAAATCTTTATTTCTTCATTCATCCCCATGCTCCTCATCTCTTCTAATGATGTATTGTGAAGGGCCTCATGAAAAATCCTTTCTTCATGTGTTAAAAGCCAAGGAAGTGTGTGTGTGTGTGTGTGTGTGTGTGTGTGTGTGTGTGTGTAAAAAAAAAAAAAATGAGTGTAAAGCTGAACTTAGTGCATTTTTGATCTCATAAGGATCGATAATAGTGTCAACTATTATGACTTTTACTAACTTGGGGATGGCCAGCCTGCTCTATACAGGCCACAAGTGCAT
Source organism: Caiman crocodilus (assembly GCA_030014935.1). Classification (NCBI taxonomy): domain Eukaryota; kingdom Metazoa; phylum Chordata; order Crocodylia; family Alligatoridae; genus Caiman; species Caiman crocodilus. The sequence goes on from JAGPOW010003395.1 coordinate 52,638,313, forward strand.
GAACAGTATGTGTGTGTGTGTGTGTGCCATATGATGGTTGTGAGTAGGGCTGCAAGCAGAGGGGAGAAGAAAAATGGTGCAGGGTCTGAGCCTGGAGGGTCATATTGCAGTTTGTTATATCTGTGTTGCCCCATCTGGGAGGCTAGCAGAGGCCATCCTGACCCCTGCTCTGCAGTGCAGTTATTCTGGCTTGGTCTTGCATGGCCAAGTTGGCATGAGAGTGGGGAGGAGGAAGGGACAGGGGTTGTGGGGAGGCAAAGAATCCAGCCAGGAGGAGGGACAGGGAGAACAGCCCCTGCTGCCCAGCCATAGGGAGAGGAGGGGTAGAATAGCCCTGTGTGGACCAGTGGAGATGGAGAAACAGAAGTGCTTTGGTCTTTGCCTCCCCAGTACAGGTAAGACTGACTACCTTCCTTCTCTTTGACACTCATCAACCTCCTACATGCACCGTAGGGTACAGAGAGATTTTTCCTAGGGCACAAAACTTGTTAGTTATATCTTTGCTTAGGCCCGGTCCAGCCTGTCAGTCTTGGTCTGGGACCTGCCTACCCACAGCAAGTTCTAAGTTGAGAGAACCCAGGGGATCTGGCCCCATCTTTGTCCCTTGCCCCCAGAAATGCAGCAAGGCATCCCTTGTGCAGCCTTATATGCCCCAGTGCTACCCCCACACTGACCTCTCTCCCACAGGTTCCCCCCAGTTATGCCCATATGTAGGGTTCCAACATCACTGCCTCACAAGGAATCCTCAGCTCTGCTGTACCCTGTCATGACACCAGGATTTCACAGAGCAACACTGCCTCAGAGCCATCACTTGGAGACACCTTATTCCACTGCCCTGTGGAATTACCAGGACACTGACGGTGTGCCTGGGGAAAACCACGTTAAGAGAATTCCCAATGAAGGGTCTGCCTATGGAGAAGTGTGTGAGCTTCTTTAGGAGACCCCACTAACACCTCTCAGGCAGCCTCTGACATATAGTAGCCCAAGGATGTAAATCCTCCTGTCAGTGTCATAGGGTCTGAAGGTGCCAATTTAAGAGATCCTGCAGATGCCAGAGTGCTGCTTCGTCCCTGGGAATGGAGGCACCAGCTGGTATAGAGCATCTGGCACTAGGTAGCACCCATACCCTCTCAGGGTGATAGGGCACTCCTTGTTCTGTCCCATGGGAGGATTGAGCCCTGAAACTATCACAGGGGATGTGAAAAATCCCTCACTGAAAGATCTTGAGATGCAACCTCACAAGGTGCCTCAAGTGAGGATGTCACAGGGTAAAGATACCCATTACAGCTGTGGCCAGAAATAACAATGCTGTTGTAGTTGACAAGGGACATGGATCCCCCCACCCCTGAGTCTCTCTTGCCAAAGTCCCCGGTGCACAGCTAGTATGCAGCAGTGTTTTTTTTCCGAACCTCTTTATAATGTTTAAAATAAATGCTTTTTTATTTTTCTTTTTGATTCTCAGCCCAAGAGATGCAAAGCTGTCAAACAGGTGGCCACAGGCAACTGCTTTGTGTGGCATGTGAGCCCCAGGTGCTTAGTGGAGTGGAGGCAGGGGGCTTCAAGCCTCTGGCTGCACAGAGTGGAGAGGCAGCAGGATGTTGTAGCAGGTGTCCCTGCCAAAAGCCAGGTTAAGACTTCACTGGCCCTGTAGCTACTGTCAAATTAAGCTTTGGATCCTTGTTTGCCATATAAAACTGGAATAATTGCAGAGCCAGGGGCAGGTTAACCTGGCTCTTGATTGTGGCACCTCCTCTCTCAGCAGTTTCCTGTGTCTGGAGACTCCAGCTCCCCTGTCATGGTTCTGGTGCTCCAGAATGCAAACTCTATCGGGTACGCCTCTGGGAAGGACCAGGATTAGAGTGACATTGGGGAGCAGTAGGGCTTAACTTGTGGTATGCCTGCCAAAAAGATTGGCCACCACTGCTTTAACTTGAGGTAAATAAATATATCTCAGAACAGTTTGTGTATTCTGTGTGCGAGAAAAGAATTCTACAAAAATGCAGATTAAATCAAATACAGGTCTTGATTTTAATATCTTAAAGATAAAACAACAAAGTTCATGTTTTTTGTTGTTTGTACAAAAAGGGAAGAAAATGTAACAATGTCCCCTTTTGTACAGAAGATTTGGTGAGTGCAATCCCTCCTTGGCTGCATCATCAGCTGTGTAGCTAAAACTGGCAGAGCCAAAGCAAGCTCACACACAGCGCCAGAGTATGTATGGTGGGCCAGTAACATACCCTCTGATTTGAGGCAGAGTGGTTGATTACAAGGACCACTCTTTAGATGGGAGCCGAATGATTGAGGCAGAGCTCATAAATTATGACTACTTGGGGGGGAAAAAGGCCCAGGCCCATATTTTTCAGCCTGCATTGATGACCTATTCAATTACTTGCTTTGAACTGAAGATGTTGGCTTTCACCTATAAAACCCTTCATTGCCTAAGCATTGTACAGCCTTTGTTTGCCATTCTGCAACACTGAAATCAAGGAAGATGGCATTCATAAGAGGCATTACAAGGCATTTTTGAAGGCCCTTCACTTTTGGGGCTCCTTCTCCAGAATCAAGTTTCAAGGCACACAGCAAAGCCCATTGTTTTCTCGAGTTGATGGGGTGGAAGGAGACTGGTAGGATATCAATAGAAACCTGAATGGGAGTTTTCTACTAGGAATCAATTATTGGGAAAGGGCCCAAGGAGTGTTGTGTGGCTTCAAGCAAAGCTTTCCCCTGCATATCTAAACAAGAGATACTAGAGTTGTTTAGTCTAATTTTCAGTTTGTTAAAAAATAGAAGCTCAACAGGAGACTGTTGGGAGCTTGCTTTGTCTTGCTACTAGTTCCAGCTGTATTTTTCAGAAGGCTAAAGGTGGCCAGGGAGGAGTTTTTAATTTGTTAATCTTATGTGCAGAGTCTGTGGGTGAGGAGACTGGGAAATCCTTTATTCCTCACATCTGAGAGCACAGAGTGGCTTCTCAGAGGACATAAGATTTCACTTTAATTTCTTGTGTGTCTGCTGAGGACTGCATGCACAGATGCCATGTTGGCCTTGTGCCCTGCCCAGCTCCCTTGAGAAGACTTTGGACACTCACCAACATGAAACCTTAACATTTTGCTGCACACTCCCCTGAGGGCTCCATAATCCTAGATGGAGATATTAATTCTGCCCTGATCTCTCCATCCCATTGCCTAAGGCTTATTTGGAATGAGGACTTTTATGGATTGTCTAATAGGGTGGAGTGTGGAAACTGTATACTGATCATATACAATTCAATGTTAGCTCTCCATCCTAAAAATAATTTCAAGGCCAGAAAATTCAGAATAGTTTATTTTAGGTTTGCTTCTAATGCTTTGAAAAAATGTATTTTGCTGTTAAATTAGGCAGACAAGGTTATTTGGGTAAATCTGATATCTTTTATTAGACCAACTCAAATGGTTGGAAAAATTCTTCTTAGCAAGATTTTGATTTTAAATACCCATCATCAGGTTGAGGAAGCATCTGCAGCTGCTGTGTGTTCATCCCGGATGGAGTAAATAATAAAGAAGCCAGAGGCTGGCAAGACCTTTCCCAGCCCTGTAGCCCCTGAATTCAGGGCTTTGGATCCTCTTTCTGTATAAAACTGTGGCAGTTGTAGGGCCAAGGAGGTGTTAATCGGACTCTTGGCAGTGACACATCCCCTTGCAGCAATCCATTCCAGCACTCCTGGGCACATATTATGTTAGGTGTGCCTATGGAAGCAGAAATCAGAGTGGTACTTGGGTTGTAGGGTGGAGTGGAGTTGACTTGTGGCATGCTTATCTCATAAAGGTTGGCCATCACTGGGCTAAGCAGATAACTGATGACTAATTTTAAGCTTTTTCTATAAGTTAATTGTGAATGCATCAATTGAAGGATATTAGGATACTATGTTTTTATTTTATTTTGGTGAACTAATATATGTTGCCTATAGAATTCATAATGAGATGTAAAGAAAATGCTGTTAAGCAACCCTGCCTGTTTGCTTTTTCCTGAAGGTAAGCATCTGCTTGGAATGCAATAGCAGCAAATTGCGTGGATTGAAAAGAAAATGGATCCGCTGCTCAGCACAAGCAACAGTCTTGCATCTAAAGAAGTTCATTGCCAAAAAACTTAACCTTTCTTCTTTTAATGAGGTAATATTTTAATATAACAGAAATATACTTCAGATAATCTCGTGGTGAGTATGTGACTTCCTTGAAATCTTGCTGTCAGGAAAAGAACCCAATATGCACTGCATTCAGAAGCTTGTTTAAATCTATCCTAGCCATGCAGTTGGTCTAATAAAATATATCACTCATGAAAATCCTTGCCTCCTGCATATTTCCTGCTGCTACAGCACCACTCAAGTGCTACAGAAGACATAAACGTGTCAGGTAGAAATGTGATATAGGAGAACTACAAAAAGACTTTTTATTTGGGGACCCTAATGCAGGCAAATGTCAAAATGCTTAATTTGAATTTTGAAGTGAAGTCTTTTCTCCTTTCTCCTTGCCTACAAACTAATCTACTGAATTTGTAGCCCATATTCCTTCCTGGGCTTATGAAATGCTGGACTTGTAGTTAATTAACTCCCATTTTGCACTTTTTTTCCAGGTCCAGGGCGTAGTCATCCTCCTCTTTGAGTGAAATGTAGCCCAAGACATAGTATGAGCTTATGACCTGCATAATTAGAGGGGCTGCAGTTTACACTCTATCCCTTCTCTGAAACTTGGTCATACTTCCTGGAACTAGTCACGATGCAGTTTGCTCTGGTCACCGGGGAACAATGTGGAGGAGTGTAAGGGTAGTGGATGGAAAATAAAACAAGGCATCATCTGTCTCCTAATATCCTAGTGTTTTTTAGAAAGGTTGATGTGCAGACAGTATGCACCCCTTCTGCCTGCTCTCGCTCTCGCTCTCTCTCCCTCTGTCTCGCTCTCGCCTTAATCATGCCATCTCCCAACCCCAGGACGTCTCTAATTAATCGAGTCTCATTTCCAATTCCCTATTGACTATAGTATACTTCTGCATTTATACAAAAAAGAATTCTTTTCCACTGTGTAGCACAGGGGCGGACAATTATTTCAGGTGGCGGGCCACTTAACAAATTTTGGCGAGCTGCTGGGGGCTGCATATGTAGCTGTGCCCCTTTACAGTTGCCTGTATGTGGTGGGGTCTGTGGGACAGGATGTGTGGGTCTGTGAGATTTGTGCAGTGCAGGGATCCCCACACACACCCCAACATGGCGCACAGCTCCTGCTGCTGGTAGCAGCAGCAGATGGAGAGAGGACTAGGGGGCTCAGGGAGCCCACGTCCAGCCCAGGCACTGGTGCCTAGCGGGGTGCAGCTCTGGGCAGTGCTGTGTGGGCATGAGGAGCACAGCTTGTCTGACTGCCTCTTTTGCAGGGGCTCTGTGCCACATGCCTGCAGCTCCCACCCTCACATAGGAAAGCCTCGCACTGGACTCTGCAGGGAAACGGGACAGGGCTCCCTCCACTCTGGGTAGAGTCCAGGGACCTGCACAGCAGGGATTGAAGAAGGCAGCGGGTTCCAGGACAGGGCTTTCCCTGTTGCGAATGCGAAAGCTGCAGGCATGCCATGCTAGAGGTTGCAGCAGGAGCCAGCTGGGAACTGCGGAGCTGGGCTGGCTTCTGCTGCATTCTGTGATTCCGGCATTGGAGCCAGACACTGCGTGGCGCGGCACAGCAAGGCCGGGCACCTCTTGGCAGCGCACTGGTCCTGGCTGCAACATTGGGACCGCAGAATGCAGCAGGAGCCAGCGTGATCCCATGCTTCTCAGCTGGCTCCTGCAGGTCCTGGCCTCCAGGGTCCCAGGCTCCCACCTGCTGCCACTTGCCACCCCGCACCTACTGCTACTTTTTTCCCTCCCCACTGTTCCCTGGTCTGCTTCTCCCTGGTTTGCTCCCCATTCACAGCTCTGGCATCACACGATGCAGCAGGAGCACCATACGGTTGCCAGCTGAGAACTGCGTGGTGCTGGCTGGGCCAGGCTGGCTCTTGCTGTGCTGGTAGTCCTCCCTACCCTCTGCCCATTCTTACCTGAACTTCCTCCTCTGATGGAGGGAACAGCCCCAGGGGGCTGGGTCTTGCTACTGGTCCTGCTGCTACTGGCTCCTGTCGTCTTTGGCAGGCAGCCAGGGGTTGATAAATATTCATTTAAAAGGGTGTTTGTTTTTTGTTGTTGTTTTTTTTTTTTTAAGCCCCATGGGCTAGATAGAATGGCCTGGTAAGCCAGATCCAGCCTGTGGGCTGCATTTTGTCCACCCCTAATGTAGCAGGACACTGGGATGTGTCTGCTCCTTTTAAGGGAGTAAGCAGCCTGAGAGGCCACTTGCAGGTGGCTGAGGGGGTAATTAAGGACTCACCTAATCAGCTTGAGTCTGAGCTGAACAGCCAATCCAGCTCTGGGAGCCATGAATTGAGGAGCTCAGAGCAGCAGGGCTCCTGAATACTGAGAGAGCCACTCTGCAACCAGGGAACAAGGGAGGGTACCTAGGACAGAGAAGGGTTTGGTTATATGGACATGCTGCCCTGGTTTATGTTAAGCCTAGAGAAGGCTTGAGTGCCTGCCAGAGGATGTTTGATCATTAAGTTATACTTAGCAGTGGCTGAGAGTGGGATGCAGCAGGGGCTGCAAGGGCCTAGAGAGTAGGGATCTGTGGATCCACAAGCCCCAGGCCAAGGAAGAGCTAGCAGTGTGATCGGAGTGGACACAAGCAGGGACAAAAGAGTAAGACTTAAGTTCTAAAAACAGGGAGAGTACCAGAATGTAGGATCTGGAGATTCAGGATCTGGGTTGACTGACAGTTGCACCAGAGGGTCCACGGGTATAGGGTGAGAACCAAATGAAGGCCCATGGGTCTGAGAGGGGCTGAAGGCCCGGGGGTCTGAGAGCCTGGAGAGAGGGACTACAAGCCAGATCAGAGGCCCAGAGCCCAGAGTTGCACGTGAGACCAGGGGCCTGGGAATCCAGAGAGAAGGGTCTATGCATGGGACCAAGTCTGGGAGCCCAGAGGGGGCCAAACATGGGACCAGGGAATCTGAAAACTTTAGAAGAAAGGCTGAATGAGGGGCCAGGGGATCCAAGGGCCCAAGGCAGGCCACCTGCAAGGTGTGGGGCATTGTGTAGGGGAGGAACAGTGGCAGGAGCAATAGTAGAGGGCTCTTCCTGCATCCATAGCAGGCCCAGGCAGCTGGGAACTGTGCCCGTGCTGCCCATGCTATTGCTGCTTCTCTCACCCCTCTGCCCCCTTTTCCCTTTTTTTTTGGAATGCAAGCGTAGTATCCAGATGATGGGGAGCTGCATTAGAACTGGGCAGCTGGAAACAGCATCCAGACCGCTATTTCTAACCATCTCCCAGCTAGAAACTGCCTAGCCCCAGGGCAGTTCTCCACTGGCTGGAAACTGCTCACGCCCCAGCCTTGAAGAGGGTTGGCAGGGACAGGGAGAAGCAGCTGCGGCACAGGCACAGTTCCTCTTTGCTTAACCCCAGTGGGTCCGTGGGTTAGATTCATATGTCACTGATCTCTGCATTAGATAAAAATTGAAGAGTGGGAAAAAAGATTTTATGGGTCTTTAGAAGTCTGGGGATAGAATGCAGACAGTGTTAGGGGGAGGTTTCAGTAACACACAAGGAGTAGGAATCAAAGGCAGTGGACAGGTATTCCATTTGTGCCAGGAGAACAGTCTTTCTCACAGCACAGAAAGAAAGTGTACAGCTGTTCATGGTTGTTTTTGCAGAAGAGAATTGCAAAAGGAGGAAGGTCTATAAGGAGGATTTCTCTTTTTCTGTACCAACTGAATGCCTACATGCTTCTGCCAGTAGCGGGATACTCCAATATCCCACAGTCCTCCACTCTCTCTCCTTCTCTCCCTGCAGGCTAACAGGGAGTCTAACGCTCTCCTCCCTCCAAGAGGGAATGAGGGAGAGCACTGGCTCCCTGTTAATCTTCCCTGGGTAAACTGTCAGGGAGCCTGGAGGGAAATTTTCCCTCCATTGAAAAGAGCTGGGTCACCCTGGGTCTGGTAATGGGTGGAAAGATATTCCCCTGCAGCTCCATTGGCCAGGTGACTGGAGAATTTCCCATCCTGACAATCATCACTCTTCCCTGGCATAGGGTCAACTCCAGTTTTCTCATAGCTAGAATCATCTTACAGCCAGGAGATGGATCTAGCTTCAAGTACATCTTGTTGTCCTGTATCTGGGTGACTCCTGGAACTATGCATAGGAGGAAAGGGATTCTCCTGCAGCTGGATCCTTCGCAGACCAGGGTCCAGTCTGGTTGGTGTACTAATACATGGCCATATTTGCTTGACACGCATGCAAAAGCCATGTAGAGATCAGCACAAAGCACCACAGCCATGGCCACTTTTTATTAAACCTTGTGCCCGCCTGCCCCTGCAAAATAAAACAACAAACAAAACCAGCCAATGCTAACTATGCTGATGATGCAGCCTAGTGGTTTGAATGTTTATCTAGGAAGTGAGAAACCTGATTGATTGATTTATTTTTTTTTAAGCTATCCACCACCTAAAAGGTGTTCAGACTTGTATCTTCTACTTCCCTGGGGGAGTGCTTTTGCCACCAGGCTATAGACAAAACTGAAATGAGGCTGTTCTATACCTAGTGACTCTTAAATACAAAATGAATGAGGAGCATCTGGAGCAGGGACCTGAATCCAGGAGTCTTTCCTGCCAAAGATATACCTTCAAGACCCAGAATTCTAAGAATAGAACTTGCCTGTCTTTTCCTTTTCTGTTAGGATGACAAGTTCCTTTTCTCACACAGCATAAGAATAGGTCTTTCCATTGTCTCTGGAGGAAATTATGCATGTTTAATCTAGCTTTTGTCTGTTTGTATCTTGTTCTATAAGTGTGTTTTTTGTCCCTTAATAAATTTAAATCCTTCTTCCTTTTTTCCCATCAGCTGGATATATTATGCAATGAAGAAATACTTGGCAAGGACCACACACTCAAGTTTGTAGTTGTTACTAGATGGAGATTTAAGGTAAAAATCAATTCCTTTGTCATGATTTCCCTTATTCTGGGGTAAAATCATTAACGGATTGCAAAAAAAAGGTTATTAAACAGCTACTATATGGTTTTATACTGTAGTAAATTTAGAACGGACTAAAAAGTGTTAAAAATACGTTTATTTTGGTTCAGAGGAAAAGTGAAGGCAGGAATTGAAAAAAAAGGGGGAAAGAAAGAGAGTACTTTCTCATTTACAGTGACTGGTGTGAAATTGATAAAGGAAGCTGGAAGGCATTAGGGAAAACAGTTTCTGGCTGGAAAGGCAATAAGGATTAATTGATTAAAAACATTAGGAACAAGAAATCCATACAAATGCTTAGACTTTTATTCTAGATATAGAGAGAGCTGGATAGCAGTGTTAGTCTGAAGTCTGGCTGAAGGCAGAGCAGGCAGGATGGTCCTTAAAAATGAACTTGCTCAGAAAGGCACAAGCTTTTGTAAGTGACTTGCTACTTTATCCGATGCTATGAACAGACATCCTGCCCTGCCCTGCCTTGGTTCTGGTGGTGATGTTAAAATTGGCAGTGATATGAAAAACCAGGAGTGTTCAACAAATTTCTGTATTTTGAAATGAGCAGGATATGGTACTCATAAGACTTAGGTGATGAATTATTTTTCAGTTGTTTAGTAACTAAGGAGATGGTTAGTTTCCTTTTTTAAATTATCAAGCCTGTATAACATGCACCTAAGAATTGGTTGAGTGGATTTGTGACTCACTAATAGAATCATAGAAAAGTAAGGCTGGAAAGAAACTTGGGAGGTTATCTTGTCTAACCCCCAACTCAAGGCAGAATCATCCCTGACTAAATAAATCATCCCAGCCAAGGGTTTGTCTAACCTACTCTTAAAATTTCCAAGTTGGAACATTCCACAACTTCTCTAGGCAGCCTGGTCCACTACTTAACAGCCTTTATACTGAGAGAGTTCTTCCTGAAATCCAACTTAAATTTTCCTTGTTACAACTTAAGATCATTGCTCCTTGTCCTGTTCCTTCAGGTTGCGAAGAAGATCTATTTCCATCCTTTCTTTAATTGTCCTTCAAGTAGTTGCGGACTTCAGTCCCCTTCAGTCGTCTTAAGGCTAAGCAGTCCTAGTTCTTTTAGCCTCTTTGCATAAGTCATGTTTTTTGGATGTCTAATATATATTTTTTTGTCACTCTCCACTGGACGTTTTCCAGTCAGTCCACATCCTTTTTGAAGAGTGGGTCTGAACTGGACACAGTACCACAGGTGAGGCCTCATGAGTTCCAGACAGAGTAGAAATATCCCTTTCCTTGACTTGCAAGCAACAGTCCTGTCCATACAAACTGGTATGCTGTTGTGGTTTTATTTTGATTTTTGTGGGGATTTTTTTCCCCAGCAAGAGCACACTGGTTCATATTCGTCTTGTGGTCCACTACTACCTCCAGCTCCATCTCTTCAGTACTGCAGCCTAGCCAATCATTCTCCACTCTATATTCACACTTGCAATTATTTTCTTGCAAGCATAGGACTTTATGTACTTGTCCTTGTTTAATTTCAAGTGATTTGATTTTTAGACCATTTTTCTAGTTTATCCAGGTCATTCTGGACCCTAGGCCTACTCTCCAGAATATCTGCAACTCAGCCCAACTTGGTGTTATCCAAAAATTTGCTAAGCACGCATTCAGTCCCATCATCCACATCATTAATGAAGATGTTAAATACCAAAACCTTGCTCCATGCCTCCTTCCCATCAGGTAGACATTGACCCATTGATGACTACTTGCTGAGCATGTTGATCCAACCAGCTTTGGATCCACTCTGCTGTACTTCCATCTAGTTTGTTTTTCCTTTAGCTTCTTAATGAGAGTGACATATAGAGATGATGTCAAAAGCCTTACTAAAAGTCAAGGTATATCACATCCACTGTTCTCCCCCAGCTGTAGAGCCTGTCATCTAGTTGTAAAAGGAAATCAAGTTGGTCAGGTATGACTTGCTGTTAAGTGAATTCATGCTTGGTTGTTCTTGATCATCTTGTTCTCTTCTAGGTACTCTGCAATAGATTACTTAAAGACCTAGTCCATGATATTTCTAGGGTCAAGGTCAGGCTGGCTATGCAATTCTCTGGATCTTTCTTCTTTTTCTTAAAGATGGACATTATAATTGCTCTTTTCCAGTCATTTGGGACCTTTATCTGACCTCCACTATATCTCAAAAAGAATAGCCAATTGGTCTGAAATTACCTCAGCTAATTCCATTAGTACCTAGAATCTATCCTAGCCTGCCCTGTGGACTTGAAAGCATCTATTTTCCCTAAGAAATCCCTAACTTGTTCTTCTGCTGCTCTAGACTATTTTGTCTCTCTCCCTATCTTTGATGCCAAGTGGGCTCATCATCTTGTAGCTGACCTTATTTGTGAAGTTTAAAAAAAAAAAAAAAAAAAAAAGCATTAAGTACTTCAGCCACCTCCTGCGTCATCTATAGGTTGCCTTCTGTTTTTAGGAACAGACTTACATTTTCTTTGGTCTTCCTCTCACATACTTGTGGAATCCCTTTTTGTGGCCTTTTCTGTCCCTTGCTCCTTGTATCTCAAAATGTGCCTTGGCCTTCCGGATCTTCTTCCTGCATTCCCATGTGATACTCTTCTATAGTAATACGATCAAGTTTTCACTTTTTGTAGAATACGTTTGTGTGCTTCACCTCTTTGAAGCAATTGTTGTTTAGTCACGTTAGTTTCCTTTTGTACTTTCTGCTTTTCTATCGCAGTGGTTCTCAACCTTTTTAGACTCAAGGCATCTCTTGGAAAATGCCAGTTTATTTTTTTACACGTTTTTTTGACTACAGGAAAAAAAAATAGTAGGGCAATTCTTACATTGCACCGAACTCAGAAACACCATAACAGGCCAAAATGTTTTTAAGACTAGGGTTTCTTATTTGAAATCTCTGGCTATGTCCAGATGAGCATGGCAGTGTGGTATGTAGCACTGCATATGTGTCTGCAGTGTTACATACTGCACATTTAGTTGATCTCTGCCCTTCAAGGAGCAGTATGGAGGATTTTTACTTTTATTTATTTTATTTATTCATTTATTTATTTATTGACCCCTGGATATCCAGGGGTCAAAAAAAACCCACAGGAAAAAAAAAAAAGTGGAGTGGTGCATACATCAGTAGTATGCATCACCTGAAGCTACAGCCTGGCTGGCCAGAGCTGTATTTCACTGCTAGCCAGGCTCCATGTGGCAGGATAGCCATTGCTGCAGCTCCAGGACCCCAGGTAAGGCTGCTGGAGCCAGCCCAGTGCTGGCCCCAGCCTCCCCTACCCCACCTAGGGTAACTTGCCACGTGCCAGAGCGCAGGTGGCATTGGCATTCCCCAAGGACAACTAGCGGTTGTGCAAGGTGTGTAACCATTAGTTGTCCCTGGGGAACCAAACATCCACGCATGTCTAGACATAGCTTCTGAGTTTATCAAGTGAATTGTGCTTGCATACCTAACAGGGCTAACGTTCTGTGGAACCCTCCAGTGCCTTTCAAAGATGTCAAAGATTGAGAATCACTGTTCTTTCTCCTCGAGAGTTTGCTTTTATGACTTAAAAAGGACCTCCATAAAATCCAGCAAGCGCTCCGGGCTTTTGAATTCTTCCTCCTTTTTTTTTTTTGCCTCTGTGAACAGCTTCCTCTAGTTGGTCTTTTTACCACCTGAACCAAAAAAGTCTTCCTCAGCATGCTCCAGGAATTTACTAGGCTGCCTATACACTCCTGTTTCCCTCTCAGCAGATATCACAGGTAAGCCCCCCATGAGAACCAGGTCTTGGGATTTGGAAGCTTCCACTAGTTTCTTAAGGAAGGTGTTTTCAACCTCTTCCTCCTTGTTTAATGGCCTATAGTAGATGCTTACTGTGATGCCCCACTATTGCTCTTATCTCTGACCTTTTACCCAGCGGCTTTCTACAGCCTACCTCCCACTTCATAATGCACCTCAGAACAACTCCACTTCTTCTCTTTTTTTTTTCTCTTGCCTGTCCTTCCTGAACAAGTTTTACCCATAATCCCAGGTCTTTCAGTAAATCGTATATCTCAGGTGTCTAATAAATTTTGTTGATTCCCACTGGACTCCAAATTTTTCCACATCTTTCTTGAAGTGTGGTGCCCAAAACTGCACATAGTACTTCATGTGAGGTTTTACCAGTTCCAAGTTAGAGTGGAAGAATCACTTGCTTTGACTTGCAAGTCATGTTAGTTTTTAGATCATTTTATTATTCTAATTACTGTCATGCCTTCACAGCCCTTGAAACATTCCAGTCTACTGAAATTACACTGTTTCAAAACAAAATTGACGATTTTTAGGATGGGTTGGGTTGTGTTAGGCTGACAAAATAAGAAAGCTGAGAAGGGATTCAGTGACAGAATCATAAAAAGTAGGACTGGAAGGTATCTTCAGGCCTAGTCCAACTGTCTGCATGAAGCAGGGTCACTTGCAGACAAACCATTCTATACAAATCCATTATCTCACCCCCAGATGTCAAAAGTACAGTCCATGGGCTGGATCCGACCCATGGAACCCCAGGATTCAGTTTGGGTCTTGGACTGGACTCCTCTCTGTGTGTGGCACATGGTGGCTCTGGCCCTGTGTATTGTATGCAGCATGCAAAGCTGGTCTGATGCGCATTCTAAAAGCAGTGGTAGACCTACTCTGTGTACTGGTCCTGGAGCCAGTGTGCAAGGCAGGTCTGGCCCCCACACTGCATACAGCATGTGTACTATACTGACTCATTGCATGATGTCAGAAATACCTATAATATAACACGAACATAGCTACTCCTTGATCATCCCCCAACCAATGCCTGTCTTCCCTCTTCTTGAACACCTGCAGTAAGGAAGAGTCCACAACTTCCCTAGGGAGTCTATTCCACTGTCTCGCTGTTCTAACAGTGAAGTTTTTTTTCCTGTTATCCTGTCTAAATCTACTTAGCTTCAACTTTAAGCCATTGGTTTCTGTCCTACACTCAGCAGGAAGAGAGAAAAGGCATTCTCTCTCTTCTATATGGCAGCCCTTCTGGTATTTGAAAACTAATATCATGCCCTCTCGTAAGCACCTTTTTCAGAAGCTGTACATGCCTATTTCCTTTAACATTTCCTCATATGACATGTGTTCTGAGCTCATCATCATTTTTGCCACCTGCTTCTGGACCCTAACTTCTCCACATCCTATTTTTTTTTTTTTTTTTTTTTTTATGTGGAGATCAAAACTGTACACAATACTCTAGATGAGGCCTAACTAGTGTTAAGTAGATAGGCACTATCGCCTTCTGGGTCTTGCACATACTGCTTTTATCCATGCATCCCAAAACCACATTTGTCTTTTGTGGAGCTATATTACACTGCAGACTCGTATTGAGTCTGTGATCTACCAGATCACTTTCTGTAGTGCTTCCATCCAGCCAAGTGTCACCCATTCTGTATTTGTTATGCTTCCCAAAATGTAGCACCTTGCATTTGTCAACATTGAGCTTTCTGTTAGCTCCAGCCCAGCTTTCCAATGTGTTGAGATCCTTCTGAATTGTGCTCCTTCCTTCAGTATGTTTGCAGTCCTTTCCAGCTTCGTGTCTTCAGCACATTTGCTGAAGAAGCTCTTAATTCCAGCAGCCACATAACTAATAAACACATTGAACAGCACTGGGCCCAGGACAAACCCCTGTGGGTTGCCACTTGAAACCCCCTGCTGTTCTGATATGGATTTATTTCTAATTACTGCAGCTATTGTGTGAGGTGTCTATCTGTCTTATAGTAGGTTCGTCTAACCCATATTTCTCCCATTTTGCTTATGAAAAGGTCATGTGGGACTTCGTCAAAAGCCTTGCTAAAGTCCAGATACACTGTCTATAGCATTCCCTTCATTCACCCAAATATTCACTGAAATAAAAAATGAAGTTTTCTTCCCCCATTTGGCACAGAGGAAACAATCTTATCTTATGTTTGCATGCAAGGAAACCTCACGAAAGATATTGTCTGTTATTAAGACAAAAGCAGTTTGTGCTCAGCAATGGAAACCAACTATAAAGTTGATTAAATGCAGCTAACGCTGAGCACGACTAAAACACATGGTCCCTGTTTGGCAAACATACTTATGGGAACCTAGCACAAGGATAGGTTAGCATAGTCCCTCTCAACAAGATACATAGTAATGCCCAGTAAGTTCAGTCCCCATCATGGCTGATTCTCTTCCAAGTCATGGAAAGCCACTTGCATATTTGCATATATTTTGATGACTTTACTCCCACAGCTGAACTATACCTTTCTTTCCCATTTCCAATTATTCCTGTTTCTTCATCAGCCTTAAATGCCTGGCAAACAACATGGAATGGGCCCCCAGCCAGTTTGCCCATAATCCTTGTCACACCCCCCCCCCCCCCCAAATCTGGTGCACATGGTTAGCGTGGTGCTACCCTCTGAGATGAACCCAGATCCAGTTGCATTGTGGCTTATCTACATATACATTTTTGGAGAATCTCAGGACTTGGGATGAGAACACCCAATTCCAGTCATGAGTGAGGGCTAATTAGCACATGGATCCTTTTTGGGGGGTCAGGGAAGGGGTATATTTGGAGTATGTGTACCTACTTAGCAGTGCTGAGCTGTGGGGTCACCATGGCTTGCAATATTGTTGGCTGATGTGACCCAGCCTGATCAGCTGTGTAGTAGATAATGAGCCTTTGGCTTTGGACTAATCCTGCATAGTTTGTACTGTATATAAACATGCCCTAAAGTGCTGCTCAGAAGTTTGTTTATCATCTGTGCTAAAATGTGCAACAGGTTTCAAAAAAAGGTAACACAATTCTGAATGAACTACGTGTATGGATACTATATATAGATTGCTACAGCCATGTTTAATTGCAAAGTTATTGTTTCTGAATTTGATTCTCACTTCCATGTGCTCAGGGTGAGCATAGTCTGACAGTAAAGAGAGGGGGAAGGGATTTCTAGGAGAAAAAGTTGGGGGAAGCAGAGAACAAAGGGATAACCTAAACCCCAGATTTGGTTTCCCTGCTGTAGTAGTGGGAGGGGTCTAAATTCAAGGCAGTCATCCAATAATTAGATTCTATACCTGGAAAATTATAACACATGTATACATTTTCCATAAATGGAATCTAATTATTGGGGGCATCATCCTATAATCAAGGTCATTTTCTATTAAAGTAAATACCATATTTACTTTGCCAAAGGAGGAGATCAAGTGTGTTTGACACACTGTTCTTAGTAAGTCTATGCTTGCTGCTTGTGATCAGCCTTTCCTCTTCCATATGCTTGCAAATGGACTTCTGTATGATATACTTCATTTAACTTCCCAGATATCGAGGTGAGGCTAACTCAAGTGGACAATTATTTGGGCTGGAGGGCCACTTAGGGAGTTTTGGTGAAATGTTGTAGGTTGAGTCAGCAGGCCAACCCCCTACCAGCCTGGGTCAGCACCTTCCTTCTCCACCCCTCCTCCAAACAGCTCATCAAAACACCCTAAGTGGACCCCATGTGCAGGGTACCCTGATCTGGGGGGATGGGATGGGATGGGGCTGTGGGGAGCAACTTCCAGGAACAGGATGGGTGGTGTCAGGACTGGGATCAGGATCAAGATCAAGATTGTGGTGCTGGGGCCTGGGGCAGAGCTGCAATCCACTCCCCAGGGATTAATCCACCCAACCTGGGAGGTGAGTAGAGTGTATGCCTGTGACCTGGCCCCCGTGCCCTCACCCCAGCACAGATGCTCAGGCAGCCCCAATACAGCGTGGCTGCTGAGTGGTGCAGCCTGGCAACACTGGGAGACCTTGTTGAGTCATGAACGAGTTAGTCTATAAGATGCCTCCCTGCCCAGTCTTCTGGTTATAAACAGCCCTATACAATATCAACAAAGCATAGCGTACGTTAAGACTTAATGGACAGATCTTAATTTAACACTTATTGTGGAATAATCTTCCAGTCAAGCAGTTTGTCATTGGATTCTAGAGGGATCAGTACTAGGCTGAAGCTATTCTGTATTTTTATCAAATCAAACATTTGAAAGTAACATTTGCTGATGATGTAAACATTTGGTTGACTGGTAGATAATGGTGATATGGACTGGGCTAGCTAGTGATATGGAACATTCTGGATTGCACTGTAAGTTGCATCTATGTGTTAATACAGCAAATGCTAGGTTATGTATCTAAGAATGAGGGTTGCAGACTCCATACTTAACAGAATGGAGAATTAAACACAGGACAGTAGTAATTATGAAAGTGGTTTGTTAAGGGCTTAGTGGACAAAGAGCATGAGCTCTTAGTACAATACTGTGGCAACTTGGCATAGGTGAGTGAGTAGTTTAAAGAGGAGACTTACTTTATTACAGCACAGGTGAGACCTGGGATATACAGTTCTGGTATCTATGTATTTCTCCCAGATTTCTTCACCATTAGAACAGTGAGGCAGTGGAATAGACTCCCTAGGGAAGTTGTAGACTCTCCTTTACTGGAGGTATTCAAGAAGAGGGAAGACAGGCATTGGCTGGGGGATGATCTAGGAGTTACTTATGTTTTATGTATAAGAGTGTGTGTGTGTGTGTGTGTGTGTACATTCACAGTTCTGGTATCCATATATATATATATATATATATATATATATATATATATATGGATACCAGAACTGTACATAATATCCCATTCTCTCTCACTCGTGTATAAAGAATACTGTAAGCTTGGTGAAAGCATAGATAAGAGACCCAAAAAGTAAATGAGGTCTAGAGAAAATGTGTTACAGTGAGACTTAATGCTCAATCTGTTTTGTTTATCAAAAAGATGGTGATAAAACTGGATAAGTGTATTGGTACCTCCAGCATGGAAAAATACTGGATACCAAAAGGATCTTTAATCTTGTGAAGTGGCATAACAAGAACCAATTTTTGGATATTTAAAAGTAGAGAACTGAAAATTTAAAAAACTGGACTCAATTTTTAAACATTGAAGTATGAGAAATTGTTCTTGGAATTCTTGATGTTTTGAAATATTGTTCATTGGTCTCCATACAGAGGTAGCTGGTGAAATTCCTATGACCTATTACATGAAAGGTCAGAGTAGATGATTCAATAGTCCCTGCTGTCATTAATGTATGCAATATTTGGATGAGTCTTTTGCCTATCAAATAGGATAATTCATTTTGCTTTTGCTCCTTAAATGAGTTCATTGTTTTATCTTGCAGAAAGCACCTCTATTGCTACATTACAGACCCAAAATGGACTTGCTGTAAGAGAACTTTATTGTCCTTCTGGACAGAGTTTTTTGCAGAGACTATCACCAGGCACCTTCTTAGTGCATCACTTAACTTACACGACACGAACCAGCAGAATCATTTTGGAAGACTGTAGTGCTTTCACAACCAACCACCCTTCTGAATATTTCTTCTAGGGATGTATTACCTGGATTTCTGGACAGAAAATATTTATACTTTTTTGTATGAAAGAAATAAATCACAACTCAGCAAGACACTACCAGCACTAAGTTTACTGATATTGAAAACACTTCACAGTTCCATGTAGCTCACTGCCATTTATCTCTTTGCTGCAGTTACACAGAAATAAATTAAAATGTTGTGGGAATGATTTTAAAGGTTGCTTTTGACACCAAATTATCTTTAGTTACTTTTCATGTGTTGAAGCTTTCAAAGCTTATTTTGATATTTTTTTTTTTGCAAGGTGTTTTTTTTGTCTTACATAGTCCACTTCAGTTATTTTGGCTTTCATTGAGACCTTTGTAGAGCATTGAACATACCTTATGATATAGTGACTGGTGATATTTATTATGCTGCATTAAAACTTCCTAAAAACCTAGGCATCAAATAATTTCATTAATTTTACACAATGTTTGATCATATTTGCTTTATATTTCAGTAATGTTTTGATGCGCCCCTGCATGTTGATTTGATGAGGCTAACAAAGATGAGTTCACTTAACTAATCTGCTGTATATTTTGCTATGGCATAAGATGCATCTGATCATAATGAGTACTCAAAGTACGATATTTGTGAACTTGTTTTAAAGTAGACTTGTCTTATGTAGTTGGGGCTTGCAAAACTATTTTATTTTAGGGAATTTGATTTTTTTTTTTTTTAATTTATTTTAATTTTTTTTTCAAAATTGAGCTTAGTAGTTTAATCCTTAACTGCTTGAGTTCAAATATTTCTATATTGAAAAATATACGATATGGTAATATTGCACAGGTTTCCATTTCACAGGGTTAAAAATTCAGTTAATTGCAGACCAGTTTTAGGTTTCATTGTAAGACCATTGTTTTCTCTAGCTCTGTCTCTTGCTATCTTGGAGGTCAGACTACATCTTAGTATTACATTCTGGCCTTATCTATGATCTTTGATTTTGTCCAGACCTGAGAGATGCAAAACACCATGCACATATGTCATTAGGCCTACTCTCAGGTATGCTTTAGGGGTCTTCAAATAAAAATTTCAGAAGGCTTTTTAAAATAGGCAGCTTTTAAAAACTATTAATATTGGTTTCAGGTGAACTCTGTAAGCTGCATACTGTATAATATAGTAGACATAATATGAATGTTAAAATATTTGATTTGGCACAGGAAGTTTTAAATTACTGAAAGACGGATGTGCGGTGTTACTGATGGCTTGAAATTGTAATTTTGATTCTCGGGAGAGTTTCCCTGTCAGCTGAAAACAAGTTAATATACATATTATTAAACCCTTATATTCCACCATAACGTAGATGTCACTAGCTTGATGGAATCTTTTCACCTGCTAGCACCACCCCGGTTCCTCCAGCTGACCACCTCTCCCCTGCAAAGAATCATTATTTTAAAAAAATCATTCAAGAACAGGGAGAAAACATGGGAGAAGTTTATCCAAAACTGTATATCATCTTGCCTCTTGTCATAAAGTAATCTGCTACCTCTACCCTGAATCTTCTGTACAACATATTCCTGCATGTACCTCTTACACAATCTCACATGTAGCTTTTCCCAGGCAAGGTTCTTTCTTTAGTCATAGACATGAACAAGGAAGGAACTGAAAACAAGTGGAGAAACCAGAAGATTCTGCTGCACTATAGGTCTTATTAAGGTACACAAGGTAGGACTAATACATTAGTGCCATCTCTGCAACCCAAAGGCAAAAGACCCATGCATGTTCTGAACTTTTTTTGGATTAGAGGATTTTTGGGGTTTGTTTTTTTTGTTGTTTTTTTTCATGTACAGCCTTCTAAAAATGTTTGAATGGAGGTTTGGACCACTTTGAATTGTAAGTGTGGGTATTCACATACTTTTAATCGATCATGGTCATCTTTCATGGATCCCTTAGACATAGTCTGTGGACCCCCAGGGGTCTGCAGACCACAGGTTGAAAACCACTGGATTAGAACATATTTTATGGTGAACCCAAGACTGTTTCAGTATAGGGAGAGAGAAGTGGAGGTTTAGAATTTTTAGTCCTGGTTTGGCTTCACCATTCTTGGACACACCTATTTGTGTTTCACTTTTTATTTATACATAATTAATAATATTTGTGAAAAAAAATGGAAGCAGCAGAAGAGGACAGAGGAGACTTCATTTGTTTAGTTTTGGCAAAAGATCACTTGACTTTTTCTCAGAATAATGGAAAAATGCCATGCAACCTTCTAAGACAGTTGATTTACTGGGCCTTCCTGGGACTATTGATATGCTATCATTGCCATTCATAGTATAGATGATGTAGTTCAAACCCATAGACCATGTCCTCATCAGTGTGATTCAGTGGCAATCTAAGGGTTCAATAAATGTATATACATGATCCGTCTACCTCAGAATACATGTACTGCAGCAGCATTTTATAAGACTAGACATTGCTGCAATGCCCTGAAGAATTCTAGTATTTTCCTGTGTAATTAAACTGAGGAGAAATTAACAGTGTAAGCATGCAAATTCAAAAAGCCCTCCGCCATTCAGTTCTAACTCTTGCTGTAATAGTCCACAGTACAGGATATATATTTGGAAGTTTGTAGCTAATTTTGGAATCACTTGAATTTGTTATGGTGCTATATCAATATATTTTAATTATCTGTACAGGAACATAAATCTGAAGCCAGTATTAACAACTACAGCTGGTTATGGCTTATTACATAAAACTCTGCTTTTGTAATATGTTAAACTGACAAAACCTCAGAGGTAAAAATACCTATTTTTCTAAATTGCAATCTGTCACAATATCTTCATTATGGATTTCCCATGGAGGTTTGCTGCACCATTTACTGTTTTTTCTAGCTTCATTGGAAGACTAGATGGAACTGAATTCAAGTAGGAGGGATGCCTTGGGGTCAAAGTTCTGTTTCACTTCTGTGAAGCGTAAGAGACAGTTGATTTGATGTCAAGACTTATATCGGGTGAAAACTATTGATGTAGATTGTTTTCTATTGTCTAAGGTCTGAAAGTCAGGCTCAGCATAGATATCGCTTGGTCTTTTTGGGGTCATGTTCAATATATTTTGGTTTTAGTGAAGGTGGAGTTACTGTGAAGTAGTTTTCACAACTGTTTATGCTGGTAAATAATTGCAGTACAAGCATCTTGTTGCATTATCCTCAGCAGCAATGAGACTAATTACCTAGGCTCATAGTCTCACTAGATATAGTTTTCATTTAAAATAGAGAATTCAGATAGAATATATAATATTGAATTTAAATAAGATTTGGGGGGTTTAAAAATTAACTTTATAAAATTATTTATTCTATTTTAAGCCTTCTATCTTATTTTACCATCCAAGTATTTTTGGTTTCAATGGTCCAGCTTTATTTACGGGCATATAAAATGAAATTGTGAGATGTTTTTACAAGCTTCTTCCTTTTACATTGCGTTTGAGTAGTTTTTATTTGTATGTTTTTGTATGGATAAAGAGCATTAATTATGCTTTTGTGCAATAGGTTTGAAACATGCATTTATTAGGCATATGTTAAATTGAAAATGTAGCATCTACTTACCGCTAAATTGAAAAGGATTGTAGGTGGAGTTTTTGAAGATGTACATTCAAATGGGTTTTGTTTGTTTGTTTTGGGGGGCTTTGTTTGTTTGTTTTTAAGTAAAGTTTGGGATTTTTGAAATTTGTGTAAGAGCAAGAACTACCTGTCAGCAATATTTTAAAATAAATAATCTGGCAAGAAAACTTAATGTGAATTGTGGAAGCAATCTGCAAGACTTGCAGCCTATCTGAAACTGTTTTGTGCCATTGTTATGTCTGGTATCTTTGTGTACCATCTAACCTGGGAATATTTATTTTTTATTGGTTGTGCAATACTATACACAACGCTATAACCTCTGGGGACATGGGACCATAAAAAATATCAGACTACAACTATGATGGTGCTATCTTTCCAGTAGGCTATGAGCCTTTGAAAGCTTATCTGGCTCTATTGTCTTTATAACAGCATAATTAGTCTTAGAAGATTTGTTGGATTTTTTTCTATTGGATGATAAATGTAATAGTATAGCTATCCTATTTTACAGTAATTTGAAATTTACCATTGAGTTAAAGAAAATAGGAAAAAGCCAATCAGTTTGTACATCAACAGATTAATCTTTGATAAATTTATATTTTAATCAGTACTTAGGAAATGCATTTAGTGCAGACACTTAAACTGTACAGAAAAAAATCCAGTTTCTATGTTTCCTCAGGTAACCAGTTCACACATTTTGCTGGAGATATTATTGCAGCCTACATTTCTGTTCCTCTGCTTCATAGTTAATAAAAGGATAGACATTTTGTCATACATGTTAAATCTTTTGCATAATAATATACCTTACTTTAATCAAGGAGTCTTGACATGCAGTGGTGTTAGGTCTGAGGTGCAGAGAGAACACTTAATTTTCTGAGGTGCATAACATTATCATGGAACTGCACTCTGCTTCTATATATGGATGCAAACAGAGATTAGGTACAACTAGCCTAGGAATTTACATGTTCTGGTAAGCCATCATTTACTTTTCTTTACTGGGGAGTTTGAATTTTCTTGTGTATAAAACCTAACCCCAGATCTGTACATCTAATTTGCTTTGGCATATCTAGTTGAAGTTTAAAGAAGTCTACCCAAATCAGATTACAGGACTGGGGTTTTGAGTCTGAATTCTGCACACACTTTAATGGTAACTTTACTGACATGGATTATTTATTGACATCAGTGGGTTTATTTCTGAGTAAAGTTACTTACATGTGTGCCTGCAGGATATAATCCTGAGTTTTGAAGAATGGACAGAAGTTCCAACTTTATTTTAAAATGCACTTAAAATATTGGCTCAATATAGTTATTACATCCAAGTGCTTTAACCAGACAAGGCAAAAATTCTTTCCATCTGAAAAAGATTAATTTAAGGTTAAGGGACAATAAGCCAGTGTAACCACTAAGCCTTTATCCTCAATATGTGGCATAATAAAGGTATTGAAACTATCACAGTGTAAAACCATATTTTTTACTTAGTTTCATTTGAAAGTTTACATTTTTATGCTTTGTGTTGCTGTGTAATTTTTGTACTATTGGTGGCTAGTTTTTGTCTGAATAAGCCTTTTGGGATTATTGCTTAATGTTTTGATTTTATGATAGTGAAGCTTGTATTCAGTGTTTTGCCAATTAATATTATATGCTTGTTAATAAAAGCGAAAAAGATGACTAAAAATCCTGTTGGGCTGGAAATTATTGTCAATTTTTTTTCTCAAGAACATGTAGGACTAGCTAGTACAATAGTGGTATTTTACAACCTCAGCATGTGCACTGGAACTATAATCACACATCTGGTTCTACAGTGCATCTTTGCCCCTACCTGATGTGCCTTTTCTGTGGTTCGTATGCTGACATAGTACAAAATGTTGTACTAAAAATGAATTTTCCTAAATTGATTAACTGTTTGTGCCAAGTACATGGCAATAAATGTTAATTTACAAATAAAGTGATTTATGGTGTGTGGAAAGAAGAAATTACATTTTTGATCCTTTATGTACTTTTCCACTTTAGTCTCGCTTTTTATCTGCTAAGCTCGGTATACGAGGGTGGACTGGAGTATATATCATAGAGATGAGAAGTGTGTGGGTGTAATCATTAGTGATTGACAGATACTAATATTCTATTGTTTCATGGCAAGAAGTTAGGAAATGGTCTATGAGTAAGTAAAATACTGTTGTAGGAAGAGTTGGCTCGTGGATCAAGAAATAAATTTTGCCCTTTAAAGAATATATGTAAATTTCATTTACCCTTTTGAATTCTCTAGTGGCTTATTTCCTAAATGTTCAAACTCACTGGGATTTCTGTTGGAATTGCACACACACATTTTCCTCCTTGAATCTATATGCGGTAATTCAGATGGTTAATCTGGATTCAATAGTAAACTGCGAAGCAAATAGTACGCCATATGAATTTCTTTTTAGTATGTGCATTCAGCACATACTTAGGTCTTTAGAATTACTGTCTGGTGTTCATTTAATAATGAGATGCATATGCTCCAGTTTCCTGCCATTGAGTGATTAGCAATTGTAACAAACTTTTCTTTGATTCTCTATCACTAAGGGTTCGTTCCTGCACATAATTCTCATTTGTACTCATGGGAGTTTGTGTAATCATCCTGATGAGAATAGGCTTATTAGACGTTTTACCATTGATTTGGCAGTTTAATAACCAGCATGAAGAAACTATATCAGAAATGTCATTTTGTTTATATGTATTACTTAAGTGAATAAATACACTTCAGCTCTAATTCTACTCTGAAAGCCATAAATCTCCCATGTTCTCGTGATTAGTGGTTCTGTCATTTCCCCATTGTTTTGCATTGTTGATTACTTCAAATACCGGTGAACTAGTCTGATTTATTTCTGGTTTTGTCTGGGTGGTCTGCCATTTTGTACTATTGACAAGGATTCTAGAAACCTAGAAATAACAGGGCTAGATTCCAGCTGTTGTATTTCATAATAGTTTCACTATTTTCCCACCTTCTGTATTCAGCTCATATAGTTAAGTAATGAAAAGCTGTGCCATCTGTGACCTGGACTGGGCAGGGGACAGCTCTGTCCCAGACCCTGGGACTGCCCTGTGCTAACACAGAACAGTTCAGATTTTGTCAGGCAAATTGTTTTGGCAAAAATGAAAGAATTAGCGCACACCCTTTTATTTCCTCTCTATAATTTCAGTTTTATCAAAATATTATATGAGTGTCTCTAGGGTATGGTAATAGTAAACTAAAGATGTGCATTCTGTGGTGATTAATATTTAAAGTTAACAGAGTTTTCACTAAGGGCAGGGCTAAATTAAAAAAGATCAAGGAAAAAGAATTACATTTCAGCTTGAAACAAGCACGTAGAGTAATCACAGTGCTTGGCATACTAGTTCTCTACTTTTGTATTGGCAGATCAGACTTACTGTCAACTCTCTCCTTCAGTGCTAGACAGTCCTATTGACCTCTTCACCAATATCTCATTGCACTTCAGATGCTGGTCCACATTCCCAATACATCACTGAATTAATTTCTACCAAATAGTACTCTGAATGGCATTTACCACCGCCCCTCCACCTTCCAATGACTGGCATATTCAACAATGTCATCATTATGGTCCTGTGTGTCCTGACTGGAAGGACCTCTGTTGTGTACCACAGCCATGGAATGTGAGATCCAAAGTGTAAAGCTCGCTTGCTGTGTGTATGATTTGCTTTGCTTATAACAGCTTGCTAGTCCAGCAAATCAACCACAAGGCACCACTATGCACACAGGGCCAAGACAGGGATTAGCTGATATGAGTGTCTTCTGGCAGCTGCCTGCCTTAAGGTAAGAAGTTCCTTAATCACATTAAGGCCAGAGACAGAGGAATTCAACAAGTAATCAATAATCACATTAAAATGATCAATGGGGTACACACAGGGTGGTAAAAACATCAAGTTATTAATCAAGTTTGGGGTTGAAAGCTCCTGGAGGGTGCCTAATTACCACACCGGCGAAAAGGGGTGAAGGCAATTAAAATGAAATGCATTTGAGTATGATCATAGTGGAAGGACTGGCCAACAGTAAATACTGGGAGTTCCTGTATGCCTGCCCCTTTCCTAAGCAAGAGACTGCTCTCTGAGCTGTGGGAAGACCAGGCATCAGTTGCATTTTGTATGAAAAACTCTCATGGTTTCTGCTTCAGTCATTACTTGTTATTGTATCCACAAAGTCAGGTTGTAAGATGCAGGTGGTTGCATTTTTTCATCATAAAATGAAATGACATGTTCCATATTGCCATCTCCATATTTATTCTCTCTCCTCTCATCCACCTGATGCTCTCATCTGTTGTCCTTCTAACTCTTCCTAACTGCCCATTGCCCCGTTACTCCCCCTTACCACCCTGTTTGAATCCCTCCCATATATCTTCCTCTTTCTTCATGTCTTCTGAAAACCCCTTGAGATTCAAAGTATAACAGCTGCATATTATACTTATCTATAACTCTGTGATGTGTATGAAATGGAGCAAATATGGTGCTTGATTAGTAAGGGAGACATTTGGTCAGATCTCATATAAATGGTTGTATAGTGGAAGCTATTGGATGCATCTCTAATTAGGAGGCCTAGATCTGAAAATCTTATCACCCTTTCTCCCAAGAACCTGTAACCAACCCTCTTTTCCTCTTCATGGGGTTTCTTATCCACAGAATCCCAGTGCTTTAATTGGTTGCAGGATTGTCACACTTTACCCACAGCTGTTTGTATGGTACAGTTATTTGGGAGGTAACAGTGGCTGGCCATGCTCCAGTTTTGAGCAATGCATGCTGCTCCCATACGTACCGCTCTGCTTTTGTTTTGTGTGGGGTTTTTTGATCTTTGGATATCCAGGGGCTAACCCCCCCGCCCTCCCTCTCCGCATCTGCTGCCTTGCAGTGCAGAGGGCAGCTGAACATGTGTTATGTGGCACTGCAGATGTGTCTGTCACCCCATATCACATGGCCACACTTGTCTGGACGCAGCCTAGAAATTCTGTTCTGAGCAGATTTTTACCCTTACTTTCAGAGGTTCAGGAGGTAGGGATCAGTGACTCTCTGCTTCCCCTTCACCATATAAGGACAGGTAGTCAATCACCCTGCTGGTCTGAGTCAAGTGCCATGGGCTAATCTACCGCTATCTTAGAAACCACTTACAGGTAACAGGGGAGGGAAAAAACTCACAGACCTAATTTTGTAGTCTAAAGAAATCAGACACGCTTTACAAATGTATGCAATCCCCATGGCCAAAAACTTACAAGGATGAAGTTCTGTTATGTCAGGCCTGCTAAGGAGAAGGCAGATCTGGACAGCTTTGGTAGCATGAACTATGTACTTCTCCATACTTCTGCCAACTGGATTCTTCTGCTGTAGGTGTAATTAGTCCGTTTTGTATGAATGCTAATGCATGATTATTCCTTGTTTGTGAAAGAGTCTGTCATGTTTTACTCTGGGTTCTCCATTTGGAATCCATTCCCTTTGGAGCGAATCTGAAGGTCTGGATCAGTGCTGGCAGGGTGGAGAGCTTACTGACATCCTGATGAGGCCGAGCTGGCCCAATAATAGTAGCTCAGGTCTGATTATGCGGTAGTGTATAATCTGATCTGACAGTACATTGCCCAGGTCTCCCGAGGCTTGGCAAGTCCATGAAAACATGTAATGACAGTGAGTCAAATCAGCTGCCCATTGGAGTAGTTATCCGGAGTGGAGCAGAAAGGCAAAAGTCTGCTGCCACCAAGTCTAAAGGAACCCACGAGTGGGGTTTTAGTCTTTTCACTTCCAAAATCACTGAATACAGCCCAAGGAAAATTTATAGGTGGGTTATTTTTCACCTGACCCTTTTTGGGGCTTCTCAGATAGCTAGCCCTTTGCTTCTCAGATAACAAACTGGTACCATTCCATTTTGGATCCAGTGAATTCAGTTCAAATGGCATTATTATACATCCTTGCCTAACATCTCCAAACAAAGCTGCTTCCACCGTTTAGCAACCATAGCCCTCTGGCTGTTGGTTCACGGTTTCTTTTCCTCTTTTTTCACCCCCACTGTTTATCAATATCTTCTGCATAAAGGGTAGTACAGAAAATGCCAAGGAAAAGGACTTTGGCTCTTAGTGGCACTTCAGCTGCTGTGAAAAGGATGTGAAATATAAGATTTCAAGAAAGTTATTTGCAAGGCATAGTGCCTTATCTTCATAATTGTAGAAGGAATGCTACTTCAAAAGTGACCAAAAGTAAAGAAGAAAGAGCAGATAGTTTTGCTGCTACTTGCATAAGAAATGCTGTGTCAAGAGCTGCAGAAACTGAAGAAACAGTGTAATGGTGCAAGGAAATTCGTCAATGTAACATTGCTTAATGGACTGCAACTTGGGCAGATAAACAGAATTCTGCTTTTGATTTTATAATCCTTCAATACAATATGAAATGGAAAAGTATGTGCATTGTATGTCACCACTGTAAGGCGAAGAATTGGAAAGGGGAATCCATTGGCATGTGCTGCTCTAATGTAGAAGTGAAGCTGCATCCAATTTAAGAGCCTTTAGAACTATTTAAAACTCTTTTATTAGGTCATACGGCGTATTCAAAGCACTTCCTAAAAGATGGATGAAAATATAATAATGCTTTTCTTTTGGCACATCGAAGTGGGTTTCAGAAGGAAATTTCACGCCAGAATTTAAGATTCAAGGATAAGTGTACCATATGCCAGGATCCCTTATTCTACCTCTGGACAAAGAATCAAAGTTTTTACAAATTTACTTTGTAAATGATCTGCAACCTGAATAAATTATGTTGTAAGTATAATTTGGACGTCAGGCATGGTATAGTGTTATCCTTGCAGAATATATTACATTCAGAGAATTAATACGTGAAGTTTTAAAATGGCTCTTGAAAGTATGCCGAGAGAAGATTTTAAAATCGTATGAGTGCTGACAAGAAACCTATGCAGGAATATCAACAATGTTTTAATGCTCTGACAGTTGACAAGGTTGCAGTGGCAATTGTGGGACAAGAATTGGATTAAACGGGACTTTGTACTGCATTACAGGGATGACCAATTACTTTGAATACCCAAAACTCATAGAACTTATGATGCTCTGCAGTACCCACTTCTATTCATTTATGGCAAAGATGGATACCACATTCGCATGCCTCATGCTGATTCCAAGGAAGACTGTTTCCTCAGTGGACTTTTATGCATATTGGCTGATAACCAGAGTTGACCAGTATAATCACCTGACTTACTGTTGTCAACTTCTTGACCAATATTGGGTGGATGTATATGCCAAAACTGAGATGGAATAGTTAAATTTTATATGAAGCAATCAAAAGAAGTTAAGAGTTGAAAACTATATCTGCATTTCAATCTTTTGTTTATTGCATCTCTAAGATGGATAATGTTGGAAAGTTGGTAATACATCTGTCCTCTTTCACTGGAGGCCCGTGATGCATGCACAAGAGAACACAGGGCGCTATGACACTTCATCATTATGGCCACCTGGATTTGTTTATCACCTTTGTTTGCAACTGGAAATGGATTGAAACAATGCAAGAGCTTCTCCTGGGTCAAAAACCTCAGAACCAGCATGAAATTGTTGCAAGAGTCTTCTGTCAAAAAATTGTCAAACTTATGGACCTCATTATAAAAGGAAATCCTTTTGAAGAAACTTGATGTCACATGTACTCTGTGGAGTGGCAACAGATGTTTTACACGTTCATATTTTGGTGCAACGTAAAGAATAGATTAAACCTAATCAAACTGATTCTTTAATCGTGCTGAGCTACCAGATTAGCAAGAAGATCCAGGTCTGTTTGAAATTATAAAACATAATATGATTCATGTGCCATGCAGTCATATAAACTATGAATCTCCCTGTATGAAGGATGGTATATGTACAAAGAGATCTCCTAAGCCATTTAGCAAAGAAACATAAACAGGACATGATGGCTACCCTACCTACAGAAGACTAGTGGAAGTTCCTGTTCTTTGCTGGGGTTGTTACTTTTTGTAATTTATAGTGTTTATTGAGGCTTGCTCCAGAGTTGGTGGTCGAAAAGCATTGTACCTACTCGTACCAACAGGAAACACTGTGAACATTGTTTACAAAGAAGTTCTACAATGAAGATCATTCATTTATCACTAGAGTTGGAATTGTTACCTCATGTTACTTTGTGTAGCATCATTGTATCTGGAGAAATGTCACTCCATGTTAAATATTAAATGTTAAATACATTGTGCTATGTGCTTTAAAAATTAACAATATTTTTTACCTAAATATGTTGTACTAAGTTCTTTGAAAAATAAACAAACACTACAATTACAAAAGTAACAACCCAGCTGAAGCATGGGTACTTTTGCTGGTATTTATATGTAGCTGGAATATATTAATGAAAATGGTGTGTGTGAGTGAGTGAGTGAATGAGCCAAGTCAAATCAATCAATCACTTCAAGAATTTTAGCCCATCAATTGGTCCAACTTTCTCATTTTCCTAGATATAGGGAAATTTGCTAAATATATATGTATTTCTCTACATCTAGGAAAATGAGCAAGTTGGATCAACTGGTGGGCTAAAACTGATGACAGCCTACCAATGGGCTAAAAGGAGCAATGGTCTCAAATTGCAGCCAGGGAGGTTTTAGGTGGATATTAGGAAAAACTCTCACTAGGAGGGTGGTGAAGCACTAGAACAGGTTACTGAGAGAGGTGATGGAACCTCCATCCTTGGAAGTTTAAGGCCTAGTTTGACAAAGTCCTGGCTGGAATGGTTATGTTGGGAATGGTCCTTCTTGGAACAGGGCATTTGGACTATGTGACCACCTGTGGTCCCTTCCAACCCTAAATTTTCTATGATTCTAAGACCTGGTTAGACAAAACGTTGATTGAAATGGTATAGTTGAGGATGGTCCTGCTTTGAGTCAGCAGGTTAGACTAGATGACCTCCTGAGGTCCCTTCCAACCCTATTTTTCTACAATTCTATGAAAATACAAGCCAGCTATAAGGGTTTCCTGAGAAGGATCCCAAACTGAATGCAAGTTGCCAATCCAAGAGCATTTTTTCCCTCCTAACAACCAAACCTTTATTAATTTTTTTTTCTGACATATCATCTTGAACATGATGCAAGTTTTAACCTTTTGGCCAGACCCTGGATGGCAATAACAAGCCTTGAGATAAAATTTAGGGGTTTGACACTGATCATAATTTTAAAAAAATTTGGTGGTTTACAAAAGTTTGCAGATCAGTTAAAAAAAAAAAAAATAGTTCTTAGGTTAGCAACCTTACTTATCTTGAAATGATTTTATACCATGGTGTAAACAGCATCCTGTACCATGCTACTGCTCCCCACCCACCCACTTCCAGACAGACTGTTCCCCCTGTTCCAGAATAGACTCCCACCCACTGCCTCTTCCTAGTCCCAGGCCCCCGACTCTAGCCCAGCCATACCACCCCACTCCCTGTACCTTCAAGGCAAGCAAGGTTCAGCCAAAGGAATGTAGTGGCAGAACATCGAGCCACAAAACTGACGAGCTCCCTACAGGGTGCTGCACTCCTGCTCAGACACCAGGTGGAACTGTTCTGCTCCATCTGTCCATCAAGTTCAACTGTTTCTTAAGTTTTTTTTATGAATGGCTCCATTTTTATGGACTTCATGGACATGTAGTTTTGCCTTATATTTTGTGGGCTGTCCATTTCATACCAGGTTGGCAAACCTGGTATGAACACATGGACATTTGGAGCTGTTTCAAACAGTCAGCAGTTATTACATTCTAATTACTAGGCATGGACAATCCAGGAGTGATATAAACATAGCAGAACCACTCTGACTTCAACTCTGTATGATGCTTGTCTGCACCTAACAATTAGAATGTAATATCCACTCATTTTTTAAATGTTCCTTCTTTGAAATTGGTCCCATATCTACTAGTGTCCATATCTTGAGTGTCTTGTTGCAGCCATTAATAGCTTGCCCTGGGTATGTAGAACTTATGTCTAAATAAGAATCCACCATGCTAGATTCCTTTGGGGCTTCCTAGTATTGTAGGGAAAGGCTGGTAAGCAGCATCAGCATTGAGGTAGTCTGAATTTGCAGACTACTATGTAACTTGTTCCTGGCTTAAGTAGCCTCTCCAGGGCTTTGAATGACTTGCAACCTCCCCTTCCTTTCAAGTGAAACAATGTGCAGAATTTAAAGAGGTTAGTTCTAGAGTGGGAGAGAGGGGAAGAAGACCTACTGTGCAGGTCTACACAAGACCCTGACTGAACAGTAGCCTGATACTACATGTTGTGTGGCAGAAATTGTGACAGACCAGTACTGTGCAGTAGTATTGGGCTACTGCACAGTAGCATCACAAAAAAGGTGTTCACCAGCACTACTGCACAGTAACTTGGGTTACTCTGCTTTTATTTAGTACTGGTTTATACACAGTAGTGTGTTGTGTAGACATGGTCACAGCACTTGAAGATGGGAGGGGATATTGCCATAGCTTCCCAGACAAAGGACAGCGTGCAAAAAAGTTATGACAGAAGACCATACAGCTAGTGGGCTTTGTCTAGCCAGGTCTTAAAATCTTCCAAGGATGGAGACTCTCCAACCTCTCTTGGTAACCTGTTCCAAGTGCTTTACCTCCCCTCCTTGTGCGAGCTTTTTCTAATATCCAACATAAACTTCTCATGATGCGATTTGAGACCATTGCTCCATGTTTTGCCATCCGCCACCACTGAGAACTGTCTAGAACTCTTTTTTGGAACTTCAGGAAGTTGAAGGCTGCTCTTAAATTCACCCCTCAATCTTTTCTCCAAACTAAATAAGCCCAGTTCCCTCAGTCTCTGTTCAGAAGTCATGTGCCCAGCACCCTAACCATTTTTATTTCCTTCTGCTGGTCATTCTCCAATTTGCCCACATCCTTTCTGTAGTGGGGGGCCCAGAATAGGTGTGTGAAAGGTTAAATGATTAATCGTTTACCCAATAAGTGCAGTGATAACTGGTTAGCTTACCAGTTATTCTTCAGCTCTTGGCAGGCACAGCCTGGCAGGGAAGGGAGGAAGAGAAGCTGCACAGTGCCCCAGCAAGAATCAGAAGGCAGCAATGAAGGGAGGGAGTAAGGAGGAGGGGAGGGGAGGGGTAAGGGGACTAGTACCCATGCATAATTTAAGAGGAAACCAGCCAGAAACCTAATGACTCATCAAATAAGGAATTAACTGCTTCACCAATGTTCACAGGTACTCCCTCCCTCCTGCCACAGGTTTTCACTTAAGTCCAGCCAAATAACACAGCCTGCTTCTTCTCCCCAGTCAAATGGCCCTGGGAGTCCCAAAAAGCTCCCAGCAGCAGCTGTATCTGGTCCACTGTGTTATCAGTTAATTGGTTAATGGATAAAGTTAGAGGAGGTTAAATTAATATTTTTTTTTATATTCCTAGCCCAAAACTGGACACACTATCCCAGATACAGCATCACCAGTGCCGAACAGGGGGGAAGAATCACTTCCCTCAATCTGCAGGCAATGGTCCTGCTAGCCCAGTGTGCCATTAGCCTTCTTTACAACAAGGGCACACACTTGGCTCATATTCAGCTTTCCATTTACTGTAATCTCATGGTCCTTTTTTCTGCAGAGCTGCTGCTTAGCCAGTTCATCCCTAGCCTGTACTGGTGTATGGGATTGCTCTGTTCTAAGGGCAGGACTTTGTACTTGTCCTGTTGAACCTCGTAAGATTTTCTTTTTGTACAGATGTTCTTTTTCTCCAATTTGTTGAGGTCTCCGAATCCTAGCCCTAACCTCCAGTGTTTCTATTACTCCTCCCAGCTTGGTGTCATCTGCAAACTTGCTGAGGGTGCATGCCATCCCACCTTCTGGGTCATTGATGAAAATATTGAACAAAACTGGCCTTGAGACTGACCTCTAGGGAACTCCACTTGATGCCAGCTGCCAACTGGACACTGAGCTGTTGACTAGTACCCCTTTACTACTAACCAATGATGCAGCCAGTTTTCTGTCCACCTTACAGTCCATTCATTTAACCCATACTTCCTTAGCTTGCTTATGATTATGTTGTGGGAAACCATATCAAAAGCCTTGCTCAAGTCAATGTATATCACATGCATTGTTTTTCCCCACATCCACAGAGTCAGCCATCTTATAGAAGGCAATTAGGTTGGTCAGGCATGACTTGCCCTTGGTGAATCCATGCTGATTGTTCCTGATCACCTTCCCTCCAAATGCTGAGAAATGGATTCCTTAAGGACCTGCTCCATTATTTTTCCAGGGACTGAGGTGCGGCTGACCACTCTGTAGTTTCCGAGATCTTCCTCCTTCCCTTTCTTAAAAATGGACACTATATTTGCCCTTTTCCAGTCATCCAGGACCTCCCAATTGCCATGAGTTTTCAAAGATGATGGTCAGCCCCATGGCTTGTACACATCCAGCTTTTCTAAATATTCTGTTTTTATGCCACTGTTGGCAGCTCACCTCCTGCACAACTGTGCTGCCAGGTGCAGTAGTTTGGGAGCTGACCTTGCCTGTGAAGACTGAGGTGAAAAAAGCATGGAGTACTTCAGGCTTTTCTTCATCCTCTGTCACTAGTTTGCCTCCCTCATTTAGTAGTAAAGGACCCACGCTTTCCCTGATCCTCCTTTTGTTGACATACTTGTAGAAACCCTTCTTTTTACCCTTTATGTATTACTAGCTGCAACTCCAGTTGTGCTTTGGCTTTCCTGATTTCATCCCTATAGGCCCAAGCAATAATCTTATACTCCTCCCTATTTGTTTGTCCAAGTTTCTACTTCTTGTAAGCTTCCTTGTTGTGTTTTAGCTCCCTGAAAAGCTCCCTGCTAATCCTAGGCATCCTAATAAGTACAGGCCTAGGGGTGAATGCAAGCCTTCCTCATACCTTACTTGAATAAGGAGAGGGGTGAGGAGGGAGGAGTTAGTAGCAGGCCAGTGGTTTTCTGCATTCACTGGAAAGTTAATGACAGCTGTACAGGAGTTAGGACAGGGAGCCTCTAGATCAGGGGCAGGCAATATTTCGGGTAGAGGGCTGCTTACTGAGTTTTGGCAAGCTTTCAAAGGCTGTAAGGGTAGCCCTGCCCCTTGACAGTTGCCCTGCCCCCTGGTCACCATCTTGGAACCAGAAGTCCCATGGCCTACCCCCTGACCTTTGCCACTAGAAGTCCCTCCCCTCGTCCCCTGGATGTACTCCTTCCAGCAAGGGAGTTTGCCATCTCAGAGCCAGAAAAATACAAAATTATATTCTAAAGATCAAACGTCTACAACATTCATTAATTTGATTTCAAAAAATATTTTTGTCCTGATTTACATGCGTTCGTGTAGTGTGTGTATATATAGAGGTGATTGTATAATAGTTTAAAATGAAGTCTTATTCTTGTATATTGTTAAAGGTATGGCCAGGAGGGCCTTTTTGCGGCTGCTGTTTCCTGCTGCTGCTGGCTCCCGTCATCTTTGAAGACAGCCAAGGGCAGATGATAAATTTGGAAAATAAATATTTAGGGGCCCTGTGGACTGGATAGAATGGCCTGGCAGACTGGATCCAGCCCGCACGCCCATTTTACTTGTCCCGGCTCTAGATTCAGATGAGCATCAGGAACCAGAGCCAGTGGGAACTTTTGGGATCTCTGTAATCGTGCTGGTTTATTTCCAGTACTCTGAGAATACGGTTAAGGTAAGAGGCTACTTCCACATCCCTGATCAGTGAATTATAATGGAAGTAGTTGTATGCTGAAGCTCGGTTTTAGGCAGGTTGTGTTCCAGTCCAGTCCGTTCCCCCAAAAGTGTAGCAAGGATCAAATATTGGCAACTGCAGCCCTGCCCAACATACCCTTTTCAGCTGTTCCAGTCTTCAATCCCTGTTCAAAACTTTGGCTAACTGGGCATTACATAGAGTCTACAGGGTTGAATCTTGCCTACACCAGGTAGCAGGTGGTAGTGGAATTTCTCTTCTCATTCTTTCCTGCCTTGCCTGGTGATAGGAAAAGTCCCAGAAAAAAAAGTCCAAACAATGCAGTCTCTTTCTGCAGTGGACCTGGTAAGCTGCCACTGATGGTGTTTTCTCATTGTCATTGGAGACAGTGCATTGATATGAGGATGACACTCTTCCAGCAAATAGGGAAATCATTGGTGAATCAGTAGATGACTGAAGAGGCTAGTCTGAGATCGGTATGGTTGATTGCAGACATGGCAAATAGTTCCAGGAGAAAGGAGTAGAGCCTGGTAATGTTGGATCACAGCTCTTTCCCTTTGTCTCTCTTGTCTATTTGCCTCCATAGTGGGGTGATTTTTGTCAAAATGATCAATGCCTTGTCGTACATCATGGCACCATTAAGGACAATTCATGGCTTGAGTGTCCCAAGTATTGATATTAACATTGCATTTCTTCAGATTGGCCTCCAAGGTATCCTTGAATCTCTTTTGTTGCCCGCCTCTGCAGTGGTGACCTTCAGTGATTTGGGAGTATAGGACTTGGTTTTGGAGCTGGTGCCACATAAACGGGATTTCAGTGCTGGTGCTGCTTGCTAGAGCCAGGATACTGGCATTCATTCTTCTGCCCTTCCAACTGCTATGGAGGACTTTCTGAAGTCATTGATGGTGGTAATATTCCAAAGCTTTTGGGTGTTTCTGTTATGCCATTCATGTTTCACATCCATACAACGAGGTAGGGATGACACTAGACTAGTAGACAAACTTGGTTTGGGTCTTGATGTCATGACCATCAAAGACATGGTTTTGGAGACCTATAACAGTAGCACTTGCAGATTTTTATCTAGTTCTGAATAAATTGGCTATATATACTTTTGGGGAAAGGTAGTTACCCAGATAAAGAAAAATGTTTAACATCCTCCAAGAATTGCTCTCTAACTGTAATATGTGGAGGAGCAGCTGAGTGGTTTGGGTGGGTTGTTAAAGACCTGGAATTTTTCCCTTTAGTGGGCATACATGACACAGTTGTCAGTGTGTTGAAGGTTAGTAGTGGACACTTGGTTATGATTTGGAATGTAAGCATTTGATGTTAGCGATTCCCATCCATGTGACAGTGGATGCTGACTCCAGATAGTAGAAGTCTGTCAGCAATGAGATGTTGAATAACAGCAATATAGATGGGAAAAGTGTGTTGGTGTGTGTAAACATCTTTGCTTGTCTCCACTTCTAATAGTCAAATGGTCTGTCTATCAGCCAGTGCTTAGGAGGATTGCTGTCATGTCGTTATGGAAAAGCTTGATAATGGTTACAAATTTTGGCAGGCCTCCAACTCTCATCAAACTCCTCCTATGGGGTCTCTGTTGCTTGAATCAAAGGCCGTAGTCAGGTCAATGAAGGCCATGTAAAAATCTCAGTGTTGCTAATGGCACTTCCCCTGCAGCTATCTAGGAGCACAGATCATGTCCATTTTACCTCTGAGTTGTCTGAAACCAGGTTGGGATTGGGGTTGAATCTCCTTGGCAAGAAAAGTGAGTCTATTGAGGAAAATGCAGTTGAGGTTCTTCCCAGCTGTGGACAGGAACAATACTACAATTATTCCTACAACCCAGTCTCTCTCTCTTGAGTATGGTAATGATTCTGGCATCTCTCCAATCATTGGGAATCTTCATGTTTCCAGAGTTTCATAACAATGTTGTTGAGAGAGGTTTTTCCCACCTTGCTTATAAATTTTAGCTGGTGTTCCATCAGAACCACTTGCTTGTAGTTCGACTACTTAATGGCTTTCAAGGCCTTTTGATAAGTTGGCGGATCTGCAAAGTAGTCCTTAATGGTGTTGTGGAATTGTTTCAGTGTTTTTGTCTACAACACTAGAATCCTTGTTCAGGAGGTCTTAAACATGCATCTTCTACTATATGTTGATGGTGGAGCTGTCCTTAGGGTGTTGTTCCATCTTTGGACCTCAGAGGGCTAGCTTCTTTCGTGCTTGGCCCATAGATAGCTTTGGTTTGAGGTGAAGAAACTTTGCATGTCATACCTGTAACCAGACTTAAATCTTTTTTTGCTTTGTCCTCCCACCACTTTTTCAGTCTTAAATTTTTCTTTGAGTCCCAGCTTAAATGTGACAGTAAGTGTCTTGCTTCTGTTGGGAGCTGATATCACTCTGTCCAGCTTTGGAGGCTCTCCTTTTTCTGTTCTGAGAACTTGTATCATTCTCATCAAACCAGTCCTGATATTTCTTTGTGGAGAAACCTAGGGGTTCTTCACATGCATTGTGGATTTCTTTCTTGAGGCTCTTCCAGTTATTACTACTGTCTAGATCATCATCAGAGAGTGTGGAGACTGTCTCACTGAGGCATTTCTGGAGATTATCACATTTAGCAGGCTTTTTCAAGCCCTCAAGATTGAGCCTCTTCCTTGATTGCTTGTTTTGTTTATGTTTTGGGGCAGTACTAATGGACATAATAAAATGCACCGTCCAGCAGTCATCTGCACTACTCATAGCTCTGGTGATATGGACATTGTGATGGTCATGGGCATGGTCCTATGCATGTATAGGTGTTGCAGTTTTGGAATGGGGGGAGGAGGAGGTCAGGTCATGTACCCATGAGGTCTTCTGTTTGTTTTGGCAGAATAAGGAGTTTATGATGTTGGCACAATGAGAGATATTTGTGGTATTGCTTCATGATTGTGCCTTTTGTGCCTAGCTTAGATGGTAGCTTCCCACTGCCAGCCTCCTATCTCTAGGCGCTTTGTCTTTCATGATAGTCTGCATGTAACTGAGATCCTTAAATAACGGGGTAATGAATTAAACCTATCAAGTGATACATTTAATTACTGCACTAAATGTTGAACAAACTCCTTTTGAATTCTTCCTGCTTCTTCCTTAAGTCTTTCTTGTTGTTTGTTGGTTTGTTTTTGTTTTTTGAAGAAATAAAGCCAATTATTTGGCTACTAATGCATATGCTTCTGCCCACTGAGGTTCCTGAAAGCCCCTAGGGTTAGTGGATCATAGGACAGTTAAATAGAAGCCACATGGGGCTGATTTTATTCTACCACAAATTAAATAGAAGATAATTAGCCTCTGCTACAAATGTAATCAACTTGTAACTTTGGACATATTTAAAGGTCTGGAAGAAAGTAGGCTAGACAGAGAATGCGAGTTTGCTAGCACAACAAGTTGACTGTAATGTTTGCATCTCTGGGGAAGAGTCATATTTAAAGATAAATAATGGCAAATCACAGCCCACAGGCAAAATGCCAGAGCTTTACTATAGCTCCATTCAATACATTTTACCAGGTCTAGCCCTGCTAGCCCCAGTATCAGGATCCCTGCACTTTTGTGACCCCTGGCCTGAGCATAGATTGGCTTACTGCACATTGACCACAGTGAAAATGCTGATATTAAAATTCCACATCACCTTCTTAGAGGCTTAATGTTTTTGGTTTCATTATGTCTATTGTTACGACCAGCAGGTTCCGCCTTAACAATATACATGGCTAATCATTTCTATGTTTGCAGTTATTTAGTTGAAATTCTATCTATTAGAGTATAATGTAATTGACTTTCCCAAGGTAATGCAGCAAGGAAATCATAGAGATGGGTTAGAACGTAGGCCCTTAGCCTTTTCTCTGCCACCATGATCCAAGGCCTATATGGGCTTTGACTTGCTACCAGCCACTCTTCCTTCCTTGCCCCCTTTTCTCCTCTCACCTGCCTTTTCTGGTATCTCAAGTCAAAGCCCAAAGATCCACATGGGGATAAAACATTGTAACAGTTTCTTTTGGAACATGACAAAGTGGATCTGATGTTTGTTGTAGAACAGTGTCCCGAGCAGTCAGTCCTCCAGACATCTGACAGTACATGGCTTCCACCCCAATTCCGGCCTCTCTGAAACTCAGTGTGGGCCACTCTTGCCCTGGTGACAGATCTCTATTTCCAGGAAGTGAAAGGGCAGAAGTGACCTTGCCTACTTATTCATTACCCTGCACAGTGACTTGGAAGCCATTTTTGGCCACCATCTGCTTGAGGTCAGCATTGGAGACTGCACCCACCCAAACAACCACACACATTCACTCACCATGCATCTACTGGGGGCATCCTCCAATCCAGCCACCACCTAACGATCCGAGGTTCATCCCTCTGTCCGTCCATCCATCAGTCCCCACTGACCTTCATCCATCCATCCATCCATCCATCCATCCATCCATCCTCCTTTAACCATGATCCCTCCATCCACATCCAACATCATGTCCAAGCTTGGCACCAAGTAGACAAGGGAGGAAGTAATGTATCTCATTGCCATTTGGGGAGAGGTAGAAAACCAGTAGAAAATCTTATCTATTCAAGCCCCTAAAGCCAGATAGTCTTTGTATCCTCATGGTGAATGATGAAGTGGTGTGCCAGAATGTGATGGACATGGTCTGCATCACCCAGCACAGCAACGAGGCCTCTGATGCCACTGTGATCAAATTCATGCATTCCTCACAGAAGACTTCAGCAATGACCCAGGAGATGAACCAGGTTGAGGACTTTGGTGCAGACTTTGACACTGATCTAGACTCAGACCTCAAGTGGCCAGCTGTTTCCTGTCCTCAGCATCCCAACCAGCCATACTACTACAGGTCAGTATTTCAGAGCCAACAGGCTCACAGCCAGCTCCAGGCCTCATGGAACTCCTTATCAGTAGTTAATCTGCCCTCCCCCCAGTCACAAGGACCTAGCGTGCAAAAAGACCCAACCTACATCATGACTTAACACTTACCTGTGAATAGTATGTTGTAGCCTACAGCTCACTCAGTAGGGAAGGGCCAGGGGACACTAGCAGGTAGGAGAGGAAATGAAATGTTCTTTGTGGAACACCTTAGCCACACTTGGGAATTGCCCCAGTGCCCCCCAGTGCTCTCTTCCCCAGTGTAATTACAGTGTAGATCTGCACTGGAACCCCATGGCCTCGATAGGTGATTGTTCCAGCATCCTGCTCCCCCTGTGTGTTATATTGTGCATTGAGGCAGTACCACTTTAGTCAAATTAACCAATTTACTATAGAGGTATAATGGTCATTGCACCATGGTCATTGTACTGGGGTTCCTTTCAACTTGAAAGTGATCAAAGACTGCTTAGGATAATGGGTCACTTAACACTTCATGCAGCTGCCCACCCTTGCACACCAATAGCTGGCCCACATCCACAGAGACTCTTGTTCCTCCTAGCTGCGCACCAAATGCATGCAGTCCTCACAGAAGACTTCAGCAGTGACCCTCAGCATGAATAGGCATTGCACCAGAGAATATCATGGCTTGTCTATCTGGTCTTTTGTCTCAGCAAGGTAGTTGTCTAATTGCTAGGTTGTTTCTGTCAGCTAGGTAGTGTCTAATTGCTCGGTCACTGCTACCAAGGAACCAGTGGTTTACCCAAATCCTTTCCTATCCGTTCCTGACTGGGGCACTGGGTGTATTAAGAGAGACCCATTGGCCAAAACCATCACCCTTTGGCACCTCTTCACTCTGTCTCTACAACCCAGGAGAGCCTTGATACGATTACCTTCACTCCCATGCAAACAAATCATAGGGAAAAATAAAGGCACTTTATTGCAAAACAATGCATGCCAAGCATGTAAGCAAGGGTAGAAGAAAG
Organism: Caiman crocodilus; assembly: GCA_030014935.1. Classification (NCBI taxonomy): domain Eukaryota; kingdom Metazoa; phylum Chordata; order Crocodylia; family Alligatoridae; genus Caiman; species Caiman crocodilus. The sequence goes on from JAGPOW010003395.1 coordinate 52,679,879, forward strand.
CAAACTACTGTACATCAGCGATGTAATCTCTTGGTCAGTACAACCCCCACTAGTTGCACAATTTCTGCCCTGCAGTTACTTCATAGTCATGCAGTGCAGCAAGCGTAGTTCAGAACGCTTGTCAAAGCTACTGCTGGCCCCAGAACCTAGAGTTGGTAACCAGGGTCTCTGGGTACCAGTATCCATAAAGTAGGGGAGGGAGGGAGAATGGGTAACTGCCCCCTCTTTTCCAGAAATCATTTGAAGTTCTATTGCTGATTTGCACCCATCAAACAGCTCATACCATTATGGGCTCTTTCATAGCTGCAGACATTAATGTCCAAGTTCTTAGGGTGCTAGTGTCCCACTGTGTCACCCCATGTGTGAGGGTGGCGGTAGGGGGGGATAGAGGAGGCAGTGCAGCATCAGCCTTTTGAGTGTTTGTGCCAGTGAGTAGCTGCCCATTAAGCAATAGATACAGATGTGTGGTAATTTTGATCATGTCCTAGTTGCTCAGTGACAGAGTGGCTGGTCAGGTATACCGTCAGATGCTCCTTGACAGTTAATGGCCCTACACTGCAGAGCCACTGTAGCAGGTCATCCTTTTCCATGAGTTAAAGTAATCTGGGACCACCATTTCTTGCAGTATCAGTACAGCAAAGATCATTGGGCTACCTTGCACAACAGTGAACAACTCCTGCCTCTGAAGTGGAGTCAACTGCATCAGGGTCATACTGGGCAGACTGAATGTATGTTATGGTTGTAGATAAGGTCTGTTAAGGATCCCACCACTGATCAATTTTTATGACTGCCTATAAGAGCAGGCTGCATGCTGCCAACATCACTACACTCTCTAAGTGGCCAGCTTAGTACCAGTACCAGGCAACTCATGATCCCTTGTGCCTAGTGGCCCTTTCTGTACCCCTGCAATATAAGCATATGCCTGTCTAAGGAAACCCCCTGGTTTTCCAAGTGCAAGGAGAGCAGAGGGGAGATTGAACTTACCTTGTTGAGAGTCAGTAGGTCAAATAATCTTGTGTACTGACTGGATGGTCTTTTAAGTTTGTTATCAGGGTAACAGTGAGCAAAACAATGAACTTCTATTTTCTATGCTTTTCTTTTAGGCTGACACCTACAAATGATGGTGATGGCACCACAGCATCCTATTATGACTGAAGAATGTCGGCAGAGACTGGGGCCCAGAAAGCATCCAGGCAGAGGAAGAGCCGCACACATACATGAACATGACCTGGGCTCTTTGGTGGAGGATAGCTGGTCCTGGGTCAAAGAGGCAAGGGATTGGCAGGAGAAAGAACAGCTATATGATTGCCAGCACATAATGATGGTCAGGTATGGGATCCAGCAGTCCCGACTCTCTACCTTGTGGCTTGCCAGACAGCATTCAGAGACCCAGACCCTCTACACAACAGACAATGGAGTCACTAATGAAGACTAAAAGGGATGAGAAAGCATCCATGGATTGTGTCATGTCTGTATTGACCCTGCAGACTGAGAGCATCCTTGGTGCACTTCTTGTCACCCTACAATATAATGGTCCAGCCACACTGACCACAGGCCCCAGGGGACAGATGCTGCTATCCAACGTCATGCCCCCACAGGGTTCTTCTGCTGAGATGGAAATAAGCACTCCACAGCTGTCAGCCATGCATACCCCATGGCTGGAAGCAACATCCAACAGTGACAGTCAGCAGTTAGCTACCCCTTCACATAGCAATGGGCATCACTGCAACCTGGGAACATACTGCATGCATGCACCACAGTCATGCTGGACTTGTACTGTATTCACATTCATGGCACACCAGTAATGGATGCTGAAACCTTGGGAAGTTATTAGGTCTATGTTTTCTGGGTTTGTGATGAAGGTGTGGGTTGCTCTTTTGACTCTGGTTTCTGGGTTGGTTCATCCTGATTTTGGTGCCTTTTAGAATCTTCTCATGCACTGTTTAATTAAAGATTTGTCTACTGCCTAGCATTCAATCATTTTGTGTAATAGGGCTGAAATACCAGCTGGTCAACACAAGCATTTACAAGAACAGAAAGCAAAGGTGGGGGCAGCTTCTGTGGGAGCAAATTTCCTCCTGTGACCCAAGCTCTCACTTTTTCCCCCTGCCCTATGCTTAGGAGATGAGACTGCAGCTAATGGTTATCAAAAATAGCAGGTTTCACAGGAGTTGTTTTCCTAGCCTGGCCCAAGCTTTCCCTTCCCCACACTGAAGAGGCTGGTTCACCCCTGCCCTCACCCAGCACCCATGGCCACAACGTGGCAGAAACATCTTCCGGTGGCTCCATACCAACTTAAAATGGCCACTATGCCCACTATCCCCTCTCAAGATCCCTCTGCCAGTGTGCTGCAAATGACCTCATGAAAGCACAAGTTAGGTTGATAGTATATAATTGTGCACTTCTGAAAACTGGGGTATTTGGGGGGGTAGAACCTTTATTTTTCAAACAGCAACATCTTGTTAAGGTAGTTTGGGATCACTGGTCCTCACTCGCATCCAACTTTTACTAATGGCTCCACATGCTGCATCTTTGGCAACCACTTTTGCCGGTGAGCTGAACATAGTAAGTACAGACAGCTCTCATCATTAAGAGCTGTCATCTGATCATCACAATGGCATCTGCAGTGGAAGAGGACATTTCCCAATGGCAAAGCTGGCAGAAGAAGAAGACAGTAACTACAACCACTGCCTTGTGGATTGACTGCTTAAGGGAGTAAATCCTAAAAGAAAATCTGGAGTGGAGCCTGTAAGGCAGTTAGGTGATTTTTTTAATCTTCATTCCAGCAGCTCCAACAACTTTCCAGCCTCACATCTTATTGGTTCTACCTTTCCAGTGCATAAGTCAGCAAAGTCAAAGGGTGATTCTGATACTTGGGCAACACTTGATCACCTAGCAAATGCCCAGGCTTTTGCACCCTGGAGAGGTTACTCCAGTTTTGCCAATACATTTAAACATGAGTCAACAATTACTGGTTATAGGCCACAGATTGACTGGCATAGATCCAGGTGCCAGTGGTTATCTCAGGGTAGGAGAGGTCATTGCACCTTACTGGAAAACTACTGCCCACCTCAAACTGGGCAGTCCCCAGCCAATAAAGCATTTTCCTGCCACAGTCTGCTGCTTCTATGGGTGCTTGGAGCTTAAAGATTCAACTTGAAAGCAGATTGCTATCATGTACCACCAGCTACTACAAAAATGCAAGGAAAACATCTTCAATCCTGCAGATTGGAATTTGGAACGTATGTACAAGAATCTCGTATATCTGACAATCTCCAAACCACTGACGATGCACGCAAAACTGCAGTCATTGACGCAGAACTGCAGAGACTGAATGTTGATATCATTACTCTATAAGAGACCAGCCTACCAGGCACTGGTTGCCTGAAAGAGAAGAACTACACCTTAGTTTTTCTAGCCCGAAAAAATGGGAGAGCGTAGTGTTGGCTTTGCAGTCAAAAATAAACTGCTGTTTGCAATACAACCCCCAAACAGGCTCTGAAAGATTAATAGACTTCAACTCACTACTGCTTCTGGTCCTGTCAAACTCTTATGTGCACATGCTCCAACTCTCACTGTTTCTACCGTGAGCTTAGTGTCTTAATTAGTTCTGCTCGGAAACTTCAACACAAAGGTTGACTCTGAGCACACTGCATAGCTTCACTGAGCACCAATGGTGGAGGCAAATTGAATGAAAACAGAGGTTTGCATAAGCTATGTTCATGCAGTGAGCTATGTATAATAAACTATTTCCTCAATGTGAAATCTCAGTACCAAAGTATCTTGGTGCCACTTGATCTGGACCCTGGCATCACCTGCTCACAAGACTTCTGTGATGTAATCATCATGTGATCCTATCAGAGTGCTGACTGTGATGGTATGCACTAAAGTCAAATTGCATCCCAGGAAATCGTGAAAGAGCAAGAAACTCTCCTTGCTATGAATAAATCCCACAAGACTGAAAGCTGAAGACAGATGCATCATCTCACTTTATCAAAACTCTCTGGGGTTCTATCATATCTTAAGCTGTGTAATACTGCTGAGAAGAAATGGGTTCAGCTCAAAGGGGCCATCTATGAAACTGCCTTGGACTCTTGTTGTACCTTGCATCTCAGCTCAAGTGATTGATTTGATGAGAAGTCATCTGAAATTATCCTACTAGAAAAGAAATCACATGGGCTCCTTAAAATGTGTGACCCTAGCCACTCCAACTTGCAGGCACTCTGAGAGACCAGGCAAAATGTCAAACGTACAGTGAGATGGTGTGTGAACAATTATTGGCTACAACTGAGCAAAAGTATCTGAAAGGCTGCTGACCAAGACAACATGCAAGCAATGTATGGGGGCATCAGAAAAGCTCTCGGGCCTGTTCTAAGGATGACTACCAATTTAAAATCCTTCACAAGTGAAGTCACCAGTGACTACAATAAACAGATGGATTGATGGGTTGAACATTACTCAGAACTCTACTCTCATGATAATATGGTCTGTGACACCAATTTTGATGCACTCGAAGACCTCTCAACCCTGACAGTGCTAGACAGTGAACCTACTGTAGATAAAGTAGAAAAAGCCATTGATCAGCTTACTTGTGGTAAAGCCCTAGGTGCAGATTACATACCAGCTGAAGTTAAGTGAGGGAAATCCATCTTCCTCCTCCATTTGCACAAATTAATTTGTATGTGTTGGAGAGAAGGTTTAGTTCCTCGACATGAAGGGATGCAAGCATAGTCAGACTGTAGAAAAACAAAGGTGATATAAATGACTGCAGTAACAATTGTGGTACATCCATATTTTGTATCATTTGGAAGCTGTTTGCCAAAGGTGTCCTGCTAAGACTGCAAACACTTGTGGACATAGTTTACCCTGAGTCTCAAAATGGTTTCAGATCCAGTAGATCCACAATGGATATAATATTTTCCTAGAGATAGGTACAAGAAAAGTACAATCTCTGTACATAACATTTGTTGATCTCACCAAAACTAAATTTTGTCAGCAGAGATGGGTTTTTTCCCTAATCCTGAAGAAGATTGGCTGTCCTCCTAAGCACCTGAGCATCATCATATCTTTCCGTGTTGGTGTGAGTGGAATGGCACAGTTCAATGGATCATGTTCAGAAAAATTCAGAATCAAGAGTGGCGTCAAACAGGGCTGTATCAGTAGCAAAGGATGTTGACATAGAACTATTAGGTTGCAATTGCTAGGTTTGCATGATTTTGAAGCAATACAGGTGTAGCAAAAGCAGTACAACCTTAACCCTCTTTCATTTAGGGTCAAAGTTAGGTTGATTTACCTTATTTGCATTGCTACAGCATCATGCAGACATAACAGTTAGATTAAAATGCCTGATGTCTGCTCCTGAATTGCAGCTTACCCTTCCTGTTAAAATGTCCATACCCTTAGTACTCTCTACATCCATACTCGACTGTCCTCAATTAGTATCTTAACAAATTGTCTAGTCCAATTCTATTAATTTAAGACCATGGAGATTGTGCCTTTTGGTAGGTTACCAGGAAACACCACGGTTTCTTGAGTGGCTGAGGAGTCTGATGTGTGATAAGCAGACTTCCAGCCAGATGCACATCCAACCCTGATTAAGCTTGCACTGGCATGTCAAATATCATCTTGTCTTGCCTGCCTCTGACACCTCTTCTCTATCTTATCATTGACTTGCTCCGTTTCAAAGCAACCTAGGCCCTGCTTTATAGCAGCTTTCCACTTGCAGTGGTCTGAAGCAATTGATTCCTACCGTTGACCACTGATGCACAGCTTGTGAAGGTTTTTCTTGCAAACATCAACAAAATGGAGTTTTGGCTGTCTAAGTTCACATTTGCCAATGGCCCTCTCACCATAGAGTATGTCTCTGGGGATTCCACCATTGCTTATATGTTTTATGTCCTAACCAACAGAGGTGTGTCTGTCTCAGGAGCGCAAACATACGAGGTATCTTGGCCCATTCCAGAACAAAGTTGGAGATTTTGTCACACCATGTCATTGTTGCATCATGTCATGCTCAGGATATGGTGGAAACATCTAAGAGGGAAACTGTTCAGTTTTCTTTCTTCCTTGGCGTAAGAAGTCTGTGTTTCACTGCCATACAATAGAGAGCTAAGTACACAAATGCTGTAGACAGATATCTTTATTAACAGAGTGCTCCATTTTTTCCAAACTCTCTTCTGAAGTTTAGCTATGGCATTGCTTGCCTTTCCAATGCGAGCATTAATTTTGCCTTCCAAGCCAAGATTATGCAAGTGCATTTTTCAGCCACTTCCAATCTTGTGCAGTCACTGCCCAAGCACCCAAAAGACTCAAGTGCTACTGGCCCAAGTGGGTTCTGTGCCTCCGTGTGCAGCTTCCCTGAAGGGCCAATACTGCACTGCTCCAGGTCCATGTGCTGCCGGCCGGGTGAGCACTCCTTTTGGGGGTTTCCCTAACAATGCCCCGCTCACTCGGCCACTAGTCAGCTTCCCACAGGAGTGCCTGCCTGGCTGGTGGTGCATGGACCTGGAGCGGCATGCTGTTAGCCCTTCAGGGAAGTCGCACATGGAAGTGTAGAGCCCACTTGGGCCAATAGCACCCTGCTTGCTGTCCACGTGCCACTGGCCAGGCAGGCACTCCATGTCTTTCCCTAACACCTTCCCACTCTTTCAGCCTCCAGCCAGCTTCCCCTCAGCCCTGTTGGTGCCTCCAGCCTTGACCCGCAACCCCCCCCAACCCGCTGCGAGCCCCACTTACCTCACAGGTGCCAGGAAGGAAAGTGAGACTGAGCCAAGCCTTGGGTGACTGAAGAGCCCCAAGCCCCACCCTTCCCCCTCTCTGTTCCCCTCCAGACAGGGTTGGAAGTTTCCTGCCGTTTTTGTAATTAGCTCTTGCAGGCTGGAACTCAGCCAGCCTGCAGAGCTCTTTGCAAAAGTGGGAAATCCGTGGGTTTCTCTGCTAAAAGGTAAAATCCATTTTTTCTCTGATAAAATAGGGAAATCTGTGGCTTTCCTTGTTTTCCCATGGCAAACAGGAAACCTAGATCCCTGCTAATGAGGCAGGGAACCAAACTGCAGGGGTGTAAACTTTGCCCCCCTCCTACAAAAAAAAACAAGTAGAGATAAATATCTTGCTAGAGAGAAGAATTGGTATGGGGAGGGAGGGAGCACAAAAGTATAAATACAGGTCCTGCAAGACCTGTCTCTCTTAGCGACTCTGGATAACATAACATACTGTGTCACTACCTGTCAAAAGCAAGCTTCGCTAAGTTGGGCTCACTTTTTAAATCGGTCAGGTGGTGTACTGTCTGAAGACAATAAATCTTTCTGAACTTTCATCCCCCAAACACAGATGCAGGTAATTTTTTCTTCATTGCCTTTGGGTATATGGAAGATTGCCTACTAGGGTCAACCTTTCAGAACACAGATTCCAGCAGCCTGTGTATCAGAAATTACAGCAGCAAGCTACCATCAAAGACAACACTCCCTATGGCTCAGAATAGCAGGGATCAGTTCAGATGCTAATTAAAACTTGCCAGAATACTTCCCATTTGTTCTCACAAAGGAGATGCCTGCATTTTGTGAGGTTTCCATTGTCCTCATGACTCCTTTAAAAAAATCTTCTGCATTAAAATCTCTATAGGCAAGTAAGCTTTGTTTGTCTTGATACACAGACAGTTTAAAGGAAAAAGACTTTCAAGTAGAGCAACCAACTATTTAAGACCGTCTTTAAAGCAAGGTAGTTTGAGGAAGTAGGATGAACTAAGTTTGAAACTTGTAACACCAAAGAACAAACTGCAGGGGGCTGCTTGTTGGTTTCAGTGTATTGAAAGGAGTAGGGTTGCGCTAAAGAAGGTTTCTTTATAGGGTTTATAAGACCTAGTAAATTGTTTTCATCATCCAGCACCAAAAATATGGAGCATCTCAGCCTGCCTTCTGCACAGCTAGCTTCTGTCATGCAGCCTTGTAGAAATAAGCCAGATGTTTTAAAAACAAAAACAATCAAAACAATGTTTCATGCTTTGCTCTGGCTCTGCTGAGTCCCTCAGATGACACTGGCATACCTACAATGTGCATACCCTAAAATAAGGCTGTAGATACTAGGTGGCATTGTATTTCCCTCTGACATTTTTGGCATTTACAGATGGGGATTCTGGTTTCTGGTTACATAAGCCTGAATGAGGAGAAGGGCCCTCCCATGTTTTAAGCCCCAGTAGCTTAGTGGTCACCCGAGGAGCCGGAGACCCAAGATTTTACCTATCCCCCTTTCCCTAGAGTGAGTTTAGATTTGTATTTTGCTGATATGTGAGCAGAGTAGGGAGACCACCAATCCTTAATTGGCTGGAGCAGTCCTGACATGTGAAGTCCTGGTCCTGGATTTCCTTGGACACAATCGATAATCATCCAGTATAATGTGCGGGGGTCCAGGTTTTCCATTTGCTGTGGGAAACGGTAAGTTTCCCCTTGCAGACTGGCAGAGTTCCAGTCTGCAAGGGGCTGCTTAGAGGTGGGAGGGAGTGAGATGCAAGGGGCACCATGTACATGTGTGTGCTTGCACACATGTATATAGCCAGCAATACAGCCAGGCAGAGGTGGAGCGCAGCTCCTCCAGCTCCCTGCAAGTCAGGGGAGGGGGTGGGGGAAGCTGAGGTACCTGTGGTGAGGGAGGGAGTGGGGCAGGGTTGGCAGCTGGAGTTGGAGCTAAGGCTGGGGGTGCTGCCCAGCTGGGGTAGTGCATGGGGCCTGAGGCTGGGGCAGGAATGCACAGCTGTGGGGCTGGCTGGGAGCAGGACACAGTCACGGGTGGCTCATCTGGGGAGTGTGGGGGAGGCTGGCTTCCTGCTGCTGCATGCACTACCAGGGAGGGGGGAATGGGGAGAGGCAGGTGCCCCTCCAGATCTGTGTGTGGCTTGGGAGCAGATGTGGGCTGCCTGCTGCAGGCTCGGGGCTCCCTGCCATGAATGGCATGTGCGCCTGGCAGCTGTTGTGGGGGGGCACAGCTGCACTGGCTGTGGTGTGAATGTGGTAAGCAGCGACCACCTGCAGGCAGTGCCAGCAGCATCAGCAGCGGCCAGGGGTGATCGTGAACCACCCGCAGACACTGCTGGCAGTGTTGGTGGTGGGGTGGTAGGCAGCGACTGCCAACCATGTTGGTGGTGCCTTTTTGCAGGAGGTCCACCTGTGTGTAACCCCTACATATCATCCCTTCTCTCTGCCCTGCTGCCCTCCCTGGGACTTCCACACACTATCAGGAATCCCATGCCAGCCATACCACTATGGCAAGGTTCTCCCTGCCCACCCAACGCTGCGGGTGGGTGGGGGGGGCACAATTCTTTGCTGCCACCCCTGCTGCTACCAGGCAGGCAGGAAGCATCTCACCATACCGGCATGACTGGCACAGAACTCCTAGTGGTGGCAACAGGAGCAGCACTGAACCCCTCTGCCCTCCTGTGCTGGTCCGCACCCGCTCGCCCAGAGAGGCCCCCAGGGAGAAGGCAGCAGGGTCGAGAGCCCCAAGCCCCACAGTGGGCAGCTTGCATTCTCCCTTGCCCACCATGGGCTCCGTTCAGCTTTGCTCCAGCCATGCACTCCTCAGTGGGGGAGGGAGGTGGGAGGAGAGGGCAGGGCAAGGCATGTGTCCCACTTTTCCATTTTGAAAAGATGCTCACCCTACAGCAAAGTGCTCTAACTATAATGTCACAAGTCAGGCATTATTCAGACCCTATTCTGGCACTGCTTTTGAAGCTGAGTTACTTCCCCTTTGATTTATTTGTCATTGAAAAAAGTAGTTGGGAAGCAGTTCAGTGAGGAAGTTTGCCTCGTGGAGAGCAGTGCTTCAGGCTAGTTCCCCTTCCCTTACAGGGCAGCCGCTATCTCACTGAGGTACATGCCTTTTGCCTCGTTCTCTTCCTCTTGGTCCTACATATCTTTCTCTCCTTGCTACCCAGCATGTGATCTTCCAAACAAACACTGGAGAACAGTCTGGTTGATGCCTAACCTGTAGCTTGGTCATTAGAGCACTGAGGTAGACACTCAGACCGATATAAGTCCAAATACCTTTTGGGCAAAGATGACCCAAAATGCATCTCTCGACTATTCCGAGTGAGCACCCTAATCATTTATCTACTTTGGATATAACATGCTAGGACCTGATTCTTCTGTCTAATATCCACTAGTCGTGATTTTAGGTTACCTACATGTTAGGGACCTGAATGACGGTATGTCTAAAAGGCTTGAGATCAGTGCCCAGCTTTCTGTGCATGCTCAATCTGCATGCCCACATATACATTAACACTGCAGGGAAACAAAATCCATGAGACACTCCAAAGAACAGAAAGGGCTGTTATTTCTGGGATGAGTGGCTCTTGGATCTTGAATTTATAAAATAGATTGAAAAAAATAAGGGCCCAGAAACTACTGTCTGTTCCACATATCCACTGTCATTTGTATGTGAAAAGTGGAGGTTTTGGTGCTGTTAGAAAGCACAGTAGCACACACAAACATTGTTGGCAGTGAGACTGAAGACTGGTAGGAGGGGTTGCCCAAATATTTCACAATGAAGATGCTCCTGAGGTGACCAGTGCCATTGCTTCTGAAATTGTATGCGTGTATCATGCACTTGTTGCTTGGTTACAGGATGAAGCTGAAAGCTTAAAGGTATTTTCAGATTTTTCAAAGTTGAGTAAACAAATTAATTACAGAAGGACAAATTCTGAGAGCACCATGGAAAATATTTTTGTTCTCTACTCAGTTGGGTTGCTGCTGGATAATTTTAAAAACAGCAAGTCATTTTATATAGCCAGTGACAGTCAAATTTTTCCAGCTGTATCCAGTGGTGTTGGGAAAAGTTTGCTGAGCTTTACAAGGTTTTTTTTACAAAAACTCTGAGGGGAAAATTATACTATAAGGGTCAAAATATGCACAAGACTGTATGACTGGCTTGGAATGAAAAATTTAGTGTCCTTTGCATCTGATGATGCACCAGTTAATTATGGGACAAATTCTGTATTTTACAGCTAACTTGCTGAAAGCAAACTGTAGTGCCCACAACCCCCATTTGCTTGTAACAGGGCACCTCTACACCTGTTATTGGAAGTAAGTAAATGCAGTGCTGCAAGGGGCAGGCATGCATATACAAATGCAGCCATGGAGGTACCAAATGTCTGGACTCAGTCTGGCCTTTAGATTCTGTCTCAGTGACCTAAAAAGAGGTTGGAAAGTCTGGGAAGCCTCCACTCCCCTAAAAAACAACCAAAAAACCCCCAAAACAAACCCTCCTGCCTAGGCATATGCATTGAAGGTCTGGGTGGCCTCTCATGAATACGCCATGATCTGAAAGGATTGTCAGTTGCCCACAAAGGGCAGGCAAAGGGATGTGGCTTTCAGTAGGGCTAGCTGCAAAGCTGTGAGCCTGTTTAGGATAAAGAGACAGGTCAGAGCAATAAGCCTGCTAATTGGAGAAAAAAGGAAGACCCTGAGTCTGTCCTGCAGGACCAAAGTTTAGGTGACTAGAAGGGGATGGAGCATAGGTTCTGATAGGGAGCTTCAATCTAGCCCCTATCTCACAAAGGAAAGGAGTTGCTGTCAGCTAAAGCTGTGGGGACAGAAAAAAGTGTAGGCCAGGGAATGTATTCTAAAGGCTAGGAGGATGCTAGCAGAGTGGGGAAGAGGGCCTAGTAACAGTATGGAGACCCCAGGTAGAGTTTAAGTTAAATTAGACAATTATGGGTTTAAGTTTGCTATTCTTTCAGAGCTGTGAGGCATGGAGTGACTGAAGGGGCAGGAGGCCATGGAGGGTTCCTGCTGAAGACAATGCAGGCAAGCCAGATTCAGGCTATGGCAGGACCTGGCAACCACATGTAGATTATGGCAAGGCCCAAAGGGACTGTGAGGCGGGCCTAAGGACACAGCAATAGAGAAACAGAGATCTCCTCACCAGGAAAAGGGACTTCTGGACTGTCAGTCAAGGTATTTGAAGGCAGTCTCCCAGACTTATCATCGGTAACATCAAGGCATGGCAGGAGAGGTGAGAGAATGTATTAGGTGCCAGATATAGAGCAAACAGGCTGGGACTGTATGCCAGGGGCCTTGCTACTGTGCTTACCTAAGTTAAGTAGCACTGATGTCAGCAAATGAACTATGATACTAGAAATTTTACAATCTATATTTATAAAGAATTTTAAACTCTCCTAAGCAGGTAGCGTGTTATATTCATGGAGGGAGAATATAGTGATGCTTTGTAGCATACTGCAGTGAGAATACAACCATTCATCAGTGCATATGCAAATCACACAAAGGCTCTGCTGTAGCACTGACCAATGAAAGCCTCATTGAACAGAACAAGACATTAACATACAGGGTTTGTGTGGGGCTTAGATGAAAAATTGCTTGCAAAATTAGATTGTTAAACCATATCGGCTCCTCACAAGGCTAATGGATAAAGAGTGATTGATAAGATTGGAGAGGACACCAAAATAAGAATCAGGATGACTTGGTAAACGTGTCTTTCTACTTAGTGCAACCTTCTCATCTGATCTGAATTGGATCACACATGATGTTAGTGAGGCCTCCTCTACATGTTACAGTTACCACACAATTAACTGGTTAATTCAACAGTTATCTTGAGACCAGCTACACCTGCAAAGTACTTATCACAACACAAAAAAGCTCCAACTAGCTATTAAGGTAGAACTTGAAAATGTGCATTAACTTTAAAGCTGGCTGCTATTGAGCTTTAACTCACATAGGTCACAGGGTCTCCCTGCAGCTGGGAGTCCCATCAGCTGATGGGGCTCCCAGCCACAAAGGTTCACCATGTCTAGCATGAAACCCCTGGGCCTGGGGGACTGCAGCTGCCATGATCTGCAAGGCTCACACTTTCTTGCTTCTCTGAGCTTTGGGGTTTGTGGCTGCTGCAACTCCCTAGTCCCAGGAGTGCACGGGACATCCCTGCAGCTGGAAGTCCCTCAGCTGGGAGAGGGGGTGGTCCCAGCAGCAGCAGGAGCTTGCTTCTTTCCAGTACAGTGGAAGCCCGAGATCAGGCTCCCCCAGCACCAACAATAAGGTGCAACGGGATATAATGCACAGTTCCACAATTGTGCCTCCTGCCATGCACATGTGGCGTGGCAGGAGGTGTGATTATGTGAATTCTGCATTAGATCAGGGGTTCCCAACTTTATTGGGCTGAGGACTGGCAAACCGTGAATTAGAAGTGACCATGGACTGGCAAGCTGTGGACTGGAAGTGATCGGCAAACTGTGGCCCAGCAGTGACTAGTATACTGTGGGCAGGTAGCCAACCCTTTTTTATACTCAGTATAAAAAAGAGTTGGTTGCTGGTCCGCAGTATGCTGGTCACTTCCAGTCTGCATTTTGCCGGTCTGGGGTTACTTCCAGTCCAGCAGCCATTCCTCCTGCGGACCGTCAGCCAACCTTTTGTGGCCTGGCACTGAGCTGCTCCCTGTGGGTTGGGAACTCCTGTGTTAGTTTTGCCTGCACATGTGGAGGGGGCCTGAGAGATTTGCTTTAGTATTTGTGAGAACTAGGATGTGGATGATGTAAAGAAAAGTTGACTTGATTGGTATATAAAAGCCTAAGAGTCATTATGACTTGCTGTGCTGTGAGGATGGGAGGGGAGGGTGTGTCTGCCCATGATACCCATACCTTGCTGCAGATATCTTGGCTAGAACTGTGTACCAGCTGGTTGTGGGTGTGAAGCTTTTTATAGACAATACACATAGTCGAGCTTCTGTCTCTTGAACCAGGTCTGCAGTTGTTGTTTTTGTAAGAACGAGATCACTAGGAGACGCACACGGCCAGCAGCAGCAGCACAGATGGTATGCTGATACAGCACGTGCACAGGCCACCCAGATCCTTCTGACAGGCTGGTGATCAGGCTCACAACAAGCTGACAAGTCAGAGATCTATCTTTTCCTGAATACTTTTGTACTGTCCGCATAGCTACATGAATCAAGTGCTTGAAAGTGCTGCAGCTCAGGCCACAAACAGAAAGTGATAGAAAAGCTGAGAGCCTATTTGAAAAATACCTTGTAAAAATGTCTTTGGCTTTACAGGATGTGAGAGAGCTGCCTTCATACTGCATTAAAAGCAAATGCATTGAAAGTGTAGGAAATGAGCTTTGAATACCTGAAAAAATGTTTCCTTTTTGGTACAAGTTCTTTGAAACATTTTACTGTTATTATTGGGTTATATCATCACAAATCGTATTAAAGAACATTCTGTTGTTTCAGGTCTCTTCTTTAGCAAATGAAAAGGTGGCAGTCCTACTTGGAGCGCAGGCTGTTCTATTTGTAGCAAGGTGTCAAGTATCCCTAAAACCATAAATAATCTTTCCATTAAGACGTAGTGGAGAGAAGATGAAGAAAGGCCAGAGTAAGTAATCTGACCAAGAAGTCTTTGAAAAAGAGAGAGGAGATGGCAGAAAATGATTTTTTTTCAAGCCATACTAAACTTCATTCTCTATGTATGATTGTGAATTGTGAACATGAATTACCAGGGTAAGGCTGACCTACAAATCTGTGTTTATGCTCTAGTATGACATGATCTTTCAGTCTGTGAAATCATTCAGTTCAAATTCATGCATTCAGTTCAAATGCAGCCTCTGAAATTGTTTGGGAATTAACTTGTCTTGTTCCAACATAATTTTACCTCCTAATTGCTATAATGCTTTGCCCCAGGGGCAATCATGACAGCTCTTGTGGCCACGTGACTCTTGCTGGTTCAGTCTCTAAAGTAACCCTCCCTTTCATAGATTTCATAGACATTAGGGCTGGAAGGGACCTCGGAAGATCATCAAGTCCAGCCCCATGCCCATAGGGCAGGAAGTCAGCTGGGGTCATAGGATCCCAGCAAGATAAGCATCCAGTTTGCTCTTGAAGGTGTTCAATGTAGGCGCTTGAACCACCTCCGGTGG
>JAGPOW010003395.1:52694887-52714021 GCA_030014935.1 Caiman crocodilus
ATGAGATTGGTCAAGCAAGACCTACCCACAACAAACCCGTGCTGGCTATCCCTTAAGATGTTGGCGTCGGCCAGTCCATTAAGGATGGCCTCTTTAATAAACTTTTTTAAGATCTTCCCCTGGATAGAAGTGATGGGCCTATAGTTAGACGGATCCACTTTCCTCCCTTTCTTGAAGATAGGCACCACGTTGGCCTTCTTCCAGTCTTCGGGCACTACACTAGAGCACCAAGAGTTTTCAAAGACCTGTGCTAGAGGCTGGGCTATGTTGCCAGCTCCTTGAGTACCCTGGGGTGAAGATTATCAGGGCCAGCTGACTTGAAGCTATCCAGCTTCTCAAGATGTTCCTTCACGAAGTCAGCATTAATGGAGGGAAGGGGATCACCCTCATCTGGACTTCCCTGTCCCGCAGCGGGCATGGGCTTCTTATGGGACTGATGAAAGACCAACGTAAAGTACCTATTTAATAGGTTGGCCTTCTCCTGGGCGTCAGTTGTCAGTTGCCCCATCTGGTTCAGCAGGGGTCCAATGTTGCCCCTGCTTTTCCTCTGGCTCCCTACATATCTGAAAAAGGACTTTTTATTGTCCTTGATGCTCAAAGCTAGTTGGAGTTCAGTTGCAGCCTTGGCTTTCCTGGTATGCTCCCTACAGGACTGGATCAGTGCAGAATAATCCTCCCTGGAGGTGACCCATCCTCCATCCTTTGTAGGCCTTTCTTTTTAGCCTCAGGAGGTCTGCTAGGTCCCTGGAAAGCCAGGGGGGCTGCTGTGCCCTCTTGCTGCCTTTACTCCAAGATGGAATAGATTTAGTTCATGCATTGAGGATCGCTCCCTTGAGGAGCAACCACTCTTCTTGAACTCCCCTCTCCCTGTGGTCATGGTCCCTTAAGGCCTCACTGACAAGCCTCCTGAGCTTGTCAAAGTCGGCTTTCCTGAAGTCAAGAACTTTTGTGTTGCTGACTGACTTGACAACTTTTCGGCTCATGGTGAAGGTGATCAGATCATGGTTGCTGTCTCCCAGCTTCCCATCGATCACTAGGCCACTGACTAGGTCATCCCCAGTAGCCAGTACCAGGTCGAGCAGCGCTTTGCCTCTCGTTAGCCCATAGACTTCTTGAGTCAGGTAGAGGTCATCCATGCACGAGAGGAAGCTTTGCGACCACTCAGATTTTGCTGAGCGATCCTCCCATGAGGAGGCCCTTGTTTGCTTTTTCGCTGTGCCTTGTTCTTAATGAAGGTTAAATAAGAGAAGCTACCCACAAGCATTAGAGTGAGCCTGAGTCCAATCAAGTTCCTCTTGGATTCCACAGTTTTGCTCTGGCCTTTCAGCTCAGTGGTCCCTCTCAGCTTGCCCGTGCCTCTGCAAGTTACCAGTAGCCTTAAGGGCTAATATATGCCCCTACAGGGCATTTGTAGCCTTAAAGGCTCATTGCGTGGCTCTGTCCTCTCCTACACCATGCCTCATGACTCATGGGTATTGTATTCCCTCCTGGACCTTTAGCCCCACCCTAAGGCCAGTTGAGACCTCCAGGCTTTCTGGCCCAACTTGCCCCCACCCAAGACTCCGGTCTCTTGCCATAGCCCCTCCTGGGCTTATGGCCCCTTCTGAGCCCTGGCCCTGGTCCTTGGTTGATTGGGACCACCAGGCTCCCCCAGCCTTGGCAGTCTTTGTCTACAGTCCCTCCTGGGCTACTGGCTCTCTGAGTAGGCCTTGAGCCATCTCAAGGCTAAACCACCGGTGTAACTTAAAACACCTATGCCCTCTAGCAGGTACCCAAACTCTCTGGACTTAACATAAAACAAGGAACACCTGCCTACACAAACAAGCCCTTCTGTCTGCCTAGGCAGCTGTCTCCTGTTCCAAGGCCTATAGGGTCACTTACCCAGTTTCAATGTTATTTCAGGATCCCTGCTACTCTGGAGCCAGGAGCTCCTCTATTCTTGGCTCTCAGGGCTAGACCTCCTGACCGTATATAGCTCCAATCCAGCCCTCTGCTGGGCAGGTGACTCTCCAATCAGTCTCCACCCCCACCACCGGCAGGCTGCCTCTCTGGCTGCTTGCCCTTCAGGACTGTGCTATAAAGATGCAATTGGGCTGTAATCGTCAGGTTTTTGGCATTCTGTTTCACAGGATACCTTGCGGTTAGTGCACAGTTTTATGCATATTTGCTCAAGCAAGGCTGTGAGTCTTGGTATCCTTAATGGAATCTGTTTACATTTGTCATATACTGCTCTTTTGTCACATCATTTTGGGTCCTAACTGCTGTCATCAGCAATTTGTTATGATTGAGGATGATCACACTTACAGGCCAAGTAGAGGGTTGTAAATGAGTCCATTGATGGCTAAGATTGCTGATCCTAGAGCTGGCAAACATCACGGGTCTTAATTGTAGACACAGAAGATAGCAATAGTAGATTTCTTGAGTGAGGAAATAGCTCTTGAACAGAAACTATATACCTCTATGTGATCCTGATTTACTTTTTATCCACTTTCTATATCGAGACAACTTTGTTTACAACATAGGCATTCTACTAGTTCTCACTAATCACTAAGTATTTTGAGGTGATATCATTCACATACAGTTCTCACCAGACATTGTGACCTTCCCACCAGACAGGTGGACTTGTTTATCAGGACACTCAGAACTCTGCTTTGGTGTCTTGTGCCCATTTTACCATTGTAGTCCATTTGCTGGCCTTCTGAGGTTGTACCCGTTTTATCCGTTATTTATTGACCTTTTTGAGGTGTCTACAATTCCTAAATTTCCCAGCACTTCTACTTAGGCCAAACATGATCTGCTTTCTGGTCATCCAGGTCTATGATTTAAGCTGTTACTGAGACTTAGTTTGGTTTATGCTGCTAATGGGCCTCTATGATTTCTGTATGCACTGGCCAATGGCTGCATCAATCCATATTCCAATGAGGCCTACACTTCTTACAAACACTTCTCAGGAAATACATTTAGTGAGTCCAAGCAGCTGAGGTTTGTCTTGATAAATCAGTTAACCCCATGACCTTGGTGTTGCCAGTTTTCACAATGTTATCTTATGTCTCATTGATATTTTCTTTCTTTAAATATCCAAATGCTGGAAATCACATGATTATGGGAGAATCGTAGCCTCTTTTATTAAAGATAATATTCTAGCCCTCATGAAATCAAAGAGAAAGTTGAAAATGTGAGTGTTAAAGGCTCAAACTGTAAGGCACCAAACCATAAGGAACCAAAAATTCATTATTTTCAAACAATCCCAAGATGTTTGTTTCCTGTTTCATGATTTTGATTTTAACTTCTTTTTTTATTCAGGCAACTATAGAAATGTTCCAGCAATTGAGCAGTACATAGGAATTGCATAAGGTTGAAGTTATTACATCTTTACAAAGAAAATAAATGCAACACTGTATAATGTATTGTCTACTATTACTATAATGATTATTTATGTAACTATAACATTCAGTAATATTAATATCAAGAGAAAAATATTTTCTGAAGTATTTATCAGATGTCCTCTGCTATTTCCAATTTAATGGGTTTGCCTTGTTTTCCATTATTTTCTTAGAGATGGACAGGCATTCATTTTTAGTGGTGCAAAATGTTTTTGTACTTGGTAGCAATACAAAAAATATAGAAGTACTGGAAGGGCATACAAGTGTTCCAGCTTCCTGGCTAGAGAGCAACAAAGTTGACTCAAAGACATGCTCTCCAGGCAAGGGGCAATAGAGAACTACTATTTTACTTGGTTCACTCGCAAGATACACAGGCTCTCTCCAGCTGATGCCATGTAGGTATCAGATGGAGGCAGCTGTAGGGGAGAGGCAGCTCTTGGCCACCTGTGAGTGGAGGTGGAGGAGGGAGTATGGTCCCTGCTGCAGCCTCCCTCTGCAGATGAATGGAGGTTGGGCCTCCAGCCCTAGCTGTTGCCCTGAGACTGAGACCAGTCCTAGGATAGCAGCTATGGCCGACAACACTCTGCCACTGACATGGGGGAGGGGACATGCTTCTCGCCGCTGCCTTCCTTGCAGCCAAACATGGGCTGTATTTGTAGCCTTGCTTGATGCCCTGGGACCCCGGGTTGCTCCAGTGACTCTCTGGGTCTATTCAGTCTTTGTGAATGGTTTGGCTTTTGTTTCCCAATCTCTCAACATCAGGTGGTGAGTGATCAGACAAACTGATTGTACCTATAGATGTTGAGACAGCTTGATGTATTAAGGTGCTGGAAGTTTGGAACCTATCATCATTGTGCTGGAAGTATGAAACACAACATTGACTATCCCTCAATTTGAGGATGATCTCTACCATGGCTCATTGATGGGTCTTGAGGTGACTTAAAGTTCTGATTCTTGAGCCACAGATCCATCTGCAAAAGCTGCAGGTCTTTCCACAGAAAAGATAGGGTGTAGGCTGGGGTTTCTCTCCTTTTTCTTCCCCTGTTCTCTCTTCTCTGCTTTGAGGGGAAGATGCTTTACCTTGAAGCAGGTTGCCTGTTGGTTGAGGTTGACATGCTATTGGATTTGGTTAACAGTAGGTCTTTACGGTTTTTGATGTCAGCATCTGTTTTCTTAGACATGCCTTCAGTGTGTACTTGTAGCATTTCCTCTGGCTGCCATAGATCTCAGACCAGAACTAAGCTGGGAGTAGAGTGCTTGTTTTGGAATTGAGAGTTGGGCATCCACACACAGTGTCCAGTCTAACAAAGTTGGTGTTTGAGGACCACTGACTCAATGCTGGTAACTTGGCTTTAGCAAAGATGTTTGTGTTTTTGTGATCTTCCCAGAATTGTCATTGGTGATACCATTGTCACCTCAAGAGCCTGGACAGGTAAGTCATCCACATTTCACATCTGTAGAGGAGAATGGAGATGATGACTACATTGTAGACCTGGATCTTAGTGTCTTTCCAGATGTTGCAATCAATAAAAGCAAGTCAAAGCAATTTCTTGAAGGAGGCACTCGATCGCTGGATCTTGTGATGGATCTCCTTATTAATGATCAGTCTCTGAAAGAGGTGGCTGCCAAGGTAAGAGAAGTGCCCAACTACCTCCATCCCTCAATTGTAGTTTGGTGAAGATGGTTATACTCCTTGCCTAAAGCAGGCTGGTAGAGCATGTTAGTCTTCTTGATGTTGAGAGAGAGGCCCAAAGGTCAGTAGGTTTCTGCAAAGAAATCCAGAGCAGTCTGGAGGTTTTCTTCAGGGTGTGTAAGGATGATAGAGTCGTCAGCATATTGAAGATCAAGGATGGTTGTTTTGAATACTCTGGTCTTCAAGTAAAAATGTCCCAGATTGAATACCAAACAGATGGAGGGCTTTTCAGTGTTGATTCCAGAAGGCAGGCAGTCCTTAATGGGAACCAGGATGATGGTCAAAAAAGGGAAGAACGGAATTGGGGTGATGATGTATCCTTGCTTGACCCCAGTTTGGATGAGAAATTGATCTGTCCCCGATTTACTACGAAGAACAGTTGAAGTCATGGAGAAACCTCAGGACCTTGATGTAGATCCTGTGTTTAGGAGTCTTTCTACCCTGGGGAGCAATGTGGTAGTTGTGCCCATGCCATTCTCAGGTACTTTTCATGCACTGTCTACAAATGGATTTATTGAAAATGCATAATGTTAGGTCTATATTTTCAGCTGGCTCACCCATTCCACCAGTTTTCCAGTTTGTATCTTTTTTATACCTTTTGTTTTCTGAATAAAAATCCACATTTTTAATGGAAGCCTTGCTGACATTCTTGTAAGCTCTTCAGTATCATCAGCTCTAATAATGAATATATAAATGAAATTGCCTTTACCTCTCTACAATATAAGACATAAAGCATATCTAGATTAGGTTTTGGTCTACTTAACATAGCTGCATTTACTTTTTTTGAACCTGTGCATCCATTTATACATTTTAGCCTTAAAATTAATTTTATTTACCCTCACCCACCCTCTTCCTCCATCTTTATTATTTACCCAGTCCAGCTTCTAATCAGGGTTGTCAACTATCAGCAAATTTGCTGTCAGTAATAAATTTTAGCTGACAATGAAACACTAAGCAGCCACCACTGGACTGAAGCTCTGACAGACAGAGCACAGCAGCACTACCTGGTGTCCGAGCAGAAATGCAACACCCTGCAGGGAGCAATCTCTCAGGCATGTGCTGCTGCTGTTGTACTCCAGGCTGCCTGTAATACTGCTGGCTTGCAGGTAGGCTTCTTTGGGCGTCTGTGCCAGAACAGGGGGCGGAGGGCCAGCAGGAAAAGCCTGGGGTGTGGCAGCATGATGAAGGGTGCAGATGGGGGCATGAGTTTGGTAGTGAGTAGGGGGGCTGCTGGTGGGTGAGGGCAACACAGTATAAAACCATCACTGTAGTCAAGCAAGATTGCCAACCTAAGATTTTTTTTTCCTGCAGTCTTTTTATTGACAGCCAAGCATTTTTACTTTTTTGAACTGAATTTACTTTTTTGAACTGAATTTGAACTGAATTTTGAATTTTTTGAACTGAATTTTTTGAACTGAATTTTGTTACTGAATTTGAACCCAACACTTCTACTGGGGCATAGCATCAGGGCAGGGCCTGGAAGAACGGATACAATTACATTACATTATCAGTAAAAACATGTCTCAATAAAAAAAAAGTTTGCCTGTCAGTAAAAGGCTTTCAGACTGTCAGTAAAATAATTTTGCTTTGGTTGACAACCCTGCTTCCAACCCATTTGGATCCCCAAACAATACATAATGTCATACTTTTAAGCCTTCCCAAAATGTGGGGATTTTAGCCCACAAAAGAAAGGCAATATTTAACCTCTGTACATCTTAGTAGTGAACTCTTCTCTGTGGTAGGAGACAGGAACCTTCCAGGAGAGTCCTGGATTTATATAACTATATGTCTCAAATACTGTTATCTGCAAGGAACTGAACAGAGCCTTATTTCAGGGCTCCTTTCTGCCATCAGTCTCTTCCTTTCTCCAACCCCTCTGACCTTTGTTTATAATCCACTTTCCTAATTATTTCAGTTTCCAATTTTACTGTTTTCTTTTTTTCTTTCCCTTGTGATATTCCTCCTTCCACTTTTTTTTCTTTTCATCTCCCTCATGCTATTATTCAGTCCTCTAGTCCTGAAGTTCTTGTCCTTGTACTTTGGTATATTATTTCTCCTGGGTTTAACAGTTTGCCATTCAATATTATGGTATTGCTTCTCACTGTGTTAAATTCCATTTGAGGTTCCTGGATGCTTTCCAGTATGTTCAGTTTCTCCAAGATTTTAAGGCCTTCTGTGAAGTGTAAAAAGAAGGCCCCATCTGTATCTCTTACTTGATGCTCTGACAGATGCTGTAATTTCACTCAGTTCTTTTTCTTTAAATATAGCTTGTGACAAGTCTCAAAATACTTGTACTTTTATATCTTCCCAGAGTTGGATCAGAAGTTTCTCTAACCTTCCTCAGAATGTGCTTCCTTTGATCAAAACAGTGTAAATGTAGCATCATGTCTGCTGCCAGTGGAGGGGTGTAGACAGCTCTGTATGCTATAGAACCAGTTGTTTTGTTTTTAACTGTCTGTATGAAGAAATGGAGAATCTGATTTAAATATTCTGTTGGATTGTCCTTCTTTATACATGTTTAATGCTTTTTAAATGCTTAAGGCTGGTAACATTGTTATCGATCTTGTTTAAATTTGCATTCTGAAAGGCCATAGCATAGGAAGCATTTCTTTAAATAAAAATAAATGTCTGAAGTTTAAAATGTAATTTTATGACACTAGCTATTCTACTACACAGCATCCTCCTGTCATAATTGGTTTAACCTGCAGTAATGTGGCATTCATTGATGGTTAGAGTAGTTCTGACAGATTGCAGTGAAAGTGAGTAATCACAGCAAAATGCAGCTTATTAAAATTTTTTAAAATGTTTATAGACAGCCTTCTGCACGGACTTCTCTCCTTCTGTGTTAAGCCTTTACCAGGCGAGGACCTGCTCCCTATTGACAAGAATAACGGACTCTGAACAACAAGCCAAACAAACACTGGGCTGTTTATGGATGCAGAACACAGTATTGTTTGCCATGGCCTCATGGCAATCATCCCATGACTTCTCTAAATAAAGGACTTAAATGTATTTGAGCTAAGGGGACAGATGAGAATTAATTGCTTGTTTTCACACAGCAGGCTAGGTCATTTGAAAGTGGGTACACAGTTGGAGACAGGTCATTTTTGCTGCCTGTAAGACAGTTATGATCTAATGTAGAGTTGATTATGCTGTTCTTCCTGCTGGTTTTTGCTTGCATACTGTACTGTATCCACTCTCTCTGTTAAGCACTGCTTTCTAGAGCTAGAGGTCTGCGTATAGCTTGTTTTATCTCCGTAATGCAGACTGATGTTTCCATAACATGAGCAGGGTAGCATAGCCCAGAGATACTCCTTGCCTCAGGGTGAAGTTACATTACATTTAGACCATACTAAAGGCACTTAAAATGTCAGTGTTCACACCTGAGAACTCATTAACTCACACTAAGTGCCTTCTGAACATTTCAGAGTTATTCCACTTGAGGCAAAGGTTAGCTTTGAGCTGTATTACATAGCAGGCATGTCTATATGTGCCCCTGACTGTGTAGTTGGCACTGTGCAGTCATTTACTACTTGCTAAAGTACCTGCCAGTACTGCGTAGTCCCAACAGCACACAGGTCATTTTCAATCCTCCAGCACAGTAGCAATGAACTGCTGCGCAGTAACGATGGCATCAGTTAGTGTCCACTGATGCTATGTTGACATAACAAGCTACATCACTGTAGTTCATCACTACAGTGATGTAGCTTCTTGTGTAGCTGCACCCAGCTCATTTTAGGTTAACTTCAGTCTGCTCCCTAAAGATAAAACAAGCACATTGCAGTCTTTCAGCATCTCAGGATTCACCTCTCTCGCCCCATCTGCCTGCCCCACGCTTTTACACTCTTTCTCTGTGGACAAATTTTCTATCCTCCCAAACTCTACAGGGGAAGTCTCCACAGACCCTTGACAACCCAATCTTAGTTTTTCCCATTCAATCTTATCCCCCTTAGCCTTCCCCAGAGGGGTCTGTAGCTTTCATCTGGAAGGAGGTAAAAGCCATGGAAAAGTTCAATTAACTTTCATTACTCAAGGTTAATTCAAACTTTTCCAGACTGCCTGGTCTATTGAGCTGGTCTATTGACCTCTACCACTGGTTCTCCCCTATCTAGGTGGCTTAATGGGGACTGTTGCTTACCTCCACACCGCTCTCCCTTGCCCAGCCCCAGGATGGGAATGGGGGAAGTGCTACCAGCACAGAGCCTCCAGCGTTTAGCACAGTGGGAACATGGAGCCTGGGAGAGTGGGGAAACATGCTTTCCCATAGCTTCCTGCTCCAGGACTTATCATGGGAGCAACATGGAGCCATGGGAAAAAAATGTTTCCTTGCTCCCTGCAGTTCTGCTCGAGAAGCTCCATGATGGGAGGGGAGCTGCTGGGGTTTAGTGTGGCAGTAGCACAGAGCTGTGGGGACCAGGGAAGCATGCTTTCTTGCTTCCCACAGCTTCATGCTCCCACTGGGCTAATTTCTGGAGGCTCCATGTTGGTAGCACACTCCCTGCAACCCGAAGACAGGAGCACAGGGTGCAGAGGGAAGAAAATTTAAATTAACCTTTAATAACTGAGGTTAATTGAACATTTTTCATAGCTTTTGCCTGGCTCTGAGTGAGAGACAGCCCTTTCCAGGGAAGGCTGTGAGGGCTAAGTTTGAGTTGATGATGCTGGAATTGGGACAGTAGGAGTTGGTGGAGGGCTTCTTGCAGCACACCTCAAGATGCAATCATGGGAGGCCTGTAGAGGGAAGCCACAACCCCCATCCTGTGGCCCTATGGAGCTTCCAGTGCTTCTCCACCTCCCACATCTGTGATTTCATGGCTGCAACCCTGCCCTCCTCCCCCCATTCCCAGAACAGGGATGGAGCCCATGTGTCCTGGCCCCTAGCTATGCCCCTGCTCACCCACTGTCTAATTGCAAATCAGAAGCGTGCAGGAAAGAAATGGTATGACTCCTTAAAGTGCAACTGACCAAAGCACAGTCTAAATTTAACATTCCAGGGGTTTAGTGTGGTCTAAGTGTGATGTATAACTCCATCCTAGTGTCATCAGCATCTCCTACCTATGTTGAATAAATGTCTTTATGAAATGTACAGCTGAAATATTGTGTTCTTTTTCCTGGGACAGTTCATGTAACGGTTGTCAGCTAAAGCAGAAGGTAGAGTAGAGACTTAGCGGTTCAGAAAAGGATAAGCTTTTATAGACAACAGCCTATTTTGTCAGCATCTGTCACCTACAAAAGGTCATGCCTCTCTGAACCAGTTAGTCTCTAAGGTGCTGCCTTGCCCTACCTTTTGCCTGACTAACAGAGCTAGACATGTCTCTGTTCTCAACTAAGGGAGGCTGAAGCGTATGCAAATGTGCTATATGCCTGACATCATGAAAGATTTCAAGGCTCCTTCAAATCATTGTGCCTGATATAAAGAGCACTAAAAGCCACATTCCATGGTCTCTGCAGGGAAATATTTTTAGTATCAATTTACTGATGTTTATTACTAAATCCGCATTTCACTCAGAGAAAAACAGATCCAGTGTTCTTCAAATATTTGCAAGACAATCAAAACAAAGTGATTAAATAACCATATTTCCCCCACCTTAAATATATTTTGGGCACTTGTAACTGTTGCCTGCCTTAAGAAGAATCTATAAAATAATCGTATTTTGTGGGACTACATAGATAGCTGAAGCAATGTAATTGCTTGCTATAAGAAAGAATCCATTTAGCCAACTGCATAGCCAACTCAGAAACCACTCAAATACCAGCTCTTCCTGAATGTGCAGCCTGAATGAATGCATTTTTTTCACTCTGAATATGTGCTCAGGTTTGTGGGATAACAAAGAAGTAATAAAACCAGCAGGTTAATTTGGTAACTAGCTGTGTAATCATTATGCACCACACAAGCCAGCCAAGATGTTTCAGAGCTTGCTGGATCTCTCTCACATATTCCCATAGGAGACCAGTGTTTCAGCCCTATGAGTGGCTAATTATGGGAGATGCAAGGCAGGAGAAGCAAAACAGAAAGTTAACATCTGGCAAATAGTAAATTACTGACTTCACTTACAGTGGGCGTGTTTACACATTAATTTAAGTGTATTTAACGTTAACTTCAGTCCCAAGTCCCACCATGTGTACCCACCGGAAATGTTTAATGCACATTAGCTTAATATGCATTAAATTCCTCTCCAGATGGAGCACTTTACACTTCTAGGGGTTGAACTGCATCTGATTCTGGACCGCCCATCTAACTAATCTGCCTATATCTGCCTGGATCATCAGCCTACCCTGATGCACGGCTGCACTTCCCCAAAGCTTAGTGTCATCGGCAAACTTTGCTAGTGTGCTTTTCACCCCCACATCCAGATCATTGATTCAGATGTTGAAAATCACTTGTTTGAGTACCAAACCTTGGGGGACTCCACTGGCTACCCTCTGCCAGGGTAACACAGATCCATCTATTAGTACTCACTAGGTCTGACCCCACAGTCAGTTTCCCACCCATCTGACCATTGAATTGTTGGGCTCATAGTCCTCTAGTTCTACCTTGAGGCATGAGACACCAAGTCAATGGCATTTTTAAAGTCCAAGTAAATGACATTGAACTAATCTCTCTTATCCAGGTAGTGAGTAGCCTGGTCATAGAAGGACATGAGGTTAGTCAGAAATGACCTACCTGTGATAAAACCATGCTGGCTGTCATTCAGAGTTTTGTCTTCTATTGGCTTATTGCATATGAACTCCTTGAGAAATGTTTAACGGATTTTTCCTGGGATTGAGGTCAGGCTGATCTGTCTGTAGTTCCCTGGGTCCTTTCTCCTCCCCTTCTTGAAGATGAGCACAACATTCACCCTCTTCCAGTCTTCTGGGACCTCTCTTGAGCACCATGAATTCTCAAAGAGGTTCACCAGCAGTCCTGTGATGACTTTGGCTAGTTCATTCAGTACTGTTGGATGGAGTTCATCCAGTCCTGCTGACTTATAGATATTCAGCCTCTCTAGCTGTCCTTTCACCAGCTCTACATTGACTGTTGGTAGGTGATCATCCCCACTGTGACTATTCTGTGTCAAATTTGCATTTGACAAGCTACCACTTTTAGATTGGTGGAATACAGATGTGAAATACTCATTCAGGAATTCAGTTTTTTCCTTGGCGTTGGTGATCAGATGTCCAGATGCATTGAGCAGTGGTTCTACATTTATACTGGTTTTCCTTCTGTGACCTATGTACCTATAGAAGGACTTATTGTACTTGATATTTGTTGCTAACCTAAGTTTGGTCACTGCCTTTGCTTTTCTAATCTGCCCTCTACAGGTGTGGGCCAATCTAAAGTAGTTCTTCTTGGTGGCCTATCCCTAGATTCCATTATTAATAAGCCTCCCTTTTCTTTTTCAGAAAATCTGCAACTTCCCTATTGAGCCAAGGTGGTCTGCCAACCCTTGTGCCACCTTTTTTGCATACAGGTATAGACAACTTCTGTGCGTCGAGGATCGTATCCTTGAGGAATGGCCACTCTTCGTCCACGCTCTTCCCCTGTGGTCCATGATCCCATAGGGCATTATTCACTAAAAATCTTAGCTTATTGAAGTCAGCTTTTTTGAAGTCAAGAATTTGTACCTTACTGACAGATTTCCCTGTCCTGTGACGGACAGTGAAAATGATAGTACCATGATCACTGTCACTTAGGTTACTCTCTATCATCAGATAATTCACCAGGTCACCCCCCCTTGGCCAAAACTCAATCTACGAGAGCATTTGGTCTGCTTGGCCTGTATACTTCCTGAGATGGGTAGAGCTCATGGATACAAGTCAGGAACCTATGTGACCAGTCAGATCTGGTCAACTGTTCCTCCCAGGATATGTCTGGGTAGTTAGTCGCCCATGATGACCATATCTTATGCTCTTGGAGCCTCTTCCAATTCTCTGGAGAATTCCAGATCTACCTCCTCATCTCGATTTGGAGGTCTGTAATATATTCCTATAGTTAGGTTCCAGGGTGGGCCAGGCCAGGCTGCTGGCAGCACCTGCTGCTACAGCTCCAGACCCCACTCTCCCTGCAGGGCAGCCCACAGAGCCTGGGCTTAGGGTGTGCAGGGCTCACAGACAACTGGGGCAAGGGGTTGGCTGCACCTCCATCCTCCCCACAGGGGGGTTCTCCAGGGAGGAACCAAAGCGCTGGCTCCCCCTCAACGCCACTGCTCTGACCTGAACATGCCTTTCCTGCATATGCCCCAGGCAATATGTGATGAGCTGTTTGTGCAGGCCTGTCTGTTTTCATTTTCTGGAGATCATGGGCCTTAAGGCCCACCTAGTTACCTAATAACCCCCCACTACTGTGTGGGGCCAGAGTTTGAAAGATGCAACTAATTTTTTTAATTTTTTTTTGGTGGGACAACTAAGGAAGAAAAGGCTACGAATGACGTGAGGGTTATAGATTCAAAATGTGACAGAAGGCTGCCTGAGCCACTATGGCATGCTGCTGCTGATCCTGTTGGTGCCTCAGGCACACCTTCTGCTCCTGGTTTGGGACCCTGAGCTATGACAGGGCTGAGGACAAGCCCGAACTTCCCTGCAACCTCTGCCACTGCCTGGAGGACTACCTGTCCAAGGACTACCTGTTGTAGTGCTACACATCCCTGCTTCCTGCTGCTGTAGAGGATATCACCACCGGCATTGACAACATTTTTGACATGTGGGAGGCCTATGCCTGCCCAGGTGTGGGGTCATGAGCTGCTCAATAAAGTTTTGAACTGTGTCCTGCTTCTGTGCTGTGGGGGGTGGGAACCTGGGGCCCGAGGAGTGCGGGTGGCCTGAGCAGTGGCCAGGGCCAGGGCCAGGGTTGGGTACTGGGGAGGGCCCTCCTCCAGTGCAGGACTTACCATGTGTCCAGGGCTGGCGAGGCTGGCAGCTCAGTGTGAGGCTCCCCATCAATGATGGCATCCAGCTGCACCTGGTCTCTATGGCTTGCAGTGTGTGGCAGGCCAGCACCCAGCCAGGGGTTCCCCCCTGGAAGGACCTGGCAGCTGGTGATGGCATGGCTGGCTGCTTGTCATGACAGGATGTGGGGCTGGGCCAAGTACAAGGCAGCTGCTAGGCAGAGCTGAGCTGCCAGTGGGAGGTGGGCAAAATGGGGCGCTGAAGGCCTGAGGTCCCCTCCTCTGGTGACATGTCACTGGAGGCAGTGGGGTGGGATGCAAGAAAAAGCAGACCGTCCCTTCTGATGGCACTTGCAGGGGTCTGCCCCATCTCCCAGGACACCAGAATGATAGAACTTGACAGCTACCCTCTGTGCCTGCAAGACCTTGCCCTTCATGCTGCACTGCCATGCCATCTGAGAGTGGCCTTGCACATGCGTCCTGCCAAATGGCCTCATAAATGTGGGCATTAGAGTGCCCGCCTTGTGCAAACTGCCCCTGGGTGTTGGTCCTGCTCCAGAGTGCCACAAGATTGCGCACCTCCTCCCAAGTTCAGTTGAGGGCTCAGGCACTCGGAATGGGTTTGGGTACGCGGGCAGAGCTGGGGCTCCATAGAAATGTGCTGGACATGCTCCCTGTGCTGGCTTTCTGGTCCCCTGTGTGGCTCTCCCTGCAATACCAGCCCTGGAGAGCTGCCAGGAGCACCCATGACAGAGGCACAGGTGGGGACTGTGAGCCACCCAACAGAGGTGCTTCACTGTGGTGCCTGGAAACAGACAGAGCTGGAGGTGAGGAGCAGCAGGGAGCAGGTGCTGGCCCTGCTGCCATAGAGCACAAGGCCAACAGCCCTGGGGGGAATCTCAGGGCTGAGCAAGGGACACAGCAGGCTGCAGCCCTTTGCAACACTCATCTGTGGCCAAGGAGCAGCTCCAGCTAGGGGACAGGACAGGCAGAAGCTGCCTGAGTCCTGTCCAGGAAGGTACGCAGGGCCTGGTGGACTCCTGCAGACAGCACTGACTCCTGCAAGCTCCCTGTGTTGTGTGCCCCAAGGCACAAACTGGCTGGAGGCTTTTATAGCCTGCAGCTAGGGGCTGCCAGATTGCAGCCCAGCCCTGGAGGAAGAGAGGCGGCCAGCCAGGAGCCCTGGGGTATCTGATAGGCATAAAACATCAATTTTTCACTCAGTAGTTTAGAGTTCTTAATTGAGCTAAGGTGTTGACATTTATCAGTCTGCTTTCCAATTGCGTGAGCTCTCCCTCCCTCTCCCCCCTCCCCATACACATCATAGAATTAAGTAGAGATAAAAACCTCCTTAAAGTAATTAGAATTTTTTTTTTTAGTTTTGGATGGACCATCAGCACCCCTAAGCTCTGCTCCATACAATAAAATGGCCTCTACCTTGGATCAATAGACCTCTAGGGCTTCCAGAACCACTCTTCTGTCCCTCCTACTGAAAAAAGATAAAGCTCTGCCTGAAAGCTTGTTTTGCTACGATGTTTATATTTTTAACGTCCTTTTTCCAGCTTAGATTTTTGCTAGAGTAGCTTTCAAGGTATTTAAAAGAAGACATCACTTCTAGTTTCTTTACTTGTAAAAACCAAACACTTTTCTCCACAAAAATCAATATCTTGTTTTAGCTGTCCTGATTTTCAAGCTATTTGAGATCAATGCTGCTGAAAAGCATCTAGTAATCTTTGGAAGCCTGTTAGGGATTGTGACATTATTAATGCATCATCTGCATAAAGCAGGGTAGGGATAGTGTTATTCAAGATCATGTGTGCATGGAATTAATTCCCTATTAGCACATGTTTTAGGTAATTCAGGAATAAATTAAAAAGGTGGAGTAAGATTTTGCTCCTAGTTGAGAAAGTCTTAGTTGGGAAAGGACTGGACGGGGCACCATCAATCCCCAGATTTTGAGTTTAAATTCTAATTAACAATTTTAAGGGAGCTTTATCCATTGATGTTTTGCCAGTTTCTTCTATTGTAATCTGTCTATGGAGTCAGGAGCAACCTGGAGACCTATCAAGGTGACATACCGATGTTTTTGCCTCTTTACATATTCAGATACTAAATACTACAACACTAACCAATGGTCCGTATAGGAATAGCCTTCCCTAAAATCAGCCTGCTCTCCTCCTAAAATATTATTTTCAGAAATCAATGTCTGAAGATGGAGAAGTAATGTCTCCCAGGTATTTTGGCAGGAATACACTTAACATGGCAGTATGATGCAGAATCTCTCATCATCACTTTTTTTTTAAATTGGGGCTATTATATGTTCATTCTAATGCTTTGGGTAAATGCCTCCTAAAATAATTATATTAAAAATTTTGGTCATAATTGGGTATCACCAGTCAATGAATTCCTTGAAGATTTCTTTGGGGAAGAACATCAAGGCTGGGTGCTTTCCATTTCTCAATCAGGATATATATATGATCTTACTTCAGAGATGAGACAATGATTTGCTTCTAGCTTGAGAAATAATTCCCTTCAGTGAGAAGCCACCATTTCCTTCACCATCTGCAAGTAAGTTATTCAACTTTTTTTTTTTTTTAAGCAAGACCTATGTCTTTTTAGAAATATAAGCATCAGGAATAAAATGAGATTTTTTTTGTCTCTCTGGCTATAATTAATAGAAAGCAGAAATAATATATTTTCTTCTTCTTGATTTGTTTGAACCTAGCACTGTGATTGTTTTGGCTCGGTATTCTTCCAAAGTATCTATTATGTGATCTTTAGCTTTAGAGCAGCCCTCAACAAACCATGGTTTGTGCTACTGACACCACCTATTTCCAGCCAAGAATTTTCCTTCTGTGAGGGCATTTCCTAAGTGTTGGACAGCTGCATCATATTGGATAATTGCTTCTTGGGGTTTTTGTACTTTGAGAATATGAGATAAGTGACCTGAATAGAGCAGCACATGTATCTCCTAACTCGTTACTACACTGAATTATCTTTTTATTGGATACTTCTAATTTGGGAGCTAGATTTTCAGGAGGGCTACCCACAAGATTTTGATGGCGTTTTAAGAGCAAGGGAGAAGTGGTCACTTTCCACATGTGATAAAATTTCATATGATTTATACGTGTGCCACATGCGTGATTCTATTAATATACCAGCCAATTGGCCATCAAGAAAGACAGGGGGCGGGGACGGGCTGGGATGGAGTGCCGCCAGCTAACACCTCATGCTGCCGCCATTCTGCCTCTTGCAGGGAGCGGGGCCAGCACCGCTGACTTCGGCTCCCGCGCCCTTTGTCCAGTCCTTGGCACAGCTTCGGAATCATGGTGGCACTCCCCCGTGCTTGGAGCACTGTGATTGGCTGTTTCCATCAGCCAATCAGAGCACAAATAAAGCCTTACAGGCAGACAGACTTAGGCTTTTATAATATTAGAATAATCTATCATTTTGGTCCTAACAAATGTGAATGTCCCAGGTACATCTTTGCCCGTTCATGCATTTAGCAGTCTAAAAATATCACCCTCCCTTGTTTAAGTTCTTATCACGTAAGGTTTTGGGGAAGAGTCTTCATATTTCATTAATGGCATTTTCATCATCATGGGTGTCGGTGCCACCAAGTCTAGTGTTAAAATCTCCTACTGTTGTTATTTCTAAATCTCACAAATTTCATAGATTTCATAAACATTAGGGTTGGAAGGAACATCGGATGATCTTCAAAACCAGCTGCCTGCCCCAGGGGCAGGAAGTCAGCTGGGGTCATAGGGTCCCAGCAAGATAAACATCCAAATTTCTCTTGAAGGCGTTCAAAGTAGATGCTTGAACCACCTCTGGTGGCAGGCTGTTCCAGACCTTGGGGGCTCAGACAGTAAAGAAGTTCTTCCTTATGTCCAGCCTTAAACGGTCATGAAGGAGTTTGTGACTGTTTGACCTTGTCATCGCCCGGCATGCTCTGGTGAACAGATGTTCCTCCAGATCCTGCCCTGGATCTATTGGACGCACATCAGCTGATGCGTGCCAGAGTTCTTTTTGCTTTTCTGGCGACCTCATCGCACTGCTACCTCATCTTCCGGTTGGTCATAACGCCAGGTTTTGTTGAGATGCTGTGCCTGCTAGTGGACCACCACCCATTGCGTAGTTGTGGTGAGGGTTCTTCCTACCCAGATGAAGGATTTTGCACTTATCCCTGTTAAACGTCATCTAATTTCATTTCGCCCACAAGTCCAGTCTGTCAAGATCCAGACCCTATCCTTCATTGTGCCTGGAGGAGAATCGAATGCTGTGTTCTGAAAAAGGTGAAACCTTTCATTTTAGCCGTATCGGAACCTTCAATTTTCTCGCCTCCCACCCACCTCTATTCCCCCTCTTTCCCCCTCCCTGCCAACAACACACATGGCAAAATGTCAGTGAAATTGTCATGATTTTACTTTTTAAACAGCATTATCTGATGAAAAGACATTATGTGGAAAACTTTTGGCCAGTTCTTGGTATATAAGAACATTCAGTAGTGACATTTATTTCTTGGAAACTTTATTGTGTTTCCAGTGGGTGGAGCTAGTGAACTACCAATGATATTTATTATGCCACTTGTACTATTATGTTACAGTGTCTGGATAACTATATTTTAATATAAAAATGTCAGAAGTAGGATCTCTTCTTGTTACTTTGATCTCAGTTTATCAATGTGTGATTCTTAAGATATCAAATTTAAATCTTTAAATCTTATTTTATTTGGTTAGTTTAGGCTGTAGGTAGATTTTTATTGTATTTGGTAGGTTTTTATTTACAATGAAACACTTTTTCAAAATAAATTGCAATCAGCTATCTTGTACTAGACACAAGACAATTAAAACTTGCAAGTCATTAAGAAATAGTGGTGAACTAGAGTCAAACCTAATCAGTGATTTTCTTTTTCACTTCCATCCAGTGATTTTATTTTTTCATCCCATATCCTTAAACTCAAACTGCAGGTTATAAAGCAGAATTTGAATGAACATTACAAATTAACTTGTAGACTTCCTGAAAAATCTAATAATGTCTCTCTTCAAAGCAGGATATACTGAATATAATATAATTTCTGTTCAATTCAATATTAAATATAATAAAATATTTTCTAATTCAGAAGGCCTGGTGAATCTACTTATATTTTTGTTTCCAAAAAACCCTGTTCCATCTTGCCTCACATTTACTGTTT
>JAGPOW010003395.1:52721003-52745053 GCA_030014935.1 Caiman crocodilus
CATTGGCGGGGGGTCAGACTAGATGGCCTGCTCTAGGCCCCTTCTGACCCTAGATACTATGATACTATGATACTAGGTCCTCAGGGCCTTGACCTTCATGAGGCATTGGGAGCCAGGTCACTGGTGCCTGTGCTCCCTTGTGCTTTGCCCTGGCTGTGTATATGTGTGCATTGGTCCAGGTGGCTTGGTCAAACTGCTGCTGGACCTCTGTGTTGCCCCAGATTGTGATGAAGTCAATGGTCTCCTGCTTAGTTTAGTTTAGCTCCTGGACTGTTCTCTCTGCCATTGGGGATGCCATCATAGAAGCTGCTGCCAGGGGCCTTGGGAAGTCAGGCTGGATTTCCAAGTACTGGCATCAGCTGGCAAGTGCCCACTGGGGGCATGGTGCCTGGGAGGCAGACTCTGCCCATATGGAATCCTGGAGGATAGAGTCAGGGTCTGTGGGGCTGTAGGGCTCAGCACATGCCTGTAGCAATAGGTCACGGAGTCCATGGGCCAGGCAGCTGCTGTCATGGGCCCCAGGGAGCAGAGCTGGGGTCTGCCAGGCTGCTGTGCTTAACATGTGCCTGTGTTGGTGGGGCAGAGTGCCCAGAGGGCAGGCAGAAGCTGGCATGGGCCTTGGGGGTCAGGTCAGGGGGCCAGAGGCCAGCTTGGAACAGCCAATGAGCTGTCCCTCCCATGTAGCTGTAAAAACTGCCAGCCACATGGCTCTGCACAAAGCAAGAGGCTGGCCTCCTGCTGGTGTGGCTGTCCCGGCACAGTTTACACCCATTATCATCATGTACACATGCATTAGTTAATATGTCATTTTTCTAGTACCTATATATATTGGTACTAGCAAACAGCATATTAGACTAATTTAATGTGCAGTAATTGCCACACACATGTAGACAGTGATGTTTTACTGTGCATTAGATTAGTCTAATGCTCAATAAAGCATTTCATGTAGAAGAGCCCACACAATGGCAACAGCGTGTTCTGGCTTCAGTGCTGCCAAAGATACCTTGTCTATCTGCTTCCTCTTATGTACACCAAACCCAGAAATATGCTAGGGGTTGTGAGGGTTCTCCAATGGCATCCCCAGAGCATGAATACAAGTTTCCCAAGTACTAGGCTAGTGCCACAAACCACTGGACCATCCCTTGTCCAGTTACTCCTCAGGCTTGCATCTAGCTTTAAATTATGCTTCTCAGGATGAAGAATGCTCACTGTTTTCATGATGCACCTAATATTTACTTGGGATCTCAGTAAATAACAACAAATAATTAGATACCTTTGTTGAAAGTAGTAATATTTTCTCATTAAGAAATTATTAATAGAAGTAACATTTAACATTTCACAGCTCTACCAATTTTTTTTAACTAGTGATATACTTGCTTTTCTTCTCAGCCCTAAAGAAGAAGGTTTTGCATTCAAAAGCTTGTCTAACTGGACTACCTATGTAGTTGGGATAATAAAAGTTAGTACCCAAAGATATCCTTGCCTCTTGCATAGTAGAGATAACAGCATTATTGGCTATTAGGAATAAATAATTTAGGTATTGGCAGGTTTCCATTAAAACCTCTTGAAAATGTGTTCAAGCACTTTCATAAACATGGATTCAATTAAAAAAGAAGTGGAACTTGTCTTCATAGGTCAAAGTTGAATGTACTACAAATGCAAGGTCAGTTGGTGGTGAAAAAACATATTGAATGGTGACTCTAAAGAAAAGAGAGAGCTTATAGTGCGTCTTGGAACATGTCTTCTTGATTTACTTCATGACATTGGTTTGTGGACTCTCAACGCCTGAGAACATTTGTGGCCAAGAAAGCATGTAAAATACAGACTGAGGAATGATTGGCTAGTCTGCAGTACTGCAAAGGAAGACCTGGGAGTTGCAGTAGAGGAAGTGGTTCCTAATCTTTTTTATACTGCAGAACAGCACAGGAGTGGGAAGGGGCACACAGAGCCAGTTGCCTCCCTCCTGGGGCTGCCCTGCCACCCAGCTGTGAAAGCCACTTGCCCGGGCAAACCAATGGAAGGGAGGGATGGGGCTCAAACCATGACCTGGTAGCCAACCCTTCACAGCCTGGTACCAGGCCACGACCTGGTTGTTGGGAACCTCTGCAGTAGACCATAAACTGAATATGAGCCAACACTGTTCGTGTCACAAAAAAGCCAACATCATACTGGATTGTGCTAAGAGGAGTGTCACTTGCAAATCAAGGGAAGTGATTCTTCCACTGTATTCAGCACTAATGAAGACTCATCTGAAGTGCTGTGTCCCATTTTGGGCCCCATGCTTCAAGAAGCATGTGGACAGTTTGGAAAGATTCCAGTGTAGAGCAACAAAAATGCTTTGGCCTGGGAGGCAAAGCTTATGAGGAAAGGCTGAAAGAATTAGTGTTATTTAGTTGGGAGAAGAGGAGACTCAGGAGGGATTTGATAATAGTATTCATATACCTGAAGGGTGATTACAGGCAGGATGGATATGGGCTTTTCTCTGTGGCCATAGGGGACAGGATTAGAAGCAAAGGCGTCAAGCTTTAGCAGGGGAAATTTAGGTTGGAAATTAAGAGGAACTTTCTGACTTAAGAAAGTAAGAGTAAAGTAACTTTAAGAGAGTGGTCAAGCATTGGAAAAATACCTAAAGAAATTGTGAAATGCCCAATCTTGAAATTTTTTAAAATCAGTTTAAACAGATACTTGGTTGGGATAATTTTGGCAGTGATGAACCTGCTGTGAGCAGGGACCTGAACTACATGACCTCTGGGAGTCCCTTGCAGCCCTACTTCTTTATGATTCTATGAAAAGGGGCTTATCTGGAAAAGCAGGTAATGCGGAGAAAAGTCAGATGGAACAAAGTATAATGATGAATCTGCAGGAAGAGTTATTACACATTGGTTAAGAGACTAGTGTTCAGCACAGAGAAATGATTTTCGTTCTTGTTAGTTACAAGTACTGATACATGGTTATTTTTTAAAGCAGGAGTTGATTTGCCGTTTCAGTTTTGTCTGAAACCTAAACATCTTGGGAGTGGAAGGAAGGTTAAATAAGATTCCTGTATAACAAGCATTTTGTATATTCTGAAAGTCCATTCCCAAAAAAGTGGGGCTTGGGAAAAATCAAGGTACAGGCAGAACAGTAAGATAGAAAATAAGTGTAGTTGTCTTGACAGGTCACCATCTTGGCTACCATCTTGGGACTGGAAGTCCCACCCCATCAGATGATCTTTCGTATGACAAACCTCCCCCTCTTTCACCTTATATGATGTGTGACATCTCAAACCCTGCCCCTGCTCTGGTCACATGGAGCATAACATCACAAACTCCGCCATCACCCCAGTCACATGATGTATGACACCAAAAAAACCATTCCCTGGCCCTGTCATATGGCACGTGACTCCCATCACATGGTCCATGACCTCAGACGGACAGCCTATTTAGGAGTGTGAGATGGATTCCAAGGCCCCCCAGACCGGAGCAGGGGTTGTGACAAAACCCATGCAGTCCATATCAGACCTACCTGCGGAGGAGGATAAATAATAGAAGCAGCAATATAAAAGCAATTGAATTAAGATTAAGTCTTTAAACCAACTCTGTTGCCTCAGTGGAGATGAAGCAAGAGTGAAATGAATCAATGCTAACGAAGATGATTATCACAGGTTGTCTTGTTTTTCAATGTGCATGGAAGTTATTTGGGAAAATGAAGGAAAGAAACAAATTACCAGTGCTAATGCAATCTTGTGTTTATAGATCTAATACTTTTTCTCTGTGTGAGTGTCCACACACACTCTGGAGATGAGATCTATGTTATAAATTACAAACCAGTATCAAAGATGGCATTTCTCATGTACCTCTGAACACTTGCATACACATTGTATGCATACAACTGCAAAAAGTATGAGGAATAAATAAGATGAGCTGAAAGCTGCAGCCTGTGAAAAGAACTATGACCTGATTGGCATCACAGAGACCTGGTGGAACAGCTGTTATAACTGGAATGTCAACATTGAGGGTTACAATTTTGTTCAGCAGGACAGGAAAAAAGGGGGTGTCACCTTGTATTTCAAAAACACACATTCCCTGGTTCAGAAGGAAGAAGACAGCAAAGCAAAATGCATTTGGGAAAAGATGAAAGGTGAAAGATGCTGCACCAGTATAATGGTGAGGACTTATTATAGACCACTGAATCAGGAAATGGAGGTGGATGAGGAACTCTTCAAGGAGATAACAAATCTATCCCAAAACTATGGAGTGGTACTGATTGGAGACTTTAGTTTTCCAGACTACTGCTGGAAGAACAATAGGCAAACATAAAATGTCAAGCCAGTTCCTAATTTCTGTGGAAGGCATATTTCTGTTCCAGAAGATTGAGAGTATAATTAGGGGATCATCTATCTTGAATTTTGTTCTGACAAACAGGGAAAAACTGATGAAGGATCTGAAGGTGATGGGCAACTTGGGAAGACGTGACCATGATATGACAGAAATCCAGATCGTAAGATGGGCAAAGCATGAAGTCAGTAAAACTAGGATGCTCAATTTCAAAAAGGCACATTGTTTGAACTCAAGAAACTAATAAGTATGGTAATGTGGACAGACAGACTGAAGAATAAAGGTATCAAGGGGGACTGGGAACTTCTAAAGGATATAGTATTGGAAACTCAACAAGAAATGGTTCTGACATGATGGATGCGCAAGAAGAATGTGAAAAGACCAATGTGGCTGCACAAGGAGCTTCTACGATACCTCAGATACAAAAGAAAAGCATGTAGTCAATGGAAAAATGAGCAGGTCAGTAAGAAATATTACTAGGAAAGAGCAAGAACCTTCAAGGACAAAATCAGGAAGGCAACAATGAACTCTACACCTGACACATAAGAATAAAAATGTCCAGCAAGGGAAGTTAAAAACAACAAAAAGAGGGTCTAAAAATAAGTTGGCCAGAAAAGAAAGACCAAGGAAGCAGTAGGTCCATTGTTAACTGTGGGGGCCGAGTATAGCCGGTGGGACTGTTGTTACTTCGACCGATGAAGTAGAATTAGGCACAGACGCGTATTGGTTGAATTGAAATAACTTTACTTATACTACTGAAGTACACGGACTCTCACTGTCGATGCACACAGGGTAGGCACCTTCCGTAAAAGTTGCAAACCGGGTAGAGCTCTAAACAACACACCAAAGCTTTCCAAGCATGCAGGGTATGGGGTATGTCGGGACAGTCAGCAACAGGGAGTCATTGGTGGGTGATCAGGCCTCCAATTTTGCTCTGAGATACACGTGGAAGTCTCTTCCGAGGTACATGCGGAGTTCTCCAACTTGGGCGGAAACTCTCCTAGCTTTTATACGGCTAGCAAGCCAATTGCTAGTCACCAGGTTACAACGAGCCAATAGGTAGCATGCATTCAAACAATGCGATTGCTAAACTTGGCAGGCACTGTTCACTGCACCAAGGTTTTTTCCTGCCGTACCGAGGGATTTGTTACACCGAGGAATCGCGTTGTCCTAGGAAATTCCTCTGTGCCGAGGCACTTTTAATCACTGAGTACAGGCATTAACAAACCAAGGTGAGCTCTTAACAGAAGATGCAAAGAAGGTGGAGCTACTCAACATCTCCTTTACCTTACTTTTCAAAAGAAAAATTAAACAGAAACCTGATACATGGATAAAGAAGAGGACAAGCTGAGGGAAGAGATAAGAAAAGATACAGTTAGAGAGCTTTTAATGGGTATGAATTAATTAATTTAATCAGAACTGAATGAACCTCACCCAGGATATTGAAGGAACTGGCAAAGGAGATCCTGGTACCCGTGGCAATGTTATTGAAGAAGTCATAGGAAATGTGTGGTAAGATGCTAGAGAACTGGCAAAGGGCCAATATAGTGCCCCTCTTTTAAAAAGGCAAAAAGGGGGACCTGGAGAACTACAGACTGGTTAGCTTCACCTCAGTATCCAGGAAGTTACTGGAGTATACCCTAAGGAAGTCCATTTGCAAGCATCTGGAGGAGGCAAGGCTGATCACAAACAGCTAGCATGGATTTACTAAGAAAAACTCATGTCAAACAAAAGCTTGATCTCCTTTAACAAAGTAGCATGAAGAGAATGCTGTGGATAGTGTATCTGGACTTCAGCAAAGCTTTTGATAAGATCCCACATGACCTTCTCATAAACAAATTTGAGAAATGTGGGTTGGACAAAACTATTATAAGGTGGATAGACAACTGGAGCAATAGCCTTGAGCAATGGGTAATTATAAATGGATCCATGTCAGAATGACAGGAGGTTTGCAGTTCAGTCCCGTGTGGGTCTGGCTTGCTTCTATTGCCACTCAGTGTACTTATTACTGATTTGGATGCTGGCAAGGAAAGTTTCTTGAGCAAGTTTGCAGATGCCAGAAATCTGGGAAGAGTAGTGCATATAGGAGTATGAGAGTGAAATGCAGAAGGATCTTGACAGATTGGAAAGCTAGGCTGGAGCTAACAAAATTAAGTTTTCAATGCTGACAAATGCAAGGTGCTACATCTTGGGAAGAATAATAAAAAATACAAATACAAAATGGGTGGCAGCACTATGGAAAAGGATCTAAGAGTCTTGGTAGACTACAAATTAAATACAAGTCTGCAGTGTGATTCAGCTGCACAAAAAGTAAATAGGTTTTGGGATGCATCAAAAAGAAGCATTAAGTACAAGATATAGGAGGTGATAGTGCCTCTCTGGGTGTATTAATACAAGATGTTTTACTGTGCAGTAGATTAATTTACTGTGCAGTAAGGCATCACTATGTAACATGCGCAGCAACTACTGCACAGTAAAATAGGCTAATGTGCAGTTTTCTATTACCTGTAAACACAGGTAGTGGATTAACTGTGTGTTAGCTACTGCACAGTAGTGGATGTATACTACTAAGCAGATGTGCTCCCAGTAAGCCAGACAAGCAGGGGGTCAGGCTCCTGCCTTGGGCAAAGCAACATGGCTGGGAGTGCCTTCAGCCATGTGGAACTCCTCAGCAGTCCCAACCTGGCTTCCAGACCCCTGGCCTGACCCCCAGGGCCTGTGCCAGCTGCTGCCTGTCCCTGGGCACTGTGTGCTTGTGGTGGGCATGTGCCAGCTGCAGCAGTCCAGCAGACCTTTGGCCTGACCCCTAGGGCCTGTGCTGGCTGATCCCTGGCTCCTGGTTACCATGCCCCTGTGCTGTGGGCACATGCCAGGACCCAAAGGCACCTGGAGTCCCTGCTGGATCCAGCATCCATGACCCCAGGGAGAGCATCCCAGGGATTAAACTGGGTGGCAGATGAGACCACTCAGCTCATAGCAGTCTGGGGTGAGGCTGAAGTCCAGAGGCAGTTTGCCCATTCCAAGGCAAACAGTCATATTTCTGGAAACATGGCAGCCTGCACACAGGAGCATGACTATGATGGTCTGGGCAGCAGACCTGCATTAAGGTGAAGGCCCTGAAAACTCACTGGGTCTGCATCATAGACTGTAACCACCAATCTGGGGTTGCCTGCAGGACCATGCCCTGCATGGACTGCAGCCTATATGTGAGGGAGCCAGGCCACAGACAACAGGTGTACTCAAGCACACCTGGGAAACAGGCCACATGCTGTGAGGACACTGGCCTGGGCCACCTCTCTGGAGAGGGTCGCTGGTGGGAAGGCATAGGTGTCACCAGCTCTGTGTCCTAGCTAGGCAGGAGCCCCTCACCCTCCAACCCCAGGTAGTGTGGACCAGGAAGCATGGAAGCAAACTGCTTGTCCTGTAGAGCGGAGAAGTGAGGTGCTGGTCTGGAGCTGCTTGCTGGAGCAGCTGCTACTAGAAGCCAGGCCTCGCTTACCCTGGGGAGGGCACAGGGAAGGCAGGCGGACTGCCGCAAGCAGCAGGTGGGCTGCCTGTCCCTATGCAGGGAGTGTGGCTGGAGGGCTTGGCCAACTTATCATGCCTGGCCAACTTACCATTGTTCCTGGGCACCTGTGTGCACACAACCCCCGATCTGAGACTGGGCAGTGTGCAGCCCCTTGGTACACTGCATTTTATCTCTGAAATGTTGCAAATGTCACAAAGAGTCTCTCTGTCCTTGCTCTGCAGGTCCAGCAGCTGCACACAGGAGAGAACCAGTAGCTCCAGCAGGGATGCTTCAACAAGGATTTTGCCACCATCTGCTGGCACCCTCCCCATATGCCACTTCCACCAGTGGTGCCTCCAAGACAGGACCCTGGTGCTGGACTGGCTGGTCACCACAGTGGAGACTAGAGTCTCAGAATCATGGTGCTGGTAAGCCAAGGATGTGGTGAGAAGTGGAGAAGGACTGGGAGGACTGAGCCTTCAGAAACAGGCTCCTCACCATCAAGGAGAGGTATGTCGCCCTCCTCGCGAGGATGCTGGAGGCCCAGGAGTGGCAGGCGACCATGGTGGCCCAGGCAATGGGGGCCACAGAGGAGGACCACTTTTGCTGGACACCATTATGACCCTGGCGGTCACCTTCATGCTGGCCACTTCCCAATCCTTGCCCCACTTGGGCCCTGAAAGCCACTCATAGCCCTGCACGAAGCCCCAAAGATGGTCCTGGGAGGAGGTTCAGCAGTGTCTGCAGCATCCAGGACCCCCTGGCCTGCTTCTGAGTTGGGTCCCTCAAGAGTTTGGCTGCCTACCTGGCTGCTGCCCACCCCTCATCAGCCCACCATGTAGCCCCTGGGTAGGAGATGCCTGCTGCTGGGCCAGCTCTGTCTACAGGCCCTCCTGGCCTTGGCCTCATGGAGGAGGAAGGGGTAGCAGGCTGGACAGTGCCTGCTCCCTTAGCTGAGTCTCCAGCCCACCAGCCTCACAACAATGTCTACACCTGTGGTGCTGCCACCAGAGGCTGGGGTGCCAGGTGCCTCTCCCTAGGCTTTGTGCTGTAGGTACCTTCAGCCCACCATTCCCCTATGATACTTCATTGACCACACTGTTGCACAGGAATGAGGGTATTTTCTTGGTTGGGCACTGAGGTGAGGGGGATGGTGCTTTTGGGGAGGGAGGGAGGGTGGGAGAGAGTATGTTGTTGGGGAGGGAG
Organism: Caiman crocodilus; assembly: GCA_030014935.1. NCBI lineage: Eukaryota > Metazoa > Chordata > Crocodylia > Alligatoridae > Caiman > Caiman crocodilus. The sequence goes on from JAGPOW010003395.1 coordinate 52,730,034, forward strand.
GGCAGGAAGGAGAGTATGTTCTAGTGGAGGGAAATAGACTGACGACTGAAACTGTCTGGAGTGCGTGTGGTCCTGGGGGGTGTGCTGTGGGCTCAGGGTTTGTGGGCAGCCACCTAAGCATGCTACTGAAGAGAGTGGAGGAGGAGGCAGTCCACCAGCGTTTTGTGCACAAGGTGCTCTGGCCCTTCTGCTGGTTGTGTGGCTCACTCAGGACCTTGGTGGGAGATGGGGGGAAGTGCTCATCATGGCCACTGCTGCCTGCCCACCCAGAGGCCAATGAATTGCTTCCCTCAAAACTTCATAGTTTCATAGCTGTTAGGGGCTGGAAGGGACCTTGCAGACCATTGGGTCCAGCCCCTATGCACATAGGTAGGAAAGACTGCAGGGATCAGATTACTCCAGCAAGATGGGCGTGAAGATGCTTTTTGAAGATCTTAGGGTGGATGACTACCACCTTTGGGTTCCAAAACCTTGGAACTCAACTTGTAAAGAAGTTTTTCCTTATGTCTAGCCTGAAGAGATCCTCAATCAGTTTGTGCCCATTATTTCGTGTCCTCCCCTGTGGGGTATTGGTGAACAGATGCTCCCCCAGGCCCTGATGTACACCCTTGATATACTTGTAGGCTGCCATCAACACCTCTCTGAGTCTTCTCTCCTCCAGGCTGAACAATCCCAAGTCTTTCAGCCTTAACTCATATGACCTGGTCTCTAGGCTTCTAATCATGCACAGGGCCCTCCTTTGGACTCTCTCAAACTTCTCCACATCCTTCCTGAAGTGCAGCACCCAGAACTGGATGCAGAACTCCAGCTGTGGTCTTACCAAAGGTGAGTAGAGTGGGAGGATGACATCTTCCTTATCCTTGCTAGAGATGCCTTGGTAGATGCATGCCAGCATTTGCTTAGCTCTGCCAGCTATGGCGTTGCATTGGTGGCTCATGTTCATTTTGTTGTCTTTCACAACACCCAGGTCTCATTCAGCTGTGGTGCTAGCCAGTGTATTACTGCCAAGCTTGTAAGTGTGTTATGGATTATTTCTCTCCAGGTGGAGCCTTTTACATTTCTCCATATTAAATGACATCTGGTTAAGGTCCACCCACCTCATGAGCCTGTCCAAGTTGGCATATATTGCCAGCCTGTCTTTGAGTGTGACCATGCTCCCTCATAGTCTGGTGTTGTCAGTGAACTTTGCCAATTCACTTTTAATACCTAAATCCAAATAATTGATGAACATGTTGAAAAGCGCTGGTCTGAATACTGAACCCTGAGGGATGCCACTGTTCACCCTCTATCATGATGACTCAGTTCCATCAATCAATACTCTTTGGGCTCTACCATGGAGCCAGCTACCTAGCCACTGGACCGTCAAGTTGTTGAGGCTGCATTTTCCCAATTTTTTCATGAGGAATTCATGGGAGACAAGGTCAAATGCCTTTTTGAAGTCCTGGTATATGACATCACCTTCATTTCCCCCATCCAGGTGCTGAGCAACCTGATCATAGAAGGAAATGAGGTTGGTCTAGCATGACCTGCCCGTACCAAAGCAATGTTGGCTATTCTTCTGCTAGCCTGTCTGTAATGGATTATTTGATAATTTTCTCCAGGATTTTACCAGGGATTGAGGTCAAATTGATTGGCCTGTAATTTCCTGGGTCCCCCTTTTTCCCTTTCTTAAAGATAGGAACCTTGTTGGTCTTTCTTCCAATCTTTTGGGACCTCTGCCAAGTACCACAAGTCTTCAAATAACTTTGCCATTGGTCACACAATGTCATTGGCCAGGTCTTTTAGCACCCTCAGGTGTAATTAATTTGGTCCTACTGACTTGTAGGTATTTAGCCCCTGTGGGTGCTCCCCCCCACAAGATCTATGCCAATTATTGGGGGGTGGTCACCTCTACCATGATCATCCTGTGTCCTGTCAAGAGAGCTAACACCCTTGGACTGATGGAATACCGATGTGAAGTATTCATTCAGGAGTTCAGTTTTGTCTTGAGTATCAATTATCAGTGTCCCATCCATTTCATTCATCGGGGCCCTATGCTTCCCTTATTTTTTCTCCAACATCCTATATATCTAAAGAAGGACTTTTTATTGGCCTCAATTCCAGTTGCCAGTCTGTATTTGCTTTGTGCTTTTACTGTCCTGATCTGATTCTGACAGGTGCAGGCTGTTGCTGAATACTCCCCTTTGGTATTCTATCCTTTGTGAGCTTCTTGTTTTAATTTCAAGAGTTCCATGACTCCCCTGTTGAGCCAAAGGGGTCTCCCGGCCCTTTTGCTGCCTTTTTTATGAAAGGGAATGGACTTGCTTTGAGCTTTTAGTATCGCTTCATTTAGGAATGACCACTCTTCTTGTAACACTTTCCTCATTGGATCATGGTCCTGCAGGGCCTGGCCAACCAATCTCCTATGTTTGTGGAAGTCCACTTTCCTAAAATCAAGGATTTCTACTTTACTGGCCAATTTCCCTGAATTACAGGGGATAGAGAAAGTGATCATCTTATGGTCACTGTTGCCCAGTTTTCCTTTGATCCTCAGGTTGCTCACTCGATCATCCCCTTTGGCCCAACCAAGTCTAGGATTGCCTTGTCCCTGGTTGGCCCATAGACTTTTCGTGTTAGATAAAGCTCCTCGATGCAAGTGAGGAAGCTTTGTGAGTGATCAGATCTAGCTGAGTGCTCATCCCACGAGATGTCTGGGTAGTTGAAGTCACCCATGATTACCATGCTCCGAGAATGTGCAGACTCTGCCAGTTTAATAGATTTCATAGACGTAGACATTAGGACTGGAAGGGACCTTGTAAGATCATCAGGTCCAGCCCCCTGCCCAAAGGGCAAGAAGCCAACTAGGTTCAAAGGAGCACAGCAAGATAAGCATCTAAATGTTTCTTGAAAGTGACCAGAGTAGATGCCTGCACCACCTCTGGGGGGGAGTCTATTTCAGGCCTTGGGGGCTCAGACAGTAAAGAAGTTTTTCCTTATGTCCAGCCTAAAATAGTCTTGCAGGAGTTTGTGACCGTTGGACCTTGTCATCCCCTGGGATGCTCTGGTGAATAGGTGTTCCCCCAGATCCTGATGCACACCCCTTATGTACTTATAGGGGCTGCCACCAAGTCAAATTCTCCAGAGAATTCTCAATTGAGCTTTTCCTTTTGGTTTGGAGGTCTTTAATAAACTCCTGCGGTCAAATCCCCTTCCCTATGCCCACCCTGTATCTTGAGCCAGAGGGCCTCAAGTCACTCTTCTTTGTTTCCTACCTTTGCTTCTGGGAAGTGTAATGTTCCTTCACATAGAGAACAACTTCACCGCCTTTCTTCCCAACATGATCCCTCCTATACAGGATGTATCCCTCTATGCCTGTGGTCAAGTCATAGGTAGAGTCCTACCAGGTCTCTGTGATCCCTATGAGATTGTATTGGTTGTTGGTCAGTAGGAGGGCCAGTTCCTCCTGCTTGATTCCTATGCTTCTGGAGTTAGTGTACAGGCAACTAAGCCTGCCATTGGAGGTCCTAGGCTTTTGGGTGAGCTGTGGAATAACCTGTCCATTGTCTAGTGTCGGAGAAAACTTCCTATTGTCCTGTGGGATACTGGTTTCAAGGTTGCCATTTTTGGGGCTTATGCTAGTGGTCAATGGCTCATTCATTCCCAGCCCCAAGGCCACCAGCACAAACAGGGTGAAAGCACATGGGTCTCTCAGCATATCTCAGGGCATCCCTGCCTTTGCCCTAGCCCCTGCCCTCACTGGTAATGTAGATGTCCTTGATGTAGGTGTCACATAGATGTCCAATCAAACTGAAACATAAGCTTTCTGCCTGATTTTGCTTTGTTAGTGATAGGTTTAGATGTTCTTTTAAAATCATGACTTGTTCTTTTCTGATTTCCCATTTTGTATGTATAACAGCAAACTACTTGCAAGTAAATGCTCCTTGTGGTATACAGAATGTACCTTTAAGGGGTCAGTGGTGACCCAGTCCAGTCTCTCCCCATGATGCCCTTTGGGTGCAGGTGGTTGGTGTGTTGTGGTTCTTCCTGCAAGCTGGAGTGTTTGTGTTGCTGAATCCTGTTTCCCAATAAAGATAAAGCTGTTTATCACTCCACTGGTCTCTGCTGAATGCTGACTTGAGGGCAGAACCCCAAAGGCATGGAGGTCTGAGTGAGTACCCCATCCCTGGAGCCCATGGCTTACAGTAAATGTTACATGGTGTCAGAAGAGACCTGTCTCTCAGTGGAGTAACCAGTAGCGTGATTAGGGGGAGCTACAGCTTTCACCTGCTACTAAAAATAAATAAATAAATAAATAAACAAATAAAATGGAGCATTTCAAACCTCCACCAGCATTATCCTTTACTGGAAATCTTGAGCAGAATTGAAGGAGACGGGAACAGAAGCTTCAACGAAATGCAAGGTATGTTTGCAGGCCCTAATAATAACAAAACCCTTACAGAGGTACTTACAGCATTCAAGAACTACTGTGAACCCAGAAAAAACCTTGTTTTTGAAAGGTATCAGTTCTGGCATCTTAGATACAACAAGGCTGCAGACATAGATGATTTTGTTAAAGAGCTCAGAAATAGGGCACAGCATTGCGAATTTGGACCTGCTGAGGATGTTACGTTGAGGGATAAAATTATCTTCAGCATAACTGACAGCAAACGCAAGGAAATGCTCCTGGAAAACTCCTCCCTCACCCTAGTACAGGCTGTGGATATCTGCAGGGCAAAGGTGCCCAGGTTCATGTTGTGCCTGCAGAAGCAAACCTGCATGCAGTTGAGCAAAAGCGAACCTGCCATAGCACTTGGCAAAAGCAAAATAAACCCGGAGTGAAATTTGCTCCACAAGAGGGCCATCAAGCTGCAAAAGACAAAGTTTGCTAAAGGTGTGGAAGCACACACAAGCATAGATCCTGCTCAGCTTTTGGGGAAACTTCTTTCAAATGTTCTGGAGTGAACCACTTTGCAAAAATGTGAAAATCAAAGGGAGAGGCTCCAAAGTGTGGAGAAGTCAGTACCCTACATACAAGCACAATGTCAGCAAAGCAGTTCTCGGAGACCTTTGATAACCCAAATGCTTAGTATAGCACAGTTATGATTGTTGACTTTCCAGTCTATTTTAAGTTAGATACTGGAGTGGAAGCAAACACTACTTAGATAGATGTAGCAAAAGCCCTGCAAGGCAAAATATGCAAGACTTAAGCTCACGTTACGTTGGTTGCATTTGGCGGTGCACGCATCAAACCAAAAGGTGCAATCATTGCACACTGCAAATCTGGTGCTAATGAATCTGATTTAACTTTTTATATAACATACAACAGTGACGCACCAATACGTGGTAAGGTGGCATGCACCACCTTAGACCTTATCAGACAAGTCCACAGAATGGTCCTGACTATCTACAACCAAGGCAGAACTTCTCACACTATACCTGGACATTTTTGAAGTTTTGGGCCAATTTCCCGGTACCCACCACATCTATGTTAACCCTGTGGTACCAGCAGTTGTACATGGGTGTGGAAAAATTCCCTATGCATCCCTAAGCAAGTTGAAGGTTACCCTTGAAATGCTGAAAGCTATGAAAGTCCGTACAAAGGGGACTAAGCCCACACCATGGGTCAATAGCCTTGTGGTCACACAAAAGAAGTATGGTTCACTATGTCTTTGTCTAGACCCATAAGACCTCAACAAGGCAGTGCTGAGGCAGTGCTTTTCTATTCACTCTGTAGAGGATGTGCAGAAGAGCTTGTTTGGTAAAAACCTGCTCACCATTCTCTATAAAAAGGATGGCTACTGGCAAGTCCAATTGGACAAGGAATCAGCAGAACTGTGTACCTTTAACATCCCATGGGTCTGGTAACACTTCAATCGCCTTCCCTTTGGTATTAAGTCGGCTAGTGACGTATTTCACCAGAAGAATCATGAGTGCTCTGGTGACATACCAGGAATCCACATAATCGCAGATGACACGCTCACTGCGGCAGCTACCAAAGAGGAGCATAACACTATCTTGAAACAAGTCCTTGAGAGCACGTCTGAAAGGAATAAAGTGTGATAAGGATAAAATAAAGTTTTTAGTCGACAGGGTTAGGTATGTGGGTCATATCTTCTCAAAAGATGGTGTCAAACCAGATGATGGCAAAGTGGAAGACATTAACAGGATGCCCCCTCCAGCAGACAAAAAAAAAACCCCTCAGAGACTCCTTGGAACCATTCAGTACTTGGCACAATACATTCACCACGAGTCAAGTCTGATGGCCCTGCTGAGAATGCTTCTCAGGAACGGCATTATCTGGCAATGGGGACCTGAGTATCAGGAAGCCCTCGATAAGCTTAAGTAAACCATCACAACAGCACCTGTGCTCAAGTACTTTATCCTAGCAGAGCAGCTGGAAAGCCAAGCTGACGCATTCAAAGATGGCCTAGGAGAATGTCTACTTCAGCAGAAGCAACCAGTTGCATATGCTTCAAGGGCTCTAACACAATCTGAGAGAAATTATGTGCAGATTGAAAAAGAACTTCTGGCAATTGTCTTCACCATGATGAAGTTATACCGATATGTTTATGGAACCTAGGTAAGGATCAAGTCAGACCACAAACCCCTGGAAGTGATTTTTGCAAAGCCCATAGGAAAGGCTCCAGCACAGCTACAGGGGATGCTTTGTAGCTCCAAAAATATGACATACAGATTCTCTATACCAAAGGCAAATTCTTTATACCAGACATGTTAGTGGCTGACACACTTTCTAGAGACACAACGCTCACACCTCCCCCTGCACCTTGTGGGGGCCGAGAAACGCTGGCAGAATGGGGCCACTGATGGAGTGGAATTGAGGTGCTAGACACGCAGGTTGTTGGAAGCCATAAAAAACTTTACTTACAGTCTGTAGGCTGTAGGCACGTTCCTTGAAGTTACAAACTCAAACAGGAACACAGGCACACAGAAGCTCACACTCACACAGGGTATGGGGCGACAGATGAATCCGGCAGGGAGTCATTGTTGGTTGATCAGGCCTCCTTCGTGGCTTGGAAACGCACATGGCATCTCTCCTCATGCATGTCTGAGCTCTCCTCCAGTTTGGACAGGCATTGCCCAAGCCTCTTATTCGGTCAGCAGGCCAATTGCCAACCGACACGTATGCATAAATTGATGTGAGCCAATCGCAAGCATGCACTTGCTGGTGCAGCTGCAAGGTTTTGGCGGGCTCTGACCGTGCACTGAAACTTTTCCCGCACTACAGGGGGAAATCCCTGCTCCCGTGCCCGCAATGCGCTCAACACAGCTGTGCCGAGGCATCTTTTAACTGTTTTGCACAAACACACCTGATCTTTTCCACCCAGAAAAGGTGGGTCATAGTCTGACAGGTACGGAGCCACTCAGTGGTCAGTTGCTTCAGCAGTTACAGGAGCACACAAAAGATGATATGGAGCTACAAACCCTCAGAGCTCAGCATCTTAATGGATGGCTGAGCAAGCAAAAAAAGTTAAACGAGAACTAAAGCCTTACTGGCCTCTCAGAGACCAAATCCAGATCCAGGATGATTTGCTCATGTTTGGGCTGAAAATAATCATTTGACATGGTGCGAAGACCCACATGTTGACATTGCTTCATTCATCCCATACAAAGGTTGAAAGTGCGAGCTTGACAAATCATGTATTGGCCTAAGATGAATGCCCGTACCGAGCAATGGATTGCAAATCGTATACCTTGTTAAGAGCTCCAACCCAGTACTCAGAAAGAGCCCATGCTTTCATGTGAGATCCCAGACCTGCCTTGGCTAAAGCTGGCAACGGATATTTCTGACCTATGGGGACAATTATTTGATAATAATTGACTATTACTCCAGATACCCTAAAGTTTTGCACCTGCCACACAAAGTGGCTGGCACAGCAGTAGCCAAAATGAAGTCTGTGTTTGCTCAGCATAGCATACCTAAAGAAATAATTTTTGATCACGTGCCATTTGCAAGTCACATGATGAAACAATTTGTGAGTGACTGGGGCATAACCATAAGTCACCCTAGTCTAGGTTATCCACAATCAAATGGTCAGGCTGAATGCACAGTTCAGACCATCAAATCAATGTTTAAGAAGATGTTGCAGGACAGCTCAGATCTATACCAGGCTTTACTCAATCTGTGGAACACGCCCATTACAGGTCTTGAGTGTGCTCCCGTGCAGCTTTTGTTGGGGAGATTTTTGCACAATACCCTCCCTGCTGCAATGGCAGTGCTGACTCCTAGACTAATGTCAAATGCCTCCCACAGGTTGTGGAAACTTCAAAGGTGCCAAAAGAAGCACTAAGACCATACGGCTGCATTCTTGCTACCTCTACAAGGAGGAGAGAAAGAAAGGATGCAAACAAGTACAGGTTGGATACCAATGTCTATTATGACAAAACGGGATGAACCATGTTCCTACCCCCTGTGGTATTGTTTACAGGAGGAACAGAAGACACTTAAGAAGGGATTACACATCAGTACCAGCAGAACGTTTTGCTGCACCTCAAGAGATGGCAGCAGAACAAACATCAGAAGTAAAACCAGACCACCAAGGGGAAGAGTTTCGTTACATTTCAGAAAATCCATCAGTACCCATAGAGACACCTGACACCACACAAGCTAAGAATGGACATGTGGTGAAGTTGCCCATGAAGTACAAGGACTATGTAATGGGATAGCAGTAAAGGCTAGACCCCATTGGTGAGCCAAGTGCTAGTGACCTCTGGCTCCACAATCCCAAAATGTTCCGGGTTAAAATAGCTGTTGATGAACATTCAACTATTTAAGAGGAAGCTCCTGGAGTAAAGAAGGGGGATGTGGTATATGGGATGTACCTTTAAGGGGCAGTGCCGGGGTGCTGGCAGTCTCTTCCCCTGATGCCCTGTGGGTGCAATTGGGTGGTGTGTTGTGGTTGTCCCTGCAAGCTGGAGAGTTTGTGTTGCTGAATCCTGTTTCCCAATAAAGATAAAGCTATTTATCACCCCACTGGTGTCTGCTGAACGTTGACTTGAGGACAGAACTCCAGAAGCATGGAGGTCTGAGCGAGTACCCCATTCCTGGAGCCCAGTGTCTTAGAGTAAATGTTATGCTCCCTACATGTGCAGGGAGGTAGGAGCAGATTTGCCATTCCTAGCAGGAAACTGTTCCCACTTCCTATGGCCCTGCAATGAGCCCTGCCACCACCAGGAGGAGATTGAGGCTCTGGCCACAGCTGCCAGCTGCTAGCAGCCATCTTCAAAAGCCAGCTCCACTCCCTGCTCTCTGGCCAGGAACTTCCCTGGCCAGGAGCAGCTTGCACAGTGTAGGGGCAGCATGTGGCAGCTGCCCTGTCACCATGCTTACCTCATGGCTGCTCTAGCCTCTGCCCCTGGCAGTGATGCTATGTGCTCTGGGCTCCTGCTGACCACTGCGCTGGTCCTGCTGGCTTGCTGCACTGACCATCAGCTGGCCAATAGCCATCTGGGCCCTACTGGCTCCCTCATGTGCAGCAACTTCCTGCCTGGCTGCATTGCACCGTCCCAGAGCTGCTGCTTCCACATAGTTGCTGTTTAGACCCTGCCCTGCTGGCTGGACCCCAGCAGGGATGCCAATGATGGGCTTCTGGACATCACTGCTGTGGCTGCGCTCACCCCCTGCCCTCACCCACCAGACTGGACTGGTGGCTGCATGTCATTCAGTAGACCGGAGATGATGAGCAGTGGCTGGAGGCATTCAGGATGATCCAGGCTACCTTCCTGGACCTCCTGGGGCAGCTCCGCCCTCACCTAGACTGTGAGGATACTGCCATGCAGCTTCCCCTCCTTGCAGACACCTGGCTGGCCTTTGCCCTGCTGAAGCTGGCCACACCCACTGGCCTCCACTATGTGGGTCATCCTTTTGGCATGGGCAAGGCCTCTGTGCCCACAAGGCTGTCCTGGAGGCGTGCAGCATCATCCAGAACGTGCTGGTGTACACCGTGCTCTGGGTACACAGCCCCCCGGAAGTGATGACGGGGTTGCATAGTTTCATAGTAGTTAGAGTCGGACGGGACCTCAATAGATCATTGAATCTGACCCCCTACCCTGGGCAGGAAAGAGCTCTAGAGTCATATGACCCCAGCTAGGTGCTTGTCCAGTCTCCTCTTAAAGACTCCTCTTAAAGGTAGGGGAGAGCACCACCTCCCTTGGAAGCCTATTCCAGGTTCTGTGCCCTGGGATTCCCCCAGTGCATCAGGGAACTGGATAAGATCCACATCTCTGCCACGTGCCTGCTCTACAGAGACTGCCCCTACTACAGCCGGAGGGGCTTTCACTCTTGTGGTTGTCGTTGACCACCATGGTGCCATCACCAACTTGAGTGCTGGCTGGGCAGGCATTGTCCACAATCCCCGTGTGTTTTGGAATTACATCCTTCCAGCCCTGGTGCAGAGCAGGTGCTTCACACTGGGGGGGTGCCAGACCTGCAGCTGTGTGCCATGGTGATCCTACCCCTCCTCATCAGGGACCCTGCCTACCCAGTCCTGCTTTGGCTCACGTGACCCTGCATTAGCCAGCTGGATCCCCACCAGGCTGGACCCATGCCCTGATGGAGTGAGCCTTTAGCCACCTGAAGGGACAATGGTGAACCTTCAGTGCCTGCCTTGAGTTAATTAAGGACATCCCCTGGGTTATCATCACAGCCTGCTTGCTGCGTAACATCTGTGAGGCTCAGTGAGAGCTGTTTTGTGATGGTGGCCTGCATGCTGACGAGTCTGGCAGGAGCCTACAGAAGTCTGCAGGCCTGGACAGCATGAGCATGGCAGCTGTGTGGCACTGCAGTGCTAGGCAGCAGTGCTGGCAGGCTAGCACAGCTGGCCTGTGGCCTGCAAAGGAGATCGCAATGGCCTGGTGTGGCCTTAGGCTGTCTGCATGTACCCCAGGGCTCACTGTACGTGCAGACGTTTAAGGGGCTGGGGCTTGGCCTGGCATAGAGCTGGCCCAGCCTTACGGCAGGAGAAGCTTCTAGCCTAGGGTTACCATATTTCCAGGTCCAAAAAAGAAGACACTTGGGGGCGGGGCAAAGGAAATATGATGGTGTGGGGGCAGTGACATGCCACTGCCTTACCCTTGCCTCTGTTGCCCCTCGCTGATAAGCCACAGCCCCTACCATTCCTGATGCTGCCCCTGACCTACTGACTCCAGCCCTACCAGAGCACCTAACTCCCAAAAAGCAGCACCCTGACCCCCCTGCCCCTCACTCCCGACCTTTAGCCTCTGCCTCTGCCAGCCCTGCCAGTGCCCCTTACTCCTGACCTGTAGCCTCTGCACCATTAGACCTGCCTGTGGCCCTCACTCCCCACCCTCTGTGCTCTGCTCCCTGCTGCCTCCGATCGCCTGCCCCTGCTCCCACCAGTGGAGCAAAGCAAAATCACAAACTCAGCTCCTGATCATGCACATGCCGTACTAGGTATTCTGGGAACTGTAATTTTACTTAGCGGTGGCCGAATTGAAAACGGATGCAGTGAGGAAATCCCAGACACTTCTCTTGCATTTACAAAACCTGTCCAGACACAGCACAGGGGACCAAAAAAAAGGACCTGTTTGGAAAAACCTGGACATATGGTAACCCTATCCCAGCTTCAGAGCCATGGGGCTAGCTTCAGGCCGGCCCCCTACTGGTGAGGCTGACCGGGAGCAAATTTGCTCCTGGTTGGTGTCTACATGTGTGCTACTGCACAGTAACTACCCATGAGTAAATTTTACTCTGCAGTAAGCATGTGCAGGTGTAGAGGTGCACATTTACTGTGCAGTAAACTACACTACTGCACAGTAAAGCATCTTGTGTAGATGCACCCCAATAAAGCAGAATTTCACTGGTCAGTAACTTCCTGGTTTTTTGCATCTATTCATTTATCTGTTGACATAACTTTGGGACAGTTTGAGTTTCTGGAGAGGGGTGAATAAACGTTATTAATCTGCAAATATGTGAACAGCTCTTGCACAGTCAAGAGTGGAGAGGAATTATTTCTGGTAGCATGTGGGAATACAGTGCAGAATAACTATTCCAAGCTGAAGCTTGGAAAAATGATGTTTATGGTGAAAAATCTCTTGATTGTGAAATTTATTAGACTTTGGAAGAGTTCCCATATGGTAAATCTAGAATCTGTATTATTTGGAATGGTTATAAAAGTTGAACCTAGGGCTGACTGGTATCTTTTAAGAAAAAATGCTGCATGAGCCTTTCAGGAAGGACTGGATCATGTCCACCTCTACATTCTGTGATACTGGGTAAATCCAGGTATTGATACAAAAAAATATTCAAAAAGTTCTATGGAAACAGCACTTCTTGCCATCACCATTGAGTATCCTGAGACATCTTCTGAATGTAGTAATCTTAGTGCACTGTCAGCTTGCAGCACTTGTTCCTCTAAGCCTTGCTGGTTTTACTTGGTTGTAATATTATGGCCTACTCAGCAGTTCTGCCAGAGAACTGGTACTGCTTTTCCAGAGCAAGCTTTAATCTACAATTAAATCCATGAAATTGGATTGTAGCAGATTGTTTTGTCATCTGGCAGTCCATGTCTTTTTTAACTTTGTCATCTTCAACCTTGTCAGATGCTCCTTTCCTATTTTTGTTGCTTTTAATCTTTATATGTTGAATCTTTTAAGCTAGAATCACTTGAATTATTACTTCATTTTGGAACAGATTTTAATGTTTCCAAAAAATGTAAAACTCTGAATCATGAAATTGCATTTTACTTCATTTTATAAGGCTGAGCTGCTCACTTCAGGAAGATTAACTTTAATACACTTCCTCCTTTGATCTTCATTCAGCTTTTCCTTTTTTATTTTTAATTTAATTTTGCCATTAAAAAAACCCTCCTAAGACAGGCTGTCCAAAAGTTAGCCACGTCCTCTTCAGGCTGTGAACATTACTTTAAAGCTGGAAACTTCAGAAAGAAAAGTACATGCATATTGATTTGTGGTAATAAAGTGTATGTGGGCAACCCAAACTAATGGGACCTAACCTAACTGATATGAAATATGCAAATATAATTGTGGAAAGCAAATGCTATTTTAAAAATAATTTTTTTTATGGCTTAGAAGGCTTAGAGATGGACTGGAAAAATGTTTTCCTTACATATATACAAGCCGTGTGAAATGTAAGTGAAAAATGTAATTCCATTGGAGCATTGATATGCTAACCTTGGTTTTATCCTAAAATGGCAAGACTCCACCCTTTCTGAATTTATCTATTAAGTGACCTGAAATACAGTAAAGGTATTAAAACTTTGCCCTCTAGCTCACCTATGTTTTAATGGAATGATATGTCAGGTGCTAACGTAGGGCCCATGAAACATTCTTCAGGTTATTTTCTACCACAGTTCTCTTCTTTGCTGCTTTAATCTCAGTTTGGTTTCTGAAGTACTGTAGGAGAGTGCCTGTAATTGCATACTTTTGATCTGTTGCTTGGCTGACACTGTATATCTACAGCATCACATTTTTAGCCTTGATTCTTCAGGCTACTCCGTGCAGGAATACTCTTTCATCTGTAGGGAACCTGAGTGACTCTCTTCATCCTGCATGTGTGTGTAGGATCAACTGCAGTTTTTCTGGTCAGTGTCTAGCCGTATTTGCCATGGGACTGCTAAATTGGGGAGTTTCAAATATATTTACTTGGGCACTACCCTTGTCCACTTAGTTCCATCTTCATGATGACTGTGATGTATTTTACATGAGTTGCTTTTAATTGTGTCATGGCTCAATAAGACAAAAACATAGCAGTTGTGGAAGATTGCCATACATATACACAGACACTCAAGGGGAAACGTCTCATCAGGCATTGACTACTGAAGTGCACCTATTTGCACAAGAGAGATTTGCTTCCTAGTCAACTCAGCAATTTCAGTCAGTAAATTGATAATATGCTGTACACATAGTGGGCTGGACACAAAATTATAGACAGGAGCTGGGTTTGCTAGCAGTCATAAGAAGCAACAGTAGGCAGCTCCTTCTGTCTGCCACTGCTTATATCACTGTTGTGGACATAGCTCTACTGTCAATAAACCTTGACCCATCCACCCCACACCCGCTACTGGCAGTGCCAGATGGAGTGGGCAGGGTCTTCACGAAGACTAGCCTTTGGCCCATGCAGGCAGAGTGCACTCACATGAGTGGATGGGACAGGGCCACGGGAAGGCAGGGAGCAATGTCCAGGACCGGGACAGATGGGGCCAGGTCTGGGGCTGGGATCTTGGGGTCGTGACAGCACAAGGCTGGGGCTTGAGGCAGAACCATGTTCTGCTGCCCACACATCCCTCCCTCAGGCACTGATTCCATTGGCAGAGGTGTACTGGGAGCAGGTCATGTCTCTTCCCTGGCCCCAGTCCCAGCCCTACACTGTCACCGTCCCAAGATCCCAATCCCAGCTCAGGCTGTCCTACTCCCAGACACTGCTCCCCGCCTACCCACAGCCCCGTCCCATCTGCCCAGTCAAGTGCATTCTGCCCACATGGAGACCCCGGGGCACGGCCATGATTGCCAGGCAGCAATAATGCAGGCCCGGGCCCTGGGGCAGACCACTTAAGGAATTTTAGTGAGCTGTTGGAGGCAGTGGGGAGTGCTGACCTGGCCCAACCCAGTGTGGCATTGGTGAGGGTGCTGACCCTGCCCATAACAGATCACTAAAGCTTCCTAAGTGGCCATCCTGCCCAAATAATTGCCCACCCCTGCATTAATAGAAAAGAAACTAAGTATGCCGAGTGTGTGTTAGGGAGCAGGTCTACAAAACATTAATTGTTCACCAGTAGATGAACACCAAAGGCTTGTATCCATATTCCTTTTAAATAAGTAAAGGAATAAATAAACAAAAAATGGCATATAATAGCCCTTTCTCCACTAAGACTGTAAAACAGATATCTGGATATTTGATAAAATACTTTGGGAAAAGGAGATTGTCTTCCAAGAAAATATTCTGAGTTCAGTTCTACTACTTTCATTTATGTCGGGCTTGAATATCAGAAGCAGTTCTCTTAATGTTAGCGCACTTCATAAGGGGCAGGCATGGTAGTGGAGTC